>CAMTDV010000008.1:89360810-89995893 GCA_947069175.1 Scalesia atractyloides
CTACAATGCTACAGGTGACCCTGTAACTTATGTGACTGCATACGACAGGAGAAAACCAAATAAATAGGGAAAAAAACCCCTTGTGAGAATCGAACCCAGGACTTATTGTTCCCAACGTTTTATCCCACCACCAAGATATCACTAGGCTATAAAGCCATGGACGATATCTTGAGTTTTAAACACAAACAAATAACATTAACAAACATATGAATGGTTATACAATAATAAAGAAATTTAAAACCAACTAGAGAAGTAAGCAGTCAACTTGAACCCTTGGCCGGAGATTTGAATCGAACGTGAAGCCATGGACATACGAATGACAACTAACACTGGACAAGTAGTTAGAGCTTTCTGGATTTATAGGACACCTTATTCAAGCTTTCTTAATTTCTGGAAACTTATTGTTCCATTTTGTAGCTCGACGAAGTGACTTATGTCCGTTTCTTGCGACGCTTAGGATAGAAATGTAAACAAAAATAGTGTTGCGTAACCTATATTTGGAATTTTCTAAAACATTATGGAGTTAAATGCCATTTTAGTTCTTATGGTTTGGGCAATTTTGTCAGTTTAGTCCAAAGGTTTCATTTCTCCCTCCGGGTCCAAAAAGATTTCACCGTTGCCATTTTAGTCTACCGGGTTAACTTCATCCATTTTTCTGTTAACGAGAAGGGCAATTCGGTCATTTTATATGGCTGAATTACCATTCTACTTAGCAAAATTACATTTAAAATGACCGAATTATCCTTCTCATTAACATAAAAAATGGATGAAGTTAACCAATGGACTAAAATAGCAACCATAAAACCTTTTTGTACCCACAAGGGAAAAATGAAACCTTTAGACTAAACTGGCAAATGACCCAAACCACAGGGACTAAAATAGTATTTAACTTGAAAAGAAAAAAAATAGTTACATCGATCAAAAGCCTTAAAAATGAATACGAGTACCAATTCCGATAATATCGATACCGGGACGGATGTTGTTCGGTCTTGATTGGTTTAATACATCATGATACCGGAAACAAAATATGTTTAGTCGATAGAAAACTATATAAACAAATACCGGTAGTATGTATTCTCATATCTGGTGTTTTTGTTTTAGAAGTTGTTGTGGTGGTTATTTAAGGTGGTGTTGCTCTGGTATTTTTTTTCATTTGTATTCAAATATTACTAACAGTTCACAATTTATGCAACTTGGGCTTAATAATGTTACTCAACCTACACATCAGCGCAATTTTATTCCTGCACAACCTGGGCCTGGTCAAAATGGATCTGCATCACAATTTGAGCCTGGCCACTTTGCTGCATGGGCCGAAAACAAGGGGCTCCTCACTTTGGGCAATCTTCTCATTTTGGCTTTTTGCAACTTTGTTTAGTGTTTGTGAGAAGGTTTATTCTTGGATTCCTGACTCGGGTGCTACGGCTCATATGACCGCTGATTCTTCTTTAGTATGCCACACCATACACCGGTTCTGAAAGTGTGATTATGGGTAAGGGTACATCTCTTTTTATTTCTCATATTGGCACTGCTTTACTTCGTTTGTCTAGTGGTAGTCTTTTAATCAAGCATGTACTTGTTGTTCCTTGGTTAGCAAAAAACCTACTATCCATTACACAGTTGGTTATTGATCATCCTGTGACTATTATTTTCTCACATTGTGGTTTGTCTATTCAGACTTTCGCTGGACAGCTGCTCCACCACACGCGTACTAGTCTGCATCAACTGTATTCTCTATCTGCTGCTGCATCTGTTCCCCGCGAGACTTGGCATTCTCGACTAGGACATTTCTAAATAAAACAATAATCATCATTGTACTGCTTGTAGCATTTCCAAATCCACTAGACTACCTTTTACTTCTATTGTATCACATTCGACAGTGCCTTTACATATTATACATTGTGATATTTGGGGAGCTTCTCCTCTTGTGTCTAGAGATGGTTATTGATATTTCATTACCTTTATTGATGATTTTGGTCGTTTTACATAGATGTATCCATTGACTCATCGTTCTCAAGCGGTTGATTGCTTTCGGCATTTCAAACTAATATTAGAGAACCTTTTCTTTTGTACCATCAAACACCTTCAGTGTCATGGTGCTCCTAAGCTTATCCGTGGTTCTATGGCTCGATTTCTTTCAGATTCTAGTATTGCTTACCGAATCTCATGTCCTTATACTACCAACAAAATGAGGTTGCTGAGCGGAAAAACAGCCATCTCTCTGGGGTCGCTCGAGCTTTATTGTTTCATGCTCGATTACCAAAGAAATTCTGGTCTGATGCATATGCCACTGCTGGATTTCTCATCAACCTGTTACTGTCACACCCCGACCCGCAGCGGAATAAGAGTCGGGGCATAATTGGGTTATCACCTAAGCTCATGACATTTACTAATATGTTTCATATTTAATAAAGTCAAAGTTACATTTCAAACATCCAAACATGTTCATTTAATACAAGGAAAATAAGCCAAGCATAACAATCCCAACACTAAATCGTTTTATTCTTCTAGTCCAAATCCTATGTGTTCCTAGCTGCAGCTGCTTCACCTGTATCATGTGTAAAATGGGAGTTTTTGGGTCAACATAAGTTGGCGAGTGAACCTTATTAGATAAACATTTGATAATGATTTTATGGTTAGTTTATCAATGAAATATTGTGCATAATCATAGATGAACAAATGTAAATAATCAAGTAATGGCAAATAGCAGTCACAACTATAACATACAATAACACATGGCAGCATACATGAACATACCAACATCATACTGTAAATAACATAAATGAAACTGTGCGATCAAGGCTCAATCAAACGGAGCCGATCGTATTGCATGTACTGAAAATGAAAATGTCTGTGCGATCAAGGCCCAATCAAACGTAGCCGATCGTATTGCATGTACTGAAAATGAAAATGTCTGTGCGATCAAGGCTCAATCAAACGGAGCCGATCGTATGTGGGCACGCCAGGTTCAACCGCATAATAAAATGGGGAACATGCTCAACGCTCATAAATGGGGAGCGGCGGCCTATGAAATTGCATGTACTGAATAATAAATTGCATCCAATGATAACTACTTAACAGCAACAAACTGAATACACAAGTTCATGTTATGATATATGCACAATGGTTTAGTAATTATATATATATACAAAGACACATGATACACCCCAAAACGTGATTAAAACGGGGAATTTGTAAGATTCACTCACATTGGGTGCGTTGGATTGCAGATGGTGAGATGCGCACGATTTAGATGAGCGGATCAACGAGGAATACTAACCTAAATAATAATGGAAAAATATATTAAATGGATGGATTTTATTAAGGATTTTAATGAAGTTTTTAGATATATTTTTGTGAGTTTATGGCTATTTTCTATCCTTAAAAATGTTATTTTAAGTATTTTTAATTGATTTTTAAATTAAATTAAATAAATAAAAATATAAAAAAAATATTATTTTTTTACCGGTGACCGTTGACAGGTTGTCTTCTTCAGAGAGTCCGGCGAAACTTGTCGGCTCTGTTTTTGAAACCTTCGGCTGTGAGAATCAATTAACAGGTTTAAGGGATTAGATATGAAATTGAACTAATGAGTATCGATTATCAGTACGTTGGAATGTGCATACCGGTAATTAACGAGTTTCCGGCAATTCCAGAAGTTTTCCGGCGAACACAGAAAGTCCAGCAATGTCGTCTGTGGTTGATTTTGAGCGATGGGTTAATGTTAGTAAGGTTCTAACAATAGATTGAAACCGTAAAGTAGAAGTATTTTACCGGTTTGAGTTGAATACGGTTTTCCGGCGACTTTTGCAGAGAATTCCGCGAGCTGTTTTAAGCGCTCTGATGGTCTGAAAATGCGACGAAAAGGAAATAGAGTATTGGTATGATATCTCTGGATCGCGAGAGTGGTCGGGAGTTTGTGTAATTCTGAACTTGATGTTCTCTTTCGGTTTTAAAATCAACAATGATGAGTCTTTAAGTTTAATCAATTTCCGATTGATTAAAAACCGTCGTGCATCGGTTATAAACTGAATGTGTGAGGTAAACAATCGATTTGACGCTTGGTTTGCCGATTACCGTTTCTCAGATGGCGCCATCGGTTATAACTGAGTTTGTGTATAAATTTCATTTGTGTTCCTAGAGTTAGCAGAAAACACAATGTGGCAGAGTGGTCTTGAGAGTGAGTGTTAAGTTGTTGAAGTGTCTTGGCTGACCCGGGTTCGAGTCCCGGCAGCTTCATTTTTTTTTTTATTTTAACTTTTTATCAAATATAATTTTTATAGTTTAGTTTATTTATTAATTATGTATCGTTTTAACTCAAAATAATCATAAATATTTAATGTAACTTTTATAACTTGGTACTTGATTACAAAACGGAGCGGGTTTTGAAGACCGGATTTTTACAAATGTTACAGTATCCCCTACTTTTAGGAATTTCGTCCCGAAATTTAAGTAGTTAAAGTAGTAGGAAAAAGATGCGGGTATTTTTCACGCATTGAGTCTTCACGTTCCCAAGTAAACTCAGGTCCCCGTTTCGACTCCCAGCGTACCCTAACAATTGGAATGCGACTTCGACGAAGACGCTTCTCCCCGTAGTCCATGATCTCCACTGGTCTTTCAATAAATGCATAGATTCATCAATCTGAATATCTTCCAGCGGAATATGGAGATTCTCATCAGCGAGGTACTTCTTCAAGTTCGACACGTGGAATGTGGGATGAATCCTGTTGAGTTCTTCTGGTAGGTCAAGCTTGTATGCTACAGGACCTACTCTTTCGAGTATCTTGAAAGGTCCTACGTAACGTGGTGCTAGCTTCCCCTTTTGACCAAAACGAACTACTCCCTTCCACGGTGATACTTTTAAAAGCACATGATCACCAATGCTAAACTCTAAGGGCTTCCGTCGTTTATCTGCGTAACTCTTTTGACGACTTTGAGCCGCTAGAAGATTGTTTCGAATTTGATGGATCTTGTCTGTGGTTTCTTGGATCAATTCTGGACCAGTAATTTGTGCTTCCCCAATTTCGTGCCAACATACAGGAGATCGGCACTTACGACCATATAAGGCTTCAAAAGGTGCCATGCCGATGCTCGAATGATAGCTGTTGTTGTACGAAAATTCAACCAATGGTAGGTGGGCGTCCCAATTTCCCTTGAAGTCTATGACACATGCTCTAAGCATATCTTCAAGAGTTTGAATGGTGCGCTCAGACTGTCCATCAGTTTGAGGATGATAGGCGGTACTGAGATCTAATCGTGTGCCCATAGCGGATTGTACTGCTTGCCATGTTCGTGAGGTGAAACGACCATCACGATCAGAAATAATACTTAATGGTACCCCATGCCGGCTCACGATTTCGTTGATATAAATACGTGCAAGCTTTTCGTTCTTGAAATCTTCGCGGATAGGAATAAAGTGAGTTGATTTTGTAAGTCGGTCTATAATCACCCATATAGTGTCATACCCACCAGAAGTGCGAGGTAACCCGGTAATAAAATCCATGGTTATATTTTCCCACTTCCATACAGGTATTTCCGGTTGGACTAGAAGCCCTGAGGGTCTTTGGTGTTCAGCCTTCACCTTGGAACATGTGAGACACTTGGAAACAAAAACGGCAATATCCTTCTTCATTCCAGGCCACCAATAGGTGTATCATAGGTCTTGATACATCTTATCGGCTCCTGGGTGTATAGAATATCGCGTTTTGTGAGCTTCATTCATAAGAGTTTCACGAAGATTGTTGTGGTTAGGAATCCAGATACGATCTAGGTAATACAGGATACCGTCTGATTTAGTTTCAAGTTTTAGCTCAGCTCCACAGGACATCTCTTTTCGTACGTCTTCTTCTGTTATTGAAACGTGTTGGGCTTCTCGAATTTGATCTTTAATGTCGATTATAATTTGCGAACATAGAAGATGAATGGAGTTCGCATAACCCTTTCGACTAAGTACATCAGCCACCACATTTGCCTTACCAGGGTGGTATCTAATTTCACAGTCGTAATCATTCAGAAGTTCGACCCATCTTCGTTGCCTCATATTTAACTCTTTTTGATCGAAGATATGTTGAAGACTCTTGTGGTCAGTGTATATTTCACACTTAGTACCATAGAGATAATGTCTCCATATCTTAAGAGCAAATACAACGGCTCCAAGTTCTAGGTCATGCGTGGTGTAGTTCTTTTCATGTGTCTTGAGTTGTCTCGAGGCATAAGCTATTACTTTTCCTCTTTGCATGAGAACACAGCCTAATCCTTGCCCTGACGCGTCGCAATAGACCACAAAATCATCACAACCTTCAGGAAGAGTGAGGATTGGTGCATCGCAAAGTTTTTGTTTAAGAGTTTGAAAAGCTTCTTCTTGCTTGGGTCCCCATACGAAAGGTTTTCCCTTATGGGTTAAAGCCGTGAGTGGCACAACAATGCGAGAGAAGTTTGAAATGAACCGACGATAATAGCCAGCTAGTCCAAGAAAAGATCTTACTTCAGTTGGTGTACGTGGAGCTTGCCATTCTTGAACTGCTTTGATCTTTGAAGGGTCAACATGTATTCCTTTGTCATTGACTACATGCCCGAGGAATTGCACCTCTTTTAACCAGAATTCACATTTAGAGAACTTGGCATAAAGCTTTTCCTTTTCTAGAAGTGTAAGAACGAGTCGAAGATGACGCTCATGATCAGCTTTAGATTTTGAATAAATAAGAATATCGTCGATGAAGACTATAACAAATCGATCAAGATAAGGTTTACAGACTCTGTTCATTAGGTCCATGAAGACAGCTGGTGCGTTGGTTAATCCAAACGGCATAACCATGAATTCATAGTGGCCATAACGAGTTCGAAAAGTAGTCTTAGGGACGTCTTCTTCATGCACTCTAAGCTGATGATAGCCAGATCGAAGATCGATTTTCGAAAAGCAGCTGGCACCTTGTAGTTGGTCAAGAAGATCATCAATGCGAGGTAAAGGATAGCGATTTTTGATGGTTAACTTGTTGAGCTCTCTGTAGTCGATGCACATACGAAAAGATCCATCTTTCTTCTTTACAAAAAGGACAGGTGCACCCCAAGGCGATGAGCTAGGACGTATGAATCCCTTGTCAGTCAACTCTTGTAATTGACTGGCTAGCTCTTGCATTTCAGAGGGGGCTAACCTATATGGGGACTTTGCAACTGGTGTAGCACCAGGTATAAGATCAATACGGAATTCGACGTCTCTAACTGGAGGAAGTCCTGAAATGTCGTCAGGAAAAACTTGTGGAAAGTCTTTTACTACAGGAATGTCTTCAAGTTTCTTCTCTGTGGTCCCCTTCTTGATGATATGGGCTAAAAACGCGACATAATTCTTGTGAAGATATTTTTGAGCTTGAAGACAAGACATTAAGCTGAGCCCTTTCGACGAGGTTTCTCCAATGATTCGAAGAGTCTGACCGTTTGAAAGAGGAATACGAATAAATTTTTCACGACATACAACTTCCGTCTGATGTTGACTGAGCCAATCCATACCGATTATGATGTCAAAACTTCCCAGCTTCATAGGAATAAGGTCGACTGAGAAATCGTGGTCGTTTAAGGTGAGTGTACAGTTGCGTAATATAGAGTCTAATGAAACTGGTTTCTCGTCCGCAACTTCTACCGTTATGGATTCCGTGAGCTTATCCCGATTTTTGCTTAAGATAGGTTCAAATTCTAATGACACAAAACTTCTATCCGCACCAGTATCAAATAAAACATAGAGGCATATCTACCATTTATAAGAAACGCACCGTTGACCACATTGTCGTCAGCTCTGGCCTGGTTCGCGTTAATATTGAAAGCTCTTCCTCTAGCAGGTGGAGGAGCTTGGTTCGCTTGGTTCACTGGGTTGGCTTAGGCCTGAGCATGAATAATATTAACCAGCCTTGGACATGTGTTTCTGAAATGACTTGGGTCGCCGTAATTGAAACAAGCCCGCATAGGTTGGCCCATAGGATAATTGGGTTGATAGTATGTTTGGGCTAAATGTTGGGTGGGTGGAAATGGTAGGGGTTGTTGTGCTTGACCCATTAACTGTTGGTGGGTTTGGGTTAAAGGTTGGTGGCGGTTTGTTCGTTGAGGCATGCAGCAGTTTTGAACAGTATGTCCTGCGCGACCGCAGCCGGTGCAGTATTGGCAAGGATGATCAGGGGAATGGTGATACTGACAATGGTTACATTTTGGTAATGGGCCTGTGTAGGGTCTTCTGTATGGCGCGGGTGAAGGAGTGACTTGAGTAATGGGTGCAGCAGGAATAGGGGTGTTGGTTTGGGTAACTGCAAAATTCCTGGTGTTACGCTTCCTCTTGTTAGCAAACTTAGAGGAAGGAATAGGGTGGTTTGAAGTTTGTCCCTCAACAGGGGCTTTCTTCTTCTCTTCTTTGAACTTCCCATTGCGAATTCGGTTTTCGGTCAGTTCAGTTGCCAACTCCATGGCAGCTTCAAGTGTTACCGGTGAAACGCTGAGAACTGAATCTTGGATTTTCGAGGGAAGTCCTCGAATATAATGCTCGATCAGACGATAGGTTGGAGTGAATAAATTTGGAACCATTTGGTTCAACTCCAAGAACCTCTTGTTGTAAGTAGAGTGGTCACCCTCTTTTTGCTTTAGAGCATGAAATTCATCCTCCAACTTCTTAATTTCACTTCTAGGACAGAAACGCCTAGTCATGATTTCCCTTAACTCCTCCCAAGTTAAGGCCATCGCATCTTCAGTTCCCCTCTTCCCTTTCTCAGTGTTCCACCAAGTGAGAGCTACTCCAAGTAGTCTCCCGTTGGCGTATCGAACCTTGCGATCCTCAGGACAATCGCAGTTTAGGAAGGTGTTTTCCATCTCCTCGAACCAATGTAGGAGAGCAGTGACACCCTCGGTCCCTTCAAATTTTGGAGGATCACAGGACTTAAAATGTTTGTAAGAGCACTTGTTGGTAGGAGGGTTGTCGATGTTCTGATCCTGTTGTTGAGGAGGGTTAGTAGGATTTGTAGCAAGGGCTTGCTGTACTTGTACCACAATGTCAGGCAATATCGTGGCCATTTGTTTCGCGATCTGAGTGGCCAAACGTTCCTGAGACCTTCCCGATCTTTTACCCCTTCGTTGCTGTCTAGACGACATCTACAGGATCATAAAATGAGATGATTGTGAGTTTAAGGTGTCTTTTTAGGTGTCATGTGTCTTTAAGAAAATGAAAATAACATAAATATCAATAATGCAACTACATCCATAGGATGTCTTGGGTTCGCTCATGTTGGGCCTCAAATGTCCCCCATACCTTCACCTACATAGTCATGTGGGCCCCCATGGCTATTGGCTTGGTAGGATTCACATTAGTATTGGCAATTTAACACTCGCATCCCCCGAATGCAAACCACAAAATATGTTCATGAGATGTTTGGTCGGAACGTGTCCTGGTGTAGACACAATGACAACTCAAAGTGGGATTAGCTCACACGACGTTTGGTATAGCATGCTTTGGCCTAATAGGTACTTCGTACTCTCATCGTTAGTCCCCAGGTAGGCAAACTGGTCCTTTATTTTGGATTTATACGAATGCCAGCCTAAACAGGACGTTCCGACTACCGGTACTGGTACCCTTCCAGTTACTACATGCCCGTCATGAGAACTCACTTTGATGAGATTTGAAAACACGAAAATCATTGTAAAACAATCATGATGTGGTGTGAGCTTTCATGGATGTGATATGTTATGAGCATACGATTTCATGATAGGCATTATATGATAATACATACTTATGAACATGCTTGCACAATATCAAATGTAACATTTAACATAAAACATATGAACATCATGAAATTTGGCATATAACACACAAAATTCTTATAAGTTTCTAATCGACTATAGTATAGGCTCTAAGGGTCTAATAACCTATCCTATATCCCTATAGTCATGGCTCTGATACCAATCTGTCACACCCCGACCCGCAGCGGAATAAGAGTCGGGGCATAATTGGGTTATCACCTAAGCTTATGACATTTACTAATATGTTTCATATTTAATAAAGTCAAAGTTACATTTCAAACATCCAAACATGTTCATTCAATACAAGGAAAATAAGCCAAGCATAACAATCCCAACACTAAATCGTTTTATTCTTCTAGTCCAAATCCTATGTGTTCCTAGCTGCAGCTGCTTCACCTGTATCATGTGTAAAATGGGAGTTTTTGGGTCAACATAAGTTGGCGAGTGAACCTTATTAGATAAACATTTGATAATGATTTTATGGTTAGTTTATCAATGAAATATTGTGCATAATCATAGATGAACAAATGTAAATAATCAAGTAATGGCAAATAGCAGTCACAAGTATAACATACAATAACACATGGCAGCATACATGAACATACCAACATCATACTGTAAATAACATAAATGAAACTGTGCGATCAAGGCTCAATCAAACGGAGCCGATCGTATTGCATGTACTGAAAATGAAAATGTCTGTGCGATCAAGGCCCAATCAAACGTAGCCGATCGTATTGCATGTACTGAAAATGAAAATGTCTGTGCGATCAAGGCTCAATCAAACGGAGCCGATCGTATGTGGGCACGCCGTGTTCAACCGCATAATAAAATGGGGAACATGCTCAACGCTCATAAATGGGGAGCGGCGGCCTATGAAATTGCATGTACTGAATAATAAATTGCATCCAATGATAACTACTTAACAGCAACAAACTGAATACACAAGTTCATGTTATGATATATGCACAATGGTTTATTAATTATATATATACACAAAGACACATGATACACCCCAAAACGTGATTAAAACGGGGAATTTGTAAGATTCACTCACATTGGGTGCGTTGGATTGGAGATGGTGAGATGCGCACAATTAAGATGAGCGGATCAACGAGGAATACTAACCTAAATAATAATGGAAAAATATATTAAATGGATGGATTTTATTAAGGATTTTAATGAAGTTTTTAGATATATTTTTGTGAGTTTATGGCTATTTTCTATCCTTAAAAATGTTATTTTTAAGTATTTTTAATTGATTTTTAAATTAAATTAAATAAATAAAAATATAAAAAAATATTATTTTTTTAGCGTTGACCGTTGACCGGTTCGGTCAGCGAATTGATCTGCGCCGGGTGAGATTCGAACCGGCGACCTCCCGTTCGCGTGCACGCAGCTCTACCAACTGAGCTTCGTGTCTAACCCGAACTAATCTCGTTTTTAATAATATTTATACACTTATTCGATTTAACCGAATTTCCTTTATTTGCAAAAACATTTTAATTCAATCAGACCGGTGCTCGTGACGGGTTTTGAACGCGCGACGTGTAGTTCATGTTGCACACAGTCCACCGCTGGACTGTGTGTCTAACCCGGTTATTATCTCAGTTTTTATTATACTTAACAACTATCTGAGTTAACCCGGTTTAGTTCTTCATCAAAAAGGCATTTTATTACACAAGGTGTGCGTGTAGCAGGGATCGAACTCGGGACGTGTATAGTTTTTGTTTGCACACAGTCCACCGCTGGACTGTGTGTCTAACCCGTTTATAATTCCGATTTTAATTAATCTTATGTCATCACTGAACTCGTCTTCTTCATTACGAACGCAGACATCAATCAAACAACCGATTCGTGATTAATTTAGTTAATAAACATGATGTCTAGTTTGAATGCATTGAACCGAAAAGTTTGGGGAAAGAAGATACCGAACAGGTTGTCTTCTTCAGAGAGTCCGGCGAAACTTGTCGGCTCTGTTTTTGAAACCTTCGGCTGTGAGAATCAATTAACAGGTTTAAGGGATTAGATATGAAATTGAACTAATGAGTATCGATTATCAGTACGTTGGAATGTGCTATAGGTAATTAACGAGTTTCCGGCAATTCCAGAAGTTTTCCGGCGAACACAGAAAGTCCAGCAATGTCGTCTGTGGTTGATTTTGAGCGATGGGTTAATGTTAGTAAGGTTCTAACAATATATTGAAACCGTAAAGTAGAAGTATTTTACTGGTTTGAGTTGAATACGGTTTTCCGGCGACTTTTGCAGAGAATTCCGGCGAGCTGTTTTAAGCGCTCTGATGGTCTGAAAATGCGACGAAAAGGAAATAGAGTATTGGTATGATATCTCTGAATCGCGAGAGTGGTCGGGAGTTTGTGTAATTCTGAACTTGATGTTCTCTTTCGGTTTTAAAATCAACAATGATGAGTCTTTAAGTTTAATCAATTTCCGATTGATTAAAAACCGTCGTGCATCGGTTATAAACTGAATGTGTGAGGTAAACAATCGATTTGACGCTTGGTTTGCCGATTACCGTTTCTCAGATGGCGCCATCGGTTATAACTGAATTTGTGTATAAATTTCATTTGTGTTCCTAGAGTTTGCAGAAAACACAATGTGGCGGAGTGGTCTTGAGAGTGAGTGTTAAGTTGTTGAAGTGTCTTGGCTGACCCGGGTTCGAGTCCCGGCAGCTTCATTTTTTTTATTTATTTTTTTTTAACTTTTTATCAAATATAATTTTTATAGTTTAGTTTATTTATTAATTATGTATCGTTTTAACTCAAAATAATCATAAATATTTAATGTAACTTTTATAACTTGGTACTTGATTACAAAACGGAGCGGGTTTTGAAGACCCGATTTTTACAAATGTTACAGTTACCATCACCGGTTCTTCATCATTCTTCACCTTATGAGATTTTGTTTGGTACTCGTCGTCCTGAGTATTCTATTCTTCGCACATTTGGGTGTTTGTGTTATCCATTTCTTGGTGATACTTGAATGGATAAACTTTCAGCCAAATCTAATCCATGCATTTTTGTTGGCTATGTTCCTGATCATCTTGGTTATCTCTGTTATGATCCTCATACATCTCGAACGTATACTTCTCGATATGTTTGTTTTCATGAGATGATTTTTTACATTCATGATCCTTCTCCTTCTTCTTTTTCTTCTTCCTCTATTTCTAGCTCATCATTCTCTATTCTTCCTTCTCCTCTGTTTGTTTCTCCTCATTCTCCTATTCCTACTATTCCTATTCCTCTCGCTTCCTCTCATTCTCCTCCTACGTTTTCTCATTCTTCTTCTTCTTCTTCTTCTCCTCCTCCACCATCCCCTCCTCCTCCTGTTCCTACTCACCCGATGGTTACTCATTCTCGTGATCACACACGACAACCTCGTCAGTTTTGTGATCATGTTCTCTTTCATGTTTCCACGGCTCCCACCACCGAGCCTTCTACATTTAAACAGGCTCAACAGTGGTCTGTTTGGTGGGATGTGATGCGTTCTGAGATTGGTGCTCTACATGCTAACCAGACTTGGCGTCTGGTTCCGGCTCCCACTGATGCCAATATTGTTGGTTGTAAGTGGGTTTATAGGATTAAGCGTAATCCTGATGGTTCTGTGAGTCGTTATAAAGCCCGGCTTGTTGCCAAGGGCTTTCATCAGACTGAGGGTGTTGATTATATTGAGACGTTCAGCCCAGTGGTTAAACCCACTACTATTCGTCTTGTTCTCTCTGTTGCTTTTTCTCGCGGATGGGTCATCAGACAGCTTGATGTCAACAATGTTTTTCTTCATGGTGATTTATCTGAGACTGTGTATATGTCACAGCCTCCAGGCTTTGTTGACTTTTCCCAACCACATCATGTTTGTTTACTGCAGAAGGCTCTTTATGACCTGAAGCAGGCACCTGAGCTTGGTTTTCCAAGCTATCATCGACACTTATCTTTGGGGGTTTTCTCAGTGTCTTTCTGACACTTCTCTCTTTGTCTATAGCCGAGATTCAATCACGTGTTATGTCTTGGTTTATGTGGATGACATTATTATTATTATTGGGAGCTCTTCTGAGTTTGTTAATGGATAGCGTTTACATTCTGAGTTCACGCTCAAGGATTTGGGCGTTTTGTCCTATTTTTTGGGTATACAGGCGATTTTCACTGATGATGTTTTACAGCTTTCTCAGCAGCGCTATTTACTTGATTTATTACAGCATACTGGTCTTGCTGAGTGTCAGCCTTTGTCTACTCATGTTTCTTCTGGACGTCAGCTTTCTCGACACACGGGTACTCCTTTGGCTGATCCTACTTTGTATCAGAGTATGGTTGGTGCTTTACAGTATTTGGTTTTGACTCGACCCGAGATAGCTTATGCGGTTAGCCAAGGTATCACAGTTTTTACAGACACCTTCTGATCGTCACTGGGTTGCAGTCAAGCGTATTTTGAGATATCTTCGAGGTACAGCTTCTCATGGATTGAGTATTCGGCGAACTGATTGTAGAGATATACATGCTTATTATGATGCTGATTGGGCCGGATGCCCTGATGATCAACGGTCTACTACCGGTTATTGCGTTTTTCTTGGACCCAACCTCATTAGTTGGAGTTCCAAGAAACAACATATTGTTGCATGATCTAGTACTGAGGCTGAGTATCGCACATTAGCTCACACTGCTGCAGAGGTTCGTTGAATTTTATCTCTTTACATGAGCTTCATATTGATTCATCATGTCCACCTACTCTTTGGTGTGACAATATTGCGCTACATATCTTGCAGTCAACTCAGTGTTTCATCAGTGCACCAAAAATCTTGAGGTTGACTTGCATTTTATTCGAGATATGGTTTTGGATCGTGTTTTATCTGTGAGATATGTTCCCACTACTGTTTAGATTGCTGATATTTTGACCAAAGGGTTGTCTTCTTCTCTGTTTGACACTCTACGGTCCAAGCTTCATGTCGATACCTCTGGTTCAGCTTGAGGGGGCATATTAGAGTATATTGAAACTATTGATAGTTGGAGTAGTTAGTTAGAGTTTGTTGTCAGTGTTTGAGAGTTAGTTACAGTATGTGATAGTTAGTTAAGAGCTCTCTATATATGCGTCCCTATCATCATGTAATAATATAACAATCTGTTCTAGTGAAATGATTCTGTTATCTCTCATACACTCTTCAGCAGTCCAGCAGCCCAATTCATCCTAAGCCCACATAAGCAGCAGCTCTCAAATGCAGCCCACGTTCCAGCCCATGCCAAGAAAATAAAATGTATAAATGTCAAATGTAAAATAAAAGTGTGTAACAATGATAATTTTCAACAAATTTGGTATTGTTCTAAGCATCCAGTTGTTAAGTATAGTTGCACCTTTAGAGTTAGAGTAAACGTGTTTCATACCTAATTGAAATGGTATTTGTTCTTTTCTGACTCATTTAAAAAATTTACCAAATAAATGAAACACTAGTAGAAGAAAATTTTGTATTTGTGACCGCATTTTCGTTTGCAAATAGTCTTTTGCTACTGAAAATGCGGCAACATCAACCTCCGTGGGTAATTTCATTTTGAAACCGCAAATTGTTATGCGACATAATTTAGCAACCGTCTTTGCAGTCTCAGATCTTACAACCAGTTTGAAACCTTTTTCTAATGCCCAAACTTTAGAAGTGAAAAGGCAAGATAAATAGAATGTTGATCTCATATATGGCCACAATATTCATATGGAACAATTCTGGTTAATTTCATATTTAGTCATAATATTCATATCAAACATGTCTAGTTAACTTTTTATGTTCTTGGTAAATTTAATTCTATGTGCATCTGGTTCAAATAAAGTGCAAGTTTTTTTTTTCTTTTTTTTTTTGTTCAACTTCAACAAGAAAATCATATTTAATAATTGTCAACTACTTATAATCTAAAACTCAATATATTATCATATAATTTAAAAAGTTTATGACATATAATGCAAGTTTGGCGATGATGGTTGTTGATAGTTTTCCTTTTTGTGATCGGCAATGACAATTTACAGAAAACCAACATATTCAAATTCCGACCATATGAAAACAAATTTTGGAAGGTTGTCTTTTTTTTTTTTTCACTCACATTACTTTGCAAAGATACCATTATTCGACATCTGTCACGTATTATGAGAACAAACAAAAATAATGGGATTAAAGTTCCTTGTTGATAATTTATTCGAGCTTTGAAACTTTTGTATTTATGAACAAGTTTCAAATGTGCATCTAGTGATGATGATGGTGATACTACTTTGAGCATCAGAATAAAATTTATTCTGATGTTACCACTTGTTAGATATTTTAGTGTAATCGGCATTAACTTAGTGAACAAAGGGAATTATGATGTACATCGAACAAGTTAGGAGGTGCGGGAGTGCACACTTGCTCGAGTTGTTATAATTCCAAGGGGGCAACGCTCCCTTGGCGGGGGTCCGGGGGCAGCGCCCCCGTGAGCAGGGTTCCAGGGGCGGCAGCCCCTGGCGGGGTCCAAGGGGCAGAGTCCCTGGCTGTGGAATGCTCTCCAAGTGGCAGTTATTAGGGAATGCTCTCCAAAAATTCGTTAGTCTGGTTTTGGTCACATTGGTTCATACGAGTTCTACACAAAAGCATACGGTTGTTCCAATTTCTCAAAAAATCAGAGTTGTATCCGATTAGATTATTCGATAGAACCACCAAAATAATTTGATCTGAGAGTAAAAACACGTCTCTCTGATCATCCGGTCTCTAAAAATTCCCCAACACCACTTACCACAATAGATTGATATCAATATGATATAAAAAACTGGTTGCTTCATATTAAAAGTTTGGACTATTAACCGTTTTTCGATCACTTCTTTTGATCAAAGTTGAAGCCTATAAATGGACAAAAAAATGCGAAGCATTTAGATATTATGATAAAATGATTTAGTTATTTTTGTTCGATCACAATTTATTAGATTATAAATTACTTTCATGAATTTTTTGAAGTAGTTTTTGATAAAGTTCAACATCAACAAGGGAGGCTCGGTTAATCTTAAAGGTGTAGTATGGAGAAGATCTAAAGTCGAATGAGTAAACGAGTAAAATAATAATTAAAGTTATTTAATTATTATTTGAATTATCTATTAGTATTAGTTTTATTTTAGATGTGTATTGTTTAGTATTTGAGTTAGAGAAGGAATAGAATTCCTATTAGTATAGGATGTTTAACCTTTAAATATTGAGTCTTTGTAATCAAGTTAATTAAAATTTACAAAGAAAATAATAGAAGAAATTTGTGAATCCTGTTTGTATTCGTCTCTTTGATCTTGTACCCACGTTGGCACCGACAAATTAGGGGATCTATATTCCTATAGTCCCCGTAAATAAAGGTTTGGGTTGGATAGCACGCTGATCGAAGTAGGGCTTCAATTATTTAACGACAGTAGTGGCGATTCGAATGAATTATCTACTTGGTTTAATAATTCTGGTGTTTACATGCATGGTGAAAGTTTTTTATAAGGCAACTTGGTAATTTTTAAAGATTTTATATGTTAGTCAAACTTGGTTGAGTAATGTGAGGGAGTTTACGAAGCAAGAAGCTTAGTTGTTAGATGACTTATGCTTGGTGGCTAGAATAAATTCCAATAGGATGAAGATACGATGAACACCAATACTTCATCAGTGGATCATGGTGGTGTTATATGACGGCTACGACAAGGTGGTTCAGGTTGGCCAGTTGCGGGGAATTACCGTTTTGGACCACGGTGGTGACCGGTGATCAGTTTAGCGACGGTTTTTCGGGTGATTTTGGAACTAGAAAGCAACGAGTGTGTCGCGGAAAGAAACGAAACAACAGGAAGCTAACAAATTCGCTTGACGGTATAGGCTCGTATTTATGTTGAAGGTGACCCATCTGTTTTCGGTTCAGAGATGTTTCCGATCGAAGGTGTCTAGGTACCAATCGCAGTAAATTTCCGATCGCAGGAGTTCAGAATCCGATTGCAGAAAGAAACCGCTTGAAGGCAAGTTCTCAGAATTCGATCGCAGTAAAGAACCAGTAAAGAAACCGAAACGATGGCAGAGTTACAAGTAGTTTGGTGAACAAAAGAAGAAGACTCGTTCAAAGGCAGTGGTAAAAGATCTCGGTCAAATCTCGGTGTACCTTTTGATTCAATTCTGTTGAAGGCAGTTGGCAAGTTATCCATTGTTCCAGTTGATTGAGTTCTATAATTGTTCAAGTTATAAAGTTTCGATTGAAATGGGTTTGAAGGATAGTTGGAGTGCTACTTGAAAGGCGTTCGAGGGCCTCTTGAAGTCCTATCAAAAGGGTTATTAGTTCGTGACTACCAATCGAATCCATATGAAATGACATTTATTCAGCTAAGGCGAAGCGTGTGTCGCTCAGGCTTTTCGGGATGAAGCGGCATTGTAACGATCAGAAGATGTGATGTTAGTACCGGTAATGATGCTGTAACCAAATACTATAATGGTAGTATGTCAACTGAAGATGTCAATGGAGGTCATGTATTTACCGAAGATGGTGCGGCAGATCTACGAAGAATGAGTCAAGATTGTGAGGGAGACTTATGGAAGTTGATGTTGAGAGGGAGTGATAAAGTTACAACATCAACAAGGGAGGTTCGGTTGATCTCAAAGAGGTAGTCTGGAGAAGATCTAAAGTCGAAGAACTAAATAAGTAAAATAATAATTAAAGTTATTTAATTATTATTTGAATTATCTATTAGTATTAGTTTATTTTAGATAAGTATTGTTTGGTATTTGAGTTAGAGAAGAAATAGAATTCGTATTAGTCTAGAATGTTTAGCCTTTAAATATTGAGTCTTTATAATTAAGTTAATTAAAATTCATAAAAAAATAATAAAAAAATTTATGAATACTGTTTGTATTCATATCTTTGATCTCATACCCAGATTTAACAGTTTTAGCCCTAAAGTTTGTTTTTCTTATTAGAACGTACATAGAATTTTTCTTATTTTTTTTTTCTAAACTTTATTTTTCTTATTCAAATATACATAAATATTTTTATCCAATATTTTTTTTTCCAAATTCAAGATGACTCCATGCTTATAATCAACGAATTAACTTCCATGATCACTGGCTCACCGACCAATAGATCAAAACCTAAAATACATTAAAACTAATTCAACATGATACCGACACATTACCCAAAAGAAAGGTTTTCCAAAATTTCGTAGGTGATTTGTCTAAAATCACCAACACATGCGTTATGAACATTACAAAAGTACAAAATACTACAAGTAAGCGCTGATCTACCGGTTATATCATTATATTTGCCGATTTTTCGAAGAACCTTTAACAAAAATACATGCCAACGATAATTACAGATATGTCCGTCAGTAAAGTCTATATCTATATATATATGTATTAACAACAAAGACCGTTTACTAGTAAAACAACATATCTGAATTCCCATCCATATGATCCATTTTTTTGTTATAACTACAAAGCACAACTTTATGTTTATAAAGGAGACTCCAGAAAGTAGGAGTTGATAGCCGATAATCAAGATCATCCAATTTTCGAGAGATCCGCAAACATACGGGTCAAATATTATAGAAGTCCATTAGGTTAAATGGTTTTAGTTTACATATTTAATAACAATAACCGTGATTAAGTACTTATTGGCTCGTGTTGTTAGAACTGACTTTAAATCAGATAAATGTATATGAATTATAAGTTTTTCTTTCAACCTATAATGTGAACTAGATCAAGTTAATTTGTTGCTTGTGTGTTAGAGAGAATTGATATCCTTGATAATCAATAGATAATGATAATGTGGGGTTATGAAATGTACTATCACTATCATGACATGCATTAATCAAACTATGTGGCTTTAAGCAGAAGCAAAACAAGGAATATATATATATATATATACGCCTTCAAATTATGCAAATATGGAAAACGACTTATATGGAATCGGTGTCTTAGGATCAGGGGTACCTAGACCCCGGGAGCCTTATAAATAGGCGCAGCGACAAAACCAAATATAATCTTGCTTAATTTGTAACACCACTTCAGATTAAAAATGGCAGCGACAACGGTTCGTGTGTTTGGTAGACCAATCACTCAAGGAACTCGTACCCAAAGGGCCCAAGCAGCCAAGAACTACCAAAACGCTGATGGCAAGCTCGACCAGGTGTTACAGGCTTCAATCCACTCTCAGAAAGCCGCAGTGGGTGGGGCCAATGCAGCCACTGTTAGCACCACACTTGGCAGGATTTACAATGCCACAGGTGACCCCGTAACTTATGTGAGAGCACACGATTGGGAGGGAAAAATGGTTGGGCAGTACCTGGTGAACATCCAAAACGGGCAGTGGGCTATTTTTGAGCATGTTGGCACTCGTGGCTCAAAGCGTCAAGGATCAATTGGTGCTCTTGTGTACAACATTCAGGATTTCAGTGATTCAATAATCGCTTGGAATAACCCTTGGAAAACTGCCGCTAGTGGAAACAACACCGTAAGCCATTTTTCGTGTAATAACATAATATATATTTATATATTGTATATATAAACAAACTGAAATGTTTTATACAAATGTTGCAGGCTTATTGTGAGATGAATGATCCGGGATATTATGATGACCCTACTGTCTGGGATGCAATCTTGGAAAAGCTGAAGGCTTCTGGTAGTGAATGTCAAGCAAGTTTTGAAGGTTATGCTACAATAGTAAGTATCGATACAGAAGGCAACACTCCAACTTTCCATGCCATTTTCTATCTCGACATCTAGATAGCGCGATCAGTATGTGTAATTAAAATAAGGCTGCAGCCATTGAGTATTCCAGTTCTATGTGTGCTTGTAATAATGTATAATAACATAGTATAAGATGATTGGCTAAAGTTTCACGAAAACGTTGTCTTGGTCTGTACTTGATCCATGCTAGTGTAATATAACGTTTTACTTATGTTACACCTTGAAGGATTTGTACCCTTTACCTTTTGGATAAAGGAAGACACCTTACCACCACACCATGTCGACTATCAAAATACGAAAAGCTTTTATTAGATTTCTTCAACATGAAAAAGTAATGGGAATGTTCCTTAAGGAAACATTGTATTGATTAATTTAAAATTGATGTCCACAATGTTACCCTTGAAAATGGGAAGTCATGTTTCTAATCTATGAAAATAAATAGAGCAACCTTGCTTGAAAAAGTTTTAACATGTTGAGTCATAAACTCTTAGCCTAATTTAAAGACTGCAAGGAGTTTGAGTCATTTATTTTTTGTATCTATTTTGATCAATATTTATTTTTTTTTGTAAAAGGTCAATTTGTAAATCAATTTAAGTAAATCTACAGCTGCAACTAAAGCAAACTGTTGTCAATAGTTATGTTGGTTCAGTTAGCATTGCATTTACTGACAGAATTAAGTAGTCAAGATTGGTCTCTGACTTGAATCAAATTACAATGGTTGTTGATTGTGTTAGTGAAAACTTATGCTTTGTTATGCATTTCATTGTTATATCATCACGAAAAACACACTTGTCAACTTTTTTTCTTTCGATTGATCCCATGTTATCTGTATCTAACTATGGGTAGGGTTCGGCTACAAAGTCCATTTTTCCTACAAAGTGTACAAAGTCATAAAATATCAGAATTTCAGCCATAAAAACACACTTAAAACTCACAAATAATAGAGTGAAGATCACTAAAACACAATATCCAAACCCTAACATTCCATAAAAACTTCAAAAACACCATCGTAAAACTATGAATATAAAACACACATGAAAATCAACATAAAACACATTAATGTTAGTCATTCGATGATCAAAGCCTTATCATCCAAAACAAAACAGAAAACCCACAAATATGACATTTTAGTAATCTTCACTTTGTTATTTGTGGGTTTTGAGTGTGTTTTATGGTTGACATTATGATGTTTTATGACTTTTTTACACTTTGTAGGAAAAATGGACTTTGTAGCCAACTCCCACCCATCTATACCAATTATAACATAACTTTTGGGGATAAAAAAGTAATTTTCACGCGATATTAAGACACGATATGAAGACAATGTTAAAACACGGGATATTAAGACGATACGATATATTGGGTTATTAAGAGAAAGCCTGAAATTTAATACGCAAGATATTAAGACACGAGATATTAAGCTAATACAATATATTAGGTTATAAAGTAAAAGTTTGGAATTAATCCTCCATCATTCTAACATAAAGACTGGTCACCTCCTTCCCTTCACTGTATCGGTTGTCCTCCTAATAACCAACGCCTTCATCTTATTTTTTTAGGACCTTATATAAATTATATTATCATAGTGAAATTGTCCACTCGGTCGTATTGCGCGGGTTCCCTCTAGTACCGTTAAATAAACGAGTATCACCAACGGTGATATCCATTAGGAATCCATCAATGAAGGTGGTTACCGGCGGAACCATCAAAAATATTGTTGAGAGTAATTTAATTTGCAACAGAAGAAAACTGGCAGATATTATCAAGAGATCGCTAACGAAAGATTACGATAAACAAGATACTGACGAGTTTCTTGGAACTTGCCGACATGATTTCTCTCATTTTTTCGTCGGTAATTCTAATTTGTTTAAAAATTAACTAACTAAATTTTTCTAAAAGATATAAATACTTTATAGATTCTAGAAATAAAAAGATATATAAAAGGTGCAAATAATAAATAGTATACCGTAAAGTGAACAAAGTTAAATATTGGGTGGGGGTGTCCGTGAGGAGGGTTCGTGTTGATGATGAAAGTTGTCTAAATAAGTACCCCTTAACTTCGTTTACACAACATAAACTTTTTTTGTGTTATGCAAAGGATACTCCTAATAAAAAAATATTGAAATACCCCTAAATATTTGGGCAAGACCTACCGTTAAAGCTTCTCTTCGTTACAATGATACATTGATAGACCACACTAATGTTTGTATTTTTGCAAAAGAAAAGAAATAGGTGATAAAGTTGGATTAATAACATAGTACAAAATAAGACAAAATAGGTCATAGCAAACTTACCCGCCATCGCTGTCGAACACAATCTCTTTTGAACTGCCAAGACGCCTAGGAAGATCCCTTTACGTCATGGTTGTAAAAGTCTCACCTAGGCTCCGAGTACTCGCTACAAAATAGACTGCCGAGGCCTGAGTACTGTTCGCCTAAGCCAAGTACTCAGGGAGCAACTAGCGACTTTTGTAACGTTGCTTTACGCCATGCCTCGACCCCGTAGTTTCTGTGTGCAATCACCTCTAGAACGAATAAAAAGGTCTAACAAGTGAAAAACATATGATCAAACCAACACATAATCAAAACCATTTTTCTTATTTTCAGTTTATAGTAATCCAAAAAAATCATAATGTTTCGCATGACTTTGTTTCTACTTTTTGTTTGCGTGATGTTTCCTGAACACATATAGGATAATACTTCTTTTTATTTGTTTACGGGTATAAGCCCTAGATACTGCCATGATAGATGATTAGTTAATCGTACTTATGGGTTGTTTGGTAACTTCTAAACGGTTAAGTGCTAAACCAGTAAGAAGTCTGAACCATTAAGTGTTGAACCATTAAGAGCGAGTATTAGCTTAACCGTTTAGAGGCGAATGTATGACCAATTCAGATTAGAGGTGTTAACCATTCAGATTCAGTATAATGCTTAAGCATTCAGATGCAAATGTCTGAGACATTTGCTCACGAAACAAACAGTCTGAACCATTAAGTACTGAACCAGTAAGATGTCTGAATTATTAAGAGCTAAACAAACAACCCCTTTGATTAATTACATGTTAATCTTTTCTTTATTCATAAGTCATAACCTTATCATTATTAGTATTTTACATATCGCATGCTAAACACCTGAATGTCGACTAATTATTTAAAGCATGCTTATTGAGGGTACTCTTTAACTTGTTTGATTATCCTTGTGACGATATCTAGTGACATGACTGATTATTACTTATTATAGTACTTGAATGTGTGTGGGATTTACATTGATGATAAGGAACCGATAAGTGTGTGAGAGAGAGAATTTGGAAAAGATTGAAGAAACAGGTTCATAACTCAAAAAAAAAATATCATATTTAAAGGTTTTTAGTAAATAGAAACCAAGTCCATAACTTCAACAAAATTATATTTTAATGTTTTTAGTAACTTATTCATTATTATCTAAGTTTAAAGTATTAGTTATTTTGATCGAAATATTAAGGTTTCTTTTTCATTTCATGGGCGGAACTACCTTATATCAAGGGGTTGCCTATGCTACCTTTTGACGCTCCGGCGGTAGTGAAAAAAGATAAAATTTGACCTTTTTTTCAATTTTGCTACCTCTATAAACTTTTTTAAACGTTGTCCCTATAATTATTTTCTATATCCGCTAGTGATTCATTTAGCATCTAGTCAATATGTTTCACATTATTAAAATAGCCTATCTAAGTTGTATGTTTAAAATGCTTTTGTATATAACAATAAAGTTTCTCAAATATAAATTCTATGTAAAGTTTTAAGTAATGGTGGGTTTGAGCCCAATAATAACTATGTCACATTGGGCCCATATCAATACACACCATGGGCCAGGCCGTGTTTGTACAATCTACGATGCACACACAACACAACACATCTCATATAAGTTTTCAAACTAACAATCAATTATTACATGTCGGGTTACGTATTTGAGTCATATTGGTTATCTAGTGACCATCAAATACTATGATTCGAGTGCTGATGTGTTGTGATAATCAGGCCCGAATAAAGGTAAAAATGTCAATTTTGATGATTAAGTGTGTAGGGGCATCTTATGACAAACCAAATTGGATACCATGCGTGATTCCATTAGGGTTGGTTTTCACTTGATGGTAATCACATAAAGCTAATGGAGTAACTAAAGTAGTTTTTTGTTATTATTACGGTTACATGCAGTGACGGGGTCTGTATGAGCACTGATGTCAAATGGCTTTAGAGTTTCTTTATATGTAATTTGTAATAGCGAAAGTTGAATGATCCGGTATGTTTTCGAACGATGACCCATGGTTATTAAAAACAGTAGAAAATAATAGGTTGTATGTTGGGGACATGATTCAGACGTTATACTTGTTTATAAAGGTGTGGGATACAAGTTGGATTACCAGTTAGTTGGATTAAGATAGTAGTCAATAATTAGTTAAACATGTAAGGATTATACTTTCTTTCTACATAAAGTTTTAATGTCATGGAAGCAATTAAAAAAAACATTAAAGCTGAAATTAAAATTACCTTACAAAATCCATATGAGCCAAATCAAATCAAAAAACCTATATTTACACTGAAACTCCAAAATATTCTGGTAACCCGCTCTTCGTGCTTAGAGATGCGAAAAAACAGGTACAGAAACCGACTTGACAAAAAGTCCAGGTATGTATCGGTTCCATACCTATGACTTGAAATCGATTCCTACCTAGTTATTACCCAACTCAACCGGTCAAATCCTGAAAAAATATCCGAAACCTGGTTCCAAACCCGACCCAGCTATTGTGACACCCAATTTTTAACCCTGTTGATCATACCTAAAACCAGTTAAGACCCGATAGCCGATTTAAGCACCACTACATAAAGGTTGTAACCCTGATAGTTAAAATATTTCTGAAGTCCGTCAATGGTAGTCTGGTACAGTGTCATTTGTTTAAATTATAGAAAATGTAAAGGGATAAAGAAGTTATACGGTTATTATTCCTTTTCAAAAGTTTGGTTTTTTCTTTCTTTTCTAATACAGAACAGTTTTTATTTTTTACTTTTGAAAGGTTCCCTTTAGTGGAAAAGGCCTTTCTAGAACAGTAGAACACCAAAGGAAGGTGTGGACATGTGAACATATAGTTGAATTTGAATGCTGTGTGTATCTTATTCTTTTACACACATGGTGTAAATGTGATAAGAAAACCACTATTGGAACAACTTTTGTCAAAATTTCCCCTCCTCATATAATAAATAATACAAGTTTCTTGGTAAAAGGTAAGTGGGAAAAAAACAATCATATTAACTTTAACTATTAACTAATATAGTTATATGTTAATTAATAAAAGTTATTCATATTGGTAAGTGTCTAATTCACCATCACCTAGAGTGAGGGTGTGCATTTCTAATATCATATTAAACATAATGTAAAATTTGTGAGTATAAGTCACACGTAAATGGGTTCATTTTAGCTTAGAGTTGAATCTATGTTCTTCTCCATATTAATTAAATAACCAACATTAGTAGATGACTAGATTGTTTTAATTTAGTGATTGTGGATGTGAAGAGGGCCCACTATTTTCTTACTCACGTTCATTAAATGATTAGCGATCCCCTGTTGGCGCCCTCATTAACTAGAGCGGGACGTGTTCTTGATTTTTTTAACTAGCTAAGTTGGACAAGAACACTATTCCACACCATATAGCTTAAGTAGGACTCTAATTTCAAAATAATTGATCGTTCTTGTCATGTACAAATATTTATTTATTTATTTATTTATTATTTTTGTAAGAATATCCCTTCTGATGCAATGATGTTTGGATTCCTAAGTGATGTTAGAGTATTCCTAATGAATTCTTTATCACGTATCCATATAATTACATTAAAATCACTAGTATTTTTTCTCTCTTATTTTCAACTAAATAATCTTTTTAATATCTTTATCATTACATGTTCTCTCTCCTACACTCACAACTACTTTCAAAAATATTAAAAAAAATATAAGTGGTGAACAGTGTTCCCGAATATTTACAGATGAACAGTAACATTTTATCTCACCCACAACCACTTAAAATAACTCACAATCATTCCTTATAACATAACTAACTCACTCACATAAACTAAAAAAATTCATTGTGAATACTCGGCTTCAAAGTTTTATTTTATAACGTATATCAAGTTAGAATATTATATCCTAACTGTTAAAAAAGGTTTACAAATAATCTACAACGAAAATCAAGTACAAGTGGTAACAAAAGACAAACTAGTAATATCTTATGTTACGTTAACACATTAAAGGTCATGTCATATTGTCGTCTATTTAATGTAAATTACATGTTACCTCATCTCATTGAGTAGCTAAGCATGATAATGAAATATAAAAAGTAAAAATAAAAAATATTTTATTCAACCATTCATTCCGTTTCCTCGTACATTTTATTTCTCTATAATATCATTCCATCCACCAAAGAAGATGTTAAGTGGGCTTTCAACTTCAATAATCTAATCAAAATTTAATACAAGTTGTTTATACTTTTTTAGTTGTCCTTCTACGTTCCAAAGTTTGGAATAACTAACACATGGCACGTAGGTGTATTACATCTACTTAGAATAATATAACTTTTTTTATAATATGTCTACTTTTATATTTATTGTGTTACAAATTATAATAATCAAATATAAATAGTATTATTATACAAAACGTACGAAAGACGTGAAAAGGTAAAAAACGCGGTGAAGTTTTTGTAATTATTTACTCGTAGAGTAATTATTATAATTACCCTACAAATGATCCTGTAGTGTAATTTTGATCTTGTAGGGTAATTTTGTAAAATGATCTTGTAAGATAATTTTGATCTTGTAAGGTAATTTTGTAGAATAACATAATTAGTCTAACAATGGTCTTATAGGGTAATTTTGTAGAGTATCATAAATACTCTACAAATGATGTCGTAGGGTAATTTTGATCCAGTAGGATAATTACCAGTAAAATATTGCGAAAATGCCATCGCGTTTTTTACCTTTTCATGTCTTTCGTACGTTTTATACGATAAGGCCATTTGTACAGGATCTTTCTCCTATAATAGTTTTATCTTGCAATTATGGATCGATTAGAAGCCATACCTTTCAAGGGGGATTAGGTTTGGATGTTTTGAGGGATTATGCAACTAGGAAGATGGAATTTGTAATGTAACTAGTGAGATTCCCGCGCTTCGCGATGGGCATACGAACGGTATCGGCTCGGTTCGTTAAATATCTCACGGTGTCGTCTCGTTTCTTATAGAAATCAAAAGAGATACGCTTAAGGATATCGACACGTGTTTTGAATCGATCAAAAACTATATAAACTATACACTGATATCGGTACCGATTTTGTTTAGGCGAGGCATTGCTTTGGTCACCGGCAATCGCTATTGTAACATTTATGAAAAACGGGTTCAAAACCCGCTTCGTTTTTTTTAATCAAATGTTCAGTTAAAAGTTCGTTGCGTGTTTTATTAGAGCCGGTTGATTTAAATATTTCATAATTAATAAATATTGTAATTAAAAAATAATAATAATACCAATATTTAAGATTTTAAAATATAAAAACAAGAAACAGGGATGACCGGGTTTCGAACCCGGGTCCCCATCGAATCCACACGCAACACACACCACTGCACTACACACACATTTGTGAATAAAACTGAAATTAATTAAGTTTTATATTAAAACGAACTCAAATTCTGTAAATTCAAACTATCAGAACCTGTAACCGCCAAATCAAAATCAAACAAGAAAATTTGATTCTTACAAACGATTGTAACTGATTTCAATCATCGGAGGAAACCGCCAAATTTTGGTTTAATTCGTGAGTAACCGATTTCAATGATGAGAATTAATCCTCAAAATCATAACCGATCGAATTAATCGTTTAGCCCCTATAAATAGTGAATCTCAGTTTGTTCTAAACCCACGACACTGAATTCACAAACTCAACCACAGTTCACACTCTGTTCTTCACCTCAAGTTGCCGGAGATTAGCTGTGTTCGCCGGAAATTGTCGCCTGAAAACCGAAATTTCGTTACTAGTCGGTATAATCCTCTAAACTTTTCTCATATTTACTATTTATTGTATTCCAAACGAGTACCCAGAATCGTTGGAAAACCAACTTCAGACGAGTTTAATTCTGGGTTTTGATGAAGAAGATGGAGTTTTTCCAAAGAATATGAATATAATTAAAATCAGTTAAAACACCGGGTTAGACACACAGTCCAGTGGTGGACTGTGTGCATTTGAAACACAAGAACTCGGGTTCGAGTCTCAGGCGTGGCACCGAATTCCTTAATTTTTATAACCTAAATACAAAACAGTACATGTAGTATATAAATATAATTAAAAACCTTAAACATTCGGGTTAGACACCCAGCCCAGTTGGTTGGGCTGGGTGCAAAAACAACTTGCAGACGCGGGTTCGAGCCTCAGTATACACCAGTTCAATGATTTAAAAAAAAAACCTTTTTACATTAAATAATTTCAGAATTAACTTAATTAGTATATATATGCAATTAAATTCAGAGTTATTTCGGGTTAGGCACGTAGCTCAGTTGGTAGAGCTGCGTGCACGTATACGGGAGGTCACGAGTTCGAACCTCACACGCTGCCAATAACTCACGTGGTCAAACCGGTCGAACCGGTCAAACCCCTAAAAAGGGTAAAAAAAAATTATATTCAAATCCTTTATTATTTTCACTAAAAATTGATTAAAATACTTAAAAATAAGGTTTTTAAAGCCTAAAAATTGGTATTAATTTCACAAAAATAAATCTAAAAATTTAATAAAAAGCACTAATTGAAAATGTTAATTTCAAGAGTAAATTGCACAAAACATCCATTATGTTTCCTCAAACTTGCAGGTTCCAGCCTTAATGTTTAAAAGTTGCTAAAAACAACCTTTAAGTTTATTTTTGTTGCGGGTTCAATCCTTTACAGCTAACCACGTTATTTTCTTCAGTTAAGTTTCCTCACATGATCAACCAAAATGACGAATATACCCTCACATGTTATGCATGTGAGGGAACTTAACTGAAGAAAATAATGTGGTTAGCTGTAAAGGATTGAACCCGCAACAAAAATAAACTTAAAGGCTGTTTTTAGCAACTTTTAAACATTAAGGCTGGAACCTGCAAGTTTGAGGAAACATAAAGGATGTTTTGTGCAATTTACTCTAATTTCAATTAAAATTTTATTATTTATCGAATTATTACGTTATTATTTAGGTTAGTTTCTTTCGTCGGTTAAATTCTAAATCGTGCGACAACGCTATCAAATCCAAGAAGCACACCCACTATGAGTGAATCTTACAACTCCCCTTTTTATTACACGTTTTGGGGTGTATCATGTGTCGTACTATTCCTTTATTTTATCTAAACACTTGTGCTTATATCATTTTGTGATCAAATGTGAAATGGTTGTTGTGTGATTATTATTATGTGGATTAAATTTATCATTTCAGTGCACTCATTTCATTAGGCCCATCAGTTCCTCGTGGGATACGAGTTGAGCATCAGGTGCCTCATTAGATCGGCTCCGTTTGATTGAGCATTGATCTCAAATACATCATCATTCATGTCATATATTCATTCAATGTGATTTATGATTGTTTATATATATATATATATATATATATATTTGCTCACATGTGATTTATGCACAAAATTTCTTTAATAAATAGAACAAGCGATTATTTAAAATGTTCTATCCAGGTTCACTCGCCAACTTTTGTTGACCCAAAATCTCCCCTGTTTTACACATGATACAGGTGATCCAGTGGAGGAAAGAAACACTTAGGATGACCTAGAAGAATAAACAAGTTATTGCGTTGGAATAAACATTTAGATTTGTTTTTCTTTGTAATTGTATGAATTTTGTTTATTGGATATTTAAGTTTGTAACTTGAATCTAATAAATATGAAACTTCTTAGTAAATATTATGAGCTTTGGTGATAACCCAATCATGCCCCGACTTTTATTCCGCTGCGGGTCGGAGTGTGACAGCTATAGCATACGGTACTAAAAATACTCTATTGTCACGTCGAGAAAACCATAAAAACGAGAATACAACACTGATACCCATATAGTTCAAACAATATTGGTTCGGTTCTTTACACTAAAGAACAAAAAAATCAACTATTTACCCATTCCATTAAAATTTTTATTGAATCGTAGATTAAAATAAGAATGTTGCAACGATGTATTCAAAATTTTATATTATGTTAACCAAATAACAAAAAAGGTAAACAATGTAACTGTATATAAAAAAAACTCAATGAATATTGTATCATCGTGTCGACAAAACAGTAAAACCAAATACAACACTGGTATCGATGTTCGCTGGAATAAAAAATAAGCAAGTACGTCATTTTGGTATATACTTTAATTAATTGTTATGTTTTGTTTATAAAAGTACGTCATTTTTATATATTTAAGCTATTAGTTATTTTTTTAAGAGTATGTAGTGATATATATATATATATATATATATATATTCTGTATTAGGCTTGGATTAAGCCCAAATGAAGTTCAGTATTCAATACATCAAGCATACTTCGACTCACATCCCTCTCGAACTATTCCTATATAAAGGAAAAACATTCATCCCTTTCTTTCATTATTCTCCTCTTCTCTTCACTTGATCTTTGAACCTCCTGGCCCTCTCTATTATACACACATATTTTAACACCTTAAAATTTGAAAGACGTCACTTAGTGGAAATATAGGTCAAGGATTTCCACTCAAATACAATAGGGTCCAAGGATTTTAAGCTTAGATGTTACATGTCTTAATCAAGTAGCTAATTATTACATTGGGTTTTGAAAAGATTTAAGTCGAAGATGACACTAACACATAAAATTTCAACCTGTTTTACACTTCAAAACTTGTGTTCTTCTTGTAATTCTCAAGATTCCGAACTTCCATTATTTAAACTTGAGCTTATACACCTAAGGTATAAAATAGAGTATAGTGAAAACTAAACAAACATAACAAAAAAATCTAAATCTGACTACACCAGTCAGCATACATATACAGACACTATTGGTCTCATAGTACGTAAACAGAAGAGGGTGTAAAAACAATCATGCCCAACAACTTGGTCATACGATACGCCTCATAACAGTATGTAATTCATTTTTGGGTTTTAAGAACTATTCCAACCTCACGAAATGTTAACATCCTTTGGAATTATTACTTGCTTCACTAAATTCATCTTTGAATGATTCAACCACTAGGGAGACTACATAAAAAATTCATATACATATGATCTAAATTGGTTTTATGAGAATTAATTCTAAAACAAACAAATTGGTCAAAATCAACCAATGGTTTCATGCTAACGATCACCTTAGATAACGAATGAATTTCTTATCAATAAAATCCACCATTACAATTAGGATCAGTGAATTCTTTACCTCTTCATTCCAAGGGATTTTAAACTCAACTCAACCTTAACAACTTTGGTAAGTCAAAGTCTATGATATCACTTCCAACTAAGTGGTTCATCATGACCTTTATACTAATGTATGAATAACTAAAATCATTTTTCAACATGTAATTCTTATTTTTAAACACCACACTACTGGGTTGTGACATAATATATATATATAATATTATTATATTATATGGGGGGCTCTTGGGACAAAAGTGAAATTGCACTAAATTTAACGCTATTTTACTAATTTCGTGAAAATTTAACATTAAAAAGTGGCAGATGTTAATCATGCATCATGGTGGCGTTGATAGCCGAAAGACAAAGGGTACATGCATAATCGAACCTTTGTCGAATATTGAGTGTTATGTACCTTAGTCCAAGGCTTGATACAAAACTACTATCAAGTTGGGTCTCACTAAGCTAGCTCTCTATTCCAATGGAATAGAAAGTAAGGTTGCCTACATTTACCTTCCTCAGACCTACCTTAGCTTTGTTATTGATGGATTTACAAGTAGTGATGATGATGATGTAATTTTATTTGAACATGATTTATAAACCCTCAAAATTCTGAAATTTTACTAATGGTTGTTGTGTTTACTTGTTTTATTACATGAAATGATTTAAACTAGGTTTGGTAGCCTAGTTGTAAAGCATTAGTTGATAAAAAGATAAAGAAATTTTAGCCAGAAGAGAGTGGATATCCAACATTAGGGGCTGAATTTGTAAAGTTTAATTGAAGCCATTACAACAAGTTAGTGGGATGAAATTATTGGTGTCCCTTAGTATTGACATTTATGAGAGGAAACAAGGGAAGCCAATAACAATTCTGAAAATTGAGAAATTTTATGAAGAAATTGAAGCCAAGTGCTTGCATGATTGAAGATTATTAGTAATCTAGTGATATCAAACACAAAGTAAGTTGCATTGTACCATTTGATGATGGTTTTTGATATAGATTCTTATATAACGAAAGCTTGTATGAGCCATAGCATGTCCTGTGTTATCTATGTGGAAATTGTGTTGTAATTGTGATATTAACTTGAATGTAGGTGGAATTCATGAAGTTTAGTGATTTGGTTGAATTAGATAGGGATTTATGTTGGGGTTCGAATATAGGGTTTTACCCATGATAATTATTTGTCAAATTTAATAAATAGGTTGAAAGAACTTCAAATTTATGCTATGTTGGTGTTAAAGGATGAATGATACTTAATATTAGTTGGAAATTCGGTATTTCATGCCATGAACTAAGAAAGTTATGCATGAATTGCTTGTACATTGTGCCTTAAATGTTTAGCCAGAAGAGAGTGGATATCCAACATTAGGGGCTGAATTTGTAAAGTTTAATAGAAGCCATTAAAACAAGTTAGTGGGATGAATTTACTGGTTTCCTCTTGGTGGTAGTGTTAACATTTGTGAGAGGAAACAAGGGAAGCCAATAACAATTCTGAAAATTGAGAAATTTTATGAAGAAATTGAAGCCAAGTGCTTGCATGATTGAAGATTATTAGTAATCTAGTGATATCAAACACAAAGTAAGTTGCATTGTACCATTTGATGATGGTTTTTGATATAGATTCTTATATAACGAAAGCCTGTATGAGCCATAGCATGTCCTATGTGTATCTATGTGGAAATTGTGTTGTAATTGTGATATTAACTTGAATGTAGGTGGAATTCATGAACTTTGGTGATTTGGTTGAATTAGATAGGGATTTATGTTGGGGGTTCGAATATAGGGTTTTACCCATGATAATTATTTGTCAAATTTGATAAATAGGTTGAAAGAACTTCAAATTTATGCTATGTTGGTGTTAAAGGATGAATGATACTTAATATTAGTTGGAAATTCAGTATTTCATGCCATGAACTAAGAAAGTTATGCATGAATTGCTTGTACATTGTGCCTTAAATGTTTAGCCAGAAGAGAGTGGATATCCAACATTAGGGGCTGAATTTGTAAAGTTTAATTGAAGCCATTAAAACAAGTTAGTGGGATGAATTTACGGGTTTCCTCTTGGTGGTAGTGTTGACATTTGTGAGAGGAAACAAGGGAAGCCAATAGCAATTCTGAAAATTAAGAAATTTTATGAAGAAATTGAAGCCAAGTGCTTGCATGATTGAAGATTATTAGTAATCTAGTAATATCAAACACAAAGTAAGTTGCAGTGTACCATTTGATGATGGTTTTTGATATAGATTCTTATATAACGAAAGCTTGTATGAGCCCTAGCATGTCCTATGTGTATCTATGTGGAAATTGTGTTGTAATTGTGATATTAACTTGAATGTAGGTGGAATTCATGAAGTTTGGTGATTTTGTTGAATTAGATAGGGATTTATGTTGGGGGTTCGAATATAGGGTTTTACCCATGATAATTATTTGTCAAATTTGATAAATAGGTTGAAAGAACTTCAAATTTATGCTATGTTGGTGTTAAAGGATGAATGATACTTAATATTAGTTGGAAATTCGGTAATTCATGCCATGAACTAAGAAACTTATGCATGAATTGCTTGTACATTGTGCCTTAAATGTTTAGCCAGAAGAGAGTGGATATCCAACATTAGGGCTGAATTTGTAAAGTTTAATTGAAGCCATTAAAACAAGTTAGTGGGATGAATTTACGGTTTCCTCTTGGTGGTAGTGTTGACATTTGTGAGAGTAAACAAGGGAAGCCAATAACAATTCTGAAAATTGAGAAATTTTATGAAGAAATTGAAGCCAAGTGCTTGCATGATTGAAGATTATTAGTAATCTAGTGATATCAAACACAAAGTAAGTTGCAGTGTACCATTTGATGATGGTTTTTGATATAGATTCTTATATAACGAAAGCTTGTATGAGCCTAGCATGTCCTATGTGTATCTATGTGGAAATTGTGTTGTAATTGTGATATTAACTTGAATGTAGGTGGAATTCATGAAGTTTGGTGATTTGTTGAATTAGATAGGATTTATGTTGGGGGTTCGAATATAGGGTTTTACCCATGATAATTATTTGTCAAATTTGATAAATAGGTTGAAAGAACTTCAAATTTATGCTATGTTGGTGTTAAAGGATGAATGATACTTAATATTAGTTGGAAATTCGGTAATTCATGCCATGAACTAAGAAACTTATGCATGAATTGCTTGTACATTGTGCCTTAAATGTTTAGCCAGAAGAGAGTGGATATCCAACATTAGGGCTGAATTTGTAAAGTTTAATTGAAGCCATTAAAACAAGTTAGTGGGATGAATTTACGGGTTTCCTCTTGGTGGTAGTGTTGACATTTGTGAGAGGAAACAAGGGAAGCCAATAACAATTCTGAAAATTGAGAAATTTTATGAAGAAATTGAAGCCAAGTGCTTGCATGATTGAAGATTATTAGTAATCTAGTGATATCAAACACAAAGTAAGTTGCATTGTACCATTTGATGATGGTTTTTGATATAGATTCTTATATAACGAAAGCTTGTATGAGCCCTAGCATGTCCTATGTGTATCTATGTGGAAATTGTGTTGTAATTGTGATATTAACTTGAATGTAGGTGGAATTCATGAAGTTTGGTGATTTGGTTGAATTAGATAGGGATTTATGTTGGGGGTTCGAATATAGGGTTTTACCCATGATAATTATTTGTCAAATTTGATAAATAGGTTGAAAGAACTTCAAATTTATGCTATGTTGGTGTTAAAGGATGAATGATACTTAATATTAGTTGGAAATTCGGTATTTCATGCCATGAACTAAGAAAGTTATGCATGAATTGCTTGTACATTGTGCCTTAAATGTTTAGCCAGAAGAGAGTGGATATCCAACATTAGGGGCTGAATTTGTAAAGTTTAATTGAAGCCATTAAAACAAGTTAGTGGGATGAATTTACTGGTTTCCTCTTGGTGGTAGTGTTGACATTTGTGAGAGGAAACAAGGGAAGCCAATAACAATTCTGAAAATTGAGAAATTTTATGAAGAAATTGAAGCCAAGTGCTTGCATGATTGAAGATTATTAGTAATCTAGTGATATCAAACACAAAGTAAGTTGCAGTGTACCATTTGATGATGGTTTTTGATATAGATTCTTATATAACGAAAGCTTGTATGAGCCCTAGCATGTCCTATGTGTATCTATGTGGAAATTGTGTTGTAATTGTGATATTAACTTGAATGTAGGTGGAATTCATGAAGTTTGGTGATTTGTTGAATTAGATAGGGATTTATGTTGGGGGTTCGAATATAGGGTTTACCCATGATAATTATTTGTCAAATTTGATAAATAGGTTGAAAGAACTTCAAATTTATGCTATGTTGGTGTTAAAGGATGAATGATACTTAATATTAGTTGGAAATTCGGTATTTCATGCCATGAACTAAGAAATTATGCATGAATTGCTTGTACATTGTGCCTTAAATGTTTAGCCAAAGAGAGTGGATATCCAACATTAGGGCTGAATTTGTAAAGTTTAATTGAAGCCATTAAAACAAGTTAGTGGGATGAATTTACGGGTTTCCTCTTGGTGGTAGTGTTGACATTTGTGAGAGAAACAAGGGAAGCCAATAACAATTCTGAAAATTGAGAAATTTTATGAAGAAATTGAAGCCAAGTGCTTGCATGATTGAAGATTATTAGTAATCTAGTGATATCAAACACAAAGTAAGTTGCAGTGTACCATTTGATGATGGTTTTTGATATAGATTCTTATATAACGAAAGCTTGTATGAGCCCTAGCATGTCCTATGTGTATCTATGTGGAAATTGTGTTGTAATTGTGATATTAACTTGAATGTAGGTGGAATTCATGAAGTTTGGTGATTTGTTGTTAATTAGATAGGGATTTATGTTGGGGGTTCGAATATAGGGTTTTACCCATGATAATTATTTGTCAAATTTGATAAATAGGTTGAAAGAACTTCAAATTTATGCTATGTTGGTGTTAAAGGATGAATGATACTTAATATTAGTTGGAAATTCGGTAATTTCATGCCATGAACTAAGAAACTTATGCATGAATTGCTTGTACATTGTGCCTTAAATGTTTAGCCAGAAGAGAGTGGATATCCAACATTAGGGGCTGAATTTGTAAAGTTTAATTGAAGCCATTAAAACAAGTTAGTGGGATGAATTTACGGTTTCCTCTTGGTGGTAGTGTTGACATTTGTGAGAGTAAACAAGGGAAGCCAATAACAATTCTGAAAATTGAGAAATTTTATGAAGAAATTGAAGCCAAGTGCTTGCATGATTGAAGATTATTAGTAATCTAGTGATATCAAACACAAAGTAAGTTGCAGTGTACCATTTGATGATGGTTTTTGATATAGATTCTTATATAACGAAAAGCTTGTATGAGCCCTAGCATGTCCTATGTGTATCTATGTGGAAATTGTGTTGTAATTGTGATATTAACTTGAATGTAGGTGGAATTCATGAAGTTTGGTGATTTGTTGAATTAGATAGGGATTTATGTTGGGGGTTCGAATATAGGGTTTTACCCATGATAATTATTTGTCAAATTTGATAAATAGGTTGAAAGAACTTCAAATTTATGCTATGTTGGTGTTAAAGGATGAATGATACTTAATATTAGTTGGAAATTCGGTAATTCATGCCATGAACTAAGAAACTTATGCATGAATTGCTTGTACATTGTGCCTTAAATGTTTAGCCAGAAGAGAGTGGATATCCAACATTAGGGGCTGAATTTGTAAAGTTTAATTGAAGCCATTAAAACAAGTTAGTGGGATGAATTTACGGTTTCCTCTTGGTGGTAGTGTTGACATTTGTGAGAGGAAACAAGGGAAGCCAATAGCAATTCTGAAAATTGAGAAATTTTATGAAGAAATTGAAGCCAAGTGCTTGCATGATTGAAGATTATTAGTAATCTAGTGATATCAAACACAAAGTAAGTTGCAGTGTACCATTTGATGATGGTTTTTGATATAGATTCTTATATAACAAAAGCTTGTATGAGCCCTAGCATGTCCTATGTGTATCTATGTGGAAATTGTGTTGTAATTGTGATATTAACTTGAATGTATGTGGAATTCATGAAGTTTGGTGATCTTGTTGAATTAGATAGGGATTTATGTTGGGGGTTCGAATATAGGGTTTTACCCATGATAATTATTTGTCAAATTTGATAAATAGGTTGAAAGAACTTCAAATTTATGCTATGTTGGTGTTAAAGGATGAATGATACTTCATATTAGTTGGAAATTCGGTAATTCATGCCATGAATTAAGAAACTTATGCATGAATTGCTTGTACATTGTGCCTTAAATGTTTAGCCAAAAGAGAGTGGATATCCAACATTAGGGGCTGAATTTGTAAAGTTTAATTGAAGCCATTAAAACAAGTTAGTGGGATGAATTTACGGGTTTCCTCTTGGTGGTAGTGTTGACATTTGTGAGAGTAAACAAGGGAAGCCAATAACAATTCTGAAAATTGAGAAATTTTATGAAGAAATTGAAGCCAAGTGCTTGCATGATTGAAGATTATTAGTAATCTAGTGATATCAAACACAAAGTAAGTTGCAGTGTACCATTTGATGATGGTTTTTGATATAGATTCTTATATAACGAAAGCTTGTATGAGCCCTAGCATGTCCTATGTGTATCTATGTGGAAATTGTGTTGTAATTGTGATATTAACTTGAATGTAGGTGGAATTCATGAAGTTTGGTGATTTGGTTGAATTAGATAGGGATTTATGTTGGGGGTTCGAATATAGGGTTTTACCCATGATAATTATTTGTCAAATTTGATAAATAGGTTGAAAGAACTTCAAATTTATGCTATGTTGGTGTTAAAGGATGAATGATACTTAATATTAGTTGGAAATTCGGTATTTCATGCCATGAACTAAGAAAGTTATGCATGAATTGCTTGTACATTGTGCCTTAAATGTTTAGCCAGAAGAGAGTGGATATCCAACATTAGGGCTGAATTTGTAAAGTTTAATTGAAGCCATTAAAACAAGTTAGTGGGATGAATTTACTGGTTTTCTCTTGGTGGTAGTGTTAACATTTGTGAGAGGAAACAAGGGAAGCCAATAACAATTCTGAAAATTGAGAAATTTTATGAAGAAATTGAAGCCAAGTGCTTGCATGATTGAAGATTATTAGTAATCTAGTGATATCAAACACAAAGTAAGTCGCAGTGTACCTTTTGATGATGGTTTTTGATATAGATTCTTATATAACGAAAGCCTGTAACACCCCGACCCGCAGCGGGAATAAGAGTCGGGGCATAATTGGGTTATCACCAAAGCACATGACATTTATTATTATGTTTCATAATTAAATGAAGTCAAAGTTACATTTCTCAAACATCCAAACATGTTCATTCATTACAAGGGAAAATAACCAAACATAATAATCCAAATACTACAACGTTTTATTTCTTCTATTCCAGGTCCTATGTGTTCCTAGCTGCTGCTGGTTCACCTGTATCATGTGTAAAATAGGAGGTTTTTGGGTCAACATAAGTTGGCGAGTGAACCTTATAGATAAACTTTTGATAATAATTTTCTGGTTAGTTTATCAATAAAATATTGTGCATAATCATAAAAGAGCACATGTATGAAATTAAACATTGGCAACATCAGTTACAATTAAAACATACATTAACAATCGATAGCATATCTGAACATACCAACATCACATAATAATCAACATAAATGAACTGTGCGATCAAGGCTTAATCAAACGGAGCCGATCGTATTGCATGAACTGGATATGTAAATTGAACTGTGCGCTCAAGGCTCAATCAAACGGAGCCGAACGTATTGCATGAACTGGAAATGTAAATTGAACTGTGCACTCAAGGCTCAATCAAACGGAGCCGAGCGTATTGCATGTATTGAAATGTAAAATGAAATGACCGATCAAGGCTCAATCAAACGGAGCCGATCGTGCGGGCACGCCCTGATCAACCGCATAATAAAATGGGGATCAAACTCAACCTCGATGGATGGGGAGCTACGGCCTCGGCAATTGCATTTATTGAAATGATAATTTGCAAACAATAATAACTACTTAACAGCAACAGTTAATACACATGTCATGATATGATATATGCACAATAACTTGGTTATAATATGTAAATGAACAAGACACATGATACACCCCAAAAACGTGATTAAAACGGGGAATTTGAAGGGTTCACTCACATTGGGTGCGTTGGATTGGAGATGGTGAGATGCGCACAGCGAGTCGACGAGGAATACTAACCTAAATAATAATGGAAAAAATATATTAAATGGATAGATTTTTTATTGAGGATTTTAATGGGATTTTTAGATATATTTTTGTGAGTTTATGGCTATTTTCTATCTTTAAAAATGTTATTTTTAAGTATTTTTAATTGATTTTTAAATTAAAATAAACAAATAAATATATAAAAAAAATATTATTTTTTTTTACTGTTTGACCGTTGACCGTTGACCGTTGACCGGTTCGGTCAGCGGTAAATATTTGCGCCAAGCGGGATTCGAACCGGTGACCTTCCGTTCACGCGCACGTAGCTCTACCAACTGAGCTACGTGACTAACCCGTTAGAAATCCAGTTTTTATTATATTTATACACTTATTCGCTTTTACCGAAAATTCCTTTATTTTGCAAAACGTTTTAATCTCATTGAACCGGTGCTTGTGACGGGACTCGATCGCGCGACGTGTAGTTTGTTTTGCACACAGTCCACCGCTGGACTGTGTGTCTAACCCGGTTATATTCTTGATTTATATTATACTTAACAATTACCCGTTCTAACCCGGTTAGTTCTTGAATAAAAAGAAATGTTGTTTCATAAAGTGTGTGTATAGTAAGAATCGAACTCGCGACGTGATTATAAAATGTGCACATAGTCCACCGCTGGACTGTGTCTCTAACCCGTTTATAAACCGAATTTTAATTACTCTTATATCCTGAAATAAGTTCATCTTCTTCGTCGGATTAAACTGTCAGCGTATTTCAACTGATTAAGATTGATTTTGCGACTTTCAAAGATCTTAAACACTAACAGTAATTCAATAGTAAGGAATGGAAAGAGTTTAAAGAACAGGATTTACCGATTGGAGATAAACACAGAAATCCGGCGAAAGTTTTGTCGGTACAGGAATTGAGCTCCGACTGTTGAAACAATTAGCAGTGTGGTTCGATTATTTATAGAATTAAATCATCTAAACAAGGTTTAAATGAAGTGTAGGATATCTTACCCTTTCACAGTGAAATTCCGGCAATTTCAGAAACTTTCCGGCGAAGGTGAGATTTCCGATAAATGTTGGCTAAGATTGATTCTGATGATGGAATTGTGTTAGAGGTTGACTAATCACATGTTTTAAACAAAAAGAGTCGAAAAAATTACCGTGAGAATGCAAGTCCCGGTTTTCCGGTGAGTTGCAGAAAATTTCCGGCGATCGAATTCCGAGAGTCTTACGGTTCAGAATCTTGACGAAAATGAAATTGAGTGTTGTTGTGATAGTTATGATTCGCGCAAATGATCAGGACTTGGATTAAATCAGAGTTTGGTACATTTTCGGTTTCATATACCGAAAGTGATGAAGTCTTTAAGTTCATTCAATTAAGACTTAATTAGAAACCGATATTCATCGGTTATGAGCTAGCCAAACGAAGTCGAAAAGATTTAGCATTCAGTTTGCCGGTTTCCGTTATTCAGATGGCACCAATGGTTAATTTGAGTTCGCGTATAAGATCCATTTAGTTGCCAATTGTTACAGAAAACACGTCGTGGCGGAGTGGTTTGGGAAGTGGATGTTAAGTTGTTGGAGTGATTCAGCTGACCCGGGTTCGAGTCCGGTCAGCTGCAAATATTTTTTATTTATTTTATTTTAACTTTTTATCCAATTTAATTTTTATGGTTTAGTTTATTTATTAATTATGTAACGTTTAAACTCAAAATAACTATAATTAATTACTGTATTTTCATAACTTGGTATTTGATTACAAAATGGAGCGGGTTTTGGAGACCCGATTTATACAAATGTTACAGTATCCCCTACTTTTAGGAATTTCGTCCCGAAATTTAAACAGCTGAAGTAGTAGGGAAAAGATGAGGGTATTTTTCACGCATTGAGTCTTCACGTTCCCAAGTAAACTCAGGTCCCCGTTTCGACTCCCAGCGTACCCTAACAATAGGAATGCGACTTCGACGTAGACGCTTTTCTCCATGGTCCATAATCTCTACTGGCCTTTCAATAAAATGCATGGATTCATCAATCTGAATATCCTCCAGTGGAATATGAAGATTCTCATCAGCGAGGCACTTCTTCAAGTTCGACACGTGGAATGTGGGATGAATCCTATCGAGTTCTTCCGGTAGGTCAAGCTTGTATGCTACAGGACCTACTCTTTCGAGTATTTTGAAAGGTCCTACGTAACGTGGTGCTAGCTTTCCCTTTTGACCAAAACGAACTACTCCCTTCCACGGTGATACTTTTAAAAGCACATGATCACCAACGCTAAACTCCAAGGGCTTCCGTCGTTTATCTGCGTAACTCTTTTGACGACTTTGAGCCGCTAAAAGATTGTTTCGGATTTGATGAATCTTATCTGTGGTTTCTTGGATCAATTCTGGACCAGTAATTTGTGCTTCCCCAATTTCGTGCCAACAAACAGGAGATCGACACTTTCGACCATATAAAGCTTCAAAAGGTGCCATGCCGATGCTAGAATGATAGCTGTTGTTGTACGAAAATTCGACTAACGGTAGGTGGGCGTCCCAATTTCCCTTGAAGTCTATGACACATGCTCTAAGCATGTCCTCAAGGGTTTGAATGGTGCGCTCAGACTGTCCATCAGTTTGAGGATGATAGGCGGTACTGAGATCTAGTCGAGTGCCCATAGCGGACTGTACTGCTTGCCATGTTCGTGAGGTGAAACGGCCATCACGATCAGAAATAATACTTAATGGAACGCCATGACGGCTGACGATTTCGCTGATATAAATACGAGCAAGCTTTTCGTTCTTGAAATCTTCCCGAATAGGAATAAAGTGAGCTGATTTTGTAAGTCGGTCTATAATCACCCATATAGTGTCATACCCACTAGAAGTACGAGGTAACCCGGTAATGAAATCCATGGTTATATTTTCCCACTTCCAGACAGGTATTTCTGGTTGGACTAGAAGTCCTGAGGGTCTTTGGTGTTCAGCCTTTACTTTAGAACAAGTGAGACACTTGGAAACAAAAACGGCAATATCTTTCTTCATTCCAGGCCACCAATAGGTGTACCGTAGGTCTTGATACATCTTATCGGCTCCTGGGTGTATAGAATATCGCGTCTTATGAGCTTCATGCATGAGTGTTTCACGAAGATTGATGTGGTAAGGAATCCATATACGATCTAGGTAATACAAAATACCATCAGATTTAGTTTCAAGTTTTAGCTCGGCTCCACAGGACATCTCTTTTTGTACATCTTCCTCTGTTATTGAAACGTGTTGAGCTTCTCGAATTTGATCCTTAATATTGGTTATAATTTGCGAACATAGAAGATGAATGGAGTCCGCATAACCCTTTCGACTAAGTGCATCAGCCACCACATTTGCTTTACCAGGGTGGTATCTGATTTCACAGTCGTAATCATTTAGGAGTTCGACCCATCTTCGTTGCCTCATATTTAACTCTTTCTGATTGAAGATATGTTGAAGACTCTTGTGGTCAGTGTATATTTCACACTTCGTACCATAAAGATAATGTCTCCATATCTTGAGAGCGAATACAACGGCTCCAAGTTCAAGGTCATGAGTGGTGTAGTTCTTTTCGTGAATCTTGAGTTGCCTTGAGGCATAAGCTATGACTTTTCCTCTTTGCATGAGAACGCAACCTAATCCTTGCCCAGACGCGTCGCAATAGACTACAAAATCATCACAACCTTCAGGAAGAGTGAGGATTGGTGCATCACAGAGTTTTCGCTTGAGAGTTTGAAAAGCTTCTTCTTGCTTGGGCCCCCATACAAATGGTTTCCCTTTATGGGTTAAAGCCGTGAGTGGCACCGCAATGCGAGAGAAGTTTGAAATGAACCGACGATAATAGCCAGCAAGTCCAAGGAAAGACCTTACTTCAGTTGGTGTTCGTGGAGCTTGCCATTCTTGAACTGCTTTGATCTTTGATGGGTCCACATGTATTCCTTTGTCATTGACTACATGCCCGAGAAATTGCACCTCTTTTAACCAGAATTCACATTTAGAGAACTTGGCATAAAGCTTTTCCTTTTCTAGAAGTGCAAGAACAAGTCGCAGATGACGCTCATGATCAGCTTTAGATTTTGAATAGATAAGGATATCGTCGATGAAAACAATAACAAATCGATCAAGGTAAGGTTTGCAGACTCTATTCATTAGGTCCATGAATACAGCTGGTGCGTTGGTTAATCCAAATGGCATAACCATGAATTCATAGTGACCATATCGAGTTCGAAAAGCAGTTTTAGGGACGTCTTCTTCATGTACTCTAAGCTGATGATAGCCGGATCGAAGGTCGATTTTCGAAAAACAACTGGCACCTTGTAGTTGATCAAGAAGGTCATATATACGAGGTAAAGGATATCGATTTTTGATAGTTAACTTGTTGAGCTCTCTGTAGTCGATGCACATGCGAAAAGATCCATCCTTCTTCTTTACGAAGAGTACAGGTGCACCCCAAGGCGATGAGCTGGGGCGTATAAATCCCTTGTCAGTCAACTCTTGCAATTGACTGGCTAGCTCTTGCATTTCAGAGGGGGCTAACCTATATGGAGATTTTGCCACTGGTGTAGCACCAGGTACGAGGTGGATACGGAATTCGACATCTCTGATTGGAGGAAGTCCTGAAATGTCGTCAGGAAAAACTTGTGGGAAATCTTTTACGACAGGGATATCTTCAAGTTTCTTTTCTGAGGTCCCCTTCTTGATGATATGGGCTAAAAACGCGACATAATTCTTGCGAAGGTATTTTTGAGCTTGAAGACAGGACATTAAGTTGAGTCCTTTCGCCGAGGTTTCTCCAATAATTCGAAGAGTCTGACCGTTTGAAAGAGGAATACGAATAAATTTCTCACGACATACAACTTCCGCATTATGCTGGCTGAGCCAGTCCATTCCGACTATGATGTCGAAACTTCCCAGCTTCATAGGAATAAGATTGACTGAGAAATCGTGGTCGTTTAGGGTGAGCGTACAGTTGCGTAAAATAGAGTCTAACGAAACTGGTTTTCCGTCCGCAACTTCCACCGTTATGGATTCCGCGAGCTTATCTCGATTTTTACTTAAGATAGGTTCAAACTCTAATGACACGAAACTTCTATCCGCACCAGTATCAAATAACATAGAGGCATATCTACCATTTATAAGAAACGTATCGTTGACCACATTGCCGTCAGTTCTGGCCTGGTTTGCGTTAATATTGAAAGCCCTTCCTCTAGCAGGTGGAGGAGGTTGGTTTGTTTGATTCACAGGGTTGGCTTGGGCCTGAGCATGAATAATATTGACCAGCCTTGGACATGTGTTCCTGAAATGACTTGGATCATTGCAATTGAAACAAGCCCGCATAGGTTGGCCCATAGGGTAGTTGGGTTGATAGTATGTTTGGGCTAAGTGTTGAGTGGGTGGAAATGATTGTTGTTGTTGGGCTTGACCCATAAATTGTTGGTGGGTTTGGGTTATAGGTTGGTGGCGGTTTGTTCGTTGGAGCGTGCGGCAGTTTTGAACAGTGTGTCCAGCGCGACCGCAGCCGGTACAGTATTGGCAAGGATAGTCAGGGGAGTGGTGATACTGACAACGGTTACATTTTGGTAGTGGCCCTGTGTATGGTCTTTTGTATGGCGCGGGTGGAGGAGTGGCTTGAGTGATGGGTGCAGCAGGAACAGGGGTGTTGGTGACTGCAAAGTTCCTGGTGTTACGCTTCCTCTTGTTAGCAAATTTAGAGGAAGGAGTGTGGTGGTTTGAGGTTTGTCCCTCAGCAGGGGTTTTCTTCTTTTCTTCCTTGAACTTCCCATTGCGAATTCGGTTTTCGGTCAGTTCTGTCGCCAACTCCATGGCAGCTTCTAGTGTTACCGGTGAAACGCTGAGGACCGAATCTTGGATTTTCGAGGGAAGTCCTCGAATGTAATGTTCTATCAGACGGTAGGTTGGAGTGAATAAGTTTGGAACCATTTGGTTCAACTCCAAAAACCTTTTGTTGTAAGTAAAGTGATCACCGTCTTTTTGCTTCAAGGCATGAAATTCATCTTCCAATTTCTTAATTTCACTTCTAGGACAGAATCGCGTAGTCATGATTTCTCTTAACTCCTCCCAAGTTAAGGCCATCGCATCTTCCGTTCCCCTCTTTCCTTTCTCCGTATTCCACCAAGTGAGAGCTACACCAAGTAGTCTCCCGGTGGCATAACGAACTTTGCGATCCTCAGGACAATCGCAGTTTAAGAAAACGTTTTCCATCTCCTCGAACCAATGTAGGAGAGCAGTGACTCCCTCAGTCCCTTCGAATTTTGGGGGATCGCATGACTTAGAATGTTTGTAGGAGCATTTGATGGTAGGAGGGTTGTTGATGATCTGGTCCTGTTGTTGAGGAGGGTTAGTAGGATTTGCAGCAAGGGCTTGTTGTACTTGTACTACGATGTCAGGTAACATCGTGGCCATTTGATTCGCGATATGAGTGGCCAAACGTTCCCGAGAATTTTCCGATTTCCTACCCCTTCGATGCGGTCTAGACGACATCTACAGGAGCATAAAATGAGAAGATTGTGAGTTTATGGTATCTTTTTAGGTGTCATGTGTCTTTAAGAAAATGAAAATAACATAAATATCAATAATGCAACTACATCCAAAGGATGTCTTGGGTTCGCTCATGTTGGGCCTCAAATGTCCCCCATACCTTCACCTATATAGTCATGTGGGCCCCCATGGCTATTGGCTTGGTAGGATTCACATTAGTATTGGCAATTTAACACTCGCATCCCCCGAATGCTAACCACAAAATATGTTCATGAGATGTTTGGTCGGAACGTGTCCAGGTGTAGACACAATGACAACTCAAAGTGGGATTAGCTCTTACGACGTTTGGTATAGCATGCTTTGGCCTAATAGGTATTTCGTGCTCTCATCGTTAGTCCCCAGGTAGGCAAACTGGTCCTTTATTTTGGATTTATACGAATGCCAGCCTAGACAGGACGTTCCGACTACCGGTACTAGTACCCTTCCAGTTACTACATGCCCGTCATGAGAACTCACTTTGATGAGATTTGAAAACACGAAAATCATTGTAAAATCAATCATGATGTGGTGTGTGCTTGCATGGATGTGATATGTTATGATCATACGATTTCATGATAGGCATTATTTGATAATACATATTTATGAACATGCTTGAACAATATCAAATGTAACATTTAACATAAACATATAAACATCATGAAATTTGGCATATAACACACAAAATTCTTATAAGTTTCTAATCGACTATAGTATAGGCTCTAAGGGTCTAATAACCTATCCTATATCCCTATAGTCATGGCTCTGATACCAATCTGTAACACCCCGACCCGCAGCGGGAATAAGAGTCGGGGCATAATTGGGTTATCACCAAAGCACATGACATTTATTATTATGTTTCATAATTAAATGAAGTCAAAGTTACATTTCTCAAACATCCAAACATGTTCATTCATTACAAGGGAAAATAACCAAACATAATAATCCAAATACTACAACGTTTTATTTCTTCTATTCCAGGTCCTATGTGTTCCTAGCTGCTGCTGGTTCACCTGTATCATGTGTAAAATAGGAGGTTTTTGGGTCAACATAAGTTGGCGAGTGAACCTTATAGATAAACTTTTGATAATAATTTTCTGGTTAGTTTATCAATAAAATATTGTGCATAATCATAAAAGAGCACATGTGTGAAATTAAACATTGGCAACATCAGTTACAATTAAAACATACATTAACAATCGATAGCATATCTGAACATACCAACATCACATAATAATCAACATAAATGAACTGTGCGATCAAGGCTCAATCAAACGGAGCCGATCGTATTGCATGAACTGGATATGTAAATTGAACTGTGCGCTCAAGGCTCAATCAAACGGAGCCGAACGTATTGCATGAACTGGAAATGTAAATTGAACTGTGCACTCAAGGCTCAATCAAACGGAGCCGAGCGTATTGCATGTATTGAAATGTAAAATGAAATGACCGATCAAGGCTCAATCAAACGGAGCCGATCGTGCGGGCACGCCCTGATCAACCGCATAATAAAATGGGGATCAAACTCAACCTCGATGGATGGGGAGCTACGGCCTCGGCAATTGCATTTATTGAAATGATAATTTGCAAACAATAATAACTACTTAACAGCAACAGTTAATACACATGTCATGATATGATATATGCACAATAACTTGGTTATAATATGTAAATGAACAAGACACATGATACACCCCAAAAACGTGATTAAAACGGGGAATTTGAAGGGTTCACTCACATTGGGTGCGTTGGATTGGAGATGGTGAGATGCGCACAGCGAGTCGACGAGGAATACTAACCTAAATAATAATGGAAAAAATATATTAAATGGATAGATTTTTTATTGAGGATTTTAATGGGATTTTTAGATATATTTTTGTGAGTTTATGGCTATTTTCTATCTTTAAAAATGTTATTTTTAAGTATTTTTAATTGATTTTTAAATTAAAATAAACAAATAAATATATAAAAAAAATATTATTTTTTTTACTGTTTGACCGTTGACCGTTGACCGTTGACCGGTTCGGTCAGCGGTAAATATTTGCGCCAAGCGGGATTCGAACCGGTGACCTTCCGTTCACGCGCACGTAGCTCTACCAACTGAGCTACGTGACTAACCCGTTAGAAATCCAGTTTTTATTATATTTATACACTTATTCGCTTTTACCGAAAATTCCTTTATTTTGCAAAACGTTTTAATCTCATTGAACCGGTGCTTGTGACGGGACTCGATCGCGCGACGTGTAGTTTGTTTTGCACACAGTCCACCGCTGGACTGTGTGTCTAACCCGGTTATATTCTTGATTTATATTATACTTAACAATTACCCGTTCTAACCCGGTTAGTTCTTGAATAAAAAGAAATGTTGTTTCATAAAGTGTGTGTATAGTAAGAATCGAACTCGCGACGTGATTATAAAATGTGCACATAGTCCACCGCTGGACTGTGTCTCTAACCCGTTTATAAAACCGAATTTTAATTACTCTTATATCCTGAAATAAGTTCATCTTCTTCGTCGGATTAAACTGTCAGCGTATTTCAACTGATTAAGATTGATTTTGCGACTTTCAAAGATCTTAAACACTAACAGTAATTCAATAGTAAGGAATGGAAAGAGTTTAAAGAACAGGATTTACCGATTGGAGATAAACACAGAAATCCGGCGAAAGTTTTGTCGGTACAGGAATTGAGCTCCGACTGTTGAAACAATTAGCAGTGTGGTTCGATTATTTATAGAATTAAATCATCTAAACAAGGTTTAAATGAAGTGTAGGATATCTTACCCTTTCACAGTGAAATTCCGGCAATTTCAGAAACTTTCCGGCGAAGGTGAGATTTCCGATAAATGTTGGCTAAGATTGATTCTGATGATGGAATTGTGTTAGAGGTTGACTAATCACATGTTTTAAACAAAAAGAGTCGAAAAAATTACCGTGAGAATGCAAGTCCCGGTTTTCCGGTGAGTTGCAGAAAATTTCCGGCGATCGAATTCCGAGAGTCTTACGGTTCAGAATCTTGACGAAAATGAAATTGAGTGTTGTTGTGATAGTTATGATTCGCGCAAATGATCAGGACTTGGATTAAATCAGAGTTTGGTACATTTTCGGTTTCATATACCGAAAGTGATGAAGTCTTTAAGTTCATTCAATTAAGACTTAATTAGAAACCGATATTCATCGGTTATGAGCTAGCCAAACGAAGTCGAAAAGATTTAGCATTCAGTTTGCCGGTTTCCGTTATTCAGATGGCACCAATGGTTAATTTGAGTTCGCGTATAAGATCCATTTAGTTGCCAATTGTTACAGAAAACACGTCGTGGCGGAGTGGTTTGGGAAGTGGATGTTAAGTTGTTGGAGTGATTCAGCTGACCCGGGTTCGAGTCCGGTCAGCTGCAAATATTTTTTATTTATTTTATTTTAACTTTTTATCCAATTTAATTTTTATGGTTTAGTTTATTTATTAATTATGTAACGTTTAAACTCAAAATAACTATAATTAATTACTGTATTTTCATAACTTGGTATTTGATTACAAAATGGAGCGGGTTTTGGAGACCCGATTTATACAAATGTTACAGTATCCCCTACTTTTAGGAATTTCGTCCCGAAATTTAAACAGCTGAAGTAGTAGGGAAAAGATGAGGGTATTTTTCACGCATTGAGTCTTCACGTTCCCAAGTAAACTCAGGTCCCCGTTTCGACTCCCAGCGTACCCTAACAATAGGAATGCGACTTCGACGTAGACGCTTTTCTCCATGGTCCATAATCTCTACTGGCCTTTCAATAAAATGCATGGATTCATCAATCTGAATATCCTCCAGTGGAATATGAAGATTCTCATCAGCGAGGCACTTCTTCAAGTTCGACACGTGGAATGTGGGATGAATCCTATCGAGTTCTTCCGGTAGGTCAAGCTTGTATGCTACAGGACCTACTCTTTCGAGTATTTTGAAAGGTCCTACGTAACGTGGTGCTAGCTTTCCCTTTTGACCAAAACGAACTACTCCCTTCCACGGTGATACTTTTAAAAGCACATGATCACCAACGCTAAACTCCAAGGGCTTCCGTCGTTTATCTGCGTAACTCTTTTGACGACTTTGAGCCGCTAAAAGATTGTTTCGGATTTGATGAATCTTATCTGTGGTTTCTTGGATCAATTCTGGACCAGTAATTTGTGCTTCCCCAATTTCGTGCCAACAAACAGGAGATCGACACTTTCGACCATATAAAGCTTCAAAAGGTGCCATGCCGATGCTAGAATGATAGCTGTTGTTGTACGAAAATTCGACTAACGGTAGGTGGGCGTCCCAATTTCCCTTGAAGTCTATGACACATGCTCTAAGCATGTCCTCAAGGGTTTGAATGGTGCGCTCAGACTGTCCATCAGTTTGAGGATGATAGGCGGTACTGAGATCTAGTCGAGTGCCCATAGCGGACTGTACTGCTTGCCATGTTCGTGAGGTGAAACGGCCATCACGATCAGAAATAATACTTAATGGAACGCCATGACGGCTGACGATTTCGCTGATATAAATACGAGCAAGCTTTTCGTTCTTGAAATCTTCCCGAATAGGAATAAAGTGAGCTGATTTTGTAAGTCGGTCTATAATCACCCATATAGTGTCATACCCACTAGAAGTACGAGGTAACCCGGTAATGAAATCCATGGTTATATTTTCCCACTTCCAGACAGGTATTTCTGGTTGGACTAGAAGTCCTGAGGGTCTTTGGTGTTCAGCCTTTACTTTAGAACAAGTGAGACACTTGGAAACAAAAACGGCAATATCTTTCTTCATTCCAGGCCACCAATAGGTGTACCGTAGGTCTTGATACATCTTATCGGCTCCTGGGTGTATAGAATATCGCGTCTTATGAGCTTCATGCATGAGTGTTTCACGAAGATTGATGTGGTAAGGAATCCATATACGATCTAGGTAATACAAAATACCATCAGATTTAGTTTCAAGTTTTAGCTCGGCTCCACAGGACATCTCTTTTTGTACATCTTCCTCTGTTATTGAAACGTGTTGAGCTTCTCGAATTTGATCCTTAATATTGGTTATAATTTGCGAACATAGAAGATGAATGGAGTCCGCATAACCCTTTCGACTAAGTGCATCAGCCACCACATTTGCTTTACCAGGGTGGTATCTGATTTCACAGTCGTAATCATTTAGGAGTTCGACCCATCTTCGTTGCCTCATATTTAACTCTTTCTGATTGAAGATATGTTGAAGACTCTTGTGGTCAGTGTATATTTCACACTTCGTACCATAAAGATAATGTCTCCATATCTTGAGAGCGAATACAACGGCTCCAAGTTCAAGGTCATGAGTGGTGTAGTTCTTTTCGTGAATCTTGAGTTGCCTTGAGGCATAAGCTATGACTTTTCCTCTTTGCATGAGAACGCAACCTAATCCTTGCCCAGACGCGTCGCAATAGACTACAAAATCATCACAACCTTCAGGAAGAGTGAGGATTGGTGCATCACAGAGTTTTCGCTTGAGAGTTTGAAAAGCTTCTTCTTGCTTGGGCCCCCATACAAATGGTTTCCCTTTATGGGTTAAAGCCGTGAGTGGCACCGCAATGCGAGAGAAGTTTGAAATGAACCGACGATAATAGCCAGCAAGTCCAAGGAAAGACCTTACTTCAGTTGGTGTTCGTGGAGCTTGCCATTCTTGAACTGCTTTGATCTTTGATGGGTCCACATGTATTCCTTTGTCATTGACTACATGCCCGAGAAATTGCACCTCTTTTAACCAGAATTCACATTTAGAGAACTTGGCATAAAGCTTTTCCTTTTCTAGAAGTGCAAGAACAAGTCGCAGATGACGCTCATGATCAGCTTTAGATTTTGAATAGATAAGGATATCGTCGATGAAAACAATAACAAATCGATCAAGGTAAGGTTTGCAGACTCTATTCATTAGGTCCATGAATACAGCTGGTGCGTTGGTTAATCCAAATGGCATAACCATGAATTCATAGTGACCATATCGAGTTCGAAAAGCAGTTTTAGGGACGTCTTCTTCATGTACTCTAAGCTGATGATAGCCGGATCGAAGGTCGATTTTCGAAAAACAACTGGCACCTTGTAGTTGATCAAGAAGGTCATATATACGAGGTAAAGGATATCGATTTTTGATAGTTAACTTGTTGAGCTCTCTGTAGTCGATGCACATGCGAAAAGATCCATCCTTCTTCTTTACGAAGAGTACAGGTGCACCCCAAGGCGATGAGCTGGGGCGTATAAATCCCTTGTCAGTCAACTCTTGCAATTGACTGGCTAGCTCTTGCATTTCAGAGGGGGCTAACCTATATGGAGATTTTGCCACTGGTGTAGCACCAGGTACGAGGTGGATACGGAATTCGACATCTCTGATTGGAGGAAGTCCTGAAATGTCGTCAGGAAAAACTTGTGGGAAATCTTTTACGACAGGGATATCTTCAAGTTTCTTTTCTGAGGTCCCCTTCTTGATGATATGGGCTAAAAACGCGACATAATTCTTGCGAAGGTATTTTTGAGCTTGAAGACAGGACATTAAGTTGAGTCCTTTCGCCGAGGTTTCTCCAATAATTCGAAGAGTCTGACCGTTTGAAAGAGGAATACGAATAAATTTCTCACGACATACAACTTCCGCATTATGCTGGCTGAGCCAGTCCATTCCGACTATGATGTCGAAACTTCCCAGCTTCATAGGAATAAGATTGACTGAGAAATCGTGGTCGTTTAGGGTGAGCGTACAGTTGCGTAAAATAGAGTCTAACGAAACTGGTTTTCCGTCCGCAACTTCCACCGTTATGGATTCCGCGAGCTTATCTCGATTTTTACTTAAGATAGGTTCAAACTCTAATGACACGAAACTTCTATCCGCACCAGTATCAAATAACATAGAGGCATATCTACCATTTATAAGAAACGTATCGTTGACCACATTGCCGTCAGTTCTGGCCTGGTTTGCGTTAATATTGAAAGCCCTTCCTCTAGCAGGTGGAGGAGGTTGGTTTGTTTGATTCACAGGGTTGGCTTGGGCCTGAGCATGAATAATATTGACCAGCCTTGGACATGTGTTCCTGAAATGACTTGGATCACCGCAATTGAAACAAGCCCGCATAGGTTGGCCCATAGGGTAGTTGGGTTGATAGTATGTTTGGGCTAAGTGTTGAGTGGGTGGAAATGATTGTTGTTGTTGGGCTTGACCCATAAATTGTTGGTGGGTTTGGGTTATAGGTTGGTGGCGGTTTGTTCGTTGGAGCGTGCGGCAGTTTTGAACAGTGTGTCCAGCGCGACCGCAGCCGGTACAGTATTGGCAAGGATAGTCAGGGGAGTGGTGATACTGACAACGGTTACATTTTGGTAGTGGCCCTGTGTATGGTCTTTTGTATGGCGCGGGTGGAGGAGTGGCTTGAGTGATGGGTGCAGCAGGAACAGGGGTGTTGGTGACTGCAAAGTTCCTGGTGTTACGCTTCCTCTTGTTAGCAAATTTAGAGGAAGGAGTGTGGTGGTTTGAGGTTTGTCCCTCAGCAGGGGTTTTCTTCTTTTCTTCCTTGAACTTCCCATTGCGAATTCGGTTTTCGGTCAGTTCTGTCGCCAACTCCATGGCAGCTTCTAGTGTTACCGGTGAAACGCTGAGGACCGAATCTTGGATTTTCGAGGGAAGTCCTCGAATGTAATGTTCTATCAGACGGTAGGTTGGAGTGAATAAGTTTGGAACCATTTGGTTCAACTCCAAAAACCTTTTGTTGTAAGTAAAGTGATCACCGTCTTTTTGCTTCAAGGCATGAAATTCATCTTCCAATTTCTTAATTTCACTTCTAGGACAGAATCGCGTAGTCATGATTTCTCTTAACTCCTCCCAAGTTAAGGCCATCGCATCTTCCGTTCCCCTCTTTCCTTTCTCCGTATTCCACCAAGTGAGAGCTACACCAAGTAGTCTCCCGGTGGCATAACGAACTTTGCGATCCTCAGGACAATCGCAGTTTAAGAAAACGTTTTCCATCTCCTCGAACCAATGTAGGAGAGCAGTGACTCCCTCAGTCCCTTCGAATTTTGGGGGATCGCATGACTTAGAATGTTTGTAGGAGCATTTGATGGTAGGAGGGTTGTTGATGATCTGGTCCTGTTGTTGAGGAGGGTTAGTAGGATTTGCAGCAAGGGCTTGTTGTACTTGTACTACGATGTCAGGTAACATCGTGGCCATTTGATTCGCGATATGAGTGGCCAAACGTTCCCGAGAATTTTCCGATTTCCTACCCCTTCGATGCGGTCTAGACGACATCTACAGGAGCATAAAATGAGAAGATTGTGAGTTTATGGTATCTTTTTAGGTGTCATGTGTCTTTAAGAAAATGAAAATAACATAAATATCAATAATGCAACTACATCCAAAGGATGTCTTGGGTTCGCTCATGTTGGGCCTCAAATGTCCCCCATACCTTCACCTATATAGTCATGTGGGCCCCCATGGCTATTGGCTTGGTAGGATTCACATTAGTATTGGCAATTTAACACTCGCATCCCCCGAATGCTAACCACAAAATATGTTCATGAGATGTTTGGTCGGAACGTGTCCAGGTGTAGACACAATGACAACTCAAAGTGGGATTAGCTCTTACGACGTTTGGTATAGCATGCTTTGGCCTAATAGGTATTTCGTGCTCTCATCGTTAGTCCCCAGGTAGGCAAACTGGTCCTTTATTTTGGATTTATACGAATGCCAGCCTAGACAGGACGTTCCGACTACCGGTACTAGTACCCTTCCAGTTACTACATGCCCGTCATGAGAACTCACTTTGATGAGATTTGAAAACACGAAAATCATTGTAAAATCAATCATGATGTGGTGTGTGCTTGCATGGATGTGATATGTTATGATCATACGATTTCATGATAGGCATTATTTGATAATACATATTTATGAACATGCTTGAACAATATCAAATGTAACATTTAACATAAACATATAAACATCATGAAATTTGGCATATAACACACAAAATTCTTATAAGTTTCTAATCGACTATAGTATAGGCTCTAAGGGTCTAATAACCTATCCTATATCCCTATAGTCATGGCTCTGATACCAATCTGTAACACCCCGACCCGCAGCGGGAATAAGAGTCGGGGCATAATTGGGTTATCACCAAAGCACATGACATTTATTATTATGTTTCATAATTAAATGAAGTCAAAGTTACATTTCTCAAACATCCAAACATGTTCATTCATTACAAGGGAAAATAACCAAACATAATAATCCAAATACTACAACGTTTTATTTCTTCTATTCCAGGTCCTATGTGTTCCTAGCTGCTGCTGGTTCACCTGTATCATGTGTAAAATAGGAGGTTTTTGGGTCAACATAAGTTGGCGAGTGAACCTTATAGATAAACTTTTGATAATAATTTTCTGGTTAGTTTATCAATAAAATATTGTGCATAATCATAAAAGAGCACATGTGTGAAATTAAACATTGGCAACATCAGTTACAATTAAAACATACATTAACAATCGATAGCATATCTGAACATACCAACATCACATAATAATCAACATAAATGAACTGTGCGATCAAGGCTCAATCAAACGGAGCCGATCGTATTGCATGAACTGGATATGTAAATTGAACTGTGCGCTCAAGGCTCAATCAAACGGAGCCGAACGTATTGCATGAACTGGAAATGTAAATTGAACTGTGCACTCAAGGCTCAATCAAACGGAGCCGAGCGTATTGCATGTATTGAAATGTAAAATGAAATGACCGATCAAGGCTCAATCAAACGGAGCCGATCGTGCGGGCACGCCCTGATCAACCGCATAATAAAATGGGGATCAAACTCAACCTCGATGGATGGGGAGCTACGGCCTCGGCAATTGCATTTATTGAAATGATAATTTGCAAACAATAATAACTACTTAACAGCAACAGTTAATACACATGTCATGATATGATATATGCACAATAACTTGGTTATAATATGTAAATGAACAAGACACATGATACACCCCAAAAACGTGATTAAAACGGGGAATTTGAAGGGTTCACTCACATTGGGTGCGTTGGATTGGAGATGGTGAGATGCGCACAGCGAGTCGACGAGGAATACTAACCTAAATAATAATGGAAAAAATATATTAAATGGATAGATTTTTTATTGAGGATTTTAATGGGATTTTTAGATATATTTTTGTGAGTTTATGGCTATTTTCTATCTTTAAAAATGTTATTTTTAAGTATTTTTAATTGATTTTTAAATTAAAATAAACAAATAAATATATAAAAAAAATATTATTTTTTTTACTGTTTGACCGTTGACCGTTGACCGTTGACCGGTTCGGTCAGCGGTAAATATTTGCGCCAAGCGGGATTCGAACCGGTGACCTTCCGTTCACGCGCACGTAGCTCTACCAACTGAGCTACGTGACTAACCCGTTAGAAATCCAGTTTTTATTATATTTATACACTTATTCGCTTTTACCGAAAATTCCTTTATTTTGCAAAACGTTTTAATCTCATTGAACCGGTGCTTGTGACGGGACTCGATCGCGCGACGTGTAGTTTGTTTTGCACACAGTCCACCGCTGGACTGTGTGTCTAACCCGGTTATATTCTTGATTTATATTATACTTAACAATTACCCGTTCTAACCCGGTTAGTTCTTGAATAAAAAGAAATGTTGTTTCATAAAGTGTGTGTATAGTAAGAATCGAACTCGCGACGTGATTATAAAATGTGCACATAGTCCACCGCTGAACTGTGTGTCTAACCCGTTTATAAACCGAATTTTAATTACTCTTATATCCTGAAATAAGTTCATCTTCTTCGTCGGATTAAACTGTCAGCGTATTTCAACTGATTAAGATTGATTTTGCGACTTTCAAAGATCTTAAACACTAACAGTAATTCAATAGTAAGGAATGGAAAGAGTTTAAAGAACAGGATTTACCGATTGGAGATAAACACAGAAATCCGGCGAAAGTTTTGTCGGTACAGGAATTGAGCTCCGACTGTTGAAACAATTAGCAGTGTGGTTCGATTATTTATAGAATTAAATCATCTAAACAAGGTTTAAATGAAGTGTAGGATATCTTACCCTTTCACAGTGAAATTCCGGCAATTTCAGAAACTTTCCGGCGAAGGTGAGATTTCCGATAAATGTTGGCTAAGATTGATTCTGATGATGGAATTGTGTTAGAGGTTGACTAATCACATGTTTTAAACAAAAAGAGTCGAAAAAATTACCGTGAGAATGCAAGTCCCGGTTTTCCGGTGAGTTGCAGAAAATTTCCGGCGATCGAATTCCGAGAGTCTTACGGTTCAGAATCTTGACGAAAATGAAATTGAGTGTTGTTGTGATAGTTATGATTCGCGCAAATGATCAGGACTTGGATTAAATCAGAGTTTGGTACATTTTCGGTTTCATATACCGAAAGTGATGAAGTCTTTAAGTTCATTCAATTAAGACTTAATTAGAAACCGATATTCATCGGTTATGAGCTAGCCAAACGAAGTCGAAAAGATTTAGCATTCAGTTTGCCGGTTTCCGTTATTCAGATGGCACCAATGGTTAATTTGAGTTCGCGTATAAGATCCATTTAGTTGCCAATTGTTACAGAAAACACGTCGTGGCGGAGTGGTTTGGGAAGTGGATGTTAAGTTGTTGGAGTGATTCAGCTGACCCGGGTTCGAGTCCGGTCAGCTGCAAATATTTTTTATTTATTTTATTTTAACTTTTTATCCAATTTAATTTTTATGGTTTAGTTTATTTATTAATTATGTAACGTTTAAACTCAAAATAACTATAATTAATTACTGTATTTTCATAACTTGGTATTTGATTACAAAATGGAGCGGGTTTTGGAGACCCGATTTATACAAATGTTACAGTATCCCCTACTTTTAGGAATTTCGTCCCGAAATTTAAACAGCTGAAGTAGTAGGGAAAAGATGAGGGTATTTTTCACGCATTGAGTCTTCACGTTCCCAAGTAAACTCAGGTCCCCGTTTCGACTCCCAGCGTACCCTAACAATAGGAATGCGACTTCGACGTAGACGCTTTTCTCCATGGTCCATAATCTCTACTGGCCTTTCAATAAAATGCATGGATTCATCAATCTGAATATCCTCCAGTGGAATATGAAGATTCTCATCAGCGAGGCACTTCTTCAAGTTCGACACGTGGAATGTGGGATGAATCCTATCGAGTTCTTCCGGTAGGTCAAGCTTGTATGCTACAGGACCTACTCTTTCGAGTATTTTGAAAGGTCCTACGTAACGTGGTGCTAGCTTTCCCTTTTGACCAAAACGAACTACTCCCTTCCACGGTGATACTTTTAAAAGCACATGATCACCAACGCTAAACTCCAAGGGCTTCCGTCGTTTATCTGCGTAACTCTTTTGACGACTTTGAGCCGCTAAAAGATTGTTTCGGATTTGATGAATCTTATCTGTGGTTTCTTGGATCAATTCTGGACCAGTAATTTGTGCTTCCCCAATTTCGTGCCAACAAACAGGAGATCGACACTTTCGACCATATAAAGCTTCAAAAGGTGCCATGCCGATGCTAGAATGATAGCTGTTGTTGTACGAAAATTCGACTAACGGTAGGTGGGCGTCCCAATTTCCCTTGAAGTCTATGACACATGCTCTAAGCATGTCCTCAAGGGTTTGAATGGTGCGCTCAGACTGTCCATCAGTTTGAGGATGATAGGCGGTACTGAGATCTAGTCGAGTGCCCATAGCGGACTGTACTGCTTGCCATGTTCGTGAGGTGAAACGGCCATCACGATCAGAAATAATACTTAATGGAACGCCATGACGGCTGACGATTTCGCTGATATAAATACGAGCAAGCTTTTCGTTCTTGAAATCTTCCCGAATAGGAATAAAGTGAGCTGATTTTGTAAGTCGGTCTATAATCACCCATATAGTGTCATACCCACTAGAAGTACGAGGTAACCCGGTAATGAAATCCATGGTTATATTTTCCCACTTCCAGACAGGTATTTCTGGTTGGACTAGAAGTCCTGAGGGTCTTTGGTGTTCAGCCTTTACTTTAGAACAAGTGAGACACTTGGAAACAAAAACGGCAATATCTTTCTTCATTCCAGGCCACCAATAGGTGTACCGTAGGTCTTGATACATCTTATCGGCTCCTGGGTGTATAGAATATCGCGTCTTATGAGCTTCATGCATGAGTGTTTCACGAAGATTGATGTGGTAAGGAATCCATATACGATCTAGGTAATACAAAATACCATCAGATTTAGTTTCAAGTTTTAGCTCGGCTCCACAGGACATCTCTTTTTGTACATCTTCCTCTGTTATTGAAACGTGTTGAGCTTCTCGAATTTGATCCTTAATATTGGTTATAATTTGCGAACATAGAAGATGAATGGAGTCCGCATAACCCTTTCGACTAAGTGCATCAGCCACCACATTTGCTTTACCAGGGTGGTATCTGATTTCACAGTCGTAATCATTTAGGAGTTCGACCCATCTTCGTTGCCTCATATTTAACTCTTTCTGATTGAAGATATGTTGAAGACTCTTGTGGTCAGTGTATATTTCACACTTCGTACCATAAAGATAATGTCTCCATATCTTGAGAGCGAATACAACGGCTCCAAGTTCAAGGTCATGAGTGGTGTAGTTCTTTTCGTGAATCTTGAGTTGCCTTGAGGCATAAGCTATGACTTTTCCTCTTTGCATGAGAACGCAACCTAATCCTTGCCCAGACGCGTCGCAATAGACTACAAAATCATCACAACCTTCAGGAAGAGTGAGGATTGGTGCATCACAGAGTTTTCGCTTGAGAGTTTGAAAAGCTTCTTCTTGCTTGGGCCCCCATACAAATGGTTTCCCTTTATGGGTTAAAGCCGTGAGTGGCACCGCAATGCGAGAGAAGTTTGAAATGAACCGACGATAATAGCCAGCAAGTCCAAGGAAAGACCTTACTTCAGTTGGTGTTCGTGGAGCTTGCCATTCTTGAACTGCTTTGATCTTTGATGGGTCCACATGTATTCCTTTGTCATTGACTACATGCCCGAGAAATTGCACCTCTTTTAACCAGAATTCACATTTAGAGAACTTGGCATAAAGCTTTTCCTTTTCTAGAAGTGCAAGAACAAGTCGCAGATGACGCTCATGATCAGCTTTAGATTTTGAATAGATAAGGATATCGTCGATGAAAACAATAACAAATCGATCAAGGTAAGGTTTGCAGACTCTATTCATTAGGTCCATGAATACAGCTGGTGCGTTGGTTAATCCAAATGGCATAACCATGAATTCATAGTGACCATATCGAGTTCGAAAAGCAGTTTTAGGGACGTCTTCTTCATGTACTCTAAGCTGATGATAGCCGGATCGAAGGTCGATTTTCGAAAAACAACTGGCACCTTGTAGTTGATCAAGAAGGTCATATATACGAGGTAAAGGATATCGATTTTTGATAGTTAACTTGTTGAGCTCTCTGTAGTCGATGCACATGCGAAAAGATCCATCCTTCTTCTTTACGAAGAGTACAGGTGCACCCCAAGGCGATGAGCTGGGGCGTATAAATCCCTTGTCAGTCAACTCTTGCAATTGACTGGCTAGCTCTTGCATTTCAGAGGGGGCTAACCTATATGGAGATTTTGCCACTGGTGTAGCACCAGGTACGAGGTGGATACGGAATTCGACATCTCTGATTGGAGGAAGTCCTGAAATGTCGTCAGGAAAAACTTGTGGGAAATCTTTTACGACAGGGATATCTTCAAGTTTCTTTTCTGAGGTCCCCTTCTTGATGATATGGGCTAAAAACGCGACATAATTCTTGCGAAGGTATTTTTGAGCTTGAAGACAGGACATTAAGTTGAGTCCTTTCGACCACGGATGTTACATTTAGTTGCCAATTGTTACAGAAAACACGTCGTGGCGGAGTGGTTTGGGAAGTGGATGTTAAGTTGTTGGAGTGATTCAGCTGACCCGGGTTCGAGTCCGGTCAGCTGCAAATATTTTTTATTTATTTTATTTTAACTTTTTATCCAATTTAATTTTTATGGTTTAGTTTATTTATTAATTATGTAACGTTTAAACTCAAAATAACTATAATTAATTACTGTATTTTCATAACTTGGTATTTGATTACAAAATGGAGCGGGTTTTGGAGACCCGATTTATACAAATGTTACAATATTAGTTGGAAATTCGGTAATTCATGCCATGAACTAAGAAACTTATGCATGAATTGCTTGTACATTGTGCCTTAAATGTTTAGCCAGAAGAGAGTGGATATCCAACATTAGGGGCTGAATTTGTAAAGTTTAATTGAAGCCATTAAAACAAGTTAGTGGGATGAATTTACGGGTTTCCTCTTGGTGGTAGTGTTGACATTTGTGAGAGTAAACAAGGGAAGCCAATAGCAATTCTGAAAATTGAGAAATTTTATGAAGAAATTGAAGCCAAGTGCTTGCATGATTGAAGGTTATTAGTAATCTAGTGATATCAAACACAAAGTAAGTTGCAGTGTACCATTTGATGATGGTTTTTGATATAGATTCTTATATAACGAAAGCTTGTATGAGCCCTCGCATGTCCTATGTGTATCTATGTGGAAATTGTGTTGTAATTGTGATATTAACTTGAATGTAGGTGGAATTCATGAAGTTTGGTGATTTGGTTGAATTAGATAGGGATTTATGTTGGGGGTCCGAATATAGGGTTTTACCCATGATAATTATTTGTCAAATTTGATAAATAGGTTGAAAGAACTTCAAATTTATGCTATGTTGGTGTTAAAGGATGAATGATACTTAATATTAGTTGGAAATTCGGTAATTCATGCCATGAACTAAGAAAGTTATGCATGAATTCCTTGTACATTGTGCCTTAAATGTTTAGCCAGAAGAGAGTGGATATCCAACATTAGGGGCTGAATTTGTAAAGTTTAATTGAAGCCATTAAAACAAGTTAGTGGATGAATTTACGGGTTTCCTCTTGGTGGTAGTGTTGACATTTGTGAGAGTAAACAAGGGAAGCCAATAACAATTCTGAAAATTGAGAAATTTTATGAAGAAATTGAAGCCAAGTGCTTGCATGATTGAAGATTATTAGTAATCTAGTGATATCAAACACAAAGTAAGTTGCAGTGTACCATTTGATGATGGTTTTTGATATAGATTCTTATATAACGAAAGCTTGTATGAGCCCTAGCATGTCCTATGTGTATCTATGTGGAAATTGTGTTGTAATTGTTATATTAACTTGAATGTAGGTGGAATTCATGAAGTTTGGTGATTTGGTTGAATTAGATAGGGATTTATGTTGGGGGTCCGAATATAGGGTTTTACCCATGATAATTATTTGTCAAATTTGATAAATAGGTTGAAAGAACTTCAAATTTATGCTATGTTGGTGTTAAAGGATGAATGATACTTAATATTAGTTGGAAATTCGGTATTTCATGCCATGAACTAAGAAAGTTATGCATGAATTGCTTGTACATTGTGCCTTAAATGTTTAGCCAGAAGAGAGTGGATATCCAACATTAGGGGCTGAATTTGTAAAGTTTAATTGAAGCCATTAAAACAAGTTAGTGGGATGAATTTACTTGTTTCCTCTTGGTGGTAGTGTTGACATTTGTGAGAGGAAACAAGGGAAGCCAATAGCAATTCTGAAAATTGAGAAATTTTATGAAGAAATTGAAGCCAAGTGCTTGCATGATTGAAGATTATTAGTAATTTAGTGATATCAAACACAAAGTAAGTTACAGTGTACCACTTGATGATGGTTTTTGATATAGTTCTTATATAACGAAAGCTTGTATGAGCCCTAGCATGTCCTATGTGTATCTATGTGGAAATTGTGTTGTAATTGTTATATTAACTTGAATGTAGGTGGAATTCATGAAGTTTGGTGATTTGGTTGAATTAGATAGGGATTTATGTTGGGGGTCCGAATATAGGGTTTTACCCATGATAATTATTTGTCAAATTTGATAAATAGGTTGAAAGAACTTCAAATTTATGCTATGTTGGTGTTAAAGGATGAATGATACTTAATATTAGTTGGAAATTCGGTATTTCATGCCATGAACTAAGAAAGTTATGCATGAATTGCTTGTACATTGTGCCTTAAATGTTGTACATCACCAAGTGTTATAGATACATATAATTATGTATGTATTAAATTGTTAAGTATGTAAAGGTTGGGCGTTAGGTGTATGATGGTTATAAGATCCTAAACGTTATGTTGGTCCTAGTAACCTTTAGGAAGGAAGATAAGATGTCGGGACAAGATAATAGGTATATGGGATTTATATGTAAATATGTATTATAGTGTTCTTAACCGTATTGTTATGAGAATGGCAATGAAAGTGCAAGTGTGGGAGTCAAAAGTTAGAATTCAGAGATCGGATCCGAGATTGTAACCGGAAGGGATTCGAACTAGTAGAGGCATTTTAACGTGATTATCGAGTTTTCATCAAATTACCATGTTATTCAAGTATTGCATGAATTCACTTACTTAACTAATGATATGGTTATGAGGTGAATGCAGGTTATTTGTGTCACACCCCGACCCGCAGCGGAATAAAAGTCGGGGCATAATTGGGTTATCACCAAAGCTCATGATGGTTACTAAGATGTTTCATATTTATTAAATTCAAATTACAACTTAAATATCCAAAACAAAATTCATACAATTACAAGAAAATAAAACTATATAATTATTCCAAAGCTTAAACTTGTTTATTCTTCTAGGCCTTCCTATGTGTTTCTTGTCTCAGCAGGATCACCTGTATCATGTGTAAAACGGGGGATATTTTGGGTCAACAAAAGTTGGCGAGTGAACCTTGATTTATTACTAATTTCTTGTTTTATTTAATAAGGAAAATTTGTGCAATAATCACATGTGAGCAAACATATATAGATAACAAACACAAACAACTTTGGATGAGTATATGATATGAATGATGATGTATGTGAGATCAAGGCTCAATCAAACGGAGCCGATCTAATGAGGCACCTGATGCTCAACCCGTCTCCAACGGGGAACTGATGGGCCTAATGAAATGCGTGCACTGAAAATGATAAATCCAATCTACATATAATTCACACAACAATTGATACACATTTGATACACATTTGATACACATTTGATCACGGATATGATGTATGCACAAGTGTTTAAATAAAATAAAAGGATTATACGACACATGATACACCCCAAAACATGATTAAAACGGGGAATTGGTAGAGATTCACTCACAATGGGTGCGTTCTTTGATGACGATGAAGGCGCACGAATTTATGATTTTATCGACGAGGGAAAAACTAACCTAGATAATAACAAAATGATTTGATAAATAAATAAATTTTATTTGAGATTAATATTTTTTATTAGTGCTATTAAATGGGATTTTTAGATTTATCTTTGTGAGTTTAAGGAAATTTTCTAATCTTAATAATCTTATTTTTAAGTATTTTTAAGTAATTTTCCAATTAAATAAATAAATAAAAAGAAATAAAAAAGTTGACTTTTTGACCGTTGACCGTTGACCGGGTCTTGACCGGTCAGACTGGGTTTTCTATTCGCTGAGTGGGGTTCGAACTCGGGACCTCTCGTATACGTGCACGCAGCTCTACCAACTGAAGTACGTGTTTAACCCGAAATATTCTCTGTTTTAATTATATATATATACTAATTAACTTTAAACTTATTTGGTTTTTATTAAAAATGATTTAGGCCGAACCGGTTGCAGAGACCCGGAGTCGAACTCGGGTCCTTTGGTTCGAGTGCGCACAGCCCAACCAGTTGGGCTGTGTGTCTAATCTGCTTAACTACTGAACTATATTCCTTTTATAAACATTCTGTGACTTGATCTGATTAAAAAATGTTGGTTTTATTTCTGAAAGTCGGTAACTTGTGCGATTCGAACCCGAGACGTGCATATTGTATTTGCACGCAGTCCACCACTGGACTGTGTGTCTAACCCGTTTGAATATCCAGTTTTAATTATATTAATACCTATACCCGACTTCATCTTCTTCGTTTACAAGAACACAGAACAGTGAAATCCGACTGTTCTGTTTAATCGATCAACAAAACTTACAATTGATTGAAATGAAATAGAAAAAGAAGATTACAGAATAAGATGTACCAAAACAGAGTGTTTTTTTCAGATTTTCGGCAAGAGTCGTCGGCTCTGATTTGTGATTTATGGCTGAGTGAAATGTTTAACAGTTTTGATCATTGTGTTGTGCAATTAGAATACTAAGCAAGAGATAGCAAGAGGGTTTAGATGATTATACCGATCGACAGTGAGGCTTCGGTTTTTCAGGGATATTCCGGTGAGTGCGGGGATTTCCGGCAACGTTGTCTAAGACAGACTCTGGTTGAATGATTAAGGTTAATACATGCCGAATAATGGATTACAAAAAAAAGAGTTGAGAATTATACCGATTAGGAGTAAAGTCTCCGTTTTCCGGTGGAATTCCGACGAATGCGAATATTTCCGGCGACGTGTTTTGGAAGGAATAAGCTTCGGAAACGAACGTGGTTCTGCACGAAAGGATTTTCAGGAAGTTCAAGTGGGTATTTATAGTGGAAACAGGCTGAATTGGGTTTGAATTTAGTCTTGATTTGCGGTCAAAGGTTTCCGTCGGTTTTTGACTGAAATTGATTGCCGACAACGGTTATAACCGACGTCGAAATCATTTTGTGCGGTTCAGTCAAAAGAGATATAGCCAAAATCGCGGAGTGTCGTTTTCTCCGGTGATTGCGAGTTCTGGCGCGTTGATTACCGGATTTGACTTTCGGGTTTTACTTTAAATGTTATTTGTTTTAGTGTTTATCACAAAAGAAGTGTGTAGCGGAGCGGTGTGTTGTGTGTTTGTGCTTGCGGGTGACCCGGGCTCGAAACCCGGCGTCTCCATTTTATTTTTTATTCACTATTTATTATTATTTATAAATTATGGTTTTTAAATTCTAAAGTATTTATTAATTATGTATTGTTTAAAATTAATCTGAATAATAAATACGCAACGAAACTTATAACTGATTATTGATTAATAAACGAAGCGGGTTTGGAAACCCGTTTTTCGACGAATGTTACATTGGTAGTAAGGTTGGGCTACGTGTTGTGTGGGTGGTAGAAGTAAGGGTTGTTGGGCTTGGCCCACTATCTGATTGTGGGTTTGGGTTGGAGGTTGATTGCGGTTCATTCGTTGAAGAGTACGGCAGGTTTGGATGGTGTGACCCGCACGGCCACAACTTGTGCAATGTTGGCAGGGGTTTTCGGGAGGGTGATGGTATTGACAGCGGTTGTATTTTGGGTGTGGGCCGGTATATGGCTTTTTGAATGGTGCAGCTGGAGGAGCAATTTGGGTGATTGGTGCAGCAGTGATAAGAGGGTTGGTTTGAGTGACAGCGAAATTCTTGCCATTACGTTTTCTCTTACCAGCAAACTTTGAGGATGAGACTGGGTGGTTTGTAGTTGGGGTCTCTATGGGTGCTTTCTTCTTTTCATCTTTGAATTTGCCGTTTCGAATGCGATTTTCAGTGAGTTCTGTAGCTAATTCTATCGCGGCTTCAAGTGTTGCAGGCGATGTGCTTAAAACCGAATCTTGAATTTTCGAGGGAAGACCTCGAATGTAATGTTCAACCAAGCGGTATACGGGGGTGAACAAATTAGGGATTATCTGGTTCAGCTCGAGAAATCTCTTATTATAGGAAGTGTGATCTCCTTCCTTTTGTTTCAGTGAGTGGAATTCGTCTTCCAGCTTTTTGATTTCGCTTCTTGGATAGAAGCGTCTTGTCATGAGTTTCCTTAACTCTTCCCATGTTAAGGCCATGGCATCTTCAACTCCTCGCTTACCTTTTTCCGTGTTCCACCAAGTAAGGGCTACCCCAAACAGTCTTCCAGTTGCATAACATACCTTACGGTCCTCGGGACAATCGCAATTGAGGAAAGTGTTCTCCATTTCTTCAAACCAGTGAAGGAGGGCGGTAACACCTTCGGTCCCTTCATACTTTGGGGGATCGCAAGATTTGAAGTGTTTGTAGGAGCACTTTTTGGAAGGAGGGTTGGCGACGCTCTGGTCTTCTTGATTGGGAGGATTGATGGGATTTGCGGTGAGAGCTTGTTGAACTTGAATCACGATGTCAGGAAGCACTGCTGCCATTTGTTTAGCAATTTGTGTGGCCAAGCATTCTTTTGATCTTCCTGACTTTCTACCTCCACGTAGTTGCCTAGCCGACATCTACAGGAACATACATAGAAAGATTGTGAGTTTAAGAAGTTTCTAGGTGTCATGTGTCGTAAAAAGAATGAAAAATAACATAACTGACAATAATTCAACTACATCCATAGGATGTCTTGGGTTTGCTCATGTTTGGGCCTCCAATGTCCCCCATACCATCGCATGTGTATTCATGTGGGCCCCCATGAATATTGGGCTTGGTAGGATTCACATTGGTGTTGGCGGATTAACACTTGCACCACCCGAATGAAAATCGTAAAATATGATTGCGAGATGTATGGTAGGAGGGTGTCCAGGTGTAGACACAATGACAACTCAAAGTGGGGTTAGCTCACACGACGTTTGGTATAGCATGCTTTGGCCTAATAGGTCCTTCGTACTCTCATCGTTAGTCCCCAGGTAGGCAAACTGGTCCTTTATTTTGGATTTATACGAATGCCAACCCTAGACAGGACGTTCCGACTACCGGTACTCGTATCTTTCCAGTTACTACATGCCCGTCATGAGAACTCACTTTGATGTGATTTGAAAAATACAAAAATCATTGCAAAAATCACGGGAATCGTGAGGTGTGTGCTCTCATGGATATGATATGTTATGAGAATATGATTCATGATGAGCATTGTATAATAACATGTATTTGTGAGCATGCTTGCATAACATTGAGTGTAAAAATAAACATAAAGCATATAAACAACATGAATTTTGTATGTAACGCATAAACAATTTAAAATTTTAATCAACTATAGTATAGGCTCTAAGGGTCTAATAACCTATCCTATATCCCTATAGTCATAAGCTCTGATACCAATCTGTCACACCCCGACCCGCAGCGGAATAAAAGTCGGGGCATAATTGGGTTATCACCAAAGCTCATGATGTTTACTAAGATGCTTCATATTTATTAAATTCAAATTACAAACTTAAATATCCAAAAAAAATTCATACAATTACAAGAAAATAAAACTATATAATTATTCCAAAGCATAAACTTGTTTATTGTTCTAGGCCTTCCTAAGTGTTTTCTGTCTCAGCTGGATCACCTGTATCATGTGTAAAACGGGGGAGATTTTGGGTCAACAAAAGTTGGCGAGTGAACCTTGATAAAACATTTTTACTAATTTCTTGTTTTATTTAATAAAGAAAATTCGTGCAATAATCACATGTGAGCAAACATATATAGATAAACAATCACAAACCACTTTGGATGAGTATATGACATGAATGATGATGTATGTGAGATCAAAGCTCAATCAAACGGAGCCGATCTAATGAGCCTCCTGATGCTCAACCCGTATCCCATGGGGAACTGATGGGCCTAATGAAATGCGTGCACTGAAAATGATAAATCCAATCTACATATAATTCAAACAACAATTGATACACATTTGATCACGTATATGATGTATGCACAAGTGTTTAAATAAAATAAAAGAATTGTACGACACATGATACACCCCAAAACATGATTAAAACGGGGAATTGGTAGAGATTCACTCACAGTGGGTGCGTTCTTTGATGACGATGAATGCGCACGAATTTATGATTCAACCGACGAGGGAAAAACTAACCTAAAGAATGACGAAATGATTCGATAAATAAGTAAATTTTATTTGAGATTAATATTTTTAATTAGTGCTCTTTAGTGGGATTTTTAGATTTATTTTTGTGAGTTTAATGAAATTTTCTAACTTTAAAATCTTATTTTAAGTATTTTTAAATAATTTTTCAATTAAATAAATAAATAAAAATAATAAAAAAATGGGTTGACTTTCTGACAGTTGACCGGGTCTGACCGGTCAGACTGTGTTTATTCCATGCGGTGCGTGGGATCGAACTCGGGACCTTTCGTTTGTGTGCACGCAGCTCTACCAACTGAGCTACGTGTCTAACCCGAAATATTCTCTGTTTTAATTATATATATACTAATTAACTTTAACCTTATTTAGTTTTTATTAAAAATGATTTAATATGGCCGAACCGGTTGCAGAGACCCGGAGTCGAACTCGGAACCTTCGGTTCGAGTGCGCACAGCCCAACCAGTTGAGCTGTGTGTCTAATCTGCTTAACTAATGGATTATATTCCTCTTATATACATTCTGTGAATTGATCTGAATAGGTTTTAAAAACGTTGGTTTTATTTCACAAAGTCGGTAACATGTGCGATTCGAACTCGGGACGTCTGTATTGTATTTGCACACAGTCCACCGCTGGACTGTGTGTCTAACCCGGTTAAATATCCGTTTTTAATTATACTAATACACATTTTCATCTTCATCTTCTTCACTTACAAAAATACAGAACAGTGAAATCCGACTGTTCTGTTTAATCGACCACAACTTATACTTGATTGAAATGGAAAGAAGATTAAGTGATATGGTATACCAAAACAGCGAGTTTGCTTCAGATTTCCGGCAAGATTTCGTCGGCTCTGATTTGCGATTTCCGGCTGAGTGAACTGTTTAACAGTTTCGATTATGTGTTGAGCAATTAGATTACTAATAAAGAGATAGCAAGAAAGGTTTGGATGATTGTACCGATTAGGAGTAAGGCTTCGGTTCTCCGGTGAATTTCCGGCGAGTGCGAGAATTTCCGGCGACGTGTTCTTAGTGGAGTAAAGCTTCAGGAAGTGAGCGCGGTTCTGAGCGAAACGTTTACAGGAGGTTGGAGTGGGTATTTATAAGGAGGAACGGTTGATTTGGGTTTGAATTAAGGTCAACAATCGCGATTAAAGATTTCCGACGGTTTTTTACTAAATTGATTGCCGGCAACGGTTACAACTGATGTCGAATTCAGTTTTCAGTCAACGGAAAAATAGCCAAAATCGCGGTGTTTAGGTTTTTCCGGTGATTGCGGGTTCTGGGCGCTGATTTACAGATTTGAGTTTCGGTTTTTATTATAAATGTTATTCGTTTCAGTATTAAACACAAAAGAGGCGTGTGGCGGAGTGGTGTGGTGGTGTTTTGACTTTGCGGGAGACCCGGGTTCGAAACCCGGCTGCCCCAATATTTATTTTTTTGATATTTATTATTGTTAGTTATGATTTTTGGTTTTTAAATTCTAAATATTCATTAATTATGTAATATTTAAAAATAAACTGAACAATAAATACGCAACGAACATATAACTGAATATTTGATTAATAAACGAAGCGGGTTTTAAAACCCGTTTTTCGACGAATGTTACAATTTGGGTTTCCATACGAAGCAAGGAAGGGTTAAAGATCGAGTCAGGACACCATATGGGGGCATGGTCATACACATTTTACAACATGTCTCAATGCATGTAATAAGAAGGAATGGAATGTGTAACACCTAAAATATATTTGTAAAATGGTTTCTAAGTAATTTAAAAGGTTTTTAATGGAAGAAATTTAATGATTCACATTTCCGTTGCGTGTTTCCGGGTGTTACAAGTTAACACACAACCATAGTGTCTCTTTTACTATATTCACAACCTACACCAATTGAGTTATTCTTATTTTTTTTTTCATAACAAACATTGTCACTTTTCTCATACATAATAGGGAATTTTATTACCAACAGAGGCATGTAAGATAACTTACCTTTTTCTTGCACGTTTTAGAGTCTTGATTGCTAGTTCCCACACATTGACCTCTAGAGTCAACGTTAGAATTCATTTGCAAGTTAATACCCACGCATTTAACATACAAGATTATGATAATCTATTTACAATACCACACAAGGTTTTCACATTACATCAAGATGCTAATCATCACCCAACATACATGTTTTAATCTCATTTCATGACTTAGCACGTTTATGGACATGAAGCTATTATTGTTTGTCTATTTCATCATTCATTCAACAACTTAGCATTTTATACATGAAAAACTATGCAAATGTAAATCAGCTAATTTTACACAAACCAGTGCTTAGATATATGCAACATGTGTTGTTTACATAGATGTAACCACTTGAAACACAGAACTAAAATTTGATTCAAACTACCGAGTTACATATATGTAAATTAACTTCCAAGTTCACTAGACTACTCTTTTTTCTCACTCATGTATATGTGTAAAAACTTGATCGTTAGAAAGTGATCCTAAGATTATGGCTCTCGAATGTTGGACATGGGTCACAAAAAATTATATAAATAAATATAAAAATTGTAAAGATACTCTCTTTACATAATTTTGGGAAATTGTAGTATCCGTACCGTGTACAAATCCATACAAAATTAAATATAAAATACAACATATTTAAATAAATCGATTCAAATCGATATCTTCAAAAGATAAAGTCTTTAACTTGATCTTTAGTAACGTATTCTTGTAGTCTCCTTAGCAATGTCTTCAAAAGATAGAGTAATCAACTTTGTGCTCAAACAATGCCTTCTTGTAATATCCCTTGCTACAAGAAAGAACAAACGATGTTGACGGTTGTGGCTGAGGCACGTGTTCAACACGCTTCCCTTAGAACAGATTTCGTGCCTTTACTAAAGATGACGCGTCTGTCTTCCAGGGTACAAAAGCCGGAGCAGTTTGTACTGCCGGAAATGGCCACGCGCCTGAGGTTACACCGGATAAAATTATAGTATTTGAACTTGTGGAAAAAATAATGATACGAAAGGATGAAATCGAGTAGAGAAAACTTATCTCTCTATAGTTCTCGACATATGGATGTTCAAGTCTTCACAACTTCTCCAAGAATTCTCCATCCATGTTATCTTTCTCTTGTAGTTTTCTCATGAAACTAATGAAGCACATAGCCTACCATTTTTACAAGAGTTATGGGTAGTGAAAAATTTCACTTAATTAGTGATTTAATTAGAGATATAAAAACTCTAATAAAAACTAATAAAGTGATATAAAAAACTCTACTCAAGAGTTTGTCACTATGAAAAGTCTCATTAATTATTACTAAATTGATTTACATTCACATTATTCTAATTTTCCAACATCGACCCTTCTAACGAGTTATCTCATGTTATAGCTTTAGATAAGACTTAAAGAGAAACTAGATCTTGTCCAAGCAACTCCAATACCCAATGCCAACATACAAACAAGAAACAAATATATAATCAAATACTCAAAAAAACCGAAGAAAACATGAAAAAATCATGTGAATACTATTCCAATATACAATGGGACTTTGTTGACTTCTTAATTATTTTAATGGGTGGCCGAAAGTATCATAAAAGAATAATATCTACAGCTTTGCCAATTTAAAATAATATAAAGTAGACAAAGAATACATAAGTGTATTTTGTTTCTTGTTTTTACATTATACATAAAAAAACAATGAGCAATCAATCATATTTTGATTTTAACTATAATAATGCTTTTTTGAGAATTCGTTTTGTACGATTTTTATAAGCTTTTAGCTAAATTTTGAAGAAAAAATGAGTGATCGTAAGTTTTGATCGACCATTTCTTAATCTTTACGGAATTTATGTTTACTTGCACTGTTATAACAAACTTTAATAGGTTTACTTAAAATACAACAAACTTTTGACTTTGTTATTTAGTTTAATGAGTTTATATATCGTTATCATTTAGTACAGTAAATTACACTATTTGTTAATGTGGTTTTATCAATTTTATATTCAGTTCTTTCTTTTTTAGAAATTATGTATATAATTTAACTCTTTACTTGCCATAATACGTTGGATCCTTCAAATTAAATATTTTACATTAAACTTTTAAAAGGTTTCCGAATCAATTTCTACAACTCTAAAAAGTATAATTTGTCAATAATAAATAACTATTTAGAAAAAATATTTCTTTAAAGGTACAGAATCTTATAAAAGTTCAATCTTGAAGTATGACTAATTAACCAACATTGATCACAAAGTAAGTACCTTCTTTACGCAATTTGCAAAGACAATTCTATTGGTCGTGGATGTGATCATTTAGCCGATTATTCTTTCATCGAATAAAGTTATGTTTGTGTCATATTAAACTAATTATGATATATATATATATATATATATACAAGTATGGGTGATCCAATAATTTATTCCAATATTTTATTATTTTTAAATGCTTCAACTTTATAGAACCGGACATAAAAATATTTGAGTCGGTTTGACGGTTTAATCCGGTCAGGTTAATCACATAGTAAAAAAACGCACCACTACGATCTCAAGTTCTCAACCTCCATGAAAACACAACACTACAATAAATCACTTCAACGCATACACGTCACACATAATTCCCTAATGTCGTAATAAATACACACAATCACAATTGAACGTGCAAATGCTTCATGGAACACTTGCACACTAAATCCATCCTTCACTACCACACGCATATAGGCATGCAAGAGAAAAACTCTTCTTTCTCACACCACCACAATCGGATGACTGTTTGTTCAAACCTCTTAAGGAAATCATACTAAACTTAAAAACAAATTTTTACACTAAAATATAAGCAAATTGTATATAGACCAACTACCATTTTATCTTCAAAACTTCATACAAAAGAGTAAGTGACATAAATAATTCAATACATACTCATATAAAATCCTAACATGAAATAATTTCGATATATGTTACACAATTAACATATTTTATAAGCGAAAGAAATCGAAAGTTTACCTCCCAAATTCAAACTCCAAGGCTGCTTTTGAGTTCAAACCCTAAAATGGGCTTGTGTTGCGGTTTGGGTGAAATTGTGAAGGCTAGAGAGGTCGTGGATGCCATAGGGGAAGACGGTGGCCGGGGAGACTGTGGGAGCTGACGAGTCGTGGAGCTTTTGTCGCAACCTTACAACACCTCTGGCTCTCTAAATTCTAACCTAATATGGGCCTTGGGTTGCTTAAACATAAAATACAAATATTTTTGTTTATTTTTTTTTACGAAAAACTCAATGGGTGGGACTTTAACGGGCCGCCCTCTCAGTTGTAACACAAAACCTATACTACTCAATCATCCTTCAATTTAGTATACGGAATCACTCAGAAAAATTTACCCTCTATTAAAATTTAATGATGTCCTATAAATTAGGCCCGTCCTTGCGCGCGCGCGCACACACATATATATATATGGTGTGTTTATTGTAAAAAAGATTTTTTTGTGAGAAGTGTAAGAAATAATCTAAACCATTAGATCTTTAATCTAATGGTTGAGATCTTGATGGCAATCTTGTAAATAGTGTTTACCATTAAAATAATTAATTTTCCAGATTAAAGGTATAAAGGTAAATTTAACATTTTTAAGTTTAGAAAGTCACATATAATGCACATGCAAGTTCCCCCTTCTTTTTTAAATGTCAATAACTTTTTATACGTAATTCTTTTTTAAAAAAAAATTACACCATAATAACGAGTGTTTTTATATCTTTAATATGAGTAACATATTGTTATACTTATGTAGAGAAAAAAATTACGTTTCGATTGGATGTTTTAGTCCATGGTGTTTTTACAGTAAAACACCATGAACCAAAAAATAAGACACCATAGCATTGAAAATAATGACCTGCTACCAGGAATATATACCACTATACATCCATCATAGATCTGTTATAGAATACATAACACTATACATCCATTGTAAACCCCCCAAAAAACATAAAACCCCCACCCGCACCCCTCAAAAAACCTAAACCCCCCACCTGCACCCCCCAAAAACCTAAACCACCTCCTCCCTCCCCACACCCAAAAACCTAATCCTAATCTTAAACCTCCAAAAAAAACCTAACCCTAAAAGCTAACTAAACTCAAAAGCTAAATCTAAGCATATAATGCACATGTGCAGTACAAGTTTTTTTATACATAAAAAGTAGCAATATTTTTATAAAAAACTGTAAAAAAATTGGTATGTTTTTTAGGTTTTTTTAGATAGTTTTTTAGTTTTCTCATTTGTATGTAGTTTTTTCATATATATATATATATATATATATATATATATATATATATATATATATCAGAACTCTATTCTTATCATAACTTATAACTTATTATTTCAATGAGTAAAATTTCACTTCATACACTTATTTGTTTATCTATATAGGAATTTTATTCTTCAACTTTTATAAAAAAAAATGTCTCCTTACAAAAAAGGTAATGTTATTTAGCAAAATGGTTTTATAATCATAGATAAATAAATCAATAATTGTATAGGTGCATAAAAATATATAAAACTTTATCCTTATCATCAAACAAAGTAATGGATTATCAATTTTACAGTAATAACATTAATTTATTCTCATTTGATATTGATGTAGCATGTTTAGCAGGCTTTAACCTTTCTATTTTAAGGTTTTGATTTAAAAAATAATAAAAGTTAAAAAAACGTTAAAGCTCATGCATCTTTATCTTTATCTTTTTCAACTTGTTACACTCATACACAATTGTTATCATCATGTCCGTCTCTTCATCTCTTTTAACACTACCTCTTACTTCACCACACCCCACACTTAGTTACCAATTTTACCGCCATATCTCTTCGTTGTCGAAGAGTGGCTTCCTCGATTTCTTTTCTTGTTCTCTAATGTTATATAAATTCGAATATAAAGAAACAAAATCAGTACTACACTATAAAGCTACTCATTCATATATTCATACACTATATGAAAGAAAAACATAACAAACACGTTATTAATACTAGACTATAAAACTACTCAATCATCACTGATACGCTATATTAAAGAAAAACATACCAAAAATGTTATAGGTCATTTCTTATGCTACCGATAACTAAACAATACATTCAATCACCCATGTTTTTTTATCAAGGTATATTTTATTACATTTATAATCATGATAATTGATAAAACACATATTTTGGAGGTAAAAGGCTATAGGACATGTCACATATGTTTCCCCTTCCCTCTTGAAGATTTACATCTATTTCATTAAAATTAATCATCTATTTAAATAGCAACTAAACCTTATCTTTAGCAAGTTATCACTAAGCATCTTCTAATTTTATAAATTAAAAAAAAAATCATTGGCTTAATATTAAAGCCGACTTTGATAATGCTTGTCAAAATCAAACCTAGCCCACTGATACTATGAAGCAATCCTGTTTACATTAAAAATAACAAAAAAAAAAAAAAAATCGAGGGACTAAACTTATACTTTTCTTCACTAAAAATCTAATTAAATAATTCCCACTTTCTTTATTCATCCCCTGTTCGGTTTCTCCCCACAAATTCCCCAAATTTCAACCAAATTCAATCGAAATCCAAAACCATAACCAAATCAAATCAAAACCCATCAGCAATTTCCAATTTTGCAACTGGATTTCAATCTATGGGATCTGGGCTATCATCTTTTCTCCTTATGTGCAGTAACAGTACCTCGTCTGTTTCATCCGTACCACCGGAGTCAAATCTCGGTGATTTACCGGAAAGTGTGGTGGGTTCTGTTCTTTTCTACTTAAACCCACAAGAGATCTGTAGAGTTGCGTCTGTTAATCGAGCTTTTCGTCGTGCATCAACCGCTGAATTTGTGTGGGAATCGAAATTGCCGAAAAACTATGAGTTGGTGCTTTCGAGGGTGTTTGATTGTAATGAGTTGGGTTTGAATTGTTGTAAAAAGGATGTTTATGCGAAGTTGTGTGCACCCAATTCGATTGATGGCGGCACCAAGGTTTGATTATGAAACTTTTATTGTCTCTGTTTTGGACTCTGTTTTTAGTAAGGGTTTTTGATGAGGAAAAATGTTTGATTTGCATGGTATTTTGAGTTAATATGTGATTGTGTGTTTTTGGTGTGACTTTGGTTTGATTTAGGAATAAGTTTTGTGCATAAAGATTGAATTTTTTATGTGTTATGTGTAGATTAGTTGAATTTGTTTGTTGATTGGGGATTAGGGTATGTTAGAAACAGAGTTGTAAATTGGGGTATAATTTGTTTGGAATCTGTACTCTAAACTGATAACTACTGCTTGAAATTGCAAGAATTAATTCAAATAATTTGGTTTTTATACAGGATTGTGTTTAGTGGTAATTGCAAAAGCAGATGGTGTAATCTTGGAATAGATTCTTGTGTTCTTAATGTGATTTGATTTAGGAACATTTTTTGGTACATTAAGACTTAAATTTTGTATGTGTTCAGTGTGTAGTAGACTATTAGTTGAAATAAATTCGGGTTCACACGGAATAGTGTTTTAGTGGTAATTACAAAAGCAGATGGTGTGATCTTGGTGTTTCTTGAATTGGATTCTTGTGTTTTCAGTGAAGTTTAATGATTTGATTTTGGGATTCTTTTGGTTTTATTTAGAAACAATTTTTGTTGCATAAAGACTTCACTTTGGTATGTGTTTATGTGTGAATTGAATATGTATTTTAGTTGGTGATTAGGGTGTGTTAGAAACAGAGGGTTTGAAACAGAGTTGTTAATCATACTATAATTTGTTGGAAATTGCAATAATTAGTTTAAATGCAAGATGCATGCTCACATCCAAAACATCCCACAATGATGACATGATAATTTGGTTTGATACTGAATTGAGTTAGGTAGTAATTTACAAAAGCCGATGGTGTGATCTTGGTGTTTTTTGAAATCGATTCTTTTGTTTTCTTTAATGAAGTTTATTGATATGATTTTTGAATATTTTTTTTTGCAGAAAGTTTGGTTGGATAAAGGCACAGGAAAAGCTTGTGTTTTGATATCTTCCACAGGTTTAGCGATAACTGGGATTGATGATCGTAGATACTGGAGTTGGATTTCTACAGAGGAATCCAGGTGAAAGTCTACATCTATATTGTAAACATCTACACATGTGTAAATTCACTATAATTCCCCGATCTACACATGTGTACGAAGTTTCTTATGAGGAAGAGAGAGCAAAAAAAGTAGAGAAATCAGTTAATTAGGTACGGGTATTATTTAATCTTTTATAATTATACCAACTCTTATTTCACTTTAAAAGAACTGAATGGCTTAGATTGGTTCTAGCATTTTTGCATTCAACCCTGCCCTACATATTCTGGTTTAAAAAGGCGTTTCGAGGCGAGGAGGAAAACCCATCATGGGCAAAAAGGCTTGCCTCATGTAGTTTTAGGTTAATATTTGGTCAAAGTTAGGGCGCGTAAAAGGTTTATATGTAAAAACAACTTAATGGATGAAGAAGTTATGAATTGTTTACTTGATAAATAGGTGTGTATAATATATGTGTGTGTGTAAAATAGATGAGATATATGTTGCTTCTGATGAACAAATTGAAAACGACTGATGACAAACATGCATTGGTGTTTTCTTCATAGGTTCCGTTCAGTTGCTTATCTCCAACAAATTTGGTGGTTTGAAGTCGACGGTGAGGTTGAGTTCCCTTTTCCCTGTGGGACCTACACCCTCTACTTCCGCCTACAACTTGGGCGGTCAGGCAGGTGGTTTGGGTGGCGTGTCTGCAACTCCGACCATGTCCATGGCTGGGATATAAAACCCGTGAAATTCCAGCTTTCAACTTCAGATGGTCAAAAGGCGATTACTCAATGCTATTTGACAAATCTTGGAAAATGGCATCTTTATCAAGTCGGTGATTTTGTTGTTGAGGATTCAAAGGTACCGATGAAAGTCAAGTTTTCAATGACGCAAATTGATTGTACGCACACTAAAGGCGGACTTTGTGTAGATTCTGTGCTCATACGCCCTAAATGAAGATTGATCTTGTTTGAAGAGATTTGAACGAGGTTAGAAGCAACTTTTTAATTTGCGAGTAACCTTTTCTGTTTGTAGAATGCATAATGTATGTATGATATGCATGGTGAGGCGAGATTAAGAATGATTAATTAGTACAATGTACATTTTGAAAGTTGTTTTTAGTGATGTATAGGATGTTTTTGGTTTGTGCAAAATCCGAAACTTTTTAGATCGGATCGATGAGCAGTCGTTTCTTATAAGCAATACTCATGGGGCTGGCTGGCACATCATTTGATTTTTGTAGGTTTAGATGTATGTACTATCTTGTCACATCCTTGAGCCAAACTTTAAAGAACGGTAGAATCATCATTTGATTTTTGTTTTAAGCGTGAGAACCTAAGAACCCCTTATCGGCAAACTCATAGGACCTGACCAATAACCTGCTAACCAATAAGACCATATACAACGTAGCTTGTTGAGGCAAGTGGCCTTCGAGGGGGGCTAAAGGTAGAAAATCGGAAATCTTACATCGGCCATGTACATAAAAGAATTAGGTTTAAAATTGTGAGCTTTTGATGGGCAAAACGAATAATATTTGTTGGTATAATGAGTCAGATAAGACCTATGTTAAGAGTTCAAGGCAAATCTTTACATCAGTCATGTCCGTCGTGACTGAATAGATTTTAGGTTTAAAGTTGTGAGTTTTTTATGTGCAAAATGGACAATATTGATTGATATTGTGAGTTAGATGTTACACTCTTGCAAAGAGAAATCAAGATAAACTCATTTTGTTGATATGATACAATAAAACAAGAAAATATGGGTCAGATGACAAAGACAAGTTTTCTACGGACCTTCTAAGTCACTTTATGCCAAAATGAGCTTCTAGATGGAAAACAACTAGCAGAATCTTGAACCTCAAAAAAACCATATACGGCAATAACTAAAATGCAAAACCAAAGCATGAAGTTAGGTGTTTGCATGAGATTCTAAGCAAGCAAAAAATTATTGATGTTTTTAGCTTTCTTGTTGGTTTTCGTTTGGCCATCGATACGGCATGATTCTATGGTCTTTTGCAGTGTTTTTACTCTTTTTCTCGATGAATGATGCAAGCTTGCCGGATGCCTTGTAGAGTACACAAAATATAACGTTATTCGTCATAATTACAGGAAATGACAGATATTATGAAAACAATACTACCAAAAGATATAATAAGTTCTAAATTGATCTATTTTTTTGCTTGACTTTTGGCATTAAAAGTTAAAAGTCTAGAGAGGAAACAATTAAACAGTCAATGAACAATTAGCAAGTTTTCAGAAAAAACCATCATCATTTTTGTGCTTGTAGTTTCAGCCATAAGCTCTAATTTTGCATTTTGCTAGAACATTGACGTGCGCACGTACACACACGTCTTCAAATAATAAGGTTGTTTCCCTTGTTTTGTTGCTTCTCTTCCCAACTTCTTGTGCTTACCAAGAATCTCTTTATCGCTATGTTTTTGTGGATGCTGTTTATAATCGCTTGTCCGAGATCACCATACGTTAATATAGCTAATAAAGTGAAAACAAAAACAAAACAACTGCTAACATGATTTTGATCAGCTTGGTATCTGCTTTGATCAGTGACACCACTTACAATCCATGCTACAAGCTCTCTCAACCCGCTACAGGTTTCTGGGTCCTTTGTATTCTTCATCTGGTTCTTCAGTCGCTATCAAAATCATGAAAGAATGTTCAACAAAAACATGATTTACCAGGGAGTGACAAATCATAAAGACATTTAATACCAGGGAGCTCGTAACCGTTAGATTGGATAGATCTTAGCCGACCAAGTGACAGACGGATGCCTGTATTATGCGAAGGCTTCATTTGGCTGAGCCACCTAATAGTTGTGTAAGCATTTATCTCTTGTAAGCACTCGCTTGAGTAGTTTGAGTCACTTTCCTGCATAGTTATATGTGTTCTACTTGGATTAATCTTTCTTTGTGGGAACTTTACGCGAGTCCTTAAATTGTTCTTCCTCTTTACGCGCTTACTCCTTACCATCCAAAGTTTAGGGGTTGTATATAGTTGTTTATGTGCTACTTGCATAACCCTTGATGCTGTTTTTCTTTATGAGCCTGAATGGACCAACCGGATTTTCGCTACTGATCTCCATACGCCTGAAAAGAACATACTTAACCGTTAACAACTTTATAAACAAACAATATGAACGAATACAGCAACGTACACAAATCGACATACCTATTTTTATTCTCTCGTTTACCCTTTATCTCCAATGTAGGCTTCTGATAAACTCCATGTGACCCAGAGTAACTTAGATGATTTGGTGTTTGGTTAATCGGATTAAGAAGAAACTGAAATATTTAATAAAGTCAAACGAAATATTAATAATTAAATATTCAAATGTACGACACCACAACCATATAAGAACATCCATAATAGTGGGGTTAGGCGTGTTTTTGAAATGACTAAAGAGAGAAGATAACATGGAGGAGGAGAGAGGGCATTTCAGATGTTCTTGTGCAAAAACGCCCAAGAACATGTTTTGTGATTGAAAGGAGAGAGATGGTGCGTCTTTTTGATGTTTTTGAAGTCGGTTTAGCTATAGCTATCAGAAAGAGAAAGCCTCAACATATTTTGTGCTTATGTTGAGCTGTTTTAAAGCTCCTATTCTAGATTGTCTAATTAATGGTTAATTTAATTATAATTATGAGTCTGATGCCGATATCCATCTTAACTATTATGTAGTCTCTCATATTATTACACTTAAATCCCTTTATTTTAATAAAATTATGGCTAATTAGTTATACTTATCCCCTTCCCCAACAAACTTATAATTATTTTACGTATTATTATCATATCCTATAAACTATAATGTTTTAAAAAAAATCTAAAGGTACCGTGATGACCTACTCATTTTGTCGACGTTCCGATAGTTGTCTTGATCAATATTGTTGTGCGGATTAAAATGTACAAGTAGATGATGCATTAGTGTACAAGTGATTAAAGCAATGTGTCTTATCACATTTCAAATGCTCAACTCTCTATGTTGTTGTCATTATTATCAATTTAATAATATTCCAACCATTTTCACTCCGATTTTCGTTTGATTAAGATTGTTCACTAATTTGTTTCAGCGATTAGATTAAATTTCGAAACCTTGCAAAATACGATTTTGATATGAGCTTTGTTTGTATTCTGTATGTTTGCGTATTTAATTGGTTGGGTGCACACACCTACATGGGTTAGCAGGTAGTAAATTGACATCAAACAATCTCACTTGTTTTATCTAATTGATTATATTAAAAAACTTTATATAATACCATATTCAACAAAATGGAATTTTAGTTTTAATAAAAAATTATAAAAAGGTTTTTGAAGCATTTTCGTTTTAATAAGAACTTTTTTTTATAAAAACGTTTTTTAGAAGTTTGGCCAATAAGTTTTCCACTAACAAACTTTTAGGAAAAAGAACTCCATAATATAAACATAATACATCTTCAAAAACTGAATACTAGATTGTGTTGCATTTTTTAGGCATTATAAGTTCAAAAATACTCTTATAGATAATATTAGCTAGTTGAAAAAGCTATAGGTTATTCAATTTGTTGGTTTATAGGTTTTATATATATTGTAATTTATTACTTTTTTTTACTTCAATAAATTTCTTGTTTTTTAGAATTTTTGGTTTATAGGTACTTCAATTTTTTGTTGTGTATAGTTTTGACTTATTCTTCTTTGCTTACACTTAACATTCATCTTATTTATTATTTAGTAGTTTTGGAGCTTCAATATTCATCCTTTCAGATTTTTACACAGGTATGTATGTTTCTAAAACATGATATATTGTTTGTTTGTTTTCTTGTTTTTATATTATGTTTAATTGTGAACGTCGTTTTTTATCTTATATTATATATAACGGTAACATGATAAAAATATATAACTAAAAGCTTGATTACACTAATGAATTCTTGACTTTCTACTAATGATTGAAAAGGTTTGGGTAGAAGAGAAGTGTGTAATGTAGAAGGGGAAGAGAATAAGCAAGTGATAATAGTGGAGAAGGGCTCTATTTATAGGCTAACTGGGGGCGAGGCACGGCACGTGACTGGAAGGCAGTGGTTGTACCTGGCTAACTGACTGGCTATACCCGGTAACCGAGGCATGGGTCGTGTCTTGTATGCACAGGCCGCAGTCAACTTTTCGGGCCTCATGGGATCTTCCGAATGTTTCAGAAGCTCTTTTTTGTCTTGTACCACCGAGGCACGGGGCGTCCATTCAGGGCACAAGCCTGCCTAGATTTCTTTGTCTAATCCTTGCGCAGAGGGCTTCTGGTGGTGTCGGGATTCGAGACACGGGGCACGTCTTCCGAGGAATGGGGTGTCTGGATAACTTTTGCTATATTTCATCGTTTTCGCCCGGTTTTGCTTCCTTTATTAATCTTGGGTCATTTTTGTCCTGAAAATTCAATACAAACCTAAGCCTATTTTGAACATTTCATTAATAAAACATATTAGAAATGAGTAATAACTAATAATTTGATATAAACATATGCATTTTGCTTATATCAAGTATGTGAGTGTGTCCTCTATATTATATAGAGTGGTTGTGAGTGAAACAGAGAAAAAATGTTATTGTTCATCAGTAAATGTAGAGAAAACATTGTTTACCTTCTATAATCTTTTAATATTTTTGAAAGTGGTTGTGAGTGAATGAAAGAGAAAAAGTAATGATAAAAATATTATTTAATTGAAAAAGAGAGAGAAAATGTAATGATTTTTAGAATAATTATAGAGATAGAGATGAATGATCAAATGTGAGAGCATTCACATCCCTTACATATTTTTTACCCTATGATTTCACTAAAAACAACTATATATTCTCTCTTCTTTCAAATAAAGAGTATTTTTTTTATATTTTTATCATTACCTTTTTTCTCTTCTCCACTCACAGCCACTTTCAAAATATATTAAAAATTATAGAGAGTGAACGGTGTCCGATCAAATTTACAGATAAATAGTTTACTCACAATCGCTTCTTACTCTCTGTAATTAATTTTTATAATATAAAAGGTTCAGTCACAAAATTTAGGAATGGATTGTGAATTCTCTTAATAATAATAATATAAATCTCCTTATTTGCATCGAAACCTTTTAACCCCGTAGCACCAACTTGTAATAACCCACCGTTTATCACCTTCTACTTCAATCAAACATATCCATGTTTCACAACACGTTAGCTTACCCCAGGCCCACTCCAACTTCCACCATCCCCAATGTAAACTATAAAATCTCACCGGAATCCAAATCCAACATCATTCCGGCGAACCTAGGGTTCTGACAAGACAAAGAAACAACCAATGGACATGGAATCAACAGTATTGGTATTGGTTCTCTGGTTCCTCTTATGCTTCATCGCCACCATGCCGGCCAGAAAACATATCTACGCTACCGCGACCGGAGTTGCGTTGTCGTACTTGTCGTTTGATTTATCGTCGAATATGCACTTTATCATGTCAATGCTCGTTGGTTATGTGTCAATGGTGGTGTATCAGAAAAGGTGTGGAGTGATTACATTTGTTTTAGCTTTTGAATACCTTATTGGATGGTATGATATTGTTGTTTTATTGTTTGATTTGAGGTTTTGAAGTTGTGTTGAGGAATTAGGGTTTAGTTTTTATTATTGTGACTAGTGATTGAAATATGTTTATTATGATATTCGAATTGATTAGATTAGATTAGATATGTATTATGTATAATATTGTTATTTGATTGTTTAATTTGAAAGTGTTATATACGAAAATTCTTGACCTGTTTAGAAAAATACACTTTGTAATTTTGTTTTAATAATTAAAATTAGGAGGTTAGGCTCCATCATTTCTCCTTCTTGGTACGTAAACATACGACTCTGTTATAAACATGAGGTATAAAGTACTTAAACAAGTCCTATCAATGTTTGATACTTGTGTTAATCGCGTGTTGTTTGTTTTTTACACACTTAGGTGTTGTTTGTTTTTTAAGAGGTAAAATGTCTGCAATTTGCGGACCAAATCTAAGACATCTGTAGAAGAAGAGGTGGACCAAACCTCTGCAGTCTGCAAGAAGAAGATTGTTTGTTTTTTTAACGTATGTAGACTTCTAAAATAATATGATGGTGGTGGGTGGTTGTGTTTAACCCTCTGCAGAACTTAGAAGATCTTAGAAGTGGCTGGGCCAAATCTAAACCAAGAAAAGCTCGCACAAACGTTTTTTAATGAAACGTCTTCGGAAAAACAAACAGTCTGCAGATGACAATGTCTGTGTGTGGTCTACGAGGCGCAGACAGAAGAGTCTACACAGATCTTTTTTAGAAAAACAAATACCCCCTTAATCACCAACGTATTCAACCTATATCTTCACACAAACAACTTCTATCATCCTAAAATTCCTCTTTATTTAAAAAATATTGCAATAATGAAGTTCATCATCTTCATTTGACGAATTCGTTTTATCAGAAGAAATCTTAGTCTTACGAGGGAGCCGAACTAACAATATCATTGGTTCAGAAAGTTGCACAACGTATCTTTATGTGATGTATATGTGCATTATTTTACATAACATTATTTTGGAGGATGAAAGACACGCAATTTGCGAATACTATGAGCAAGATACGCAACCAAATAATGTACACATTGGTAAAGAAGCGAGACGAGTAAACCAACGCGAAATTTTTAACAAACTGACGCATAATAATCTTCGAGCGGATTTATTTGAATACATTTGGTGTCTTTAACAGTACAACGACGATGACGAGAATGATAACTAAATTATGTAATTTTGTTTTGTTTTATGTATCTTTTTAATAAAATTGTTATTGTGATTATTGATTTAATTAACATAATGTTTTCTTATTTAACTGTTTTCTTTTTTAAATTAAATTTAAAAAATATTTAATCAAAAACAAGATGTCCCTTGCGCTTATTCACCACCACATGGTTTGAAGTTTTAGAGGGCAAAGGCCCCACTACCTAGGTGGCAAAGATATGGTGAGATTTGTTTCTTTGCCCTTACCCATCATACCGGGTAGTTTAATAGTAATAATAATAATAACAAAGAGCCTTTTGGTCCAACGGTATGAGAGTGATGGTTAAGGCTTGAGATCTCTAAGATCTCATATTCGAAGCTTGTCTTAAGAGGGTTTTTCGAGGGTTTTCTCTTAGCAACTAGTTTTCTCTTTAATGGAGTTATTTGGTTAGTCAGACCCATAACATCAAAGTCAGTATATGAGCGATTAGCATCCCGTTTCAGAAAAGCTATCCGAGTGTTAGGGTTAATTTTAAACACGGTTAAAAAAGTAATAATGATATATAATATTGACTTTTTACAGGAAGTCAACCACTAACTTCCAAAACCCTACTCAGCCACTCTTATCGGCTGCGGTATAAACCAATCACGTCCATCCAAGTGTCACAACATGTCAACCTTCTCCGGGCCCACTCAAACGTCCACCGTTCCCAATTTAAACCCTCGTTTCACCGGAACCAAATCTCAAACGGACTTACCTTGTGAACCAAGCAACCAATGGATATGGAATCAACGGCGTCGGCGATCGGAGTATCGGTACCGGTGCTCCGGTTCCTCCTCTGCTTCATCGCCACCATTCCGGTCGGATTCTTCCACCGGTTCGTTCCAGGCGGCGCCACTGGAAAACACCTCTACGCCGCCGTCACCGGAGTTGTGTTGTCGTACTTATCGTTCGGTTTCTCGTCGAATCTGCACTTTCTCGTGCCGATGCTCGTCGGTTATGTGTCAATGGTGGTGTATCGGAAGCGGTGTGGAGTGATTACGTTTGTTTTTGCTTTTGGATACCTTATTGGATGGTATGATATTGCTGTTTTGTTGTTTAATACTTTGATTTGAGGTTTTGAAGTTGTTTGAGTAATTAGGGTTTAGATTATTGTTGTGTATGATATTGTTGTTTGATTGTTTAATTTGAAATTGTGATATATGGCAATTTCTGACCTGTTTAAGACTTGTTAAGACACGATAAGACCTGTTTAGTGTACACTAATTAATTTTGTTCTTTATTAATAATAATTAAAATTAGGAGGCTAGGCTCTGTGATTTCTCCTACTTCATATATAAACATACAACTGTGTTATAGACATGAAGGTATAAAGTAGTTAAACAAGTCATATTTATGTTTGATACTTGTGTTAATCGTGTCATCTCTTACTGTTAAACACGATAAGACATGTTTTGCCAGCCCTAGATATAGTTTGGAGTAGTTAGGGTTAAGTTTCTGTTTTATTGTAACTGGCAATTTGTGTCTTATGCTATTTGAATTTGATTAGATTTGTGTTGTGTTGAATTATTGCTTGTGATTTGTACTACTGAATTAGTTATCTTGTGAAATTGTATAAAATTCGAATGATTTTTGCTTGAATTCCTGTTTTAGAATTCAATATATAAATACTAATTTCTCGATTTTAGATAGAGAAGATAAGGTTAATTGTTCGAAAACTGAATTGGAAGGATTAATAAGTGCTAATTATTTGAAAAACTTGTAGCCATGTGTACTACATGAGTGGAGATGCATGGAAGGAAGGGGGTATTGATGCTACTGGTAAGGCCTCTTTTAAGTCTCCACCTTTTCATTTACTACAACATATTGCCATCAAAATAAAAGAAGAAAATAAACACAGCTTATAATGGCAAAATATGGATTGTCTCCTTTACAGAATATTAGTTGAAATTATATAGACAATTGAGTTACAGCTGAGATGCAAAATCAAGAAAAATCATGTAGTATTGTTGTGTTGTGAACACAAAATCATTAAATTTTGTTTGTTTTTGACACCGGAGAATTTGTTATGGTAGTGCATACACCGGTAGGAAAACGTAGATTCGCCCTTAAATCACGTTAGGTGTAGCTTGTACTTCATGAGTTGAGTAATTCATTAGCTTGCATTGATGGCCAACCATAGAACCTAACTTTCCATAAATTTAGTAGAAAGTCGTTGGAAGGTGAATACAGTATAAATGGAAGTTTTAAATGACATCTTAAACCTTTTAACATTGAAAGTATGAAAATAGAAAAAAAATGAGAAATGGTATTTAGTCAGTGAGAATTTTACTGATTGTTAGTTAATGCATTGTTGTTAGTTTTTTACTTTTAGGACACTACATAAGTTTATTTAAGATATAATGGCGTTTATGTTAGCATAAGAAAATAGAAAAACCTTTTGCACAATGCTAAATTTATTGCGGTTTTTACTTGCAAAAAAATAATAAATCCTATGCGTAGATTTATACAATCATATCATTCTATCATTTTAAGGTATGTTATATTGAATATGAATATCAGAGTCTGTTTGTTAACCTGTAATATTTAATTCTATACGAGTTAATTTTTGTATGCATACTTGACTCTATATAGAAGAGGTGGTAGATATAAATATTTTTTTAAAGAAATAGTTATATTATGATATTTATTTAAAGGAGGCATGCATACAACATCAGGAGATATCATATCTGAAAATCACCCTCAAACAAACCATTATATGATTTATACATGTCTCATTTATTTTTCTCACCAAGTGCTGTTTCTTGTTAGACTAATGGTCTGTATGGGGACACTTCTCCTGTATATACACGCATTGTGAATTGTGATTAAATTGCACTTCTGATAATCATATTATGTTTGCTACCTTATGTTTCATAATCTTCACGTCATCAACCTGTTCAACTCAACGGTAGTTACTAATTACACTGATTTTTATTTCATCGTGTAGGAGCTCTTATGGTGTTAACATTGAAAGTAATTTCATGTGCCATTAATTACAATGATGGGCTACTAAAAGAGGAAGATCTCCGTGAATCCCAAAAGAAAAACCGGTTGCTTAAGCTACCTTCTTTAATAGAGTACATGGGATATTGTCTCTGTTGTGCAAGTCACTTTGCAGGCCCGGTTTACGAAATGAAGGATTACTTAGATTGGACAGAAGGGAAGGCGGTGCGTAGTGCCAGTTTTTATTTTTTATTGAGTTAACTGCCATTTTCCTCCCTGTGGTTCGTCCAATTATGCCAGTCCAGGCCAAATTTCAAATTTGAACCATGTCCGTCTCTGACATTCTCGAAACATGCCAGTTACGTCCAAAAAACTAACATTTGTTGAAACCTACTATTTCAAAATGAAGGGTAAAACCGTCATTTTCTTTCTTATTCCCCCTTTTCTTAAACCCTATTAATAGGGTTTAAGAAAATAATAGTAAATAAAAAGAAAAATGGCGTTTTACCCTTCATTAAATGGCAGGTTTTAACAGACGTTAAGTTTTTGGCCGGAACTGGCATGTTTCAAGAATGTCAGGGACGAAAATGGTACAAATTTGAAATTTGGTCTAGACCGGCATAATTGGACAAACCACATGGATGAAAATGACAGTTAACTCTTTATTTTTTATTTTTTTCGTGATTTAGCTCAAGGTTTTACTGACCGATCTTTTATAATCCTTCATCCAGATATGGAGCAAGTCCGAGAAAGGTTCACCATCACCATTTGGGGCAACCATTAGAGCTCTTGTTCAAGCGGGTTTTTGTATGGGTTTGTACTTATATTTGGTACCCCATTATCCGCTATCGAAATTCACTGACCCGGTATACAAAGAGTGGGGATTCTGGAAACGACTTAGCTACCAGTACATGGCGGGCCTTACGGCCCGATGGAAATATTATTTTATATGGTCCATATCAGAAGCTGCTATTATTATTTCGGGCTTGGGTTTTAGTGGATGGACTGATTCTTCTCCACCCAAGGCCCGATGGGACCGTGCCAAAAATGTTGATATATTGGGTCTTGAGTTTGCTAGGAGTGCTGTTGAGATACCGCTCGTGTGGAATATACAAGTCAGCACATGGCTTCGTCATTGTAAGTCTTCATTCATTCGGTCATGTGTGTTATGTCAGTGTTGGAATGGGTCTAAATGTTTCAGTCAGGTTGGTAGGGGTGTTCAAAAAGCTCGTGGCTCGCTCGAAAAAGCTCAGTTGTAAACAAGCTGGCTCGGCTCGTGAGCTCGCGAGCTGGCTCGAATTATATTATCTTATATAGATTAATTTTAATTTAATTTTTATGTGTGTTGAAATAAAAAATATGTGGGAGAGGGTTGAAGTGTTAACATTTCAAGTTTAATTAATCAATAACATATAAATATATGGGAAAATAAACAAAAATTATACATATAAAACTTTTAATATGATTTTCAATCTTTAAAATATTAGAAAATTAAAATTAATACATAAGTATATGTGAATTTTTTCTATGTTATTAATATTTGTAAAAAATATAAAAATTAACGAGCTGGCTCGAACATTTTACGGGCCAAGCTCGAGCTCGATTTTTCAGCTCGACAAAATAAACGGGCCAAGCCGAGCTGGCTCGTTTAAGTTCAAGTTCAAGCTCGAGATCAACCTGGCTCGGCTTAATTACAGCCTACAAGTCGCGCGGACACAGAAACCCTTCTTTTATATATTTCTTTCAAGTTTTCAATCATATAAAAAATCATGCACCTTTCAACCCATTTCTTTGTTAGCTATTTTCTGTTTAACTCGTTTGGGATAAATTTTATAAACTCAAGATCGACCCATACATAAGTATATTATGGGTTGAATTTGCCACGTGTAGTTATGTTGCTAGTTTCTTAATTGCCTAACACCTGTTCGTATCTTTAGATGTTTACGACAGACTTGTTCCAAAGGGGAAGAAGGCTGGTTTCTTCCAATTGCTTGCAACACAGACAGTTAGTGCTGTTTGGCATGTAAGTTCCCACATTTAGTGTTTTTCCGAAACCTTGATTCTTCAGGAATTTAACAGATATAAATCTATGATAACAGGGATTATATCCGGGGTACATCATATTCTTCGTTCAATCAGCTTTGATGATTGCTGGTTCAAGAGGTAATAAAACTGGCGTACTCTTTTTTAAACTATGGTATCGCTTATATTGCTACGTTTAATCTATAATTTGCAGTTATACCTTATTGTTTTTTGTTTTTCGTGTGCAGCCATTTACAGATGGCAACAATCCGTTCCGCCAAATTTGGGCTTGCTTAAGAAGTTATTTATGCTTGTGAACTTTGCTTATACGGTTCTCGTTTTGAGCTACTCCTGCGTCGGTTTCATGGTTAGTGCCGTGCTGGTTGTTTTTCTTGAAACAGAAAAAAAAGTGTGACTTTTTAATTTTTAAGCTTGACTTATAGTTTCAAAGTCACCACAATCTTTATTTATTTATTATTATAATTATTATTTTTTTTTTGCAACAGGTATTAAGCCTCCATGAGACACTAACATCATACGGGAGTGTATACTACATTGGAACTATTATTCCTGTGGTACTGATCCTTCTTGGTAACGTTATCAAAACAAAGCCAGCTAGATCCAAAGCACGAAAAGAACAGTGAGAAAAACCACCATTTGATGACAGGTCTGTTTGTATCATCTTATTTAAATTGTTCACTTAGTTCATGTGTTCTTCATATCTTGTAATGCACTATATAATTATCTGATACGAGGTAGAATTTGTTTGTTTGTATGGATGGAATAGAATGAAATACACATATCGATAACTTATGGCCATCACGAATCGAGCTTATCAAGCGGTAGGTTGGGTCTAAGTATCTCATAAAAATGAGATTTTTCTAGCTACCTATGTGTGACACCCAAAATTGAGTTAATGAGTAAATAGTTATTTTCCCCTAAGACACGTTTGTCTCCTATGGTTAATAGTTAGAGCAGTAGTAGCTAGCTGTAGTGTCAAAGATGAGGTCGCGGGCCCGAGCTAGAACTAAGGTTTCCTTTTTTGTTGTTTTTCTTTGTTTATGAAAAGGAAAAGACATTATAGAATTGAATGATTTAAGGAGTTTCCTTTCTCTAATTTTTCTTGTAAGGCTTCATAGTGGCTCACTCTCTGCTAGGACTTAACAAGGAATTTTGAATTTCAATCTATAGTCGCACAAAAGAGAAACGCGCATACACGCTAATCTTTTAAGAAACAAGATTAATTGCATTAATATGGATTTAAGTAGACAACAAAACCTATCATTTCATTTCATTTCATTTCATACACATGGTTCGTAACTGCCCATTGGTAGGAACCCCATCAACGGTGGTTGAGACAAGTCTGCTGTCACACCCCGACCCGTAGCGGAATAAAAGTCGAGGCATAATTGGGTTATCACCAAAGCTCATGATGTTTACTAAGATGTTTCATATTTATTAAATTCAAATTACAAACTTAAATATCCAAAACAAAATTCATACAATTACAAGAAAATGAAACTACATAATTATTCCAAAGCATAGACTTGTTTATTCTTCTAGGCCTTCCTAAGTGTTTCCTGTCTCAGCTGGATCACCTGTATCATGTGTAAAACGGGGGAGATTTTGGGTCAACAAAAATTGGCGAGTGAACCTTGATAAAACATTTTTACTAATTTCTTGTTTTATTTAATAAAGAAAATTCGTGCAATAATCACATGTGAGCAAACATATATAGATAAACAATCACAAACCACTTTGGATGAGTATATGACATGAATGATGATGTATGTGAGATCAAGGCTCAATCAAACGGAGCCGATCTAATGAGGCTCCTAATGCTCAACCCGTATCCCACGGGGAACTGATGGGCCTAATGAAATGCGTGCACGGAAAATGATAAATCCAATCTACATATAATTCACACAACAATTGATACACATTTGATACACATTTGATCACGGATATGATGTATGCACAAGTGTTTAAATAAAATAAAAGAATTATACGACACATGATACGCCCCAAAACATGATTAAAACGGGGAATTGTTAGAGATTCACTCACAGTGGGTGCGTTCTTTGATGACGATGAATGCGCACGAATTTATGATTCAACCGACGAGGGAAAAACGAACCTAAATAATAACGAAATGATTCGATAAATAAGTAAATTTTATTTGAGATTAATATTTTTAATTAGTGCTCTTTAGTGGGATTTTTAGATTTATTTTTGTGAGTTTAATGAAATTTTCTAACTTTAAAATCTTATTTTTAAGTATTTTTAAATAATTTTTCAATTAAATAAATAAATAAAAATTATAAAAAAAATGGGTTGACTTTCTGACAGTTGACCGGGTCTGACCGGTCAGACTGTGTTTATTCCATGCGGTGCGTGGGATCGAACTCGGGACCTTTCGTTTGTGTGCACGCAGCTCTACCAACTGAGCTACGTGTCTAACCCGAAATATTCTCTGTTTTAATTATATATATATAATAATTAACTTTAACCTTATTTAGTTTTTATTAAAAATGATTTAATATGGCCGAACCGGTTGCAGAGACCCGGAGTCGAACTCGGAACCTTCGGTTCGAGTGCGCACAGCCCAACCAGTTGGGCCGTGTGTCTAATCTGCTTAACTACTGGATTATATTCCTCTTATATACATTCTGTGAATTGATCTAAATAGGTTTTAAAAACGTTGGTTTTATTTCAGAAAGTCGGTAACATGTGCGATTCGAACTCGGGACGTGTGTATTGTATTTGCACACAGTTCACCGCTGGACCGTGTGTCTAACCCGGTTAAATATCCGTTTTTAATTATACTAATACACATTTTCATATTCATCTTCTTCACTTACAAAAATACAGAACAGTGAAATCCGACTGTTCTGTTTAATCGACCACAACTTATACTTGATTGAAATGGAAAGAAGATTAAGTGATATGGTATACCAAAACAGCGAGTTTGCTTCAGATTTCCGGCAAGATTTCGTCGGCTCTGATTTGCAATTTCCGGCTGAGTGAACTGTTTAACAGTTTCGATTATTGTGTTGAGCAATTAGATTACTAATCAAGAGATAGCAAGAAAGGTTTGGATGATTGTACCGATTAGGAGTAAGGCTTCGGTTCTCCGGTGAATTTCCGGGGAGTGCGAGAATTTCCGGCGACGTGTTCTGAGTGGACTAAAGCTTTAGGAAGCGAGCACGGTTCTGAGCGAAAGGTTTACAGGAGGTTGGAGTGGGTATTTATAAGGAGGAACAGTTGATTTAGGGTTTGAATTAAGGTCAACAATCGCGATTAAAGATTTCCGACGGTTTTTGACTAAATTGATTGCCGGCAACGGTTATAACTGATGTCGAATTCAGTTTGTGCGTTTCAGTCAAAGGAAAAATAGTCAAAATCGCGGTGTTCAGGTTTTTCCGGTGATTGCGGGTTCTGGGCGCTGATTTACAGATTTGAGTTTCGGTTTTTATTATAAATGTTATTCGTTTCAGTATTAAACACAAAAGTGGCGTGTGGCGGAGTGGTGTGGTGTGTGTTTGTCTTTGTGGGAGACCCGGGTTCGAGACCCGGCAGCTCCATTTTATTTTTTATTCACATATTATTATTATTTATCAATGATGGTTTTTTTAAATTCTAAAATGTTTATTAGTTATGTACTATTTAAAATAATCTGAACAATAAATACGCAACGAAATCTTATAACTGAATACTTGATTATTAAACGAAGCGGATTTGGAAACCCGTTTTTCGACGAATGTTACCTACTTTTAGAAATTTCGTCCCGAAATTTAAGTAGTAGTGGTAACTAGAAAGAGGTGCGGGTACTTTTCGCGCATTGAGTCTTCACGTTCCCAAGTAAACTCGGGCCCTCGTTTTGACTCCCAACGTACCCTGACAATAGGAATACGACTTCGCCTTAAACGCTTCTCACCGAAATCCATGATTTCCACGGGTCTTTCAACGAAGTGCATTGATTCATCGACTTGAATGTCTTCTAGAGGGATATGGAGGTTTTCATCGGCGAGGCACTTTTTCAAGTTTGATACGTAGAATGTGGGATGAATTCTGTTGAGCTCTTCTGGTAGGTCAAGCTTGTATGCTACAGGACCTACTCTTTCGAGTATCTTGAAAGGTCCTACGTAGCGTGGTGCTAGCTTTCCCTTTTGGCCAAAACGAACCACTCCCTTCCACGGTGATACTTTTAAAAGTACTTGATCACCAATGTCAAACTCCAAGGGCTTTTGTCGTTTGTCTGCATAACTCTTTTGATGACTTTGAGCCGCTAGAAGATTGTTTCGAATTTGAAGGACCTTGTCGGTTGTTTCTTGAATTAATTCTGGACCGGTGATTTGCGTTTCCCCAATTTCGTGCCAACATACTGGAGATCGGCACTTACGACCATATAAAGCTTCGAAAGGAGCCATGCCGATACTTGAATGATAGCTATTATTGTACGAAAATTCAACTAATGGTAGGTGAGCGTCCCAGTTCCCTTTGAAGTCTATGACACATGCTCGCAGCATGTCTTCAAGGGTTTGGATGGTGCGTTTAGATTGACCATCAGTTTGGGGATGAAAAGCGGTACTGAGGTCTAATCGTGTACCCAAGGCGATTTGTACGGCTCGCCATGTTCTTAAAGTGAAACGACCATCACGGTCTGAAATGATGCTTAAAGGTACACCATGACGGCTTACGATCTCGCTGATGTAGATACGAGCTAACTTCTCGTTCTTGAAGTCCTCGCGAATCGGAATGAAATGAGATGACTTTGTAAGACGATCGATTATTACCCATATGGTGTCATACCCACTGGAGGTGCGAGGTAACCCGGTAATGAAATCCATGGTTATGTTTTCCCACTTCCATACATGTATTTCGGGTTGGACTAGAAGTCCTGAAGGTCTTTGATGTTCAGCTTTTACTTTGGAACAGGTAAGGCACTTGGAAACAAAAACAGCGATATCCTTTTTCATGCCAGGCCACCAGTTGGTGTATCGTAGGTCTTGATACATCTTGTCGGCTCCTGGGTGTACAGAGTATCGTGTTTTGTGCTCCTCATTCATGAGGAAATCACGAAGGTTATCGCGATCAGGAATCCATATGCGGTTTAAATAGTATAGAATACCGTCGGATTTGGTTTCGATTTTGAGTTCAGCTCCACATGACAGCTCATCGCGTACGTCATTTTCTGTTACAGAAACATGTTGAGCTGCTCGGATTCGATCTTTGATGTCGGTTATGATTTGCGAACATAGAAGACGAATGGAGTTCGCATAACCTTTTCGACTGAGCGCATCAGCCACCACGTTTGCCTTGCCAGGATGATACCGAATTTCACAGTCGTAGTCGTTGAGAAGTTCGACCCATCTTCGTTGCCTCATATTCAACTCCTTCTGGTTGAAGATATGTTGGATACTTTTGTGGTCAGTGTATATTTCACACTTGGTACCATAGAGGTAATGTCTCCATATCTTGAGAGCGAACACAACGGCTCCAAGTTCCAGGTCGTGGGTGGTGTAATTCTTCTCATGAACTTTGAGTTGCCTAGAAACATAAGCTATCACTTTTCCTCTTTGCATCAATACACAGCCTAGCCCTTGCCCCGATGCGTCGCAATATACCACAAAGTCATCGCAACCCTCAGAGAGTGTGAGGATAGGTGCGTCACAAAGTTTTTGCTTTAGAGTTTGGAAGGCTTCCTCTTGTTTAGGTCCCCATATGAAGGGTTTTCCTTTATGAGTCAAAGCCGTGAGTGGTACAGCAATACGGGAAAAATTGGCAATGAAGCGTCGATAGTAACCAGCCAAACCAAGAAATGACCTTACCTCGGTACGGGTACGTGGCGCTTGCCATTCCTGAACTGCCTTGATTTTTGAAGGATCAACATGAATTCCCCTGTCATTGACGACATGTCCAAGGAATTGTACTTCTCCTAACCAGAATTCGAATTTTGAGAACTTAGCGTAGAGCTTTTCAGTCCTTAAGAGTGTAAGGATGAGTCGAAGGTGTCGTTCATGATCGAATTTAGACTTGGAGTAGATAAGGATGTCGTCGATGAAGACTATGACGAAACGGTCGAGGTAGGGTTTGCATACCCTATTCATTAGATCCATGAAGACAGCGGGGGCGTTGGTTAAACCGAAAGGCATGACCATGAACTCGTAATGACCATAACGAGTCCGGAAAGCGGTTTTTGGGATATCTTCTTCGTGCACTCTGAGCTGATGATAACCAGAACGAAGGTTGATTTTTGAAAAGCAGGTGGCGCCTTGAAGTTGGTCTAGGAGGTCATCGATGCGAGGTAGTGGATAGCGATTTTTAACCGTTAACTTGTTGAGTTCTCTATAATCAATGCACATGCGAAACGTTCCATCTTTCTTCTTCCCAAAAAGAACAGGTGCACCCCAAGGCGATGAGCTAGGACGTATGAATCCTTTGTCAGTCAGCTCTTGCAGTTGACTGGCCAGCTCTTGCATTTCGGATGGGGCTAACCTATAAGGAGATTTTGCGACTGGTGTAACGCCAGGTACAAGATCGATGCGGAATTCGACTCTCTCTACAGGAGGAAGTCCTGAAATGTCGTCGGGAAAGACTTGTGGGAATTCTTTCACAACTGGAATATCTTCGAGTTTTCTCTCCTTGTTTCCCTTTTTGACGACGTGAGTTAGGAATGCGACATAGTTCTTCCGGAGATATCTTCGGGCTTGAAGGCAGGACATTAGTTTGAGTCCTTTCGAAGGGGTTTCCCCAAAAATACGTAGGGTCTGACCGTCTGCAAGAGGAATGTGAATGAACTTTTCGCGGCCCACTACTTCAGCGTGATGCTGGCTGAGCTAGTCCATACCGATTATAACATCGAAACTTCCCAACTTCATAGGAATGAGGTCAACTGGAAAATCATGATCGTTTAGACTGAGGGTACAATTGCGTATAATAGAATTTAATGAAATGGGTTTTCCGTCAGCAACTTCCACCGTTAGAGATTCCATGAGATTAACACGAGTTTGGTTGAGGATAGGTTCAAATTCTAAGGACACAAAGCTCTTATCCGCACCAGTATCGAATAATATGGATGCATAACTACCATTGATGAGAAACGTACCGTTGACCACGTTGTTGTCAGCCCTGACTTGGTTGGCATTGATATTGAAAGCTCTCCCTCTGGTAGGTGGGGGAGCTTGGTTAGCTTGGTTTACTGGGTTTGTGTGAGCTTGGGCATGAATGATGGTCACTCGGCGTGGGCATGTGTTCCTGAAGTGGTTTGGGTCCCCACAGTTGTAACAAGCTCGCATAGGTTGCATCATGGGGTAGTTGGGTTGGTAGTAAGTTTGGGCTACGTGTTGTGTGGGTGGTAGAAGTAAGGGTTGTTGGGCTTGACCCACTATCTGATTGTGGGTTTGGGTTGGAGGTTGATTACGGTTCATTCGTTGAAGGGTACGACAGGTTTGGATGGTGTGACCCGCACGGCCACAGCTTGTGCAATGTTGGCAGGGGTTTTCGGAAGGGTGATTGTATTGACAACGGTTGCATTTTGGGTGTGGGCCGGCGTATGGCTTTTTGAATGGTGCAGCTGAAGGAGCAATTTGGGTGATTGGTGCAGCAGTGATAGGAGCGTTGGTTTGAGTGACAGCAAAATTCTTGTTGTTTCGTTTCCTCTTACCAGCAAACTTCGAGGAGGAGACGGGGTGGTTTGGAGTTGGGGCCTCAATGGGTGCTTTCTTTTTCTCATATTTGAATTTGCCGTTTCGAATGTGATTCTAAGTGAGTTCTGTAGCTAATTCCATTGCGGCTTCAAGTGTTGCAGGCGAAGTGCTTAAAACCGAGTCTTGGATTTTCGAGGGGAGACCCCGAATGTAATGTTCAACTAAGCGGTACAAAGGGGTGAACAAATTTGGGATCATCTGGTTCAGTTCGAGAAATCTCTTATTATATGAAGTGTGATCTCCTTCCTTTTGTTTCAGCGCGTGGAATTCATCTTCTAACTTTTTAATTTCGCTTCTTGGACAGAAGCGTCTTGTCATGAGTTCCCTTAACTCTTCCCATTTTAAGGCCATGGCATCTTCAACTCCTCGCTTACCCTTTTCCGTGTTCCACCAGGTAAGGGCTACCCCAAACAGTCTTCCAGTTGCATAACGTACCTTGCGATCCTCGGGACAATCACAATTGAGGAAAGTGTTTTCCATTTCTTCAAACCAGTGAAGGAGGGCGGTAACACCTTCGGTCCCTTCATATTTTGGGGGATCGCAAGATTTGAAGTGTTTGTAGGAGCACTGTTTGGAAGGAGGGTTGGCGACGCTCTGGTCTTCTTGATTGGGAGGGTTGATGGGATTTGCGGTGAGAGCTTGTTGAACTTGAATCACGATGTTAGGAAGCACTGTGGCCATTTGTTTAGCAATTTGTGTGGCCAAGCGTTCATTTGATCTTCCTGACTTTCTACCTTCGCGTAGTTGCCTAGCCGACATCTACAGGAACATACATAGGAAGATTGTGAGTTTAAGAATTTTCTAGGTGTCATGTGTCGTAAAAAGAATGAAAAACAACATAATTAGCAATAATTTAACTACATCCATAGGATGTCTTGGGTTTGCTCATGTTTGGGCCTCCAATGTCCCCCATACCATCGCCTGTGTAGTCATGTGGGCCCCCATGACTATTGGGCTTGGTAGGATTCACATTGGTGTTGGCGGATTAACACTCGCACCACCCGAATGAAAATCGTAAAATATGATTGCGAGATGTATGATAGGAGGGTGTCCATGTGTAGACACAATGACAACTCAAAGTGGGGTTAGCTCACACGACGTTTGTTATAGCATGTTTTGGCCTAATAGGTCCTTCGTACTCTCATCGTTAGTCCCCAGGTAGGCAAACTGGTCCTTTATTTTGGATTTATACGAATGCCAAGCCTAGACAGGACGTTCCGACTACCGGTACTCGTACCCTTCCAGTTACTACATGCCCGTCATTAGAACTCACTTTGATGTGATTTGAAAAATACAAAAATCATTGCAAAAATCATGGGAATCGTGAGGTGTGTGCTCTCATGGATATGATATGTTATGAGGATATGATTCATGATGAGCATTGCATAATAACATGTATTTGTGAGCATGCTTGCATAACATTGAATGTGAAAATAAACATAAAGCATATAAACATAATGAATTTTGTATGTAACGCATAAACAATTTAAAATTTAATCTAACTATAGTATAGGCTCTAAGGGTCTAATAACCTATCCTATATCCCTATAGTCACAAGCTCTGATACCAATCTGTCACACCCCGACCCGCAGCGGAATAAAAGTCGAGGCATAATTGGGTTATCACCAAAGCTCATGATGTTTACTAAGATGTTTCATATTTATTAAATTCAAATTACAAACTTAAATATCCAAAACAAAATTCATACAATTACAAGAAAATGAAACTACATAATTATTCCAAAGCATAAACTTGTTTATTCTTCTAGGCCTTCCTAAGTGTTTCCTGTCTCAGCTGGATCACCTGTATCATGTGTAAAACGGGGGAGATTTTGGGTCAACAAAAGTTGGCGAGTGAACATTGATAAAACATTTTTACTAATTTCTTGTTTTATTTAATAAAGAAAATTCGTGCAATAATCACATGTGAGCAAACATATATAGATAAACAATCACAAACCACTTTGGATGAGTATATGACATGAATGATGATGTATGTGAGATCAAGGCTCAATCAAACGGAGCCGATCTAATGAGACTCCTGATGCTCAACCCGTATCCCACGGGGAACTGATGGGCCTAATGAAATGCGTGCACTGAAAATGATAAATTCAATCTACATATAATTCACACAACAATTGATACACATTTGATCACGGATATGATGTATGCACAAGTGTTTAAATAAAATAAAAGAATTATACGACACATGATACGCCCCAAAACATGATTAAAACGGGGAATTGGTAGAGATTCACTCACATTGGGTGCGTTCTTTGATGACGATGAATGCGCACGAATTTATGATTCAACCGACGAGGGAAAAACGAACCTAAATAATAACGAAATGATTCGATAAATAAGTAAATTTTATTTGAGATTAATATTTTTAATTAGTGCTCTTTAGTGGGATTTTTAGATTTATTTTTGTGAGTTTAATGAAATTTTCTAACTTTAAAATCTTATTTTTAAGTATTTTTAAATAATTTTTCAATTAAATAAATAGATAAAAATATTAAAAAAATAGGTTGACTTTCTGACAGTTGACCGGTCTGACCGGTCAGACTGTGTTTATTCCATGCGGTGCGTGGGATCGAACTCTGGACCTTTCGTTTGTGTGCACGCAACTCTACCAACTGAGCTACGTGTCTAACCCGAAATATTCTCTGTTTTAATTATATATATATACTAATTAACTTTAACCTTATTTAGTTTTTATTAAAAATGATTTAATATGGCCGAACCGGTTGCAGAGACCCGGAGTCGAACTCGGAACCTTCGGTTCGAGTGCGCACAGCCCAACCAGTTGGGCCGTGTGTCTAATCTGCTTAACTACTGGATTATATTCCTCTTATACATTCTGTGAATTGATCTAAATAGGTTTTAAAAACGTTGGTTTTATTTCAGAAAGTCGGTAACATGTGCGATTCGAACTCGGGACGTGTGTATTGTATTTGCACACAGTCCACCGCTGGACTGTGTGTCTAACCCGGTTAAATATCCGTTTTTAATTATACTAATACACATTTTCATATTCATCTTCTTCACTTACAAAAATACAGAACAGTGAAATCCGACTGTTCTGTTTAATCGACCACAACTTATACTTGATTGAAATGGAAAGAAGATTAAGTGATATGGTATACCAAAACAGCGAGTTTGCTTCCGATTTCCGGCAAGATTTCGTCGGCTCTGATTTGCAATTTCCGGCTGAGTGAACTGTTTAACAGTTTCGATTATTGTGTTGAGCAATTAGATTACTTCAAGAGATAGCAAAAAAGGTTTGGATGATTGTACCGATTAGGAGTAAGGCTTCGGTTCTCCGGTGAATTTCCGGCGAGTGCGAGAATTTCCGACGACGTGTTCTGAGTGGACTAAAGCTTCAGGAAGCGAGCCCGGTTCTGAGCGAAAGGTTTACAGGAGGTTGGAGTGGGTATTTATAAGGAGGAACAGTTGATTTAGGGTTTGAATTAAGGTCAACAATCGCGATTAAAGATTTCCGACGGTTTTTTTACTAAATTGATTGCCGGCAACGGTTATAACTGATGTCGAATTCAGTTTGTGCGTTTCAGTCAAAGGAAAAATAGCCAAAATCGCGGTGTTCAGGTTTTTCCGGTGATTGCGGGTTCTGGGCGCTGATTTACAGATTTGAGTTTCGGTTTTTATTATAAATGTTATTCGTTTCAGTATTAAACACAAAAGTGGCGTGTGGCGGAGTGGTGTGGTGTGTGTTTGTCTTTGTGGGAGACCCGGGTTCGAGACCCGGCAGCTCCATTTTATTTTTTATTCACATATTATTATTATTTATCAATTATGGTTTTTTTAAATTCTAAAATTTTTATTAATTATGTACTATTTAAAATAATCTGAACAATAAATACGCAACGAAATCTTATAACTGAATACTTGATTATTAAACGAAGCGGGTTTGGAAACCCGTTTTTCGACGAATGTTACATCTGCACCAAGAAGAGTTTGCGCGGATGTTAACGTTTTAGAAAAAACAAACAGTCTGTAGATGGCAATGTCTGTGCGTGGTTTGTGCGGCGCAGACGGATAAAAAAAACCAAGCAATTAAACAGATAATCACAAAAATCAAACAACGTTCTAACACGCGCGAACTCCCCGGTAACAATGCCAAAATTTGATCGGGATATCGCGTCCGGTCGAAGATAATGTTTATAAACCCTATTTACCCTCAACTATGCGTTAGTGGTAGCAAGGGGTCGAACCACGAATGGTTTGTGGTTTGTGTAAGAACTTGATTAATTATTAAGGTTGTCACAAATTATGAAGCTTGCTATGAAATTCACTTGATTGTTTGTTTGAAAAAGATATGTCGGAATTAACCAACAAGTTGATATTAAATTACTTAACTACGAAAAACTTGAACGATTACACAAAACTTGATTACTTGATTAAAATAATAATCCTTCAACTTATTACATTAAATCACACGTTACATTTAGTTTCCTAAGGCTTCCGCATGTTTTTAATTTGATCTAGTTGAATTCGGTTATCCACTGTTTTAGTGTCGCGAGGCTTAGGTGCCAAAAGCTATCAACGTCATAGACAACGGACCACACTGCACTTCTTTACTGAAGACATGTAAATCATGTCGAATGATAAGCCATAAATACACAAACTTGTTTTGCAAAGTCAAATTTTATAATCACTTAATTTACAAATATAGTTCAAATGCAAGACAATTATCAATCATTGTAAATTCAACTTGTCACAAAATCAAATACTAAACATGTATCAAATCCTTACAAAAATCTACACAGAGGTGAAACCCGAAGAGACTAGCCGCTCATTGGGAACGGAACGCGATCAACGAACAATTGAAGCTTTGCATTCGAACATCTTGAACCTTGATGATGGTTAGGGTTTAGCGTAGATGGTGATAGAGGATTGATGGTGATTAGGGTTATGATTGTGGTATGGATGATGATTTCGGATGATCGGAGGTGAATGGAATGGATTGGAGATGGTGGTGGTTGGGGTTCTTGCCTCCAAGTGGAGAACTTTCATAATGCGTAACCTCTTGTTATGACCCCAAAATTGGCTTTTAAACTCATTCAAAACAACCAAGGAACAAAATTCAGCGAAGCAGATCAGGGCATGGCGTTGCCGACATGAAATGATAGTTGAGTAGAGGTGTGCATAGTTCAGTTTTGAGTCGTAACAGAAACGAAATGATCGTTTTTTACATTTTCTTAACCGATGGTTTATGTTATTTCGATTTCGGGTAATTCGGTTATTGTTAAATAACCAGGTATCCTAAAAAAATTCCATGAATAGCCTAAAAGGAAAAATAAATAAATCACATCTCAACTGTATAATAAAAAGTTTTAATATATTACAATAAAAAGTTATAAAAATAATATACCTCACATTTTCCCAATCCTTTTAATCAGGTGCCCCAAAACTCCATCACTTTTTATTCTTTTCCTTGGACTCGTCGCTTCATCGACAACTTCACTATGAAAATATGTTCTATTATTGATATCCGCATCTGGAAGCCTATTCACAAAAAAAAAAAAAAAAAAAAAAACAAACAAACAAAGATATAGCATAATAAGATATTAGGTTATACTAGCATCAAACAAAACAAATGTAAATTTTGAGACATAAACTTACTTGAAAACTTAAGTGGCCTTTCCAACATTAATAATGTTGCGATCAAGTATCCACATCATGACCATGGTTTCCTTTTACAATCAATCTTTTCATTCTCAAGACAATCTTTGAAGGTTAGAAACCTAGTAGATCTTATATATCCAACTGTATTTCGAATCCTAGTTATGGAATCAACTTGTTCTTTTAAACCATCCCTGACAACAAGATTTATAATATGAGTGTTGCATCTCAAATGCATATACTTGCAATCTAACACAAAATGGGGACCTTTAAGCATTCTTTTTAAAAATTTAATTGCTCTATCATTTGATTTGATGAAGCATTATCGATGGTTACCGTAAAAACCCTATCAATGGCCCATTCTTGTAAGGAATGATAAACAAGTCTTCCTATCGTCTCACCTTTATGATTTGCTATTTGACAAAAAAAATTTAAAATTTTCTTCTCCAAAGCCCAATGTTCATCAGCCCATGTGCGGTAAGACACTTAATTAAAGTTTTGAACGGATGTCCATGTGTCGGTTGTAAGAGATACACTTTGATCTCTTAAAACTTGTTATAGTTTTTTTCTCTCTTCTTCGTACACCGACAAACAAACCCTAACAATTGTCCATCTAGAAGGAAACTTAAACATCGGATAACTCCCATAAAATTCTAAATCCCTCATCATCAGCTATACGACGGTTATCTTTTACGCACACACGAGCAAGAAATATTTTATATTTTTCTTGGCTAAAAGAATGAGAAGCCAAGCTACCACCGCCTTTCCCGAACTTTTAGGCTTAAAGCTCATTTAGATTGTTTTAAATCTACCTTCCTATAAAGTGATGACTTGAGACATACTTTCAACAAATGATACCACAAGGGACTCGTACCATTTGTTTTGGAACCGGCTGCCATCCACTTTATACAATAAGAACAATTTGCTTTCGGGGTAACCTTATCAAATGTCAAATGATCTCACACGAACGATCTTTTACGACCACCTTTGTTTTTCTTTTGCTCCACGTTTTGCTCATAGCACTAGTGACCGGTTCGTTCAATGTCTCTTTATCTACATCAATAACAGGTGTGACACTATTCGATTCTTTTAGCCTAAAAGTTCGGGGAACATGGTGGTATCTTGGCTTCTCATTCTTTTAGACAAGAAAAATGTAGAATCTTTCTTGCTCGTGTGTGCATAAAAGATAATCATCCGCTTAGTATAGTTGATGATGAGGGATTTAGAGAATTCTTATGGGAGTTAAATTGATGTTTAAGTTTCCTTCTGTATGGACAATTGCTAGGGTTTGTTTGCCGGTGTACAAAGAAGAGAAAAACAAACTAAAACAAGTTTTAAGAGATCAAATTGTATTTCTTACAACGGACACAAGGACATCCGTTCAAAACTTTAATTACATGCGTCTTACCATACATTGCATCAATAAAGATTGGGTTTTTCAGGAAGAAATATCTAAACATTTTTCAAATAGCAAATCATAAGGTGAGACGATAGGGAGACTTGTTTATTGTTGCTTACAAGAATGGAGCCATTAAATGATTCATCATGGAGCCATTAAATTTTTAAAAAGAATGCTTAGAGGTACCCATTCTTTGTTAGATCGAAAGGATATGCATTTGAGATGCAACACTCATATTATAAATCTTGTTGTCAGGGATGGTTTAGAAGAACAAGTTGATACCATAGCTAGGATTCGAAATCCGGTAAGATATATAAGATCATCTCCTTCTAGGTTTCTAAAGTTCAAAGATTGTGTTGAGAATGAAGAGATTGTTTGTTAAAGGAAATCATGTCTTGATGTGGATACTTGATGGAAGGCAACATTCTTAATGTGGAAACGACACTTAAGTTTTCAAAAAGCATAGGTATTTCTTAATGTTTTGTCTCAAAATTTCATTTTCTTTGTTTGACATTAATAATCTAATTCTTGTTATGTCATATGTTCTTTCGTTAATAGGTTTCAAGATGTGGATATCAATAATAGAACATATTTCGGAGTAACGTTGTTGATGAAGCGATGAGTACAAGGAGAAGCGATGAGTACAAGGAAAAGAAAAAAGGCGATAGGGTTTTGTGGGCAACCGATTAAAAAGATTGGGAAATGCCAGGTATATTATATTTATAACTTTTTATTGTAATGTGTGTGTATATATATAGAGAGAGAGTTGAGATGTGATATATTAATTTTTCGTTTAGGTCTAAGTATGTGACCGTAAATTAGTTATTTTTGTTGAACTTTCCAAAATGCACTCAAGTGTAGCAAGTATGTCTTTACGGAACGATGAGAAGAAGAGAGGCATGGGTTGTCTATGAACACAAAGTTTGAGAAGTATTGTGATAATGTAGACTATTAACTATTTGTTGTATGATGTCTTATTTTGTTATTATTTAAGTTTGATACATGGCAAAGGTTCCAAAAAAACTCAAGGAGCTAGTGAAGGAAACATTAACGGAGTCGTTTGATCATTGTAAGCTAAAAAAAGGAGTGATCGTCATCCACACCTAGTTTGGTCGATGATGTTAGGTATGTTGATTTTGAAGATGGTCACAAGAAGTATTTAAGGAAGAAGGTGAAGAGGTTCTTGTTGATCATGAAGTAGAGATTTATTTACATGATGGAATGATAAATTAGAGGAAACATTTGATATTTTAGTTTGGTGAAAGGCAAATAAAATTAAATTCCCCATTCTCTCTAAAATTTCTAAGCATGTTTTAGGAATGTCAATCTCACCTGTTGCATTTGAGTCGGCCTTCAGCACCAGTAGTAGGGTGATAGATAAATATAGGAGCTCTCTTACTCCTAAAACCGCCTAGCCGTTGATTTGTGCCCAAGATTGTTTACGGTCTACACCAACAGATTTGCAAGATCTTTACGTGCATGGTGAACAGCTAGAGGTTTTCGTTGAAGCTTTTGTGACACCTGAAAAAAATCCGTACACTAAACTAAACATGCTTAATTCTCTAAACGTGTATTAGACTTTATTATAATTAATTAGGTCATCAAACGTCTAGTTACTTTTTCATGTTATGCATAAAACATTATGGTATGCGTTTACATATAATTTGATTTAACCTTTATATTTTCTCACGTGTCCACGTATTATAAAGGTTAACGGTTCACGAACCCGTCTGTATATGTATCTGCAACCCGTATATATAATAATTATAGTTTAGTGTAATATTGTTTTAGAACCTGAAACCGATGTATTTTGTTTCACATCAATATATATAAATTCACCAACTCAACACCACGCGCACCACTCGACTACCACCTCCCTAGACCACCCTCCTCCTCTCTTCGATTGACCCTCTTTTGTTCCTCCATCCTCACATTGTTTGTTTGTTTTTTTTTTACTTTAGAATTTGTTTAAAATGAAAGCCATGATTGTCATTCATACCCTTGGACTTTCATGCAGTCAATGCCTACAAAAAATCTAGTGATCTCAAATCTAAATCCATGCACCACTTCATACTAGGGATGAGCATGATACCAGACTGAAAAACCGGAAAAATGGAGATACCTGTATAAAAAATAATCAGTACAGTATGTTACCGTGTTTTACCGGTGAGTCAACCAAACTATCATTACCGTTATCGGTTCCGGAAAACGAAAAAAATGGATACCGGTACCAGAAATGATCAGTACGGTGGTGCCAAATGCCCGTCATTAGATAATTCACCATAAAACTAAATAATACGCTCAAAACACCACAAAAACTCTCTCCTCTCTTGTCTTGGCCGAAACCCCACGCTTCACATTTTCAAGTTTGCAAAATTTAATTTAGGATCAAGCTCCAAGATTTCACAGATTCAAGTGTCATTCAAGTTCAAGCTCTTACACAAATCCTTCTCCTTGCTTGTTAAGGTGAAAACTCATTTTATAAGCCTTGTTGGTCTTGCTTGCATGCTAACAAGTGATCTTTCCAACGAACTTGTTTTGTTTCTAAATAAACTAATGTTGCAACTTACATTAAAATTATACCTATTTAAATGACACATTTTCACCCCAACATATTTTGATCCGAACAGTTTTGAATTTTGACTCGTTATCCAACCTCACCCGTTTTCCTGGCTAATTTTTAGAGATGCATAAAAAGAATAAAACATCGCATATCCTCTCCAAAATTCCATAAACCATCTCTATCTTCTTCAAAGCATCTCCTTTATCTCTTCATCGTCCATTATTCACAGACATATCGAACTACCACTTCAAGAATCTCATTCATCAAGAACCTTTGCATACATGCAAGAATATCCATGGTATAAACCCATTATTCCTCTTTATAATTTCTTCAAACTGTAAATGGTTTGGAACCATAGTCAAGCATTCGATAAACGAATCAGTTTCAGGGCTTTTCTCCTTTGGCAGACACATATCAAAACTAGTTATTAACAGAGGGCTTAGGAGTTATGATCTGCCAAAGGAGAGTTGCCCTACAACCGGTTTGTTTAATGTGAGATAAGAACATGATCATGGATCGATGAAGGGCTGGATTGGTTTATCAAGATGGTATGATCTTAATATTAACAAAACAAAAAAAAAAGTTGCGATATAACTTGTTATTAGGCCACCCATTATATTCCATGATGTTGAGTCACATATTTCTTTTTTTAGTTAGTATACAACAGTCTTGGTCTATAAAATTCGTTTCGTAATGTCATCACCACTTGTGGAACACCGTCCCCTCACTAGTGATCGTGACTCGTGACGGACATGAAGCTGTCCATGAAGGTCATGAGAGGAAGTTGTCGGGGTGGGACTTGCAATGGTCATTTCGTTTTAAATCAATTTAACCACTAGTAAACCACACCCATGGATAGTGGATGTCAGATATGGTAGAAGGGATGGTGACGTAGCGCTGAGGTGGAGGTTGGTGATGAACCTCCACTAGTGAACCATAACCTGTGGCCTTATTAGGCTGTGTATTGTGAATTAACTAAACCCACTGTGATATCACCGTCACGTAGATCGAGCAATAACTGTATATATCTTCAATAACTAAATGTAGTGGAATAGTTAAAACAAATTGATTAGATTCCCCCTCCCCCCCCCCCCCCCCCCCCCCCCCCCCCCCACACACACACAACACATACACACTATATTTTCCCAGATTCCCAGATAGAATGTTTTGGCCATAAAAGTAAGGTCCACAATGTCATCACAACCTGAACCAGTCAAAACCTGCAACATTACAATCTGACCTTAGTTCTATCAATGTTGGGTTTATAAAACATTGTATACCACAACACATGATCCAAAACCTTATGCAAATTCACATGACCAGATGCTTATCAAACTATCATTTTCAACAATTTTATTAATCAAAACAACCCAGAAAAAAAAACTCAAGAAAAATACACAATTTATCAATCAAGACCACCTTGTCAATGTGAACATACACCAGCAATATCATCAAGAGAAAGTGTAGAACAAGCGCAACTTCAAACCTTACGCTTAGGCTGCAACGGGTGTCTTTCGGTTTGGCTCAAACACATACTTCACAAGTGATTCTTTGATTGATAAGAGCTCAGGAAATTCGGTTTTCAACTTGGTGGTGTCGAGCTCGTTGTTGCTTCTTGGTGCGATGATCACCTTTGCTTGCTCCTCAAGGTTAAAGTTCTTCCATGTGTAACTCGGGTCAATGTACTTGCGATACAACTCCAAGACCTCGTTATGGCTAACACAGCCCGGGTTTGTGAAATTGTAGATCCCGGTGAGGTTTCTTTTAGCCATTTCTACCGAGATTGGGAGGAGTTCATCAAGTATGGTCATGGAGTTTGGGATGTTGACCACTTTCTCATAACGACTGATTTTGGTGATGAAGTTCCGCGGGTTTGTAAGATCGGAAGAAATAGGCATGCGAACGCGTAATGTGCATACGTTATCGTAGTGTTTGAGCAATTCTTCCACCTGCGGGTCAAACAACAAGATAGTATAGACCAAAGAAAGCTTACATTCACTTTCAATGGTACTTCTTGAACATAGATCCACCATATTTTTCAACTATAAATTCACACAAAAATATGTTTACAATACACAATCATCACAAAGGGTCATAGCCAAAACCGAGCCGCTTCACTAGTTGAACGGGGGTACTAAAAAGTAAAAACCGTATTACATCATAATCAACTTAAAACATTAATCATCCAAACATTAACAAGTTTTAGAATTATTCAAGATCATAGATCCATCATCTTATGATCAACAAACTCATACAAAAAAATCATAATTTATAACACAAATTATCACAAGGGTCATTGCACAAATCTTCAACATTGTCCTAAAGTTTATAATACTTGATAAAAATCTTGAATTATGTATCATGTTTTGCTACACTATGGGCTTCATTCTTTAGTGGGTCCTAAAATATAGTTTTAGGTTAAGTTAAAGAAAATGACCCAAAACCTAAGATAGAAATAAAGGCTTTAGGAAATGCACACCACACCTTAGATCCACGCCATTTTATCAACACTTTCAAAGAAAAGAACACACACACAAAAAAAAAAAAAGTTTTGTACCATTGTCAATCTTCAAAATAATACTAAAATCTAAATAAAATGAGATCTTGAACTATAAAAAATAAAATTAAAAAACAAAGTCCTTGACTGTCTTTCTCGTATTTGGTGGGTCCCATGTCACAAATATTACATGAAATTAGACACAAAATTCTACAAAAATCAACGAGAGTTGAAATTTATCTTCAAATACACATCAAAATCCTAGAACCACCCCATTTTTTCAATAAAATCACACAGAAATTAAAAAATAAAATAAAATAAAAACAAATTCATCAAATGGGGATTACACAAATCTTCAAAACCACAACAAAATCTAAATAAAAATGAGATCTTGAAACTAAAAAACCAAGTCTTTTACTTTCTTTCTCATACCTTTTTTGCACCCATTTTCAAGAAAATCACAAGTATATCATAAAAATTAAAATACAAAAATTAATCAAATGGGTATTTACACTTCAAAACTATACCAAAATCATATAAAAATAAGATCTTGAAACTAAAAACCAAGTCTTTTGACTTTCTTTCTCATACTTTCTTTTTCCAACCCATTTTCAAGAAATTCGCACAAAAACTAAAAAACAAAAATTCACCAGATGGGCATTGCACAAATAAACAAACCTATACCAAACTCAAATAAAAATAAGATCTTGAAACTAAAAAGAAGTCTTCAACTTTCTTTCTTATACTTTCTTTTTCCAACCCATTAAAAAGAAAATCACAAAAATCCACCAAATGGGCATTGAACAAATCACCAAAACTATATCAAATCAAATAGAAATAAGATCTTGAAACCAAAAAACCAAGTCTTTTGTCTTTCTTTTCCCTACCCATTTTCAACAAATTCACACAAAACACATCTAAGAAAATTTTAAAAACACAAATCCATCAAATGGGCATTTCACACATCATCAAAACTACACCAAAACTCAAATAAAAACATAATTTTAAGTTCTAAATAAATAGCTTTTTTTCTTGAAACCTTACCATAGCTTTAGTCTTGGAATAAAACGACCCAACAAAATTCGGACTATCCTCTTCCTTAAACCCGACACCCGACCCGAGTTCATGCTCCGAATCATACTCAAATATACACCCAGTAGCATAATTAACCAAAATCAACCCCTTATCACGACACACATCCGCAAGAGTCAACGTTCCCACAACATTAGTTCTAATAGTCTCCACTTTGTGAGACTCACACCAGTCAACGTTCGGCCGGCCGGTGACTCCGGCAGCGTTGAACACGTGGGTCGGGTTCACGGCGGCAATGTCGGCGATGAGGGTGTCACGTGACTCCAGCCGGCCGGAGCCGTAGGTGTAGTTGATATTTTGGGATTCACAGATTTTGCCCAGTAGACCGCCGATCCAGCCGGTTCGACCGTAGATGAGGAAGTTTAAGGGTGAACCGGTGGATTGGGAGACCATGTTTTGTTTTGGTGGGGTGGAGAGAGGTGGTGTGAGTTTGTTGCCGGTGGAGTGTGGGGAGTTACATAGGAGTGAGAGATTTATGGGGATGGAGATTCGACATGTGTGTGTTTTGTTTGTGTAGTTTAGTTGTGTCGGTGTGTGTAATAAAATGATGAATGGAACAAAACTCTCGTGGTTGTCTTTTGTTTTATTTATGTAGTTTAGCTCTAGTGTGCTTTAGTGAAAAAATTGCTAAAATATTTCTTTAACCATCATAGTTCACGGTTATTAACGTTATTCGGTTATTCTGTTAGTTTATTTGAAATCAACTACCCTGACTCCATACCTTCTTTACTTCATTCATTTTCAACATCTCCCACCACACACACATATACCCGAATAATGAGCACCTCCACTGCCCATTCTGCCAACCACCGTCATCAAACTACCACTCACCTCTATCCCCACACCCTATGGTTATTCTCGTCAACAAATCATCAGTCAACTCTTTTTCCACTGATGATTTCTACCAATTCCGACCACTACACAACGTCTGCCCAGACTTTATCTCCTCCCCTCAAGTTTTTCCGGTAGGCCTCAGGTTCTCCCACTGACGTCAATTGTGATGGGGAAAATTAGGTGGCCGACGATTTTGATTGTGATGGGGAAAAGTAATTAGGTGGACGGCTATTTTGATTCTGGTATAACCGATTGACGAAGATAGATTTAACGCTAGTGGAGGTGACGGAAGAGATCCGGTTGATGGTGGTACGACGGAGAGGAGTGGTTGTGAAATTGAGTTGTCGGAAGAGAGTTGTGGAGCCGGTGCAGGTGATGTTCAGGCAGGATTTGAAGAGACGGAGAGAGATAAAAGTATAGTGAAGGATATCGGTACTCTTTTGGCAATTTTTAAACTATCTGTAATGGTTATTTTTAGCAAACCACATGGACAAAAAACATAACTAACTCTTTATTTATTTTAATTTTAATGACAGAGGCATTATGATCATTTCAAATAGAGTAAACTTCCGTTTTGCTCCCTGTGGTTTGGTCGTTTTAACGGTTTTACCTCAATTCTTTAAAAATAGTCATTTTACTCTCTAGTCTATTTAACTTATCTTCATTTCACTCCCCACCTTAAACAACGTTCATTTACACTATTAAATCTTAGTCACGTATCCCTCCCACATGAGATGCATTTCTGACTTTTCCAATCCAAACTTTTTATCCTCTTAATTAATTCCTTAAATACATGTATGTATATGTATCAGATTTTTATCTATCTCAACTCACACCCCTCAAATCTCTCTCTCTTCAAAGCATGAGAACACCATCGCCAACCACCACCTGGGCACACCATGCAGAGCACCACCGCTCATTGGCTACCACCACCGCCATCTCTGACCCGTCTCCATCACCACCCTCCGGTCGGTTACCAACACAATTTCCGGTTCCAAATTGATTCGATGAGAGAGATGAGGAGAAAAGATGAATAGATCTTGTGACTTGCTGATAACACGAGTGGGTGAAAGGATGGATTTCTTGTTCAGATCTGCAAACAAAAGGAGGGTTTCACTTTTGTTGGGTTCCGATTTGGGGTGATGTTCATCTGTTTTTCGATTTGAGGTTGGGTTTTCTGTTTGTCGGCTAGTTTCACTAGAGTTGGGTTTCGATGTTTAACTAAATGTGGATTTTGATTTGCTGGTGGGTTTATGCAGGTGGTGGTTAGCAGATGGTTGTGGATGGTGGTGGGTTTCGATTTAGTGGTGGTCCACGCAGGTGGTGGTCGGCAGATGGTTGTGGATTGTGGTCTGCAGGTTGTAGTTAAATCTTATTTCAATTTGGGGTGGGTTCAAATGGTGTGCTTGTTGTGGTGGTGGTAGTGCTAGGTGGTGGTGGATGGTTTGTGGATGGTGGTAGCTAGTTGAAAGAGTGGTTGGAGAGATTGGAGATAAAAGAATGTGTGTGTAAATAAACAAGTTTTAGATTTATTTAGGTGAAAGATATAAATGACCTTACTCTATCCATAAAATTACCAAAGTACCTTTCTAGTTAACAAATTTTTTAAACGTCGTTTAAGGCGGGGAGCAAAATGGTGGTAAGTTAGAAAGATCAGGAAGTAATATGGCTATTTTTAAAGGATTTAGACAGAATAGTTAAAACGACCAAACAATAGAGAGCAAAACGAAAGTTTACTCTTTCAAATAAACTAACAGATTAGATGATGTTAATGGGGGTGGACTGTAATTCATATAAAAATGAATATATAGATTGTTTTAGCAATTTTAAACTAACTAATTCTAATAATTAATTTCAACAAACTACAAATATGAAAAACGTATTTAACTCTATTAAATATGTTTTATAATTGTTCACCTTAAGTTAATAATCCATAAATAGTAAGTAAAGTTTTGTATGTGTTTCATTTAGGTGACATTTGACTTTAACTCATAATCATTTGAGACTCAAGTTGTGAGGGCGTCAAATCTTGCTACACTCATCGGTAGCACTACCCATTTGATAAAATATAATATTTTTGGTTGAAGAATATTATAAAATTTATTTCAATTATACATAGCTTAAAACCCTTTGAAAAAGTTCAACCTCAAAACGTTGATTTCGGTTATATTAATTTGAATCTTTTTTACCATTGTCAATGGAAATCTGTTCATAAAATAAATTAATAATTTTATTAATTGAATTCGGATTACAATATAAAAATAGGAAGTGAAGTAGACTGAATCAAAATACAATACAATATGTAAACTGAACTGAGAACAAATTACAAAGAAATAAAGAAAATATAAAAGAATGGTGACCGGGGCATGTGAAGGTCACGCTTCCCTTAAAACAGATTTCGGGCCACCCATGTGAACCCGTCTGTTTCCCAGGGTACAACAGCCAGAGCAGAATGTACTGCTGGGGATAGCCAAGCACCTGAAAAAATACCTAAAACAAGAGTTCTCAGGGATGCAAAGTTAGGAAATTCTGTGGAAGTAGAGTGTGTGCTATGAACCATACGAAATTTTTATATCAGTATCTACTAAACAAAGCACAAATCTTTGTATATAATGTGTTTAGAATTCCACAATGAAAAGTCTGAATTGAATACAGAATTCAATAAAAATTAAGTTTCAAATTCAATGACCTAATGAATTCTGAGAACTTAATTCACTTGACGAGTAGGAATGTAAACAGTCACCAGACCAAGTAGGAATATAAAAAGTCACCAGACCACTGGCTTAAGCCACATCTGAAAAATAATAAAGGCGGCTCCAAGAGGCGATGCGAAGTGCGTCATCAAAAGCACCACATTGCGCCCATCACCTATATATATATATAGTGGAGAGTTCAAATGAGAAAAAAAAATTTATAAGAATAAAAAGAATAACTTTTAAACCAATAGAAATTCTTCATTTACTTTATTTAATGTGTGTATTTAATATTATCAAAAAGGGCATATAGGTAAATCTATAATTGTCATTAATTAGCTAATTAATTAAACTTGTAACTCATTTTTTTAATATACTCTTTCAAGATAAAATAATTTATAGTAAAGGATAATTTTTTACATTTGTAGGATAAATTTTAGTATGTGTAGGATAAATTTTGAAATGTGTAGGGTAAATTTACATGTGTGTAGGGTAAATCCCGATAAGTGTAAGACATATGTAGGATAAATTTTGGAAATGTGTAGGGTAAAATGTTTTTGCTTTATTAATTAAAGATAACATAATTAATGAGAGGAGTTATAAACTATTTAATGGTTTACTATTATGCCGTTTCTTCTTTTTCTTCTTATATTATATTTCTTCTCAAATGAACCTTCCCATATATATATATATATATATATATAAAATATATATAATAGCGACTTTTGTTAAAAATTTTCAAAAATAATTTTTTCATATGTTTTTAGACGTTTTTTGGTTTTCTAATTTAAACTAGTTTTCTAATAATCCATCCTATATATATAAATATATATATATATATATATATATATATATTATATATATATATAATATACAACAAAACCCATAAACTATATGCACTATCTCTTTTCTCTCTACACTCTCTCTCTTCTCCATCATCAGCAACCACCACCATGCACGCCCCCACCAACCACCACCTTGCACCAACTCCATTGGACAACCACCACCCCTACAGGACCATCAACCTCCCTACCACAAGGCACCACCATCACCAACCATCAGAGCTTCTAATGGACTCCAATGTCACCATAATCATCCAAGTCCTTGGCTCGAAATCCTAGGCGACCATCGTTGTCGAAACCCTAGGCGATCATGATCTGTCTCTCTAGACTTCATCTCTCTCTCTCTAAGATCCCGAATCGAACAAAAATGTGATGATGTTACCTCAAATATTTAAAAATACATTGATACTCTCACATGTTATGCATGTGAGGTGATTTAACCAAGAAAACAAACGGTGGGTTTATTAAAGGTTATGCTCTGTAGCAAAACATGAACATAAGGCTGCCTTTGGCCGATTTCATAGTGAAATGTGCGAAGTGCAGTTTAGGTATAACATAAAGGTTGATTTTTGCAATTTATCTACATAAAATGGGGTATAAATATTAAATACATGAACTGAATGTATAAAAGTTAGAAATATATGAAAATACGAATGGTCTGGTTCAGTTAATTTTGATTAAATGAAAGTACAAAAAAATTGATAATAATAGGTTTTTGTTAATTCGGGTTTCGATTAATCAGTTTTTAGTTAATTCAGTTTTTGGCTGATATTGGTCCGGTTTCGGTTAACGATTTAGTTATTACCCACCCTTAAATACTGTTAATCACGTAACATGTCAATTTTTTTAATTAAAGAAACTATTGTAATACGATACTCAAATTAAAGAGAATAAAATACTTGTTATATGGTGTGATTTAAAATTAATATTAACGTACCTAAAAGCAAAATGTTATGACCGTTTAAAAATCGTTAGGGGGGTGGAATTAGTTTTTTTATAAGGTGATAAAGTGTAACTACTAACTAATTATCTATAATTTTATTAAAGATGAGGGATAAAAGTGTAATCTAGATGAGATGATTTAATTGATAGTATTTTATAACTTGACATTTTGTAGCTATTAAACATTCTGGTATAATAATTAAGTACGTTATGCTTTAATTACTTGTAAGCTAAGACATCATCTACTTGTACATTTTAATCCACACGCCAATACTAACCAAGACAACTATCGAAACGTCGACAAAAATAGGTCGTTATGGTACTTTTGTTTTTTTTTTAAATATTATAGTTTATAAGATATGGCAAGAATAGTTATAAGAATTATAAGTTTGTTATGGATGGGAAAAGTGTAACTAAATTACCCATAATTTGTTAAAACTAATGGATTTAAGTATAATAAGATGGGTGACTAATATATAATTATTGTTTAAAATACCAATTTATCCTTATTTTAGTGGTGTATTTATAAATTAAGAGAGAAAAATTTCTTATTTTTTAGGTATCTTAAAATGCACCTCTCTTGTGCATTATAATAATGTATAGAATTATTATTATTATTATTATTGTTGTTGTTCTTCTTCTTCTTCTTCTTCTTCTTATTATTATATATTATTATTATTATTAGCACGTGTAATGACACCACTTTTTTCAATATATTCAGTTAATTATAACCAACTGGTGGGTTACATTCGCGCTCTACGGCAGGAGGATCCAATTTTTAATGGAAACATAGACGTAATAGTAAAAATAACGTTAATGGCAGAAATTCGTTTGATATTGGTTCGGTTCATTAAGATAACAACACTTACCGAAAGAGAAACAAAAAAAAGTCTTGACACGACAAAAAAACTACCGAGATGTGTTTATATCGATCGAAACAATAAAAACGAATATCAATTTCAGTACCGACATTGTTCGGTCAGTATTAGACCGTTCGTTTTGTTTGTATAACAACAGGTTCGATTGAAACTTAAAAAAGAAAAAAAAAATAGAAAAGAAAAAGGAAAGATGAAAAAAATCATAAAAGACAAAAATCACAAAATGATAAAAATCATTTTACCTAATAAAATTTATAAATTATATGTATAATAATAAGTATCTGGTCGTTATCATGATTATTGAAGGGGTTGAAATATCGGTCATCTTAAAGTGACCATAAAAATAAGTTGTTTTCATTAGAACAAAATAGCGTTATCTAAAAAAATAAGTAGATAATATATATATATATATATATAAAATAGTATAGGGATTATAAAAAATAAGCCGTTTTCATTGGAACAAAATAATATGTATAACAAAACTGAACGTTATGTAAAGAAAATAAGTAGATAATATATATATATATAATACGTAAAAGTTATGTCAATATATCTGTCAACACCAAATTTTCTAAAATATATTAAATAATTATAACCATATATGTGGTCGTTATTCTAGTTATTGAAGAGTTGGACCATTGGTTATCTTAATTCTTAATATGATTATAAAAAACATAAGTCGTTTTCACTAAAGGAATTGAAGTCTCCCTTCTACGACTCTCCCTCACAACCACTACTTTTGTTGTTGCCACTACCATCCTCATAGTTGATGTCGGCTCGACTCCTTTATTGCCCCTAGAGATGGTAATGATCATAAATTTAAAAAGGACAAATTCTAAACTACTTTTAAAACCGTAAATATTGAAGATAATAAAATTGTCAAACAGTAACATAATAATAATAATAATAATAATAATAATAATAATAATAATAATAATAATAATAATAATAAAACCACTATAAACTTAGCTATACAACTTCATATTTTGCCGCACCTACACTTTTAATTTCTTTCACATCTTAAAATCCTCACCTAAAATGAGCTCTGGTGATAATTAAAACATGAAGGTTCGTTTAAGTATTTTAATAATTATATTTATATATTACAATTATAGTTAATATTTTAAGTAGATTTTTGATAATATGAAACCAAAGAAATGTATTAGTTATAAAAATAATTAGACATGTTGATGAGTGCCTTTAGCTCTTTGCATTGATGATGATCTTACTCGAAGCGCAATTTCAAACTTATCTCAAAAATTGACTTAATATATCGAGTACACGTAACTATATTTTTTAATACTCTTTAATATTAATAATTTCAGGTTTCCAACAAATTCAACATACTATTTATTATATTTTATACAATTATAGAATTGTATATCACATTAGGGATGAGCTCGGTACCGAATTTCGCCAAATATGAGTACCGGCACCAAAAATGTTCGGTATAGTACGAAACTGATATTTAAGAGTAAAATTCGGTAAAATACCGGTACCATGCTGTACCGGTACCGAAAACGTGAAAAAGTGGGTGGTGATTCGGTACCGAAAAAATTCGATACTGGTACCAAGTACCATATGCTCATCCTTATATCACATAATGTATTATATGGGTAATCTAGGGTATCATTTAATGCTATAGTCATCCCAAACTCGTAAAAATAATAAGCATGGTATCATATTCGATCTCATACCCAGATACCTATCATATTACCCTATTCAAATGTGTCGGTTTTTCTGCCAGGTTCGTATTCTTTTGTTATCCATAACTTGCACCCCTTACCATTATCACCATAAGTTCTTCCGTAGTCGAAGTTTGTATCGTGCCTAACCCCTCCATAGCACCTCCCCACACCGCCCCGGGGGGCGCTATACCACTTGAACCCGGTTGCCTCACGATAATTATAATGGGGTGAACACATTTGCCTCTTTCACACACACATAACCCCATATCTATATAATCCTCTATTACACACACATGCTATATAACTCTCATAGAACCCTCACAATTCATTTTTTTGTCATTTGTCACATAACCCTCCTTGGTGTTACACTACACATGGGCTAAGGCCATGTGTGCTCATAACCCTCCTTAGGGGGAGGGTGGGTATGTGAAAAATGACATAAAAAGTGAAATGTGGGGGTTATGAGGGGTTATATAACAAGTGTATGTAGTGGGTGAAGCCTCATAAACCTTACCAATCATTACTCTATTATTTTTTATTTTTTTATTTAATCTCTAAATTTATAAAATTGAAAAAACAAATAACATTTCATTAAATTAAAAAAAAAACATTACAATAATTAAAAAGAACATTACAATAAAATTAAAAAACACTCTAAAACTGAAACTCCATATTTTTTTCGATAATCGTCTTTCCGGTTCTGTGGTCGTGCTTCTTCGAGTAAAATTCAAAGTCTCTATCAAATTGTCTATCCCTCGTAAGCTCGACTACTTCCCGGTTCTCTTGCATACCTTGAGCCCTGAGGTCGGTATGTCTTGAAGGCGTTGGTTCAACTCGAAAAACTCTTGACTTAAGTCAAATCCCCCTGACGATGACTCCGGTCGTGGTAGCTCCTCCTCTTCCAATCCGCCCATTCCTCCCCGGGAATAACATATTAACATCGTTTAAGTCTATGTTTCGAGCGTCAGACGTTCGCATTCCGGGTTCAACCGACTCAAATGTTTTTGGCTTATTTCTGATCTTCTATTTCCCTACCCAGCGGAAGAAGTTCCTCAACCGTAGGGACGTTGTCCCATTTAGAGCTATTACGAAGAGGCTGTCAAACCTTCATGTAAGGGAAATTCCCTTGTGTTGAATGATATTTTATTAAAGTCGACTGTATTATGTCCTAATCGCTCTCGCCATTTTTATAATTTAAAAATAAGTTCAATTTTTAACAAACAAATTATAAGTATAAAATAAAAAAGTCTATAAAAAATCTGACAAACATCAAGATCCTCCGATACTTCGACCCAAGCCCGGGCTAATGCGTACTCCTCATCATCATCCCATACTTGCACGTTTTTTGTCCGGCTCTTGGTTGTTTCTTTCTTTTTATGTGACACCCGTTTGTTCCGTTTGGTTTGCTTCGTGGTGTCTCCGATTCCTTATCTGGTTGTGTCTCCGTTTGTGTTTCCGGGATAAAGCCAGGCTCGCTTTGCGACGAGCTGAAACCTTGTGACGAGACGAAACCTCCCATGTTGAAGTTCGTATTCCAATTGTATTGATTTGAGTCCCATGTGAGGGGTTGGTTAAAGAGGTTCATGAAATCTCTTTGGTTATGATTATACTCGACAAACCTGGTTCCATATGCGGTTGGTCGGGTGGGAACCAGAGCAACGGGTTAGTAAAGAGCATTCGATTGGTTCAAGTCGCCGGTTGACCGTGGAGGAACGAAACCTGGGTTGTAGGGATACATGGTAGAGCGAGTGGTATAAAAATCTTGAGTTTTTATAAAACATGGAGTGAAGAGAATGATGGTAGAAAGAATGGTATAAAAATAATAGAGATTGAGAGTTTTATATAAAGTTTAAAATGTAAAAAAAACACTTAATAATGTTACTGTTCTAACGGTAATATTCACATCTCCCAACCATTTTCTAGCAATTATGTCCATCACGAGCAACAAGATTTCGAAGCCATAGTGCCCTAGGAGTTGGTATGTCCAGACACTATAAGGCGTTATGATGGCTGACAACGCTAGGTCACGCTCAACTACAGAAAGACTAAGTAGATAAAATACCCATCACCTCTGTCACTACCATCTTCGTTACATCCACATTTCAACTTTTTTTTACCAAATTTAAAAGCCAAGATACGATTATTTCATTAAACCAATCATAAATTCAAATATGCTTGGGGATTCTTATTCTTTTGAGTTTCAACTTAAAAAAAAAGAAAAAAAAAACTCAAAATCCATTTATTTTTTATATTTTTTACTTTCTTAATTTTGTGAAATAAATGTACAAGTAAAAAGGGAGGATGAAAAAAAAAGGAAAATAGTTTATTAATAAGAGCATGAAATAATTAATGCAAGTAACAACCTAGAGGACATGCAATTTTTTAGTCGAAGACCTTATTAATCTTTCTACCATAAAATTAATAACTTCATTCAAAATTAATTAAAATTCTTATTCTACCATAAAATTAATAACTTCATTCAAAATTAATTAAAATTCAATCTTGTTAGGTCCCCTCTCATACCAGTCAAGTGAGGTTGTAATTTCTAGTGAACGCCAACCCCCACCACATCAACAATGTTAGCGACTACACAATTACACATGGGAGCGAACGTTGGGCGGCATGCGTCGGTGTGAAGGCAACCCCGAGCGTGGGGCGAGAGTTGCATGTTTTTTAAATCATTGAATAATATATAAATTAATCATTTTAAGCCACCTCAACCCAGTTACCACTTTTACATTTCACATTTCACAACCAACATACCCTAACACCCTAAGTGGAGTGATAGATCAAACCCCCTCTTGCCCATGGTGGAACTTGAACATTATTTTTTTTCTTGTGTGGTGAGTGGGAAGGATTAAGTCAAGTGACGGAACTCATTAGATGCAAATAAGATTCACAAGAACGAGTGTGGAATTTTGAATTTTCGATTTCGATGACATACGAGACACTAGCGATTGTGGTCATCTGCGGACCTCCTCATTATATTTTTAGATTTTTAAAGTTTTTTATTGTCTTGTTAAAAATTAATTTAAAATGTGTCGGTTTAAAAATAACAATAAATTTATTTATTTATCATATAAAAAATTATTGAATCCGGATCAGCATCCACAAGTTAGCAGAGATTAAAAATAAAAGGGATATTGGATTTAGATAACCACAACTTTCACCAATTGCCTAATAACACTCATAACTTTCAATTTGTATACCAGCACTTCAAACTTTCAATTTATTGACCGATAACACTTCTTAACTAACCGAACTTTAACCTTGTTAGTTTTTGAATGTGGCATCTGATGTGGCCTTTTTTTTTGCTGATGTGACATATGATGCGGCTGCTGACGTGGCAATTCTGATGACATGGCAGGTGACGTGGCATTTTTGATGACGTGGCAGCAGACATCAGTTAACTGTTTTAGGTTTCAGTTAGTTAGTGAGTGTTATCGGCCAATAAGTTGAAAGTTGGGAGTGCTGGTGTACAAATCGAAAGTTGAGAGTGTTATCGGGCAATTGGTGAAAGTTTGGGTTATTTAAATCCAGTATCCCAAAATAAAATTATGAAATAGAATTCAAATCACATACCATGTTACCAATAATTGAAATAAGTCTTTTAAGAATTTCAACGTAAATGACATGGAAGTATTAAAAAGACACCTGAAAAATTCCAAGATTCATTCAAAACACATGAACATTGCAAAACACCTCAGGTTGATATAAATGGGCTTAGTTCGAGTTAAACCCATATCAAGATCCGTCGTGTTAAAACTCATAATATACATTTCAAATCAAACCGTACTCCATAGTCCATACCCAACACATTTACCCTAAAGATTATAAAATCGGGTTAGTTCGAGTTGAACTCAAATCAAAAACCGATCCGTCAAAAAGTTATAACATAACATATACATCAAAAAGTCGCAACACAATAAAAAGTTATATAAACGAGTTTATCCTGAATCGTAAAAAAATATATAAACGAGTTGGTTCAAGACAAACCTTGATCAAAATCCTACCCGTCAAAAAGTCATAACATAATATACACTTCAAACCTGACTCCACACCCATGACCCAACACGTTCAACATTATTGAAATATTGCAAAAAAAGAATGAGCTCCAATTTTAGTTGCTTCAAAGTTCAAATGGTGGGTGAGGTTTTCTTGAACATGAAAAAAATTACCCACAATGCTGCTGCCACTCATATTTGGAAATTTTGGGCAGCCTTGCACTTAACACACGCCAACAAATACTTGAGAAGGAGAGTCATCATGTTACATGGTTTGCTGGCGGCATATTGGTAGGGGTATTTTTCGGGTTTCGGGTCCGGTTGTCGGGTTTTTAGCCTGGAAAAAGTGACCCGATAATTGTTGGAAATATTAATGGTGGAAACATACAAGTTGGTATGTTTCCTCCATCCCATATTGGTGGGGGAGGTGAAAGTTGAGTGCCTTATAAGGGATTACCCCTTATGGGCCTCTAAAGTGTTAAATGGGTTGAGAAGTGAGTCAAGCCCACACGCGCGCCGAGCAGAGCCGAGAGCTTGCGAATGGGCGCGTTTGAGGCGCACTTTGCACGTACGCATCGTCGCTAGGAGCTGAGGAGCTTTTATTTTTAGCTGGGGTCCGGTTCAGTGCTGTGGATCGAGATCGAATACGATAAAACTGAGATAGAGGGATAGAGATGAATTCGAAACCAGTGGGGGATGGGATAACCATTCAAACACTCTAATTTTCGCAGTCTGTCATCTCTGTGCTTCTGTTTCTTCTCCAGCTTCTGCGTTTTCTGGTTTCCATTGCTGTTGGAATATCAGATCAGTTCTGCATTAAATCCTGGGAGTTTACGCTGCAGCTCACAGCAATACGAGCGCGTGAAATCCTTTAAGGACAGGAATCATCCGTGCAGTTCAAGAATCTCGGTTTCTTAAATTGCCAGGTTGGTTTTAGTTTTTGCGTGTTATTTAAATTCGTCCGATAACGGGACAGTCTCCTTCTACATTTCTTCAATCAGTTTGTTCAAGTTGGAATAAACTGGTTTGGTCAATAACTCGGTAATTAATAATAAAATAATTAATTTTCTGTTTGATTAAATTGTTTTTAACAATAATAGACTCATTTAAAGCTTGGGTTGGTCAGGTTCGGGTTAGTTTTGGTTGTTTGGTTTTCGGGTTTAGATGTAAAATAAAATGATAAAATAATGTTTTTCACAAAATATCATCAAAACATATCATGCTCCAAAAGTCTCAAAACTTAATGTTCTAAATACCAAAGAGTCTAAACAAAACACATCTATAAAAGAAAGACGATAAATTTTCAGGTTTGTTTTTCCGGGTTTCACGTTTCGTGTTGTTAGGTTTTTGGCTGAGAAAAAGTGGCCCGATAACGGGACCCAATTAACGTTCAGGTTGGTCGGTTCGGGTTATTCAGGTTTAGGTTTTTTGGGTATCCTCTACTTCGGGTTCGGGTGGCTTTACATTTCGGGTAAAAGTGACAGCCCTTCGTACTGGTTCCAGTTCTGTTCCGCCACCAACCCAACCCTTCTCACACACTCCATAGAATCTGGTTGCTCAAAACACCTTTCAAGTTTACCTATGTGCTATGTCCAAAGTGACATCCTGTACCTAAATACCTGGCCCATTGGGCTAGAATTCTTGGACAACTAACACCAGAAGCCCAGAACCATGGTTAAGTGAAAATATGAATTATGATATTTAAGTTTACAATATCACGCACTAGGCAATTGTGTCTAGGTGTTTTTCTTTTGTGGCTTCAGCTAGCAAAGTGCTTGAGAGTTAGAAAATGATTTTTTTTTTCAGCTAGTAATTGATTTTGTACTATTTTTTAAATTGTTGTAACATGTTTGTAATATGATTTCTACACATGGCTTCCATAAAAAAAAAATTATACGAGCTATTGTTAGTTTGTTACTCATGGCCTCATGGGCCATTTTTGTAGTCCACTATAAAACTTCATACGATAATTAAAAAATCTAATTGTATTTTGAACATAGGTATGATAATGTAATATGTATATAAAGAGAACATATTTCATATAGCTCCTTGATGCATGTTATAACTTAGACAGATGATGTCACTAGGTGTCACGAAGATTAAACCCAGTTTATGTTGATAAACAAGAAGAGACAGATCCGACGGTGTCCTATGGAATTAAACCATTAACCTGATAGCCTCCTTCGGTTTACCCCCACACATCACCGGCCGACTTTGCTTTCTCACTGAGCACGAATATGGCCGTGCGCTATAAATCCTTTTCATGACCTGAGTACTTCAATTTATTAAAATAAATCAGCTTTATTTATTGGTCTGAGTACTTCAATTTATTAACGGCTTTAACTATACCATCAGCTTTATTTATTGGTCTGAGTACTTCAATTTATTAAAATAAATCTTTTAGCGGACTTCTATGTATTTCTAGTTACTTATCGTGTCGATTACCAATTCTTGGTCATTGAGACTTATGGTAATCCAGATTAATATTAAGTATAGATTTTACCTCTTGTTTCTTCTTTTAAACAAATTGAAAAAGAAGTTTGTCTATTTGGAAACGTGTTAGGTAATATATGTACATCTCATATGTGTTATGAACATGGTTTTATAATGTATATTTATGTACAAATTAACAAGTTAAAGTCATATATGTAGATATCATATGTGTTATGAACATGGTTTCATAATGTATATTTATGTACAAATTAACAAATTATTTAACTCAAAAGAGAAATGATAATGTGCATTGATATGGTTTAAATTATATATATTTTATAATCGCTTATCCTTGCGTTTTTATCGGTTTATCAAAATTTGATAGATTTTTGGTACTTAATTGCGATGTTTATATTGTTAGGGATCATATGGAAATTTGTGAAAAACGGGCGAAATCGGAGTTCCGTATCGCGAAATTGAAAGAAAGCTGGAAAGTCAAAGTTTTGTTCAAAAATGCCAATTTGGACCTTTCAAGAGAACATAATTCCTGAAACAATCCGTATTCGAGATGTGGAACATAATATTCTAGACTGTTTTTCCGCCAAATTTGGAATTAAAATAGGCTCAATCCGAACCTCGTAAGAAAAACTTAAATCTTGAAAAAGTTCGTATTAGACTAAATCGCGAAAATTTAAATTTGTTATATGGGGAACGTTATTGTAACTCTAGAACCCTAATTTTTGAGACGATCGTGACGATTTGAACCAAGGAGCTTGCTCGAAGGATCAAAGCTTGAAGATTTGATCGAAGAATCGATTATTGCTTGTTTTGTTGCTGTTTTGGTTTCGATTAAAACTTGATTTTTGTTTGAACTTGTTTGGATCATCATGAATCTGATCATATACTTCAGTTTTAATGTTTTGAACATATTTATGGGCTAATTTTCCATAGCCACTTAGGTTTTGATGAACTTTGAATCTATGCTTTGACATTTTTATCGAATTGTGTTGATTTAAAATAAACTGAATTTGTTGTTCATTATGATCACGTAAATTAGTTTTGATTGTGATTATTCATTTAGTTGTTGATTTTTGTTGGTCTTAGCACGTAGAGATACACCCTAGATTCTGTAAAATCATTCATATGTCATTAAGCGGTAGGTTTTCGGTCTAGATCTTGCTAATAGAGATAATAAAAGTTAACTACTCAATAAATCAAATATAAATAAAGTGTGCATCCAATCGGGACAAACCGAGAGATGAGTTGAGATTTCTAGGTTATATTCTAGTCGTTGTTTAATAGTGTGGATACCCATTAGCACGGGGTTCATATGTTTATTCGTGTGTGGTTATTCCTAGGTTTTCGGTTTATCATCTTTTGTTTAGCTACACAATTCGAAGATTGTTGATATTGTTGGTGTCACATATCTGATAGTTGTGGGATTTGGTATCTTTAGCGAGAGCCGAGTCCTTCTTAGCACCTCATTCACGTTGTTTTAATTGCACTTCATAGACTTGTTTAGGATCTTGAGGGTGTCGATCACATCGCTAGCTTCCTACTTACTATAGGATTTAACCATCTCTAGCGAGAGGTTTGTCGGGTTAGTAGGGACTTTGGCCAATTGCCAAATTAGAGGTCATTGCTTGTTCTTAGGGATTCAATGTCTAGGTGGTTTCTCATTCTAACTGGTTGATTCTCGTGTTCTTCAGCAATTTTCGTGTTTGAGTTTTTCTCATCATCTTTCTCTGTTTCTTTCATAGTTTTGGATTAAAAAAAAAACCTAAACCAACCTCTAAAAAATAGATTAGGAGTCAACAAAGGTTTATTATCGAGAGTTTGCATTAAGTGTCCACGGATTCAATATCCAGTCTTGCATATACTTTACAACATTGTGATTGGTACACTTGCCGTGTGTGTGGTCGAGTTTAGTGATTCCTTTTCTTTTAAAACTCGGTGAATATATATATATATATATATATATATATATGTGTGTGTGTGTGTGTGTGTGTGTGTGTGTATAGGGGAAGGTTCATTTGAGAAGAAATTTAAAGTGAGAAGAAAAAGAAGAAATGACATAATGGTAAAACATTAAATAATTTATAACTCCTCTCATTAACCATGTTATCTCTCATTAATAAAATAAAAACATTATATCCTAGACATTTCAAAATTTATCTACATATATTTTATACTTAGGGGAATTTACCCTACCCACGTGTAAAAATACCCTACACATTTCAAAATTTATCCCATACATACTAAAATTTATCTTATACATATCGAAAATTGTCCTTCACCATAAATTATTTTATCTTGAAAAAGTATATTAAAAAAATGAGTTACAAGTTTAATTAATTTGCTAATTAATGACAATTGTAGGTTTAACTATATGCTCTTTTTCATAATATTAAATACACATATTAAATGAAGTAAATGAAAATTTTCTGTTGGTTTAAAAGTTATTTTTTTATTCTTACAAAATTTTTCTTCTTATTTGAACTCTCCACTATATATATATATATATATATATAATCATACATCATACATATATACACATTAACAAATTATTTAATTGGAGAGAGTAAAGAGGAGAGATAGAGTAACTAAATAATTTTTTTACCAGAAAAAAGGGTCATTTTATTACTTCAATATATAACAAGACTACTAGCCAGAAGCTAGACGTAGATACATTACAGCCATACTATTCTTGCGCCTAGTTGTTTATTCCGTGAACTCCTAGATTGTTCCAATCCTCTTCATGATGTACTCGAGCTTGACCCTGTGTTTCAGCTATAATAGTGAACACTTTTTAAAGTTTTCAAAGATTCTAGTGTTGGATTTATGTTTGTCTTGAAAGATTATTTCGTTTCTTTGTATCCATAATGTCCATATCGTCGCAATGACTACGTATATGAAACACCCTTTCCCATAATAACCGAATATCTCTATTCGAACGTTTAGGTCCCAAATGTATATTTATTTGACATAGAACTTACAAGTTTGGCTTAATTGATAACCCAAAGAACTGACGTAATAATTTATTACTCATATAACACACTCCAAAACACATCAAAAGTTTTGTACTTTAGAAACCTTGTCACGAATGTTCATGAATAATCTTTTCTAATAAGATATCCCAATGAGATGGCGGTTTAAGAGTGTTCGGTTTCTCGCGTGGCTAGACCGTTCACCCGGTTCTGTGGTAGATTTTACCTATCATAAAAACCCACGAAACGATTAGTGTTTATATTAATAAGTGAGAAAATCGACATGAAAACAAATTCAATTCATCCAAGCGAAATGCCTGGCTTGTTAAGCATTATGCCTTGACTATTTAGTTATGGCTGACTCATTAGGCATAATGACTGACTCTTTAGTTACGCCTGACTCACTAGGCATAATACTTGGCTCACCAGATATGCCTGGCTCATTGGGCATAATTCCTGACTCTTTAGTTACGCCTGACTCACTAGGCTTAATTATTGGCTCACTAGATATGCTTGGCTCATTAGGCATAATGTATGACTCTTTACTTACGCTGACTCACTAGGCATAATTCTTGGCTCACTAGATATGCCTGGCTCATTAGTCATAATTTCTGACTCTTTAGTTACGCCTGACTCTCTAGGCGTAGTACTTGGATCACTAGATATGTCTTGCTCATTAGGCATAATGTTTGGCTCTTTAGTTATGTCTGACTTGACATAATGCATGACCCATTACGTCATAATTCATATATATCGCCTTCAATACGGATTCCGGAAACCCAATTAAGACCCAAACTTGATTAGGCTGCAATAAATCATTCATTGAGCGCTTAGCTCGTTTCGAGTCAATGTGACCCGTTATGTGACTTGAGCATTCTAGCTCTAGTCTCCAACATTTTTTCCATAAATTACTTTACCCGACCCGTTAGGGGGTATTATGCATGCGAGTTCATGCTTCCTATTTTCTTATGTTACCAAAATGATCAATTCTATCAAAGAACTCATTTTTAAATCTACCTTGGAGGTAGTTTTGCCTGAAATATTATCCGATGGCGTTTTAGTCGATTTTAGTCCTTTTTCGAACATGAGAGTTTTTTATAATTTTAAATGAAAAATAGCGAGCACGTTTAGCTCGTTATCCCATCTAAATTTATTATGTCCTTAAGGACATAAAAGTTTCCAATGGTTAATGGTTTGAAACCCATTTGGTCGAGATTTCACATCGTAAATTGGCTCTAAAGGTCATTTTATCCAAATACTAGACATATCTCACTTGAGTTAATCTATTTGCCACATTTGGCCCAACCATCTTTTGTTGGGCCATAAACACCTACCGGAAGTATAATACTTTACACATACCTGGCGCGGGTCAAAGTAATGACCCGCTATCAATAACTTGCGATTCTATTCGCTAATTCATGGCAATGCATGCCTGTGCATTATGCTTACCTGTAGGTATGAAACTTAACAAACAAAGTATCAAATATCATATCCAAATGGTTACAACATAACCATTTGACCTGTGACTCAGTTGTCCATTTGACCCGTTCATAACTTACCCTTTTAGCGTTTCAACTAACCATGTATTGTTTATTGCCAAAAGGTGCATATTTACCATCTTACCCATTTCATCCGTTATGGTTTACGCCATAGGGTTCTATTTTAAAAATTCATTGGTATATCACCAAAACATGGTTTCTTACCATTTTACTTGTTCGACCCATATATCTTACCCATTTGACCCGTATCATGGTTTTCGCCATGGGGTGTCCTCTTAACATTTATCTTATGTCACCAACATTAGTTTGTCATAACTTTATCCATTTTGACCCATTTCATGGTTTACACCATGGGGTCTCATTTTGACATTTTTATCCATTTAACCACATATTTCATATCACTTATATAGGGATTCTATTCTAGAAGGTGTAAGCTTTACTTACCTTGTGTCTGTTCGAGCTTCCTCGCGCCTTTAACCTGTTTAACCCATTCCTTTCCAAGCTCCTGAATAGCTTGTGAAGAGTCAAATTATTATATACCACCCACAAGATGGTTAGGTTTGTCATCCTATACCATGACATCGCGACTTATGGACTTTTATACCATATTTCTCATTCAATTCTATTATAGGTCAAAAGTCAAACTGGCAATTGATATACTTAGCCACACTATTAATTCAACAAAACTCAGTTAGGCATTTTATTGAACACTTGGTGGACATCATTTTTAGTCCACCATATTAGCTAGATTTTCCAACCAAAATCACCATGTATTTTTCAACTCAACAAGTTCACACATTCCTTAACATCTAGTTAACCCAAATTCTTCATATGTTAAAGCAATTTACCAATTTAATCATACAAGAGTTTAAGTTTCATACCTAAATTAAAATCCACTTCATAGCATGTGTGAACACTTAATTAAATCTCTAAAGTGTTCATGTATTTTACACATACAAGCAAGTATGATGATTATAAAGATCAATACATCATCAATTTCATCATACCCTCAAAATCCACTTAACATAAAAACTCATCATATGCAATTTCACCACATACCTTAGGTTTGTAGTGATTAGGTGATGAATAATTTGTAAGCATGCAAGGATTCCACCCTAAATTACCTTATGATTAGGCTGAATTTGTACACTTAATCAAAGAGAGAACTCCTGTTCTCTTTCTTTGATCTCGTAACCCCCCCACACATATAGATAACGAACAAAACTATAGGGGTTAAAAGGGGGCAAGTTGAAAGACGTTTTAATTAAAAACATGGGGAAAAGGAAAAACCCATTTTTGGGTATGTGTGTGTGTCAAGATATGGAGCAGGGAAGGTGAAAAACCACTCCTTCAACTATAACCATAAATTCAGCCATTTGAGAGTAAATTAGGGCTAAATTCATATGCATGTGATGAGTTTCTTAAACATCTAAGTGTCCTCTATATAAGGTATGTTGAAATTTGTGATTTGATGATCTTGTATGAACTGGGTTTCAATCAATCCTTGAATTTATGTGAAATTGGTGTGACTATGAGTTAGAATCACCACATAGAACTTAAATTATGCTTGAATTTGGTCATCTTGATGATTAAAAGTGAAAAACCCACTTGAAGTAGGAGTATTGTAAGTTCAATGATGAATTGTGTGCAAATTTATGTAATGTGGATGTATGTAACTACATGAATTGAGTATCTGTTGAGTAAATTGGATGTAGAATGAAAGACATGTGAGTTAAGTTAATTTTTTGATAATCCATAACTTGAACTAGTAAGAATATGCAAAGAACGCTTGTACCATATGCTTTGTTAGTAGTACGCACACCAAGTGTTTGATAAAATGCCTAGGTGAAGTTAGTAGATGATGTTGTATGCAAAAACATGGTAATTATGTATAGAATGTGATAAAAATGAAAGTGTTAGAAAGCTTATATGAGGAAGGTGTGTTTGAATTAATCCATGTGAAGGTTTTTGTCTGAGTTCAAGATTGGCAGAAGTATGCATTAGTGGCTTGTACTACATGCTTGAATGGTGGTGCATACTGTGTGTCAGACTAGTTGATTAATGGTAATTTAGAAATGGATGGGTAATAAATGAATAGCTTGTGGACTAACTAGTAAATGATGATTTTGAGATTATATAAATAGCCAAACCTTGAATGTGGTTGACAATTGTAGGAGCATGAAAATGTTAGTATGTGTTAAATTGATGATACATGTGTATGTATGTATGTAATTAGTTGATCATGTGCTCATGTGTGTCCTACATCATGATTATGAAATATAAATGGTATCATTAGTATGGTCGACTATGCTTAGATGGATACATGTTCATATGTTGAAAGTATATAAGTAGGACAGTTAACTTTCTGAAAGTTTTGGCCAGCTCGACTCGTGTTGGAATTCTGCCCATTATACTCCTCTACACTAGAGTATTAGCCTTTGTCGTTGCCTATCCACACCAGTCCATACAAAGTCCTCGTTAGACACGTAGTTTACAACTCCGATTTCTTCCTTTACTAGTTTAACCGTAAAGTACCAACCTTTTTCCGTTTTCCGCCCCCATACATCGTTTGTTGTCTTCATCTCCCTATTCTTAAGTTGCTCAAAAAGTTTCAGAAATTCAGCCCAAGACTCGACACTTGTCGGTTTAGACTTCCAACTCCTATCCCTAATGATTTTGGTCCCATACTCTTGTAATTTTCGGTGACTTTAATCCCCTTCTTTGATGCCATTCTATACAGTAATGGAAAATCCTCCTTTAACGGTTTATTAACTATCCAAATGTCTTCCCAAAATTTTTCTTGTCTCCTATCCCCACCTCGCACCTAAACTTTTGATTGATGCTAACATTGTTTTTTGAAAAGTCTTTGTGTATTCCACCTAAATTTTTCCACACCCCCGTTAATGAGTTGTTCACCGATACGATTCCATTTTTCCAACTCTTCCCATGTATAGCTTTTATGACACTCGCCCATAGTTAATCTTCATTTTCCCACATCCTCCACCACCATTTTAAAAGAAGCGTTAAATTAGAATCTCTTATGCTACCCAAACCAATCCCTCCTATCTTTTTTGAGGCTACTAGTTTCTCCCATCTGACCCATCTAATCTTTTTAACGGTACTACAACCTCCCCAAATAAACCGTCTCCTAATACCTTCAAGCGTGTTTATGGCATTTAATAGTGCTTTATATAAATAAAGGTAATATGTAGGTAAGTTACCTAGTACCGCTTTTTCCAAAGTGATTCTCCCCACTAGCGACGAACACTTCGCCTTCCATCTAGAAAGCTTCGCGTTGAACCGATCTACGACCACTTTCCAGTTTGCCATCTTGGTCATGTTCGCTCCAACCAACATACCAAGATATTTAATATCGTTAAAGCCCACACCATATAAGTCTCTTAGAAGGGTTTATCTTGAGGCCCGAGGTTTGGCCAGTTTTGCCACTTTAGTCCAAATCTCAAACTTTTTGCCTCTGGGTCCATGTGGTTTCAGTTTTATTGTCATTTTGGTCCAAAGTGATTTTTGTCTTCTAAAATCCTACTATTTTGTCTTTTTCCTCAGAGGCAAAATGGTCATTTTAAGCATTAATATATATTATATATATAAATAAACCTCAAACTCTGCTTAAAACTCACCAATTGAAAACCACAAGAGTGAATACTTCTGTGAAGTTTGTGAGGAGGAGCTTATTCCTGAAAAGTGGTTCTATCATTGTCAAGAGTGTGGTCAGTCAATATATTCTGCTTGTGCTCCGTTAATACTTCGTTCTGAACAAGGTGTTAACTCTCCCCATGACCGGGATGGCGTTACAAATTTCTTAATATCAAGTTTGGGGGATTAAGTTTTTTCCTGGTCACCCGCACCCATATTCATTTATCGCGGGGAGTAAAAGTGATGGTCGTTGCTTCATTTGTAAACGCAAAGTGCAATCGTTACAAATCTTCAAGTGCTTTACATGTTATGTCGTGTGTACCCCGATGCCATTGTCCCTCCTTAATACGAGCACCATTACGGATTATTATTTCGACCTTTACAAGCCTGAAGTATGACTCGAACATCATGAAACCACAACTGTAACTTTCTATCCAAGTCAAGTTATGAGACCCGTCACAGTGCCCTGGAATGCTGTCAATGGACAACTTTAAATCATGTATTTAGTTGTCACTTCTGTTATATGTCTCACTAGATTGGTTTCCTTTTTTTTTTGTTACTCTACTAAGTATCATCAATGTCATACCATTGTCAGCAACTACAACATTGGAAAAGCTCGTAAAAAGGAAAAAATAAAACCGAACGAAAAGCAAACGTAAAATCGTTGAACCACACACACCCGTTACGGTGTGTTAATGCAAAGAAATTAGTCCGAAATGTAAAACATAGAAAAACTAACTAAATAGATCTAGCGTTGCGACGAACATGTCAAACCGCAATAAATACAAAATTTGCGTCGGGCATGTCAAACGAGGAAAAATAGACAAAAATACGTTGAACCCCAGTCGTATGTTGCGGCGTGTTAACTCATAAAATTTAGAACGAAACGTAAAACAAAACTCAAAGAGGTTAAATTGTTAAAAATCAATTATCACTCGCATGTGCGATCGATCCATCTTAAGGTTCATCCATTATTGTTAATTCCATTATCACTCGTTAATATTCCTTTAATATTTTAAAGGCCCTTTAACAGGCATGCAGGGGCAGACCCAGGTGTAACCCTGGGTGGGCGGGCGCACCCTTTGAAACTAAAAGTTTAGTGTATTTTTTAGGCAAAAATCTCAACCCCACTCTTTGAAAATATGCTTGAACCACTCATTCGCACCCCCAGCAAATAATTCATGGGTCTACCACTGCATGTATGTGACTTTAAGATTCAAACTTTAGTGACCTGATAAAAAACATATTCAACTCCCTGGTTGGCCGGGATCGGTTTGTTTGGGTGGGGTTGTTTGATTTTCAGGTTTAGATGTAAAATGGAAAAAAAATCATAAAATTAAATATTATCAAAATATATCATGCTACTAAAAAATAATATTCAGAAGTTCCAATACTTAATATTCTAAATACCAAAGTCGATGGAAACAAATAAATGAACAATGATATGCCATTCACACTACTACAAAAAACTAAAGAGAATACGTCCATTAGATGAAGATTACACACCCAAATAACTATAATATTATCTCCAAGCAATTACAAGAACTTACATTCTTTTTTACTAATACTATATTTTAGTATTCTTTGTTCCTATATTGTTTAGATCCCTTTACTAGCCATTTATCTATTATATATACTTTTATGTTCGGATATGATTTTGGAGCTGGAGGTTTCACCAAATTAGCCTCTCTATATCCTGGGATAGAGGTATGGTTTGCCTACGTCTCACCCTCCCTAGACGCTAGATATAGCGTTGTTTTATTGGGTATGGTTGTAGATGTAATCACAAGGACTTGCATTGACACATTTAACTCATATCGCGGAAAGGAAATTTTAACAGTTGTAATTAGAACCTTATTAGTAATATTATTGTATGGTTAGCTTAAATAACTTCTTTAACAACCACAACTATCAATGACCCAGAAAACATGTAATTATTAATTGCTTTTTTAAACATGCTGTAGAAAACCAATAGACAATAGAGTAACCAAAAGGCTTATACAAGTGATTGTTACTCATATCCTCATGGGTCATTTTTGTATTCTACTATAAAACACTCATATCCTCATGGGTCATTTTTGTATTCTACTATAAAACATTATACACTAATTAGAAGTTAAAGCAACCAACCTTAACTGCCTCTATAGTATTTGTACGAAAACTGATCGTCGTTTTCAAATATTCCAGTTAAGCTCGCTACTTGAACACGGTGAAAAGTAGCCAAATCGGTTTACATCATCAACAAGTTCAACTTCCTCAGTAAAGTTCGAGTACGATGAACTTGGTGAGATCTCGAACTGCTGATATGGTTGCCATGGACTTGTCGGGTTTGGAACCTCGTTTTGTGTCAAATACCCAAACTTCCCTTCTTGTCCTTTTGATGAATCAAGAATCAAATCAGGTGAGACCCAAAACATCGAACGACTCATAAGGCCTGTTGATGAAGTCTGTTCATTCTCTGAAGTAGTCGTTTTCTCATAAGACGAAAGAGGGCTCGATAAACTACTCTTGTTACACATAGGGACGCTTGTTTGAGGAACCAACGGCTCAATGACAACCCCGTTGGCAGTACTTCCAACTTCCTTTGTTAACTCCTTCCTTTTCATCACACGACACAAAGCAAACGGTCCCTGCGATTCCAACTCATTACTACAAAATATTTCAACAAAATTTGTTAATTTAAGGAATCAAAATGTAGGTTTTATGAAAGTCTGACTTGAAAAATTGGTGACCCTCCAGAAATATCATCACATAACCGAAACTCATGCATCAGCCAATCAGTTCGATCACCTGATGGCGCTCTACCACGATGAAAAACGAGGGTCTTACGATAGCCTATTAACGAAGACTGGCACATCACTTTTCGGTCTTTGCCTGTGGCTTTCCAGTACCCGGCTTTTGTTGCTCTATTTGTGCGTGATCCGTTTGAGTACTTGCGATCGCGTGGAACGTAAAAGAACCACTCCATATCACGCGTTGGAAGGAAAGATTTATCTGTAATTGATTAACACACTAATCAGAAAGTATAATATGATTAAAGAACATGATTGTTGCTTTAAAGATATAAAGAAAGATTCTGCAACATGATCAGGGGTATAAACTAGCCGAAGATGCCCGAACTCAAGCCTATAAATAAGCTCCTTGAATAAAAGAGTTTGAGTCTGAGCTTCACTTATCGAGCTTGAGTAACTCACGAGTTTGAATGAACCTATGATATATATAATATTTAATATATTAAATATATACTTTATATTACATATGAAATTATGATAAAAATAATTGGTAATTTATATTATATGTGATATTAAAAATTTATAATTATAAATGCATATAAAAGTATACAAATAAACTAATAATTTAATTACTAAATTATTACTCACAAGTCGAGCTCCAGCTTGGGAATTACAGCTCAAAACGAGCGGATTCCGAGATCTTATAAGTTAAACGAGCCTAGCTCAGGCTCAAATTGACTCGTTTACACCCCTAAGTATGATTATGGTCTGAAAAAGTTTCATAATCTCAAGCTTTTAAAACATATGAGTTCACTTAAGCATTAAAACCTTCAAACTTAACCCAAAAACCGAAGCTCACCAGGCAACTCCCATGGATCAAACTTGTACAATTCAATAACCGGAATCACTTCAAGTTCGATTTCAAGCCCTTCAATCTTCCGTTTAAGGTAATAACCAATCAGTTCTTCATCTGTGGGATGAAACCGAAACCCGGGTGGCAACAATGCCCTGTCCATTATCTCCAACTCAAAAATTCAATATTTCACAGAAAATTTGGAACAAAAAGAAGATGAAAAGTAGCTGTTGGATATCTGAAAGATCCAAAAAAAAAAATAAAAAAAAATTCAACACAAGAATTGTTTTCAAGAATTCTTGTTTTGTTCAACAAGATCATCTTCAAAACTTCAATGGATTCTTTAGGATCAGAACCCTCACTCACCACCCAATAATCAAATTCTTTTAAATTTATGTAAAAAGATTGAATTTTGTAAACATGGAAGCAAAAAAGATGAAAAATTTGATGGATTTCAAGATTTTTGTTGATGAAAAATTTGTGGGGTTTCAAGATTTGGAGGTGTAAGATTGGGGGTGCAGATGGGTTTTATAGAAGATCAAGATTTTAAAATTATTATTATTATAAAGAAAAATACATAAATAAATTTGAAGATAAAAGTCGTCATAACTACCTATGAGTTCACACTATTCCCGCGGAAAAGCATAGCATAGTAGCATGGTGGCCGTTGAGTTTGTTTTACAACTTGTATTGCATAATGTACAATCGACTTAAGCACACTTGTGTGTTTTGTCTCTTGAAATTTCTTTTGCTAACGGGATATTTATTTATTTATTATTATATTATTATTATTATTATTATTATTATTATTGTTGTTGTTGTTGTGATGATGATGATGTGCAATTGTGAATGTTTTACGTACATGTATAAAATTTGTGTACCAAAACTGTTATAGAGAAAAAAAAATTATTATAGAGAACGTACGAAAAGCATGAAAAAATAAAAAAAAAATGTGCTGGCATTTTCGTTATTATTTTACTTGTAATTACCCTACATGAACAAAATACGTTACAACATCATTTGTAGAATAATTACGATACTCTATAAAATTACCCAACAAGATCAAAATTACCCTACAAAACCATTTGTAGATAAAATTACCCTACACGGTCATTTGTAAAGTAATTATGTTGCTCTACAAAATTACTCTATAAAGTTAAAATTACCCTATAAGATCATTTTACAAAATTACCCTACAAGATCATTTGTAGGTTAATTTTGATAATTACTCTACGAGTAAATAATTACGAAAATGTCACCGCTTTTTTACCTTTTCACGCATTTCATATGTTTTGTACGATAAGGCTATTTGTATTTGATCTTTTGCCAACTATGTCAAACTAAACTATTTATAGTGATGTGTCTAAAAAAAGCATGGAACAACGAAGTTGTGCCCTTTATGGCAGTGCGTCCAACTATTCGATGATGCATGCAAACTTTGCAAGTTTGATGTGCTGTTATAATGTGTTTTGAGACACAAGTTTTATATATATATATATATATATATATATATATATATATATATATATATATATATAATATATATATATATATATATGCATTAAACGTTACATACATGTGTATCAAAACTAATTGTAACACTAATTGAATCAAATCTAAGAAGTTAAATGCTTGTTATAATGTGCTTTGAGACTTAAGTTTTACATCTCCATTTAAAAGTGCATCTATCTACTTAGATTTGATTTATTCTTGTAATTAGATAGTTGATACATATGTAAGAGTATCTAACTTCACTTCATATCCGATGTTGTAATGAACTTTGATACAGATGTATATACATACCGGTGTACTCAGTGGCGGATCTAGAAAACTTTCATAAGGATAACATTTTAAAAGAAATGGGTAACGAAATCGAAAAAACGTTAAATTTTTTCAAAATTTACACTACCGTCGGAGCACCAAGGGATAGCGAAGGCTACCCCTAATTATATGGTACATCCGCCCCTGGGTGTACTAATTCTATTACAACGATGTGTACAACAACACAAACTTGATGTGTAGATTCATAGCCATTTTACCAATCCCTACTATTTTATTTTTAGCTTTAACAAGTACCTTATGTGTAAAAATAAAATAATATACCGACTCGTGTTAGTTTTCATTTATTACGGTAGAAAAACATTCTAAAAGACAGATTTCTCAAAACAAAATCATCATAAATCATAGATATGGATACGAAATCAAACCTAAATATTGGTGTAGAGAGAAAATGAGTTGCAACTATCGGCTTCATGGTATGATAAGAAGAGTTGCCAACGTCGTAGAAAAAACATGTTTGTAAGAACATGAATGAATGAAGCTACATACGAGGGAGAGATGAAAAAAATAGAGAAAAAATTAAAAAAATAAGCGTTTATTTGTATACCGTCTCCTTAGGTGATGAGAGTAATTACTATTTATATTATGAGTTGGACATTAGATATTAGATAACAAATAGAAAAGAACACATCCTAACTTTGTGACATAACCTTTCATCCATAATCTTACATTTTTGCTTTTAAATGATATAATGATTATTATAACAAGTAAGGACATTTATCATTTAAATGATATAATGATTCTTATAACACGTAAAGACATCTATCATAAAAAAATAAAAAATTGACAATATTTATTATTAACTTAAAAAATATTATACGTCCATGGGCGAAGCTTTTGAGGGGGCGACCAACCCCCGAATTTTTTACTTAGTAGTGGAGAGTATTTAGTTTTCGTATAGAAATTTTTAGATATATATGTTTTCGACCCCTCGATTTTATAGAAATTTTTAGATTCAGCAACTCCTGTCCCTCCGATGAAAAATCTTAAGCTTTGCCAGTGTGTACGTCATAAAGCCAAAGAACATATATTATATTTGTTTTGTAAAATGATATGGTGGTATAACTTTGGAGAGACGACTTGAAAGTCCCAATCAAGTTACACATCAGCTTGAGTCGGACAAAATTCCTTTTTTGCCCTTTACCGTGTTATTAAAGCTCAGAATCTAATCATCATCAACCAAAAAGCATTTCTTCAGTTTAGTGGCCACATTTTGGAGTTTGGACAATCAAATCCTTATTTCCAGACCCATAATACCTATTTACAGAACAACATTACTAGATGTACATCATTCTGGATTTAGCAATCTTGTCTCTGGAAGATGACAAAATCTGTTGATTATTGATAAGAAAGCTTGATGATGACAGCTTAAAGCTTTTGGGTTGGTGATCTTTTTTAGTAGATTAGTTCCCATTTCAATTTTCATACATGCTTTTAAGTCATCAACGTGTTCAGAACTCTTAGGTGGGACCAAAATGTCTTTTAAACTTAGATGTATACTATTTGAAGGTATTTAAAACTAGAATTTAACACACATAATTAATTAATTAAACCGACTCGTTAACCTAATTTACTTCATTTTTTAGGCTCAAAAGAGGGAAAACAAAGGAATAGTGCGTTGCTGTTTAACGAGGCGTACCCCAATCAAATGACCAAACGAATGATAAATTAAAGATTGATTAAACTACTAAAATTATTTCTTGTGGTACGTTTCTCTGATTTTGTTTGTCCTCTGCTCGTAGATGTCACGATCCACCCTCGTCATATGGTTGATGTTAGACTTGAGAATTGAAAATCAAGGGCTTTTTGTTTTTCTTCCTTAAACACAATTAACCGATCAATTTTCGAGTCTAGATTATCAATAGTCATTTTGATCTCTGGATTGGGTAAAGTTGTTTTGTTTTTCCCTCAACTATATCTCCCAGGAGGACGAACATTTCCTCCAACTCGTCATCCATGTCATTTAGATTAGTTTGAGAATGCACTTATATATATGAGATGAAAATACTAATTTGAAAAAAATAAGGAAAATAGTTGTTTATTACTTTAGCACATTCCATCAAAAAAATGCTATGCAAATGTTTATTATAATCCAAAAATCAGATGTCCGTTAATTATTTTTCCATAAAAAAAAATGCTATGAAAATGTTTATTATAAATCCAAAAATCATATATCCGTTAATTATTTTGTTGGTGTGAAATGGGTTGGGAAAAAATTATGTTATAATTGGGAGATGAAAATGATTGAGATAAGCCTATCCTTCTCTTGTTGGGGCCAATGCTTCAGGCTCATTGTCTCCGAACCCATGGCCCATGGGTCTCCACCCTAATTAACGGCTGGTTTGTGCTCGTGGCTCTTCAAAATTCAACCCATTTATACCAAGTGGACTCGTGTCATTTTCTAATCTTATTTTTTAGGGTTGTATTATGATTATACGTGTAGAAACAACCAAATTGAATTGCTGTTAAAACGAAACTTTATATGTTTTTATTTCTCATATTATATGTTAAAAAGCCTAATTAGCTTTTCTTTTATAAAATGTTAAAAAGACTTATAGTTTTCTTTTATAAATAATATAATTAACTGCGTAATAGTTATACTTTTTAAGTTAAAAGGACTTTTTTTGGCTTAAAATGTAAACGGGTTGATTAATAAAAATAATGTTTAGATTATCTGTTAACACATAATCAGCAAAATCAATGTTTTTAAAACCGGTTAAACCGTCCGGTACACCCGGTTGAACCACCTGATACACCCAGTTAAACCGTTTCTAAACCAAATCCGATACAGTAAAAAACCGGATTTTAAAACATTGAGCAAAATAACATATCTCTCACTATTTTATTAAAATAACTAAACTTTTAACTAAAAAACCCCTTTTTTTAATTACAAATATAGTTCCTACATATCATTGAAAAAAATAAGCTTCTTTGTCTAGTATGGACAAAAAAAAAATAATTATACAAAAATTCATGGTGTTGAAGTAAAGGTTGATTTACATTATGTTGTTATGTTTACGATTAACCCATGATTAATGTTATATCTTGTAACAATTATTAAAAAATAAAAGGGCAAAAATTATAGAAAAAAGAAGTAATAGTTTAAAAATTAAAATAACAGAAAATACTCGGATGTTTCTACTCGACCTTTGTTTAATTTTAAATTCCATTTCTTAACTCATCGCTATCTAGTGTTATTAAATTTTTATCTTTTATTTTTTAAATGTAAAGATAACAAAAAGTACACCCAAATGTTTCTTAACAATTGTTGTTTACATGAAACTTGTGTTCAAGAAAACAAATATAATAGATTATAATAAATCAATAATGCATGATAAATCGACAAGAAAAATATAAGAAATAAAAAAATATAGTATGTTGATTATAATATAGGACATATGATTTAAGTTTTGTCCACATCGTAGCATCCGAAGTTACAAATATTTGACTTTGAAAGAAAAGAAAGGTGACAGCATCATTTAATTTTGTTTTATGCAATTATGTAATGCATAATTTAGAGCATCCCAATAGGGCGCTTTTTTGTCCGTTTTTTGTGTCGAGGGGGAGTTTGTCTGGCGTTCGTAGACGTCGTGGGCATCGTCCGGGTCGTCCTTATGCGTTTGCGGAGCTCACGACGGGCTCGGATGGAGTTGAGGTGGGGTCGGGTTTAGATTTAATATTTTTCTAAAATTATTTTCTCATATGTTATATAAGGTTCTGAAATGAAATTGTTGATATGTGTATTGCAAGATAACCCTTTTTATCTTATAAAGATGAACAAAACAAGAATCTAAATTTTTATGAGTAAATTGCATAAAACATCCTTTATGTTTCCTCAAACTTGCAGGTTTCAGCCTTAATGTTTAAAAGTTGCTAAAAACAGCCTTTAAGTTTATTTTTGTTGCGGGTTCAATCCTTTACAGCTAACCACGTTATTTTCTTCAGTTAAGTTCCCTCACACGCATAACATGTGAGGGTATATTCGTCATTTTGGTTGATCTTCCACCCACGTCAATCATAAGAAAAAAGAATATTTAAGGTTTAACCTATTTTAAAAAAAATTCTAACCGCAGGGACTAATGTGCAATAAAACCAAACTTTTAAAAACCAAACACCTTCTTTCCCGGTCTTCTTCTCCGGCGACTTCGCCGGATTCCGGCGAACCCGGAATTAAGATAGGAATCATGTTAAGCTAGCCCACTAAGCTGTAAAGATTAAAACAGATTTTGATCATGCCAATCAAACTCTTTAGGATTATCATCGGTTAGAAGAATCGGCGCCTTATTCGCATCAGACGGAAAAGACAAACGACTCTTCAACCCTAGATACCTCTCACGGAACTCCGATGCCGTCAAATCAGAGAACTTTGTAACACCGTGTTCAGTAGTCGGATCCAGCACGCTTACGACCCCACAAGTTAGACTTAAATACTATCAAACGGTAATCGTGCTCCTCTGTAGTCGCGTACGTTTTACCAAACTTTGTTTAAACTAGGTTAAAACTTAAATATTCTTTTTTTTATAATTGAAGTGGGTAGAAGATCAACTAAAATGACGAATATACCCTCACATGTTATGCATGTGAGAGAACTTAACTAAAGAAAATAACGTGGTTAGCTGTAAAGGATTGAACCCGCAACAAAAATAAACTTAAAGGCTGTTTTTAGCAACTTTTAAACATTAAGACTGAAACCTACAAGTTTAAGGAAACATAAAGGATGTTTTGTGCAATTTACTCAATTTTTATTTAAAAACATCTTTTGGTATTTGATTATAACGGGTGGAATTCCGTAGTACGTTACGGCAGGAATTCGATCAGCCAAGACATTGTTTACACGGAATCGGCACTCATAAAGCGATCAATAGAGAGAACCAAAAACTTATGGTTGTTATATGCGTAAAAAAATATCGACACATGTTTTACATCGCTTGAAAACCATAAAAAATAAACACCCGGTTCCGATAATACCAATACCAGTTCAGTTTGTTTCATCACAACACTAGTATAGCTTACAATACAAAAAATCATCATACTTTGAAAACAACTTCGTCTTTAACAAAATTTATACCAAAACATTGAGAGAGAAAATTAACACAACTACGTATTCAAGTTTATTTTTTTTTTAAAGTTAACGAACGTAAGCTATTAAAGAAAAATCAAATCATATAAAAATTAAATAGGTTAAAAGCGTATTTCATTTTGTAGTATAAAAGGTGAAACTGAAACATATAACGCCCGTATTCCACAAACTAGTTGTTCGCTATGCTTTTTTTTATTATAATTATAATATACTTAATTCTTATTGCAATTGAACAATTTAGGTCAATCCAATAAAAATAAGTGATTTAATGTTCTTTATGATATATTATATTTGATTAAAAAGTTATACCACTAAAATATTAATCCATTTTGTAAAATAAAACAAACAAGAATGTAATACACATCTGATTTTTAAAAAAAAATCTACTCAATTTGATCGATTACAACCTTCTTAGGTTAAGTAATGAAACAACATTTCCCACCTATGAACAAATCTAACAAAAAAAACCGAAATCATAAATTAAAAAAAATCCATTCTTTACCAATCCCATCACCAAAATTAGAAGAAAAAAAAAACAAGTCCCTTTTTGTCAAGAGCATTTACCTGCACATTTCCTCCGGTTTCAACCAAGCTCAGTTCTTGATCGATACACGCCTCGAGTTTGGAATGTTTCTTCAAGCACACGCTTCGAGACCAAGAATTCTGAGACCCGACTTTAAGTCTCCACTTTGTTTTGTCAGGGTTTGCCTCGGGGTCATGATGTGAAATTTTATGTTCAGGTTTGATGTGGCTTTAGAGATATTTTCCTGATGATTTCCAAATTCGTCCTTCTAAAGAAACGACCATGACTGTAACATCGTCATGGTATTTCCTACGGTCGCCCTGTGGGATGTCGAGCAATTCGTGCAAATCCATCCCTGTTTGGAGATCAAGATATTATCTTTATAATACAAACAACTAAATACGTCGACTCGTTATATATCATCCAATCTTCAACGAGTGAGATTAATAAAATTTAAGGAGTTGACTAAACTGCAAACCGGTCAAACAGGCGGAAGTATTAGTATAGTTTTTGTAATCATATTAATTATATTAATTTGTTAAGTGTAAAATGTCATTTTGGTCTCTAAGGTTTGACCAGTTTTGCGACTTTCATCAAAGGTTTATTTTCCGCATTTGGATCCAAAAGGTTTGAAATCTTGACATTTTCATCCGGCTCGTTAACTCCATCCATTTTCTCCGTTAAGTCAAAGGTGTTTCCGTCTTTTTTTGATAACTTAAAGAGCAATTTGGTGGCAAAAAAGACAGAAATTCCCATGACTTAACTGAGAAGAATGGATGGAGTTAACGAGCCAGATAAAAATGGCAAGATTTTAAACCTTCCAGATGTGAAAAAAACAAACATTGGGAAGTTGCAAAACTGGCCAAACCTCAGGGACGAAAATGATATTTTACTCAATTTGTCATAATATTAACAAAAAAGATAGTGGAACCAGAAGTGTTGGCCAGTCAACCCAGCCCGACCCGTTTGATCCGTACTAAAAGTTGGTCAGTCCATGATGATTAAAGTTTAAACGACAAACATAAAAAGATCATTAGAAAGGAGATTACCAGCTTTCTTGGCTGCGCGTAACAGAAGCTCTTCTATCAGGTGTTGAGCTGGATCACCATCCGGAAACTTCTCCATGAAGCTATCGACATGTGAAACTACTTCCTGATTGCTAAAATATTGATACAAACCGTCTGATGAAAGTACCAAAAATTGGTCTTTTCGACATAGTTGATGATGTCTAAGAGAAGGTACACAAGATATGTAGGGTGCGTTTCCAATATACTCGTTGCGAAACATCTCAAGTAATGAGTCGTTCCATTTTGCCTGAAACATTGTTGTGACAAAAATTAACTTTAGTTTCATAAAAGAGTGTCTGTGTGTGTAGAGGTGCACAAAATAACGGGTTAAATAACCACAAACGTTTATTTACCGAAACCGTAACCGATTGGTAACCGATCGAAGAGTAACTAATTAGTGGGTATTTTTAACCGTAGCCTAGTAACCAGTTAGGGATTTTCTTAGAAATAACTAGTTATTTTCAATCGGTTTTTAACTGATGTATCGGTTAACAAGAAAAAAAAGAACGAAAAAAATGATTTTTTTTAAATAACGGTTAATTAACCGAAACTAACCGGTTACTAACTGAACCGGTTAGAGAAAATAACTGGTTTGTACACCTCTATGTGTGTGTGAGTGTGAGAGAGAGAGTGAAGCAACAAACCTGTTTAAGAGAACCAACACCAAAAGCACGAGTGACCTTAAGACGACCTTTGACTCTATCATTGACAATACAATGATCATCATCCGGATGCTCATTCTTGATTCTAGTAACTTCCTGCAATAGGAATAAGATTTCTGCTATAATTTCGGACAATCTCTGGTATATTTATTTATTTAAATTGACATAAGTAAGAGGAAAAGCATGAAGTTCTTGCTAAAATTAGGAGTAGGTAGAGATGGCAAAAAGGGCATGGGCCGGGTCGGATTGATTTGGCCCAAAACCATGGTTGTAGAAATTGCTAGTTGCTAGTCAACCGGTGGGGTGGGGACTAGCAATTAATCGGGGACTAATCGGAATTAATTGGCGATTAATCGAGATTAATCGCTGATTAGTCCTAGTAGGGATTTTTACAACCATGCCAGACACACTTTTGTCCAGGAAATTTAACCTTTTCATAAATGACTGCAGTCAAATATGATTACAAGAAGAGCATTATTTCAACATTAATTAATTTTTTGCATGAAACAGTAGAGATATGCATGATATATATTTGACGTGTTTACGATTAAGCTAGTTTCTCTTAACCATTTTCGCTCGTTAAGAGATAAAACATGACCCAAATTAACCCGTTCATAAGTAAATTGGGTCAAAATTGTCACCTCTAATTAGGAGGATTGCTAAAGCTAAATAACGACGGCCAGCTATTTACCAGATAAGTTCGCTCATCAGAACTTTTACCCAAAAAATATAATATACAAAGTAAAACCTGATCCTTTTTTCGAATTACAATTAAGCACAGAGCACAATGATAAAAAGAATTCAGATGTTGGTTGATATCATTTATATTTACTCCTTTAAGTTGCATACAGCACGATAATGTTGACTTTCCTAGTGCAACTGCTTTTTAAACTAGATTAAAATTGTCCCTACACTTACTGCCAGGACATATAATATTCCAGACGAGCAAAGACAATGCTTCCAATGAATTTCTAATTAGGTGTGCTAGCTTTCCAGGCCATTAATAGTCAATCCTTCTGTTGTAGCTCTTGAACAGTCATCTTCATAGCACATTACTCTATTTTTTTAATGGGATGAAAGAAAAATTGGATAAAGATAAGACAAGAAGCTAGGACATGTGTCATAGGTATCCCGATGGATATAAACATAGTTCTCGATAGCGAATAGCAATAAGGTACCTATATGCTACATAAAGATAGCGATCAAATAGCACCCGCTACTTTGTGTATAGCGATAAGGTAGTAGAAAATTTAAACATTTGATATTTATAATTTTTATATGTATTAACTTTATACTTTTTATGCATAAATTTAGAAGTTTTAAGGACCAAATGTAAACTAGTGAAGATAGATGGGGTTAAATGTTCAAATACACAAACTAATTTTACACTTTTTATGTAAAAATTAAAGTTTTAGGGACTAAATATAAACTAGTGAAAGATAAGAAGGGTTACATGTTAAAATACTTAAAGTTATATAGCCTTAAAAGTCTACAACACGCCACATCTTCTTCTTCTCCCTGATTTCCGGCAAAAAGCAGAGCACCGGCGCCAGAATTCACCGCAGGAGGTCGATATGTACGTTGTAGCGGCATATAGGCGCCACGCCACACTATTCGCTATAGCGTCCGCTATGGACGCTATTAATAAAAATGGATACAAAATTTCAATCTATCATGTAACTGAAAAAGGTGAAAAATGGCCCAAATGTGAGCCATTTACCTATAATGGACCTGCAATCTGTAGATGTCCTCCTATATAGTCAGTCTACTTAAATTTTCTGAAACACCTCAAATCACTGAAGTTATCAATAATGGATTTCAAGAACTCCATTTTTTAAATAAACAAGAACAATCAAACTGATATATCATAACGTAATTATGTAAAAATTTAAAAACGGGTCAAAAGTCAGAACTTACTTCTTCAATGCTTGTGCTATGATCAGTAGACAGTTGCAATGCGGTCAACCTCTTATCTTGAACACGCCCCTCGGTTCCCGTACAATTTTCCTTTCCATCTGCATCTATAGATTCTTTAGTTTCATCCTCAGTCTCAATTACCATCCCACTATTCGTTGTTTGAGATAGAACTTCTTTGGTTTCATCATCTTGTGCTTGCGCAACTATAGCCCGACTATCTCCTAAATTCATCACATACACATCCTCATCTCTCATCAACACAGCGAGTAAACACGAACCCATAAGCGCAAGCTCGGGATATTGATCCATAACCTTATCAGTCATATCCAGATACGCAAACTCCGTTACTTCCAAAGCCCTTGACATTGCTCGCAAGACCTGTTCATGATCTACCGGACCGGTTTTTTTCTTCCTACCATTTTTAACGACGTTATCAGTCTCCTCTACTCTGGTTTCTGCTTCTTTTTGCTCTTTGGAATCCAACCCGAATTTCCAACCAAATAATTTACCACCCTCCTTATGCTTAGTAAGCCCGTTTCTTAATTTTGACAGCAGAAATGACTGGTGATTAGTGCCTGAACTCGTTTTGCTTATATTGAGTGCATCGTTGACTGAAAACGCAAACCGTTCGGAACCGGAAAGATCAAGTCCATCTCTAGGTCCTTCCTCTGCAAGATATTCCCATAAGCGTTTCCGTCTAGTCACTATCTCTTCTCCTCCTGAACGAAACGAATCATTCTTTACATCCGTTGCTTCTTGTAATTGCGCCGAACAAGATTCAGCTGAAGCGGGAGCTTGAGCTGCATCATCTAGATCCCAAAACAAACCTTCGAGTTCTTTATACATAGCCTTATACAAATTCCCCATCAGAAACTCAGGAGCATCAGGACCGTTAAACCCATCGTAAATCCCAACAAACAACCACCCATGCTCTTCCGAAACCACCACGTGCACCCGATCCTCACCAGCTTTCCCTAAAGCCCACTGCACATCCCTATCATTCTTCACATCTGATCGCTCCACCCCTCCCTTAACCGAACTCTCCTTACGTCCGACAAAATTCCTAACAGGAACCACCCACGGCCGAGGAAAATTCCGATTAAACGCCTTTCGAATCCCATTAACCGACCTCTTCCTCCTCTTTTTTACATAACCACCACCATTCAACGGCGCAGAGAACGGCACACCGTTACTGTTAACCGAATCCGAACCAAGATTCACACTAGAATCCAACGGACCAGACAAAGCCCCTCGCTCAATCGGTCCAGACATAAAAAACGCCCTTTCCATCTGCCCTACCGCTGCCCTAGCCGAATCGCCTCGCGGCAACGGCTGCAGCGGTAGAGCACTAAACGACGACGTACTCTCAAATCCACTAACAATATTACTAACAATATTACTAGACTTCACACCACCACCACCACCACCAACACCAACACGATTAACATCATCATCGACAATACCATCTAATTTAACAACAGTTACAGGAGTTAAACTATTCGCACTTACAGAAGCACCGGAAATGGATCTGAAACCGGTTTCCGTAACGCCGTTAAGCTGCCGTGACCTAGATGAGGATTCAGGCGAGAATCGGAGCGATTGAGACGGCGAATCGAAGCGATCTGAGTGTGTAGGTGAGATAAACCGAGCGGAGGAACGGACGTAACAGAAGGAGGTACCTAGGGTTTCGTCTAGTGGTTCCGCCGCCGTGAAAATGAGGTCCGGTGAGTGGTTACGGCGGTGCTCAGCCGGATTGAAGCAGGGGAGGAGGTGCGAGAAACCGCCTCCCATCACATTTGAGGAAGAAGACGAAGATGAAGATTCATGAGAGGGTCGACCATTATAGAGATATAGTAGTGTGTATGTATAATGGTGGAGTTGTTTTAGAGAGAGAGAGAGAGAGAGAGAGAGAGAGAGAATGTGACCTGGTGGAGTTGAAAAAATGAAGAGAGATGAGACTTTGGTGTTTAAATAGGAGGAAAATTGTCGTCAGTGAAAGCAACTTTTATAAATTATTCACGAATTTTGAAAAATAAATGCAAGTTGAGTTGTTGAATTTTTTGAAAATTCAAACCATGAGGTATTCACTCATAATAATTCATAACGCAAGTTTTCGGTACGGTATGGTATTTAAAACTGAAGAATCAAAAATATTGGTACCGTACCAAATCAACAATATACGTTCTGAGTATCAATGTTGTAAAAATCAAGATTTATTGGTCGGGTACTAATTAGTTTTTTTGTTAATCAGTAGTTGGAACTAATCCTAATTGGCCCAAGTCGACGGGTCAAAAATCGGCGATTCCGATCAAAATTTCCGCCAAAAGTCGGCGATTCCGATTAAAAGCTATAGATTTCGGCCAGTTTCCAACCAAATCATGTAGATTCCAGCGATTAATCCTATATACTTAAAAAATGGGTCGACGAGAGGTTAAAACATATCTACTTAAAATATTTACCTATTAATGTGTATATATATTAAAAAAACTAAAAATTACATATAAATTTCCAATACGATTAATCGCTAGTCAGTATCCTTCCGCCGACTAGCGACTTTACAACCATGTTGAATATGGAGAAAAGTTGGTACCAAAATGCCCGTACGATTCAATACCGGTAACAGTATGATATTGGTTCGGTTTAGACGTCTGGTCTCATTTGCTCATTGTTATCTTTATCATAAATGTAACTTTGTACACCATTAATTGATAATTGACTGATAAAATATTGTGACTTGTTGTGAAATGACATACATGAAGGTTAGAAATAGATGAAGGTTATTTTTTTCGTTAGAGTAAAATGGTCTTTGGTAATGAAAGATTGAAAGTAAACGTTGAAGTGCCATCGGATATTTTTTGGCACATTATTGTCGGGTAATAGGTTTTGATTGGGGTTATTAACATCTAATTACATTAAAAAAATGTAAATTACACCAAAGGGCTTGAAACATAAAGGTACCAAGTGAGTATAGTAAGGTGGTGTGTCCCAAGTGATGAGTTATAGTCTCGTGATGAACATTAATTTTAATTTAAGGGTAGATTTAATTGGTTTGTGAAATTGTTGTTTCTTAAAAAAATATAAATTATATATACTCCTATAAATTTATAAAATACCATATATACTTATGCAAATTATAAATATTTTATATACCCTTAAAAGGTAGTTGAAATATCATATACACCTAATTCATAAAAAATAACAATTTTACCCTTATTTATTAAAAAAAATGAATCTCATATATGACATTTAACTTCAAATATTATATTTACCCAATTCTAGCACAAATTTATTTAGCGTAAATATTACATTTGGAGTATAATATTGTTTATGGGTACAAAAAATATTTAAGCTAAAATTTTGTTATATAAAAATATGAAGTTAAAATATGAGTATATATGAAAACTTAAAGTTATAAAAATAAGGGTAAAATGATTATTTATTAGATTGATTGGTTATATTTAATATTTTAACTATTTTTAAAGGTATATATGATATTTTTAGTTTTGGCTAGATATATGAAAATCTTAAAGTTTGTAAGATATATATGAAATTAACCTTTACTTTTATATTATACTAGGTTTGAACCCCGTGTATTACACACGGAGTGCAAAAATTTAATTTTATATATTAAAATAATAAAAAAATATATCTTTAAAAAACTCGTGTATTGCACATGAGGAATAAAATATAATGTCATATGTTAACACATATAGTCGTTAAGATTTATCTTTTAAAATGAACTTTGATATACTATTAATTTACTATAACATTTTAGTTTCAAATAGGAAGATTTGATTACTAATTTACTATAATTTCAATCACTGAAGTCTAAAGTATATATATTATTTATAATACTCTAGACATAATTTTATAATTATATAAAAAAACAAACGTTTATCCTTATCTAAATATTTGTTTAAAATTATTTATAGAAAAAATAAATATTTATCCTTATCTGATTTTGTTTAAAATTATTATTATTGTTATTTAATATAAGATGAGAAAGCACTAGAAAATTATACATGTCCAAAAGAAAATTTTATTTATTAGTATAGTAAAATTACGTAGTTTATAAAAGTTAATTAGTAAATTTCTAATGTAACTTGTAATAACTACAGGTTAAACTGAGTTTCGAAAAGGTTTCGAATATTATAATGGAATAAAATATAAAGATGGTTGTTTTATTTGAATTATTTAATATATTTAAATTTGTAAGTTTGACTTGACAGTAAACCCTAGGTAAATAATTTATTAATTTTGTACGAAACTAGGAACTTTGGGGGACATCTGTACACGTGTACGGTGGATATGAAGTGTTGATGAAGGGATGATGTATGTCGCTATATGTGCTGTACCTGATAGTCAAAGGCCATTTGTTTTTGTCTACATCTTGTAGACTTTATTAAATTATTTTCATAAAACGACCAATATCTACTTTCAAAGTTGAACAAATAATTAGTTTTATGAGAAGTTATTACAACCAACATAATTCAATTAAAACTGTTTTGAAATTTTGTAATTTTGAATTCAGACATATTAATAAAAAGATATTACATATTAAATCCTGTCATGACGATTTAGAGTTTGTTATCTTTTTGAGTAAAAATGTTTAAATTCTGACATTTAGCATAATTAGTATTTGTTGTATAACTACTTTTTATACTGGGAAAATTATAAATTTGACAATTTTTTCAATGGCAACGTTTACTCTATTTTTCATTAATATTCTAATTTTTTCACTCTTGCGTAAGATTAAACCTAGTACCTCTCTGTTAAGAGACGCTACCCTAACTTTTCCCTTTTTTTTTCTTTTTCCTCACAAGTTTTAAATGAAAATAATTTTTTCGTATGATAATATTTTTCTAAATTACACCAAATTAGAGATAATGACAATTCTCTTTAATTTGGTGTAATATTTAAAAAATAAATTATCTTTAACTTGGTGTAATATATATATATATATATAAGGATGAGTTAAAATGAGAATCAACTTTAGTTGTGAGAACCGTAAGAACGAGGCCATCCAAAATGTTTTTTCGATTTTTTCTCAAAAGTCATAAAAAAATCACTTGTTTCAGCAAAAAAAAAATTTAATGCCGCATACTACATTTACATGAGGCGTAAAAAAATATTTATATTCGTACAAAATTTACACCAGCACGTAACAAAAACTTGCATCAGTCAAAACTACCGACTAGACAAATTTTTTTTATTTTTACAGATGTGTTTATAATACTTTGATCTACGTTTGTGCAAAAAAAAATTGGCCAACTAACGCGGGATGAAAAAGTTCTTATGGTTCTAACAACTCCTGATGGTTCTCATTTCAACCGAGCCGTATATATATATTATCGTATGAAAGGTTATGTATGTTAATCTTCATAGAGACGCTACACATGGCTATTTTCACTTTTTGTGTGAGTCAATGGCTAAATTCGTGATTTTCCCTTTATTTGTGTATTTTGGAGTAAAAGTAGGAACAATGTAACATTTGTCATTTAAAAAACATATTAAATAATATGATATAATATGGATGATTAAACTATAATTTATTTAAGCAAGTGGATAATGTGTGTGCGTTGTGGCATATCGAACACTTGCGTCCTAGTGGTAGAGAGACTTGTGTTCTCTAATGAACACTCAAGTTCAATCCCCACCCGTGTCAATTTGGTTATTAGGCAATGATGGATAGAGCCTAGCCTCATTGCAGAGGTGTCAGGCTCTGTCCTGAGCCCACCAGGGTTTTCGTCCCACCGTGTGTTACGCTATAGATTTCTTCTCTTGTGGTGGCATAACGACTATCAAGTGGTAGCCGGTGGTATGGTTTCCCAAGGGAATGCCTAAGCCAAACTCTGAAGTCAGCATGGACCTGTTTAAGACAACTTAGTCTGACCGAAGTGAAGCAACGCGGCTCTCCAGTTTAGAGAGTACGGTACCTTAATACAAGAAAGTCGTCGTTTCAAAAAAATGTACGTTGTGACATTTCGGTTTTGAATAACATTAACCCACTATTAATTTGCAAGATTCTTTACTCTCTGCTTTTACTATTCAATTTTTTTACAATCCTATATAGCTTTGTTACAAATTGATAAAAACATTATCTAAATTTTGATTCACCCCTTCTCATTCCATATTCTAGATCTGGTCCCTTACACCGTACTTCATTCGGATGAAATGAATAAAAATATTTTAAGATTTTATATTATTTAATAAAGGAACACTTTAACATTGTATGGCAAAAACCTATTAGTAATAAATTAATGATGTAAGTAAAGTAACAATAATAACCATATAACTCCTACTCATTTTAAATTTACAAGAGTATTTTGTTTATAATACCTTTTGATTTGACGGTACAAATTTAAGTTAGCCGAGTAACATGTAATATGTTATGGTTGCACGGTATAAATTCGATTTATTTTACGTTTTGATCCAATCGCAATGCTTATAAAGGTTACATTGAGTTCAATCGGATACGTCAAAACATGCGTTTTCATATGATTAACACATCGCATAACGCTAAGAGTAATCCATCGACGTTTGCGATGTACCCCCCTCCACAACGCGTGCGGGTCTTATTACTATCCTATATCGAAATATTTGACAATAAACAAAACATGTTACATTGATTGAAAACATAAAATGAATATGGATGTCGGTTCTAATAATACAGGTTGTGCTAACGACGTTGCTTGGTCGATGTCGTTCGGTTTGTTTCATTACCGGTACGATACAAGCAATCGGTATAGTTTGCGACACAAAAATAAACATTATTCTGAACACAACTCGGTTCGTTACAGTACCGATACTCGATATTGTTTATGGTAACAAAAATTACATTGGTTTCACAACACAAAGGTTGTCTAATGTAACCCAATAAATAAAGTCGTGTTTTACATCAATCGAAAACCATAATAACGAATAGCGATATCGGTGTCAATGTTGCTTAGTAGATATCGATTTCTTTCATCACATTGTATGTGTGGTCCTTAACACTTGATATAGCTTACTGTATATAAAAAAACCTATAGTGCGAACACAACTCCGTTTTCAACAAAAAATTATATTATAATGTGGAGAGACAAAAATTAAACACAATTGCGTATTCAATTTTTTAAAAAACTAAAAAACATAGTTTATTTAAGAAAAACTAGATTAGTAAAAAAATTAAGGGTCAAAAACATATATTATATTTAATATAGGAATGAAAATAAAAACTAGAAAATTAATATTTTCACTAAAAATGCATTATATGGTTGTTCTGATTTTCAATATCAAATGAACTCCACATTGAACACGTCCCGTTATAATGCATGTTATATACATACACGTATGATATAAAATTCAGATATGATGCTAAGGGTGTGGAGTTCGGGGGAGGAACAAGAGTCCCATGTGGCATTAACGTTAAAGGGGAACACAACCCTCTCCTTTAGGGATCGGTGAACTCAGGAGAATCTCCTCGAATGTTGGTTGATGAAATTGGTGGTTATTCTTGGAGAGAATAGGAGAAAAAATGGAAGGAGAAGGGGGAACACCACCCCATGAGGCAGAAATTGGTGGTGATGATGTGGATCCTATGTGGAGAATAGGGGAATAGGGGTGCTCGACATGAACACCCCATAGCCTGAGGGTGGAAGAATACAAGGTCACTACACATTTATTCTCTCTATATGTTTTCTTTGAGATCTCTTTTATTAGGCCAAGGGGTGTGGCATTCGGGGGAGTCCCACGTGGCATAGACGTCAAAGGTGAACAACGCCCCCTTTATCGGGGACGGTGAACTCGGGAGAATCTCCCAAAATGTTGGTTGAGGAAATGGGTGGTTATGATCGGAGGGAATGCGAAGAAAAAGGGGAATGAAGAACACCACCCCAATGATAGAGATGAAATGAGTGGTGATGATGTGGATCCTATGAGAAAGTGAGGGAATGGAGGTGCTAGGCATGCACACCCCATATTCTTATCTTCTTCTTTTTTTTTTAAAAAAAATTGACTTTCATTAACAACAAATAACAAACAGCACCGGCCTAAAAACAAGCAAGGCTCACAAAACACCCTCTCACTACATCAGATTAAACGCACACTAGTCCTTCCATAAGATCGACCCGTAGTTCGACCTATGTTTAAACCAAAAAAGCTAAAAGATCTAATCTTTACAATACTGTCTTCGATCTTTATCTCTTTTTGTCTGAACTTCCAATCGTTTGTCACCTTCTACAAGCATCAACACGTCACGACTATAATCCCTTGAAACACACTTCTTTTCAACATATTCCATAAAAAACAATACATAAACGACCATTTTACCCTTATTTTTCACAAACTTTATATTTATCTCTTTTTTAACTCTATTCTTCATTCAACTAGTTTTATTTGTCATATCATCAAATATATAATTAGTATAGAAAGTGCTTCCTATGATATAAGGACGGAATAACAATAGGGTTTATTTGCTAGTGTTGTATGCACCTGTTAAAGAATCGATAGACATCTAAAACTATTGAGTTTCATATTTTCTTTTTTACAAATTAGTCAGATTTTACTCCTTGAGGTTTTGGATGGACTTGCTATTCTCTTTGCTGAAAATAATCATCCTTAATCGATTTTAGAGAAAATAAGAGACATAGCATTACTAACCACAACATTTATATTTGATGAAATTTGTTTAATTTCTTCAATAAATATGGATTTCGTTAAACCTTTAACAAAAGGAAAAGATGTTTAGTATTGAAAAAAAATAAAAAATAAATCGGTGTGCATTTCAACTATTTCATTGTATTTTTAGGTTATGGTTGAGGTGTTAACGGTGACATGACATGTTAACTGAAATTGCAAACCACTCTCTACTTGTGTTAAGGGACATTAAATGGGTTGTATGTTTACATGTTAACCAGATATTAAGAGACTGAATTAATTATTCTTTTATTTTTTAAACTAAAACCCACTAAAAAACAGGGTTAGATGAAGTTAAAGTGATTAAACCATTTGCTTGAAGTGAGGTAAATTGAATTGGGGAAGAAAGGTTAATGTGACACTTAGGCAGAGTTTAGATGAGTTAAAAACAAAAAAAAAATTGTCTAGTCGGTAGTTTGGCCTAATGTAATTTACGAAGATAAATTTTTATTTACACCTCATGTAAAATGTGTGTATGCGACATTTTTTTTAATTTTTTTTTTGCTGAACAAATGTTATTTTTTATGATTTTGAGATTTTTTTTTTGGAAAAACCTTTCGGATGGTCTAGTTCTCACGATTTTCATAACTCAATGTGATTCTCATTTTAACCCATCCCTATATATCTATACGTATATAAAAAAAGACTGACCACCTAGTTACAGTGGATTTGACCATCCTTTTTTTATTTTTTGCTTTTAAAAATTACTCTTTTAACTTTTAACATTGACCTTTACACCCATTCAACTTTCTAGAAAGTTTGTAAAATGTTATTTTAACTCACTTGAATTTTACGTGTTTAATTTTATATGTGTGTCGATATAAATTCAAGTTGTTTACGTTATGATCGATTATCAATTACAAAAAACATTCAGTACGTTCAAATTATGTTAAAAACAGACCCAACAACGTGAGGAATAATTTTAGTTCTAAAAAATTAATTGAAAAAATATATGTTTTGTGGAAAATTCTCCTATATGTGTCTTTTGTGAAGAATCTCCAATATGTGTATGTGTGTATAGAGCCAATGTGTCTTTAATGAAGAATTCTCCTATATGTGTGTGTATAGTGCCACATGTATCACTTTCTACGTCTTATGTCTTTTAACGGCCTAAAGAGTTTCACTTGCCCTATGCCTTAAGCTAAAGTTAATAGGCCAATGAATAAGACCCTTGATGTGTTTTTATTCTTATTAAGGATGTAGGTGTTATCTCATATACACATTAAAATGGAAAGTTCAACTCAAATAGTAGATAATTCTGAAGTGTTTAAAATGTTTTAAAATCAAAGATGTGACATCCAACTCATTCGGTACGAAATAGTTAAATAATATTAAAATGTTTTAAAATCAAAGAGGTGAAATCAAACTCATTCGGCACGAAATAATTAAATAATATAATGAAAGATCAATAGAAAATTAACAATGTGAACAAAAGGTATTATGTTGTTGAAAAAATAATACTATCTTCTAATTATCACCTAGAGACAAAAGTGAAGGATAAAAATTTTGATAATTCGATTGAGCAACATAAATGATTTGGTGAGGTATGGACCAAATTACAAGCTTTTACTTATAAATGGAATTAAATTGAAATTTATAAATATAAAAATCCAAACTTTAACTTAAACAAGCTAATGAGCGAACCTTGGCTAAATTCGACTTGCTTACAAACCGCACCAACTCGGCTCGACTTATTTATAATGAGCAGATTTCGAGTGAGTTTCGAGCCATAAGCTTTTTAAACAAACCCTAGGAGTTCATATATTAGTGTTTTCTTTTTACTCTTAAACTAGTAGATTACCTCGCGCGTTGTAGCGACGTTTTGTACAAAATTTACGTTAAGACGTAGATAAACCGAAAACGTACATAAAAATAAGCACGAAAACGTATTATTTTAACCCGACTCATTTCTGGAAAAAGTTTACGTCGAAATGTAAATCAACTTGAATTTTTACCCATATGTATATAAAAATAAACACGTAAAACTCGACGATTAAGTTTTTAAAAAGTTAAAAGGCTTGTAATTATGGATGCAGAAATTTGAAGGGTAAATGTATATATACAAATATACAAAAAGACAAAAAAAAGTCAAACCACTGTTTACAATGTTTGGTAATTGTATTATATATTAGTGGCGGATCTAGAAAATCATTATAGGGGTAACATGTCATATAATATAGGTAATGAAATCTGAAAAACGTCAAATTTTTTTAAAATTCACATTAACGCCAGAGCGTAAAGGTTTAGCAGAGACTACCTTTATTAACAAGTTAGGTCCACCCTTATTATATATAATATACCACCACCACATCACCAGTCTATGCTCGTTGATGATTGTCAATTTTTGAAAAACATGACCCATCTAACAAAATCTGTAAAGAACATGTGATAAGTCAATCTTTTGGGTTGAAAAGCATCACCTAAATACTTTATGGTTACAAATATTTGAAATTCTAATCAATCCTAAACCTATAAATTTGGGGTCAAACTCAGACCTAGAAACCAACTACAAACCTAAAAGAAAGTTGAATGTCAAACGTACATTTTCGGTACTATTAGAAATGTTCACATATACTCAATCACACACGAACAAAAGACTGGGGTGTGCGGCGTGGGTTGGGGCGGCGGTTGTCAAGCAACGCTGGTTAGATCACACCGGGCTAGCGTTATCCATGGCGTTGCCCCGTGACGTGGGTATTAAGCCTGGCGTGAGGGGGGGGGAGATGACTTGGCTGGCTTATTGGATGTAGCCATTTGAGGGTAGCTCTTGGGTGACAATTATGGTATGTAAATCAAATTTTTTAAAAATATATTTTTTACCTATAAATACCCCACCCAAATTACATTTTTCCCATTCTTCTTCAACCAGTACCAAACACAAATTGCATATCTTCAACCAAACCTACATCAAAAAAACGAAAATGGTGCATTGGACCGAAGAGGAGGAAATAGCACTAGTGACATCGATTGTTGACGCACAACGAACCCTACAACGCGGTCAAACAGTGTATTGGGGACGAGCGTTTCAACAATACCAAAAACACATCGGGAACGCGCGTTACAACTTAAACGCGTGTCAACACAAATGGCGTGAGCTCAAACCGAAGTTGGATCGGTTTAAGTTTGTTTTGACCGTGTCCCTGCGGGCGACTTGACCCACGATGATCGAGTCGAGATCACGAAGATAGAGTATAGGCACGATGGGAATATGGATTTTAAGTGGGTTCCCCACTTTAATACTTAACGTACTTTATATTTTTTCTTTTTTAGGATTTAATAAGTAGGTAACTTTTCAGGATTTAATAAGTAGGTTTTTTTTAATTTTTTAGGATTTTATGTAACTTTTTTTAAAATTATTATAAGTTGTGTTTATTATATAAATGTCAACTATATAAAAAAAACCACATGGCACTCCACGCCGCTTCCACACCCCACTTTTTTAGATGTGGACTGGTGGAGCCCACATCCGCCACGTATCAAATAATGCCCTTAACCCAAACCTCTCCATACCCCATGGTCTAAATTACACAACACAATAGCACATAAAGTTCGAGTTATACAAACACTCAAAAACAAAAAAAAAACTAGCAAAAATAAAAAGTCAAAACCCTTACTCAGATCTAGAAAAGGAATGGAGAATAATGGTCGACAAAACCGCAATGACACGAGATGGAGTTGTTAAAAAACATCGATAAGGTTTTTTTTGGAGGGGTTCAAAGAGACTTAATTAAACAAATTATTTGCTTATTATGTTGGAGTTGCTAAAATGACTGTTTCATCCCAAGTCCGTTTTGGTCAGTTTTGACCCGAATCAAATTGGTATTTGTTTAAAAACGACCCATTTTGACCTGAACTTGTTTGGCTCCGCCCCTTTTGCAAGGCTTGCAGTAAACTCATAACCAAATCCAAATACTTATGCTAGGAAGATGTCATAACTTTTGAAACCCAAATGTTTTTTTTTTTTTATGTTTGACTAAACTTGAAACAACTAAACTAATATACCTCCAAATATCGAAAAACAAAAAGAAACTATGTTGACATGAATCGAGCTTTGTTCTAGCTGCAAACATCAACAGCATGTGAATTTAGTAGAATGAGTTTGAGATTATTATCAATTATCATACCAATATAGTTGTCATATAGGCCTTTCAAGTCAGGCAAGAATGATGCAACAACATTTATAAACGGTTTGAATCTAAAGAGGCGTACGCGTGTTAGCTATGATCAACGTTTCAAGCGTCACCTTCCTTTTTACCAAGCCCTTCTAAACATGCCCACAGTTTCGGGTCTTCATAGTTTTTAACAAGAAGTGTCGGGTTTGCCGTCATGAGCATTTGTTCTGGATTTCTAGTTGTTAAGCCGACAACTGGCATTCCAGCTGCAACACCAGCCTTTATCCCGGAAACCGAATCCTAAAACATCATCACACAACATTAACATTAATCACTGCATCAAGTTATTTATAATCATAAGAGTAAAATGCCATTTCCGTCCCTGAGGTTAGCCAATTTTGCGACATTCATCCAAAAGTTTGTTTTTCCGCATCCAAAAGGTTTAAAATCTTGCCATTTTCATCCGGCTCGTTCATACCGTCCATTTTTCTCTGTTACGTTAGGGGTATTTCCATTTTTTTGGTTAACTCAAAGGGCAATTCAGTCATTTTAAGGGGTATTCGGTCTTTTTACATAAAGTGAAAAAGACCGAATTGCCCTTTAATTTAACAAAAAAGATGGAAATACCCCTAACTTAACGTAGAAAAATGAATGGAGTTAACAAGCTGGTTAAAAATGGCAATTTTTTTAAACCGTTTGGATCCAGATGCGGAGAAACAAACTTTTGGACGAAAGTCGCAAATCTAGCTAAACCTCAGGGACGAAAGTGGCATTTTACTCTAATCATAATGCAAATTTGGCATGAAAAAAATTCCAAAACAGGAAATTAGTACCTCACAGATGAAAGTGTGATCTTTTGAAACATTGAGAAGTTCGATAGCCTTAAGGTAAGGGTCGGGTGCTGGTTTGGCCCGTTCACACTCATCACCAATGATAACATGATGGAAGAAATCAGTAAGACCGAGAGTCGAGATCATGAGCTCAGCGTTTGGTCTAGGAGCATTGGTAACAGCAGCCCGTTTCAACCCGTTATCTTCAACCCATTTTGTTAGTTTGTATAGACCCTTTATGGGCTCGACCTTTTCCTTCACCAATCTGTTTAAAGAAAAACGTTAAAAACAAAGATCAGGTACCGAATCGAAGAGCACAAACGCATAGAAAAAGTATCAATGAGAAGGCATAGTCGCGTACTTCCTAAAATACGCTTCTTTATCTACACAAAATTTTAATCCCCTTTCGATATCGTCAGGGAAAAGGGTAGCTGCGATGTCATCGTTATGTTTTCCGCCAATATTCTGAATGAAATATTCTTCGTCTATTGGAACCCCACCATTGAAACCGATCTGTTGATGTAGAACATGTATTAGTAACTTTGATATGCGATGTTTTAAAGGGAAAAACATGATCAACCTCTTGAAGCATTTCTTGAAAAGCAATGTGGTGGATTGGATCTGAATCACAAAGAGTTCCATCAACGTCAAATAATACTGCTTCAAGTGGAGCAAGTGCTTTAAATGCAGCTTTGCTGTTGCAGATAACCAAACAATGAAGTCAGTGTGATTTTTTTTTTTTCGCATTCTTGTGTTGCAACAAAAAATTATAATGCCTATACATATAAACCAAATAGTTATATGGATTTCACTGTATTATCCAACTGTTTTTCCCCAATATCATCTGCCAAAGCTGACGTGAGGATCAAATTTGCACAATTTCAGCATCTTCATATGGCTTTAAAGTTCTCAAAAGATAATATAAGAATTAAGCATTACTTGGGGCAATGTAGTAGAGTAACACTGTAGCAGCATCTGAAGCTTACAACTACAAAGGCCTTAAACTTATAGAGACCAAATATAGTTAATAAGCCTATAGACTCAGAACTACAAGCAAAAACTAATGACTAGAATAACCACAATATTCAAGCCTTCATGGTCCATTTTCATCTGGTCTTCTTTCTCCAATTTGTTGTCCATCTTCCCATAAAACAGGACTCAAATCAAATCTTCATTCTCTGACTCTATGTATCATATAAATTGGTGTTTGGATGTGTTGAAAGTGATTATCGTGAATTGAAATCAATCATAATCAAATAACTGGTTAATTATGGTCATATGGATAGGTAGGTAGGTCTACATTCAATTTTCTTACAGCAACTTACCTAATGTGATCCTTTCACCTTTAAATTATCACAAATCACTTTAATATACAGTTACAATCCAACTGAGTTTAGAGGTACATCCAAACACCTCCTAAATATGTCCCACAAAACGACACACAGAAGTGAAACAAACTCTATTTTCAAATCTACAAGTATTGGTGCAAACAAATAACTCGAATCCTCGATGCTACTATACGAATCAGACAAACTCCCTCACTTAAGAATCAAATTGCTCAATATGAGACAGAAACAGTGAATGCTAAACATACTTCTATACGCATCATTTCTCAACAAGATCATAATTCACAATCAATCCTTTCAATAGAACACAATCATCACATTAGTTACAGTAAAATAAGCAATTCTTCATCGATACTACTACACGAATCAGACACATTCCATCAGTTAAGTATCAATTTGTTCAATATGAGACAGAAACAGTGAACGCTAAGCATACAATCTCAAACTCTAGATACTTCTAAACGAATCATTTCACAACAGAATCATAAATTAAAATCAATCCTTCCAATCAAACACATTTATCACGTTAATAACAGATCAAAACACTCAATTCCTCATTGATCCGTAACATCAAACTGATTAAAACAAATACACGAACAAATTGCACAATGAATCGTGCTAATAAACATAAACATCAAAAACCTAGGGCAATCTGATCAAATATCGGTCAAACATAACAAACAATTTGTGAACAGATTAAAAACTTTATCGACATAACAGGATTCAAATCAAACCTTAATTTTCTCACTCTATGTATCATATAAGGTGGTGTTTGGATGATTTCTTTGAAAGTGATTATCACAAATCAAAATCAATCATAATCAGATAACTAGTTAATTACCTAATGTCATATGGATAGGTAGGTAGGTCTACATTCAATCTTTGTACGGTAACTAAACTAATGTCATCGTTTCGCCTTTAAATTATCACAAATCACTTTCATACACACAATCAAACCTGAGTTTAGAGGTTCATCCAAACACCTCCTCAACAGGTCTCACAAACTTCAAAACTAAGAGCATTGGTGCAAACAAAGAGCCTATTTCATCAGGCAAAATCCATCAGTTAACTATCATATTGCTCAAATATGAGACAAAAACAGTGAATACTAAACATATAATCTCAAACTCTAGATGCATCGAATCATTTCTTAACAGTAAACCCTACCAGCATCGGTGCAAACAAATTGCTCAATATGAGAGTGAAACAGTGGATGTTAAACATAACTCTCAAACTCTCGATACTTCTAAACGAATCATTTCTTAACATGATCACTATTCACAATCAACCCTTTCAGTAGAACACAGTCATCATGTTAATTACAGATCAACAAGCAATTCCTCATCGATACTACTACCAATCTGACACATTCCATCAATTAAGTATCAAGTTGCTCAATATGAGACAGAAACAGTTGATGCTAAACATGCAATCTCAAACGCTAGATACTTCTAAACGAATCATTTCTCAACAGAATCATAATTTACAATCAAACACTTCAATAGAACACAATCATCACGTTAATAACCGATCAACAACCAATTCCTCTTAGATGCGTAACATCAAACGGATTTAAACAAATACACGAACAATTTGCATAACAGATCGCACTAATGCACATAAACATGCAAAACCTAGGGCAATCGGATCAAATATCGATCAAACATTCATAAACTACAAACAATCTGTGACCGAATCAAAGAATTCGATTGATATAACTATCATACGTTCATAACCGACTAATTTAGGATTCAAACTCGCGTTAACGGACATAAACATGAAAACAACAGGTCAATCGGATCAGAATTCCTAAATTACAAACAATTTGAGAACAAATTGAAATTTCGATCGACATAACTATAATAACCGACTAATTTAGGATTCAAACTCGCGCTAACGGATGAAAAAATAGGTCAATCGGATCAAACATTCATACATAACAAACAACTGTGAACGAATTGAAGATTCGATCGATGTAACGATCATAATAAGTGAGTGATTTACCTTTTCTCTGAGATTTCGTCTGCTGTCATCGTGTGTCACTGCGTTTGAGATCGAATCTGCAACAGAATATGAAGAAATGTAATGAAATGGAATCGAATGGAATATTATATAGGAATGTGCTTGGTGAGTGTTTGGCTATGAACACACCAGAGGCTTTCTAAGAAGTGCTCAAAACTGTGACGTTTGAAAGGGGTTGTTGGTTGTTACAACAAATAGTAAATGTACCCTTTTAAAATATTGAATATGCAATACACAACCATCTATTTTCAAGATTTTCAAGGATGGTCACTTAATTATAGGTGTGTCCAAAAAGCTCGCTCGGATTTAGATTAGAAAAAAGCTCGTTTGATATGACTCCGGTTTAAACTGAGACGGGCCTGCTTGGCTTGGCTCGTAACGAGCCAGATTGGCTCGGTTTGGCTCCCCTGCTAGCTCGGCTCAGCTTGGATTATTTTGCTTTTTTTTAACGGCCAAATCAATCCCAAGCATTCTTGAGGCACCCACTGGACCAAATAAAGTACTCTAGAAGTAACCCGAGTCCACACCATTTCCAAGGAAAACCCAGTAACCCACCCACTCGTAAGCATGACGGTGAAATTACCGGTAAAACCTGTTTGGCACAATGATCGAACCTAAGTTTCCCTGGGTCTCCTATCATTGCCCACTAGTGCCTTACTCTGCACTAGGGATGAGCATGGTACCGGTACCGTACCGAAAATACTGCTACCAAAATTCGTCAAAATTGGGTACCGATATTTGAGGTAAATTCGGTATTTGACTGGTATCGTACCGTATCGAACCGGTACCGATACCGAAAATGCCAACAAATAGGTACCGTGTCACACCCCGGATTTCCAACCCTGAAATCCAAACACCGGAAATCCAAACACTGGTGGGCCCGGGTGGGGAGTATCGTGACAACAGTTGATAACATCATAGTCAATTAAACACGGCATAGCGGAAGTCTTGGAGTAAAATTACTATTACAAACCGAATGTTCGAAAATACAAAATAATATACAAGCTTGTAATAGAAGATCCACAGACGGATCATAAATTGTACAAGGAAAGAATATAAAACAGACTTTGGGCAGATTTAGGATTTGCAAGATCCTTTATCACTACCGAGCACTTCTGGCCTATTTTCGTATTGTACCTTCAAATTAGTCTTTTGAAAATACATCAGCTTTCGATGGTAAATTCAACTGACTCATTTTGAAAACATTTCAAAAATGTTTTAGGTGCGTATCAGCACAAAATCTTTTTATAACTTGGGTTAATTGACCGTCCAACCTTGTTAACAGATTTACATGTTTGTCATACATACGGGGCTCGGCACGAAAACCGAGACACAATTAACGTACACACCACTTTGGACTCACGAAGGAGTCAATTCCTCCCAACCTTGTGGGAATGCATAATTGAGCGTCTATCGGGTGTATGCCTACACCCGCGCTAAGGTCATGGCCATTTCGATTGTAATGAGCCGAGGATATCCAGGACACGGTAGTTAACCCCCGATGTTTAAATTATCAAACAAAACTGACTAAAACAGAATATGCGGATTTCTATCCCGAACCAGTGTTCGATTAGTCCCATTTCCGACCAAGCGGTAATAATTTACCGTAACCCAAGCCCGTATAGGGGAAATAAGTCGAGAGATTTTACCTGAGCTAGTCTTCTTTTAATTTTTTAATAACTCAGCCGTACACAAAAGGACTAAGTGCAGATAGCATTTACTGGCAAGTCTCTAGTCTGGATTATGGCATAAACTAACCAATTAAATACTAACGGTCTTATTTAAGTCATAGACTTAGACCGACTAGCGTACTTGATCAAAACGTATGACGCTAGATTAAACGATGATTGGATAGAATGTAGTTTAATCCCAAAAAGTACCTTGACTTGTTTAATATGGGTAAACTATTAACATTGTGGATTTTGAGACTTAAATGACAAGGTTAAACCCGTTTCGGTTAATTTCCGTAAAATAGTTACATATACGTAACCGTGCGCATATTAGCGATATCGGGTAACCGGATAAGTCATGGACAAGTTATATATGCCATTATACTTTAAATAAGTTAAGATATCAGTAGGATATCAACTTGTATGCCCGTTAAGGTTTTAAAACGAAATTATGCCTCATAAGGGCATTTTGGTAATTTTATACCGTAATAAAGGAACTTGAATATAATTTTAATGTTATAGTCATAAGTATTTTGGAAAAATACTTTATTTATGATATAATATCAGTAGGATGTCAATTATATGTGTAAATTATCCTTTATGACCAAACTATGCACCGAATGGACATTTTGGTCATTCTACACATAGTTTATAATTTATTTGGGATTCTGAATTTATATCGTGTACCTACTGTAAATATTTTTAAAATAAGTTTAAAAATCAGTAGGTAACAAGTCTTGGTCAATAATATGGTTTAAAACCATACTATGCGCCGAAACGGCGCTTATGTCGTAAAATGACATTTTAAGTGATGTTTACGAAAACGGACATTAAGGTCAGATTAAAATATTTAAAACATGTTATTTAATATAACATATCAGTAGGTAAATGATTTACCTTGAAAAGATTTGAGTAAAACCATTTTATAAGCCACAAGGGCTAAAACCGTCATTTATCGACATAGTTTAAGGACTTGTTTGAAAACTCAGTTTATACCTTGGTTTAACATCCCAAATAATACTACTTATAATATTACATCATTAGGAAACTCATTTTCAAGTTTATTATCATTAAAGCCTTGATTTATGTAAAAAGGACATTTTGGTCAAAGATGGCATAATTATGGAACTTGCGCATAAACTTGGATTCTGATTATGATCATGTAATATAACCTCAGAGGGTTATGCTACATTATATTACGATCATAATGCAACTTTAGATCAGTAAGTGACTAATCTAAATCGGGTCAGAATCGAAAGTCAAAGCATAAGTCAAACTTCGCGACTTTCGGTTGCGAACCGACCCTATAACTGAAATTGACGAGCCGAACATGTTCTTACATGTTCATTATTACCAACTTTTTTAAGTGTCGAAACAGGTTTCATAACATATATAAGATCAATTTATGATTTTTCCGAAAAATGGTCTGTTTGACTTTTAATTTTCATAACTTTGACCTGTCAATTGGTCTAGCAAACGTGATCTTCAGGAGGTGCCCTTTATGGGGACTAACACCTACCTTATTACGATCACTTAGCCATGTTCATTTCAAACAATGACTGGACCATAATGGTCTTAACCGAAAGTCAAAACGTTTTACGAAAACGCTTGACTTTTGGCTATAAAAGCCTATAAACGAAAATGCAAGAGCAAGGAACACTTAAAAGGGTTCCTACAATGCAAGAGAACTAAGTTGGATGCTCCTTTCAGCTAGGAACTTCCAGAGGAGGGAGAAGAGTGATTTAATGAGAAAGGTGCAAGTTGAAATGGTGAACTTAAGCACCTATTTATAGTTGGAGAGCTCAAAGGAGGTGAAACCAGGTGTTTAGGGGTGTAAGAGGAAGCTTACAAGTGTCCCAAATCGTGGCATAGCTGATTACAAGTCCATGGTTTCGATTTAATGGTTTTTGGAGCTTTGCTTGGCTGCCAAACAAATTTTCTGCAGCAGAGGCCTTCTCGCGCTCCGCGAGAGACCCAGGCCTTGTCTCTCGCGGCCCGCGACCGCCCCACGGCCAGTTTCAAAGTTTGACACTTTAGCCTCTAAACTTTAAAAAGCTTCTAAAAACTTTTTAAACACCTTTTTGGCACTTTTAGCCATCCGTAGCCAATACTTAGCATACCCGGGATTATGCCCGGACATTGTCGAGCTCTCGGTTCGTTAAAAGGTCACTCAGAGGTATAAATTAACATGTGATACTTTTATTCCCTCCATTATCCAACTTTCACATATTTACAAAATTGAACTCTCTCGTCCAACAAATGGCACGTATGAGAGTTTAGGACTTCACAAAGGATCACTCAGAGGCTTATGATAAGCATGTTGATCCCGATGTCACTCAGAGGCTGGGCATGTTGACATATCAGTCACTCAGAGGCCAAATTTCAAGCATGTTGACATATCAGTCACTCAGAGGCTGTTATTTATGCATGTTGACATCAGATCGTCACTCAGAGGCTCAGATTGAGCATGTTGACGCCTTTAGTCCTTATTGGTCTTTAACAGACTATATTTAAAAATACAACACGTGTCACTATACTATTGGACATGATTTTACAGGGTGTTACATACCGGTACCGAAAAAATTCGGTACGAGAAATTCGATACCGGTACACAATACCAAATCTCATCCCTACTCTACACCAAGTGAGAGTTGAACCTACATCTCCCAAGAGAAATGCAAACCTTCCACCACTTGATCTAAAGATAATTGGCATTATTTTGCTTTTTATATTTTATTTTTATATACATTTATATATACTATATTTCATATGGAGGGGATCACAAAAAACTGATTCTTATTTACATGTATTTAGGAGTGTAATTTTTTTTATCTATAGCATATTTGAATGTTGATTACCAAATTAATGAGCTTATATTGTATTTCGTTGAAATTCAGAACTAAATTTGTATTGTTAAACTTGATTTTGGCTTGTAATGTATTAGGTTGAGTTTATTTTGTAAATATTCTTTTAAACTACTGAAAAATATTTAAGACTACTGTATTTTGAGAGTTACGTATTAATTTTTCTTTTCAAAATCAAGTCAAACCGAGCCGAGCTGAGCCAGCTCGGTGTAAAACCAAGCCGAGTTCGAGCTTAAATTTCCAGCTCAGTTTCAAATACGAGTCACGCCCGAGCTTGCCATGACTCGACTCGGTTCGGCTTCTGAACAACCCTACTTAATTCTTTCCTTTTTTCACTTCAAACCACAAGATTTTTCCTTCTATTTTGAAAATATCAGTTGACTTGTCTTTTTAGTTAATGAATTGTTTCAATCAATCGGAAGCTTTCACGTAACATACGTTGTTGTGTCGCTGCTACAAATTTTGATATGTCACAACATATTTTGACACGTCGAGTGGATTTCTGTATGGCGTAGGTGAATGGATCTTTTGTGCCAACATTGAAATCTATTGAACCAAAGGATTGTTGTCGAACATAGATTAATTGAAAATTTTTAATTGTATTATCGAACTCATTGGTAAAGATGATCATTTTAATGATTTTCTTTATTTTGGTAACTTAATAGTGGAAGTCAAGTTACCATAACAACATAACAAATTTGTAAAGTTTAAATTTACTTTACGAATCCTAAAGTCTAACAAACTCGTACCACAAAACCTTAAACATTAGCGACACAATTATTTACGTTTGTTTTTCATAACGTAACGATTGATTATCTTTTTATATATATTATGTATTTATATACATGTATACATGTTTCTATATTTTAAAAATATGTTATAAAAATACAAGTGCTACAAATTTGTACAAGACAGGTTTAATGTGAATTAGATGATTACAAAGTTGTTTATTAATATACATATCCGTCGGTTATTGTAACACATCTATGTGAAAACCTTTTGTTTTATGAAAGTTTAGAACTTTAGATATAACGATTGGTGTTTTAAAATGGAAAATCATAATATACAAGGCGGTGATTGCATGTTATTTATAAACTTAGAGGGGTTCAATGTGAATATCAAAGATTGTAGAGGCGTGAATTCTTTTGCTCCGAATAAGACTATGCGTAGTGGTGCTGTTTTAGGCGTTTTTTGCCTTCAAAAACGCCCCACAACGCCTCGGAACCGTCCCTAGGCGTTTTTGACCAAGAGAAAGCGAGAGGCGTCCTTATAACACGCCGTGCATTGTTTTTGTGGCCAATCAGACTACGCCCATTAGTTTAAAATTAAAAAAATAATAATAATTGGGTAATGATTTTGGGGCATTATCCCACTAAGCCTATTTTAGAAAACGTCTATTAGTTTACGTCATGTGGTTGACTGAACTGCCACATGACGAAAAACATTCAAAGATAGGAGCATTATTCACCCTTACCACTAAGTATGGTCCAACGAAATCTTTCTTTGCGAATAACCACACATGTGTTTGATTTGACGAATTAAAAATTTTAGGCCAGTTATAATATTTTCAAATTTAATTTATTATATTGTTTACTAATTACTAATAATTAATTATTATATTGTTTACTAAAAGTAAAAGCTGGATTTAATACAGTATAATTGATTAATATATTAATAGCATAATAATTACCAAAAATGATATTATTTGGATAAATTGTAAATACCAAAAGTAAAAACTGGACTTTATACAGTATAATTGATTAATATATTTAATAGTATAATAATCATCAGAAAATGATATTATTTGGATAAATTGTAAATAATTCAAATACTATACTAAGGGATGTATATTTGAGTTTTTGAATCAAGAAATTAAGTATAAAAGTCCTTATTTAAGTGAGAATAAAAATTACCATCTATACTATACTATAATACGTATAATAAGGAAAAACTGTGATTTTACGTAATTTAAAGACTTTAAGATCAAACGGAGTGGAGACGTGAAGAGGAAAGGACAATCGCCTTCACGTCACCCCCACACCACCCAGTCCCCTCTTCACTTGGGTGTTGCTCGTCTTCATGCCCATGGCTCCATGTGGTCTAAGTAGTTACAACATTTAAAAGACATGGTATAATCCTTTTAAAATCATATTGTTGACTTTTTAAACCTGCTTTCCCTCACAATTTTTAAACGACCATAACGTTTTTATCATTAGTATTTTTCTTTCAAAAGAATACAACATAAAAATAAACATTTTATCCTCTTTAATTTGAGTATAGTATTGCTATAACTTCTTTTAACTTTTAAAAAATAACGTATTAAATTATTGCCAATTTCTATGTTTCATGCCGCATCATACAAGCACCATACTCTATATTTGTAAGAAAATGAGAAAAGGTTAACAAATTGTTTTGGTTTGATATAAAGTTAAAAATTAAAATTAAATTATTTTGAAATAGAGAAGTAATGAAACGAGCAGAGAAAATCACGAGACTAGCTATTATTTTAATGTGTTATACCTCTTTCGTACATATTTGGTATAACAAACTATATATTAAAAGAAAACAAGAAAAGGGGAAACATATGATTAAGGAGGAAATAGGAAAGGGAAAATATATGATTATCTAACAAACTATACGTTTTGTATGTTGGTATAAGATTGGAATGAAACGTTAAAGTCAAGTTAGTATAATACTTTGTAAAGTTTATTTTCACTTCTTCACATTCTGGAGTTAACTAGGTTCCCGTTTAACAAATTTGTATCGCAAAACCCTAAATGTTTCATAGCGACATCATCAGTGGTTGAGCTAGTCTAAAAATTCAGAAATATTTCAATTTTTTGTTGGAATTAGGGGTATTCTTTGTATATAAAGATACAAAATTTACACTACGTAAACAAAGTTGAGGAAGACAAAGTTTAGAGGTAGCCCAGACTACCCCTCCTTACATATTGTCTCCGCCCCTGAACACCATCCCTTGCCATACATAACACAATTATTTGAAGTTTGTTTAAAAGAAAACGAATATTGATTATTTATTTTGTTTATATACATGTTTTGTATATTTCAAGAATCAAGAGTATATTATAAAATTACACAATTGCTATAAATTTGTATAAGACATGTTTATTATAAAATAGTTGATTATTAATATGTATTTGTCGGTTACTGTAACATGGCTATGTAAAGACTTTATATCGTCAATGCATATTTTTTTGTATCATATGAAACTTTACATTAAAAGTTTGGTGTACAAAATGGAAATTTTTAATATACAAGGCACTGATTGCAAGTTATATTTAACTTGGAGAGGTTCAATGTGAATATCAAACATTGTAGAGACGTGCTTATTAAAAACTGGATTTTGCAAAATTGGATTTTAAAAACTGGATGTTATAAAATTGGTATAACTGAATATTATATATTTAAAACATCTTGATAGATATTTGTAAATTTTTATATTAATTTTTTTTTGTTAAAAACTGAATTTTAATAAATGGTATAAATATTATATATTTAACAGTATAATATTTATCAGAAAATGCTATTGTTTGGATATATAGTAAAGAAATTAAATAATATATCGAGAGGATGAAGCTGGTTAAGACTTTTAGAACGAAGGAATAAGAATCAAAGTCATTTACGAGTTTAAGTGAGGATAAAATTAAATATATATTTGAAAGAAAATGAGGAAAGACCGTTTAACAAGCTAGTTTTTACTTTTTTTTTTTTAATAATTTGGTAAGAGAATTATAATTAAAGTTATATATATATATATACTGTTTCAAAACAATAGAGGAAATGGGGTCTTATAAAAGGAATTCAGAACCAACTATTTAGCATCTTATACCTCTTTTATCATTTCAGGATAATTTCATTAAAGGTATTGGATAACTATTTTTACTCGTATATTATCTTTTAGCATGATAAATCATGTGTATACATAAAAATAGATAAAAGTTCAAATACAAATACCCTTATCATATAAAATGTATGAATATAGTAAAAATGTAAAAAGACATGGTGATATTTTCGTAATTATTTACTCATATAATTAATCAAAATTACTCTACAAATGATCTTATAGGGTAATTTTGTAAAATGTTCTTGTAGAGTAATTTTGATCTTGTATCATAATTACTCTACAAATGATCTTGTATGGTAATTTTGATATTATAATGTAATTTTGTAAAGTATCATAATTACCCTACAAATGATTTTGTAGAGTAATTTTGAATTGTATGCTGTTTGATAAACTCGCAGAGTAATTTTGATACAATTGTAGAGTAATTTTGATGTAGAGTAATTTTGATAATTACTCTACAAGATCATTTATAGAGTAATTTTGATAATTACTTTACGAGCAAATAATTACGAAAATGTTATCGTGTCTTTTTGGCTTTTTTATTCCTTTCGTACGTTTTTTTACGATAAGACACTTTACATGGAACTTAACCCCATAAAATAATAGATATGAAAACACATTGTATTTTCTCTATTGCCGTGTTAAAAGATTGCATGCTTGTAGACTTTTAGTGTCTCTTTTTATTACCATCCAATTATCAAATAATATTTAACTTTTACATGCCACGTGAACTAGAGGACACCAATTGAAGACCTTAACGAGTCACTCCTAAGTCATATATTTAACTTTATGCTCATTCAATGCATTTGTTCACTTTGATTCACAATGACTTTGTTATTGTGATTCGAGTATCCCTATAGATGCTTTTTCATTATTTGACATTAAATTATTTTCCAGTAAAAATAGATACACGATCAAATGGTCATGTATGTGTGCTTATATGCATGAAGTTGCTCTCATAAAAGTTGGCTTTTCTACTCTTTAAAAAAAAAAAATAAATAAATAATATACTTATAACACAAAAAATAACTATTTTCATCATTTTCTACTTTATTATTTCACTTAAAGCACTTACCTTGTGCGTTTAATTAAAACATTTATTTAGGCTAGAATACTAATTTTTACACCTAAGGTTTAAACACAAGTATTTTTTTTTTAATTTTAATATCGAAATCCTCAAAACAAACACTATGCATCCCTTATTTAGTAAACTTTCTTTCTAAATGCATTGTTTTGTTCCTTTTACAAGTGAAAACTCGATGTAAAAGGATTTCGCTCAATGATTTTAGTTTTTTACATTATGGTCCTTCAACAATATCACCCTCTTCGGTGTTATTAAACTTACCATCTAAAACCTAGACTTTTTCAAATATATATATTCACTTTTTTTTACCAATTACAAGTTAACAAGTGTGTCAATCATTGGCTTTTTTGTTTATAACTTTTGAATTAGGACTTCTGGAGGTTGAGATGGTTTAGTCATGTAAGGAGGAGGCAAACGACAGCCACTGTTAAAATCGTGGAAACTCTTATAGTCGAGGGAAAAAGGATTAGAGGTAGACATAACTGACTTGGGATGAACGGATCAGGAAGGATTTAATAGACTTGCACCGTTCTGAGGACATGGTCGAGGAAAGATGTTCGTGGAGATATAGGATTAGGGTTAAGGACTTTTAGGAGGTTGATACGGTTGGGTATTAGAGACCTGTCTTAGGAGCGTTGCTTTTTAGTTGTTTTTGGTGGTCTTTGCATGTTAGTGCTTGCCTTTGTGCCTACTACTTGCGTGTATGTTAATGCTTTCTTTATTGATTCGTAGCTTTAAAAGTTTACTTCAAGAATCTATATTTTCAAGTTCCTTCTAAAGTAGTTATATGCCTATTTATGATTCATTTGACGCTTATAGTTGAATGGGGCTTTGGAGCTTGGGGTCTATTAGTTGATATATGTCTTAGTATAGGCCCGACCCTAAGCTGATTTTAGCCGACCCTAATCAATGTAATCCTAGTCTCTCTCTATATATATATATATATATATATCCTATATGTAATCTCATTGTTATCACAATCATAATACAATCAATATACAATTATACCAAGTTTATCTTGGTATCAGATCGTAACCCTAATCAGCCACCGCTTCACTCATTATTCACGGGTATTGTTCATGGACACTATTCACGGTTACTGTTCCGATTACTGTTCACCGTCGCCGTCTCTTTTGAATTTTTTTTTCTTTTTCGATGGCTGGTCAACAACTAATAGCTTTCACCACTATAGAAAAAACATCACACAATTCTCATAAGTTTGGCTTTACCCTATCCCCCACAAATTATGGCCATTGGAAACTTATGATACAACCCTTTAACACCACCCACAGCCTATTCGGCTATGTTGATGGCACTATTCCCTACCCGCCATCAACCATCACAGCCTCATCCGCATCCGGTAAAGACAAAAAAGGCAAAGAACCCGTTACTCAACCCAACCCCGAATACACAACATGGTTTTGTAACGATACGCATGTTCAGATGCTGATCATCTTACTATCTCGGAAGCCTCTTTTCAACACGTTCAAGGTGTCACTTCCCGTGATCTTTGGCTAGGTCTTGAACGTGCTTATGCACCACACACCTCCTCTAGAGAATTTACCTTGAAAACACAAATTTTAAAGATTCAGTTGAAACCAGAAGAGACATTGGCTGCCTATTTGTCCAGGGCACAGGAGTATGCCAATGCCCTTGCCAAAATTGGCCAACCCATGGCTGATAAAGATATTGTGAAGCTTGTTGTTGCAGGTCTCCATGACGAGTACGATGGAGTCAAACAAAATCTCTTTGCAAGAAAATTCACAACTGTGTTTAATGAACTTCCTGGACTCCTTGCTGACCACGAGTTCTTAGTCAACAAATTAGTCCTAGAACCTGCTCCTGTACAGGCATTCACGATGGCTACAACAGCAAATTCCTCATCAGCCTTGGCTGAAACAGTGCAGGTCATCCAACAACTTGTTTCTCGCTTGGGTTTCAACTTCAACCTGTCTTGGGTGCCCCTCAGAATGCGTCTCCTCAAGCTTTTTACACCAACAGGTTCGAACAACCAAACTATCCATGTGGCCGTGGTCAACATGGTGGTCGGCGTACCAACTACAACCGCAATCAAGACAATCGTACTTCAGGTCAGTTCAGTTGGGCTTCTAACCAAAACACTGTACTATGGTACTTGTAACAGGTGTGTAATAGGCCACGTTCCCTCCCAATGCCCAAACAGAGATCCATATACAATTCGCAACAGACAACCCACTTCCAACTATGTGAATTTTCGATCACAAGCCTCCACTACCTATCTTCCAGACACAGGATCCAACGGCCATGCTTCACTCGATATGTCAGGTTTTGATCCCGCTGAGCCCTACTTCAGTGATGAGAGTCTTCATGTTGGTAATGGTATGGCTCTACCCATCCTATGTATTGGTTCACAAACAATATCCTCTCCTAACAAAACTTTTTACCTAAAAGATATCCTTCATGTTCCCGGACTAAAAAAAATCTTCTTTCTGTTCAAAAATTCTATCAAGACAATAATGTTTATTTTGAATTTCATGCTACCTTTTTTTTCTGTGAAGGACAAGTCTACACACACTATCCTCCTCACGGGTCCAAGTGAAGGTGGGCTCTACTCTATCAAGCTTCCCACCAAACAACCAATTCCAAAGGTCACTTTTTCAATCACTCGTGCTACAACAACCACATGGTATCAACGATTGGGACATCCACACTCTCAATTGTTCAAGACTATGCTTTCTAAATACCGTTTACCTGTTTCTTCAAAGACTTTTAATTCTGATTGTTCTTCTTGTTTTTGTTGGGAAATCCTCAACACTACATTTATTATTATCAGATTATAAAAGTACTCATGTTTTGGACTTAATTTTTTGTGATGTTTGGGGTCCAGCCCCTATAAGTACACATCCACTACCACTACAAATCATCCACCTCTGCCCCGTACTCGCCCACCAAACCTACGTCAAAACCCCAAACAAACAAACCCATTTAAACCCACCTCCTTTCATACACCCACCACTACACCTGGATCATCACCTCAAGTTGAACCCACCTCTTTTGCCATTGCCAACAAAGCATCTCACTGGCGTCAGGCTATGGCAGATGAATAGACTGCACTTACTCGAAATGGTACTTGGTCATTAGTTCCTCGTGCTTAATACAAATACAGTTGGCTGTAAATGGGTGTATAAGGTTAAAAAGGATCAACATGGGGCTATTAAGTGTCGTTTGGTTGCTAAAGGCTTTAATCAGCAGGTGGGTATTGACTATACTGATACTTTCAGTCCAGTGGTAAAATCTACCATTATACGTGTTGTTCTTTCATTGGCAGTTACACGTCATTGGCCCTTATGTCAATTGGACATTCAGAATGCTTTCTTGCATGGTGGCTTGAAGGAGACAGTTTATATGAAACAGCCACAGGGGTTTGTTGATCCTCAAAAACCAAATCATGTGTGCCTTTTACATAAGTCCCTTTATGGGGTCAAACAAGCACCTCAGGCATGGTTTGAAAGACTCTCAACAGCTTTGACTGCTCTTGGCTTCCGGGGTTCTAAAACAGATCCCTCCCTTTTTATATACTCACACAATGGAACACTTTTGTACATGCTTGTCTATGTAGATGACATTGTTTTGACAGGAAACAACAACAATGCAATTGATCATATTGTCAGGGGTCTTAGCCAATCTTTTGCCATACAAGACATGGGATCCTTATCTTAATTCTTGGGGATCGAAGTGGTATGCACTGGGTCTGATATTCTCCTCTCTCAAAAGAAATATATTACTGAATTACTTGCTCGGGCGAACTTATCACATTCTAAACCGGTCCCATCACCATGCATTACTAGTGTCTCACTTTTTCTTGGTGACAGTCCCTTGTTTGCTAATCCAGTTAAATACATGTAAATGGTTGGAGCATTACAGTATGTTACTCTCTATCGGCCTGAAATCACCTATGAAGTCAACAAAGTATGCCGTTTCATGCACTCTCCCACTGACAATCATTGGTCTGATGTTAAACGTATTCTACAATATTTACATGGGACGTTTGATCATGGTCTTTTGATCTCCAGCACTTCTTCTTCTGTTTTACATGCTTATACTGATGCCCACAAGTTAACCGCCTTTTCTGATGTGAAGTGGGCTGGTTGTTCAGATGACCATCAATCCACCAGGGGATATGCCATCTATTTGGGGTCAAACCTCGTTTTTTGTCAGCTAGGAAGCAAAAAACTGTCTCTAGGTCATCCACTGAAACATAATACAAGGCCTTAGCAATACAATTGAGGAATTAACTTGGCTTGAAACATTGTTGGCTGAACTTCATGTTTCTATGAAGATACCTCCGATTTTATGGTGTGATAATTTGGGAGCTACATATCTTTCTGCCAATCCAGTCTTCCATGCCAGAACAAAACATGTAGAAGTAGATTTTCATTTGTTCGTGAGAAAGTTGCAAACAAGAAGTTTTGTTCAGTTCATTTCTATACATGATCAAATAGCTAATGGCTTCACAAAACCCTTGCCTTCAGATCGTTTCCTCTTCTTGAAGTCCAAGCTGAAAGTCCGGTCCCGGCTTTAGCTTGAGGGGGAGTATTAGTTTATATATGTTTTAGTATAGGCCCGACCCTAAGCTGATTATAGCCGACCCTAATAATTTTAATCCTAGTCTTTATATATATATCCTATATGTAATCTCATTGTTATCACAATCATAATACAATCAATATACAATTATACCAAGTTTATCTGGGTCTCACTGGAAGTAGCCTCTTTATCCTTTGGGATAGAGGTAAGGCTAACCTACATCTCACCCTCCCCAGACCCTACTAGTAGCCTGACTATGAGTGGGATTATACTGGGTGTGATGGATTGATATGGAATTTCAAATATACAGTTGTGATATCATTGTTTTTATGTATGCATCGATGTAAGTTTCGTTTAAAACGGAGTTTCGCGTGATAATGTACAAAGCACCTATATACAATACAGACTCATGGGTTTATGTAAAGGTTTTTTTATGTAGGTTTTGAATATTATCAACATCCCCATCATAAAGCATAGAGATTCGATTACATTTTTCAAATGTATTTTTTTTGGCAACTAGAAACCGCAGCCGCAACACATTGGTCTTAAAAACTACACATTATTTGTAAGGGATTGAAATGAAACATGGGCGAAAAATACATGCACCCATGTTTCTCTACATGCTCTTTTTCCTATTCATCTTTTAGGTTTTTAACTAACCCGTGTACTATAATCTATTCAGAAAGCTAATTGCCCCTTGATTATCGATGACATGTCTTTTACGATAGGAGGTGCTTGAGGATGCATTGAGACATGCTTATCTATACCTTTCCGTATTTCTCTCCCATCCTATAAAAATTTAACCATATTATGTATGTGTCACTTTATTACACAAAAGGTTACTAACAAATGTATAGTTCGGTTAATGTAAATGTGAAATGGGTACCTTGAAAAACGACGAATCCTTGGGGCTCAAGTTGTCGATATTGTTGACACAACGTGCAATGGTGACAAAAGAGTTGAAGGAAATAGTCGCTAGACAAACTTTATTTTAGATGCCATTGTCTTCTCATTTTGGTGTGAAAACCATTTTAAAATATTGCTAAAAACCGATGACACAACCTTCATAGCTCATGGTGCCGAAACACTGATTGTGAGAAAGATGATACCAAATCAAATCGGCGAGCACCATAAATCCCGCGTGAAAACAGTATAGCGAACCCGTTCACTCCAAACAGTAATGTTTTCAGATAATGTAATTAGTTTAGTTGTTATAGTTAGGGATGTTTACTATTTGGTTTAACTGGTTTTGATAGAAATTTTGAGCTATATTGTTAATTTTGGTTTCAAGGAACGAGAAACCAAACTGGCCGGGTTGGTTGCGTCAGATGGACTTCTGGTTCCGGTCCTTTTTTTTCTAAAATCATTAAATAACTTGCATTAAAACTTTTAAATGATACAAATGATTAATTGATGATTACAATTCTAAGCCGAATTGTTAACTACGGTTTCAAGGAACGTGAAACCAAACTAGTTGGGTTGACACTCTCGCCCGGACCTCACCTTTTGAAGAAAATTTTTTAACTTTTTTTTTTCTTTAAATGATGAAGATGACTGATGATTATAATACACACTTGCGACTACATATTCCAAAATTTATGAATAGTTATGTTATTAAGGCGATTCGTTTTACACGCCTAAATCCAAGTTCCAAATTGTCAGTCTAGGCAACTAAACCGTCAAAACTTAACGGTCTGGATTTCAAATTAGCCAAACTAGTTGACTTGCTTCGTTTGAACGGGTTGACCGGTCTAAACTGTTCATGAACACAAGAAGGGTTTATAAAAAAATAGGCTTTTTAAAATGTTTACATTTCAGATTAAAATTATGCAATCTTCCCAAATGCATCACATGGACAAAGAAGAACCAAAAAGGCTGAAAAGAAGAGATAAAAAACAATCCAGATTAAAATAAAAAAAAAGACTTTAGATATATATACATAAATATTAATTATTTAAGGCTTCATATTTCATACTTCTTTTAAGTTCAGGGAAGCAATCACAAAGTCCAGTTGCTATAATTATATTTATTCAATTTTTAAAGTCATAATTTTCTTTGTGAATTAATTGAAAAGAAGGTAAATTAGCTATAGTTGCTCCTTTAAAAACGAAAGTTTTGTTTTTCTTTGATTTTTCTTTCTTTTTAATATAAAATTTAAGCTCAAATAACTATTTAGTTTTATATAACTTTATTCCATCCATAACCATTCTTAATTTTCTTTTATTACTTTTTCTTACATTTAACCAATATATATTTAGTATGCATTTATATTTAAAATTCAAAATTAAATTATAATTATGAATGTTATTTTTTAATCATAAATATAAATTTATTTTTATTCTTTCTCACATAAATTTATATTGTAAATAGAGTTGTATCCGTTATAAAATATTATTTTCTATCGTAAGCTATAACAAGTGTCTGTACTGTATCACTATAGGGACGAACCGAATTGATACCTTCACAACAATATCTATAATAGGTCGATTCTATTTGAACAACATCGGTACCGGTATTGGTACTATCGGTTTCGTTTATGATATTCGTTCTTTGTGGTTTTCAATCGACATAAAACACATGTTGATATCCTTTTAGGATATCACGACTTTATTTTTCGGGTTTTATCTTTTGGTTGCCATACCAAATGCCAATAGCGTGTCACTACCATAACAAACCAAACTAATAGCGACTTAATTCTCTAGGGTTTAAATTTGATAAAACTGAAGTTTCCTGCCTTCAATCTAAGAATGTAATGACTAATGGATGATGGATAAGACTTGAGTTGGCTTAATTCTTCACTACCCGGTTTATAGTTTTCGGTCGACGTAGAACATGTATCAACATCTTTTTAAGTATATCATGACCTTTCATCTTGGATTTTCTCAACCGATACAAAACCGAGTCCCCATAGCGTAGCGCGGGTCATATTCCTATTACTAGTTGTTATAATAATTCATTTGGATCTCCTATTGCACTTTCACCTAGACACAAGCATTGCATCCTACACATCAATTATAGCTACACATATTACGTGTAGAACAAATACACCAACAATACAAATACAAATGAGTTTTACATACACATGTCAAATATTCTTACACAACAAATATATATATGTTATGAAACAACGGTCTATTAGCAACTAATATATATGTATAAACATGAGAGCTAGACTATGAAATCATGTAGAGAATAGAACATGGAGAATTCTTATTCATTGATCTAACATCATATACAAATGCCATTATATATAGGCACTCACATTAGTACAATAGTAAATAAGAGAAATGAGTTATACATGTGGAAAATCACTACATAATGGATGCATTCATAGATAGGAGCTATACATGTGGAAAATCACTACATAATGGATGCATTCATAACACTCACCCTTGACTATCCACATAATAGAATACTATTCTTTAATACACTTAATGATGTTGGCTCATTAAAAACCTTGCTAGAAAAACCCAATGGGACAAAACCTCAGCTAAGGGAAAAAGAGTGCAATGCGTATTGTCTCCCCTGATACTTCCGGATTAGGTACGTTGTCTAAAAAAAAACCTTACTTAGAAAATCCAATTGGATAAAACTTAGTGAAGGGTAAAGAGTGCAATTTATGTAAAACTCCCCCTCAATATAATATGTATCATTTCAAGTAACAAGTGCCAATCTTCTATGAAAGTTGTTGAAAAACTTTTGTAGTGAGTAATTTGTCGCTTGATTTGCAATCTATTAATGAACTTGATGTATGATCTTCATGTAAAACTTTAATTACCTCCTCTTGTAAGTAGATACCATAAGATCAATGAATGTGTTTTGTTATAATCCCTGCATTTACAAAACTAACCAAACTTGTTGATGGGTTAGTAAAATATGAACTCATACCTTTCGTACCTTAAGGGTATACTCATTACACTATCTCCTCGTCGTACACGAGTTAAATCTTGCCAATGAATAGCAAGATATATTAATACAATTTGTATTGAATTATGGTACTTCATGACCAAGGATCTTTGCTTCTTTGATAGAAGATGATAAAAGTCATTTTTATCTATATCAAATATTTGAACATCATTAAATGTACTTACATCAAAAGCTTTGTCCATGTGAAAATGTCTAACATTTTCTAGATGTATTATGATTGATGGATTATAATATAAACGTATGTCCTACGTATCGAGCCATAAATTTGCAATATTTTATTTCATTTGCAAATTCTTGCTTAAATATTTGAGCTCTTTTTTTTCTCTTTGGAATATTCAATGACATCATCAACATATAATGCAATACTTGTAAACCTCATATCGTTCTTTTAAAGAAAACAATGGACCAACTTCACCATATGTATTTCTCGTATTCGAGCTCACTGGTGAGTCAATTATATCATATTTGACTCGACTATTTTAGTCCACACATATTTTGTCAACTTCATATAGTATGTTCTTGAGGTTTTGACATCAATGCTTCTAGCATTATCAATCCATGAGGGAATTCGTTCCATCTTATCCATATATGCATGTGCTTTCACTCTTCAGGAGTTTTGCTATATAAATTTGCCCATTTAACACATAGATATCTATATCATGTAAAAGTGTCATGAACACTTGCTTTTATTTCCAAAATCCATATTGTACCATACGTGTACACTATTTATTGAGATATCACAATCACTGGGTACAAGTTTTCAATGTATGTTTATTGGTGCATAAGAATTACATCGTTAAGATGTTTTGATTTACCTTTAAAGAACTCAATTGCTTTAAGAAACTCATCAGGAGTTCAATCATATTCAAAAATGAATCTGTATACAACGATCTTATTGTTCTCAAGAACTTACTTTACATGAATTACATAACTTAAATCCTTCAAGGACTTGCATGTAAACTTTAGTATCTAAATGATACATAACATTTATAAGACGCATATCAATTCTCTCTTTATATTACCAGACTAATTAAATACTAGAAAACTATTGCATCCACCACTGGAGAATACGTCTCCTCATAATTAATCATAGGTGTTTGCGAAATCCTCGTGCCATCAATTGTTGATCGACATAAAAGTCCTAATTATATTAAATATATTTTACAATTTTTTATGGAGTACTGGCACGTAAGCTTTCCATTTTAATAGAGAATTCAACTCTACCTCAATTGCGTCATTCCATTTTGGCGAATCATTTCTTTGTATTTATTTATAGGCAGATTTTAAATCTTGATCCTCATCATTTCATCTTTTCAAGCGCTATATATACAAAAGTATAACGACGTCCATTTTGTTTCGATTCCATACACTTCTAGACATGATATAATTTACTAAGAGCTCTTTATTTTCAGGTACCCGAGGTTCTTCCAGAACCACCATGTCTAATGTCTCTTCAAGAAACCCTTTTTTCACTATAACCTCGACTTGACCATCTTCTTCATTACTTGCTCTAATTTTTTGAGGAATTTTTATTTTCTTGGAATCGACTAGTCTACCACGCTTCAGGCGTGCAATAGACTCATTAATATATGGTTTTCCCTACTAGGACAATTAACTTAATTGGAGCATTAGCAGTTAACTACGTGACTTACTTAGTCACTGTATTTAGGTCAGTTAACATGTCTGGTGATTGATTCTTTAATCTAGGTAACGAATTATCTTTTGAACTTCTTGTTCACACAATTTAGTTTGAGGATCAATGATAATGCATGCATACCCATTCCTTTTTCAACTGCCATTAATCTTCCTTTAATGTTGAAAATGTTAATTTACTTAAAGTAAGATTTAACGAGCCATAAATAAATATCTCGTTAATTTCTCTAAGTATGTAATCATAAATAGTATTTTCATCCAACATATATTCCCAACATTATTTGAGTTTCAATCTTTATGCGTTGTGGTAGATCAATTCCAATGTATACCGCATAATAAAAGGTTTGATGGGAAATATTTGGTTCTTGACCAAAACCAACTATAATGGGGAGAAACTATTACAACATGTTGGCTTGATGTCAAATTATGTTACCGGCATGTAAAATCACATGTGCTCAAATATGAACTTTTGCTCTCTTGATTATTGGCTTTGCAATCAATTTGTAGATGTTTGATCATCGTCTTCAACAAAAACAATATGTGTCTTAAACATTTAGAAAGTTTAATACTTATTTCAATAATCGTTAGTAACATGGATACTAAATTCAATGTTATAACCACCATAAATATGATAATATGAAATAATATGCTTGCTATCTCATTAGCTAAGCTACACACAACTTCAAGTTGTAAATTTGATGACCATTTAGACGATGCATCGATTTAAAAACACTAAACGGTATCATGTTTGGATATATACATTCTTCATTCATTCCATAATATTTTAGGGATTCACACCCTACTTTGGTTGGTAAATAATTAACTTTTGTTGAGAACAACTATGACAGTTTAATTATCATGAAGAATCTTCTGGTTATTTATTAAGTTTCACGTCATTATTAGCTCGGTGTGGTCTAACTAGTCACGCCAACATATAGTTAAGGTCCATAAACTTATGGTTTATGATATTGTATATGTATTTCTTGCACGTATGTAATACAAAACATAAGATATGAAAGAATGTATTATAACTTCAAAGTTCAAACATCGTGTAATGTAATCACTAGTTTACCACTTTTGGTGGTCGATCTCATATGACTATCATTATAATACTGATATTCGATCTCATTATTAACTTGGCTATCTTATAATTTCTGATTGTTTGATCTCTTATTAACATGATGATTGTTGCATTTCTAATGGTCAATCTCATTATTAATATGATCATCATTACAATTTTCTCAATGATGGCCATGACTACAATGATCAATATATATTCACTTCATGAATCAGAGTAAAACTATACAATTTTTACGGTTTTCCATTATTTTATCAAACATATAGGTATACAGTCGTTTCAAACCATTTATACCCTTTAAATGATATTGCTACTTTAGGAGTATATTTGAGGTTTGACAAACAAAATTTGTTTTATCCGATTTCCTTTATAAATAAACTTCTCTTCGTATAACGTCAATTGAGAAGTAATTATATGTCCAAGTCATATAATATTTCTTTTATACTTGATAATGAGATACAAGGAGTATGACACTTTGGGTATCAAATCTAAGCATATTTCTATTTTTCATGAGAATGACAATAGACACAACTTTGGTTTAGTCGTTCTATTCGGTATTATCGATGCAAAGAAGTGATAGCACATAGAATACAAGGTATAGATAGCAACAAATCATACAATACGTGACCTTATAACATGTCATCACATAAAAATAACATATAATGGGCCTTTATAAAATAATAAATATTTTTATCACTAATAAGCAAACGCATATAATTTATGTAATAACTTATTATGGTATAACCAAACATAATATCTTATATATTTTGAACACTTACTTTAAAACTTAACCATATATCTGTATCAAGTTCTCAGATCATTTATTACTTGTATTTGAAAATTTTATTTGAAAACTGTAATACTGATGAATTACATAACATACTCATTTTTTTTCTTCTCAAATATTGATATTTAAACAATTGATCACATCATATAAGCAATCTATACATTGTACATATGAAGCAGTAGCAATAGTCACTATTTTATACTAGCAATAATAATAGTTAATATGCAAATAAATTGTTAAACATTATGACTTGGCATAATGAATGCATGAGAGGTACCGAAATCGCTAAAAAATGTTTCTCTAAAAACAACTAATGATATCTAGCAATATTAATCTATTATATGAATTTCTTATATGCAAAATTTGTAGCATTAACCTTAGTATAAGTACCAAACGATACTTGCATAATCATGTTATAACAATAATAATAATAATAATAATAATATATTGCATTATAAGTTGTGTAGATTATTTAAAACTAAATCAATTGATGTTTATAAACAGAGGATTAATATCCAATGAGCACTACTCACATAACTAATTTATATATAATTATGTTAAAGTCTTTTGACATGCTATGTATTCACAATGACTAATAAAAACAATTAATTACAAAATTCATATCCATTTAAATTATAAACTATACAAAATGAAAATCTATTACATACATCATGTATATATTACCACCAATACAAACATATATACCTAATACCATTGCATTGTTTAGTCTGTAAATGTTGAGTTTCATACTTTGTAATATTGAATATTGAATTTAATTGTTTTCCATGGATTCTAAAAGCACATATAATATTCTCTAGATTGCAAATTAACTTCCTAAAATCAAAATAATTCAAAAATTTTATTTACAACTTAACAAGGTTAATAAAGAAGCATAAATATATGATTATGGTGGCTCAAAGAATATGTAGATGAGCATTACTAGATTGTAAGAGTCCTAAATAACATATATTAAATTAACTAATTAAATGATAATCCAGCCAATTTAGAATAATAGAAGGGATCATTTGTAAAAGAGAAAAAAAAATGAATATTCGTAATATTGTCGTCGTCAACGAAAAATCTGGTTATTCAATTAATAAGGAGTATTAGAAAAAGATGATTAGTCAATTGTAACGTCATAATTTATGATATAACATCTAAATCCTATCTAAATCCTGATGAATACCAACATGCTAATATATATATAATAACTTCTAAAAGTAAATGAAAAAAAATAATATAGATAAGAGTTCAATCATGAGACTACATCCTAGAATTTATAGTAATGATTAGTTTAAGTTTATATATGTATATTAATAAGTGTCACCAGTAAGATTGATGTATCATCATCAAATATAATATGAAATAATCATACCTTTATTAGTAGAGATTGCAGATTCGAAGATCCACGTTTTGTCAGCAGTGGCTACGCATCTATGGTTTCCAACTTTTCATCGCATAAGAAACCCATCTTTCATCATTTTGGATAATTATTGGGTTGTTTTCTCAACGTGCGAGATTGAGTTAGGCTGGAAAATAATGCACATCAAAGGCAAGGAAAAAGGGATACCAAGGGTGGCAAAACACAGTTGTGAAACAACGGTCTATTAGCAACTAATATATATGTATAAACATGAGAACTAGACTATGAAATCATGTAGAGAATAGAACATGGAGAATTCTTATTCATTAATCTAACATCATATACAAAAGCCATAATATATAGGCACTCATATTAGTACAATAGTAAATAAGAGAAAGAGGTTATACATGTGGAAAGTCACTACATAATGGATGCATTCATAGATAGGTGTTATACATGTGAAAAGTCACTAAATAATGGATGCATTCATTACAATTTACACTTAATTGTGAACGATGTACAAAGTACAACGTATGTTGCAAAAACATACACAAACATCACTTATACTTAATATATAAAAACCTACATATATTAAAGTACACTAAATTTACAACCAATAGCCTTTTCAGAAAGAAACTTATACTTGTTGATAGCTTGAAGAACCTTTCTCACTAAAACAAAACCGGAAGTAAATAACCTAATTCAGACCTACATATGTTTATAATACATTATCTACGTTCGACTTATCAGTTTGTGATTCACCAAGGAATATAGGTAAAAAAAAATCGTCTCAAGATTATACATTTGCCAAAAAAAAGATAAACAAAGATCATACAATTTAAATACATAATCATTAAAGGACCAGCAAAGTGTTTCCCCAAACTTTTTTTTTCCAGCAAAATTACTACATGTCTTAATGTTACACCAGTCAATGAGTTGCTACAGATGGCCTAGCAACATAACACCTTTAATTTTTTCTCTACAAATATGGTAAAATGTTTCTTTGCTAGATTCTATTTTATCAACTTTATATCATTCTGCCGTTGTGAAACAATGAAAAAAGTATGTTCTTCAATACATAGTTTTGTTAAATTCATTATTCGATTGTATTAAATTGTTGGACTCACAAATTTACAACCTTATTAACAACAGAGTTCATAGTAAAACATTCAGTTCGTACGTTTTATATGTTAAAGGTATTTGTATTTGATCTTCATATATATCACCAAAGTTAAAATTAAATAGATTATTATTACATCATCGGTTCTTAAATCTGGTACGTTTAACATTGCCTTATTTACTTTTGGTAATTTTTAGAGCTATGATGAGTACAGCTATATATGATTTAAATCTTGTCCACATTATCATGTTTTGGTGAGTATACTAGTATAATAGGATAGATACACACAATAAAATAGATTATAGATCGAAATAACAATTACAAATATGAAGAAAACATTGTATATTAATCCTAACCATGTTAATAAATACACAAACACAGTAAATGTTAACTATATATCTATAATATATGGTCAATAAAAGCTGTAAATCTAACTGAGTCAACAAGTAACACTTGGAGCTAGGAATAAACTATCTACAAAGACCATGCATACTAGAAAACCTTAAACTAATTAACGTTTGAAGACAATGAACATGAAAAAACAAATGACACTGATGATGGCAATGATCCGAAAGCGTAGTAGTGACGATCCAACATCACGAGTGCTGGTGGAAAACATATTATCACCTGAATGCATGCATGGAAACCAAAATGATAATATATTAAAGTTGAAGATAGTTAAAGAGTTAAAGAAAGTGTTACATACATAGTTACATACCAATGTTGAAGTTTATGTCTTGCTCAAGTGCAGATGGAGTGGGAGAAGTTGCCGGACTCATTTGTGCAACCAAAAATGTGAAAAACATGTAAAAGAAGACAAAACAAATTATCTTTTTCTTCCTCATTTGCAAATGGTAGCAAAACATTGACCATTTTGGTTGAGGCACGTGTTCAACACTATTTTCCACCACCATCACATCCTTATTTGTTCCATAAGTTCAAACACTACAATTACCCGGTGTAACCTCAGGCACGTGAGCCATCTTCGGCAGTACATACTGCTTCGGCCGTTGTACCCTGGTAAACAGTCGCGTCGTCTTTAGTAGAGGCGCGAAATCTGTTTTAAGGGAATCGTGTTGAACACGTGCCTCAACCAAAATCGTCAACGTTTTAGTGTGCTCTTTGTTGCAGTCTAGGATGCTATAAGTGCGGGTGAATAACCTACCAGATATGCTGCTTGAATCAAGATTGGTATATATAATTATATTTTATATTCTTTTTATTTAGTTATTACAACCGATATTGTACTATGATATATCCTATGAATAATGAGAGTCTCGTTATTATATTTTTTGTAATTATATTTTATAAAAAGTGAACCTAGTTCCTACAATTGTTACAGGAAAAAGATGACAAATGATGTGTGGGTTAATTTATAGGGTTTTTAAAGTTTGAAAGACTACATATGTTGATTGGTTTGTAGGATTTATGTTCTTTCAACCTAGCTATTACCTATATACGCTTTTCTAGTATTTGTGTTGCTTGGTTGTTTGGAAAAAAACATTAAAGCTAACAGGGCCCATTTTATTAGCTGAACCGATTTACAATGAGTGTACATAGTTCCATATCCAAATACCTATTTGTACACTAAACTTTACCTATACATATGTCACGTATATAGCTCTATACATGGTATATAGGGTTTTCATGTACACCATGTATAGCTTTACGTGGCGTATAGGGTTGTCTTCTTCGACCAGACGGTCAAATCTCGTACTATGTCAAATCAATCACATATATGACGAGTAAAGGCATGCACGAGACTTGTGTACGCTGCGTATGGCTCTATAAGTGGCGTACATCTGTCAGATTTGACATCGATACGATGTTGTCTAGTCAAATGAATAAAGGTATACACCGAGTACAAGACTATACGAGGCGCATACTTATGAATATGGAACATTCATATAAAGACTTCCAGCTGCTTATTCATGACATACGAATGTTGCTTCATTTTATTTGCATTCTTCCTCGGTTTATTAGTTGTCGGACGAGTGTGGAGCTAAAATATCATTGTTTTAGGATGACAATTATTTCTTTGGACATTATTCTAATGACTCGTGGGGGGTGCCTGAAACCAATCTGGTATCGTTTACTAACTTAACTTCCTTCATTATTGTTTCGAGATTAATAAATATTTATCATACCCTTTTTTAGGAGGAATCAGGCATTCCAGATTCTAAAGAGGAGGAGGAGGTTGCATCTGGCGTCTTTGTTAATCAAAAGAAATCGTTGCAAGACTTGAATGAGGCTTTGACTCCATCTGTTGATGAACTATATTATCCGGTGCATCAAGTTTTTCCAATTTACGGATACGAGTGTGAATCTTCATGCGTGCAACAAGCCAATCCAGATGGATACATAGGACACAATGCTGATCCTGCCCCTGTTGATGAAGCATATTATATGGAGCAACAAGAGTATCCGGATTACGGATACAGGTGGGAATCTTCTTACGTTCAACAGGACAATCCGAATGGACACGGAGAATACGGTGGTGAGCCTCCATTCACACCACCGTATTATGATGAGTAACCTCCTAACTCGAGCAATCCTTACGAAAGTAACGAAGTGTCACATTCGTTGTACGTGCAAGCAGGCCATCCGGAAGATGGAGGATACGGTGGTGAGCCTCCAAACACACCACCCTATGATGATGATGATGATCAACCTCCTAACCTGCGCAATCCTTATCAAATTAAGGAGGTATCACATTAATTTAGTTTAAATGTTAGATATTAAAATTAGTACACATAATAAAAAATAAGTAAATAAGATAAATAAATATTAAATGTAAGTTAACTGTATCTGTGTTTTAGCTTTTCATGTCTCTAAAGAAACTGAAGAAAAGGGTACAAGAAAGGGCAAAAGAGAATGGTTACGTTATTGTGACCCGTCTATAGAATATTAGTGGTAGCATGGGGAGGGTATAGCTTGTGTGCGACGTGGTGGTGAGCACCGTACTAAAGCAACAGTTAGGAATCTATCAAGCCACGCGTTTGTGTTGACAAATATTTTAATACATGTTGTAGGAAATTGATGATAAAATCTCAAGAAATCTACTTAGGGTGGACTAGAAACTCACTGGAAACTTTATTTATGAATTTTGTACTTGTTATATTTCAATTTGCAATGTTTAGTATTTTCATTTTTAATACAATGACCTTTAGTAATGGAAAAATATGGTATTTAAATTATTGTCACAATCATAGTGTTATGTTGTCTTTAAACAATCTCATTCGTCTTACTCCGATATTTTTGCTATCGGTTGGAGTGTGACACGCAATAAGGGCGTAGACATCCACATGCCGGTTCAGTTGCCGGCACACATTGAGGTAGTCTATCCGCCAGCTCTGCCTGGGGGCGTGCAAGAGCATGCCCCCGATATGGATAGCCATAGCCACGACCACCGCCCGGGACACCTCAGTTTCCACATCACGTTATTCCAGGTCCTCCCCTAGGAGCAGCGTTGTATTAGTAGTTACGGGCCGATGTTGGCAGGCTTATTGATACAGTTGGCAAGATATCTTATTCGTTGTAGTGGTTGGTTGATGAGGCGAAGGAGCGGCGACAGCGTGAGGGTTACCTCCCCGACTGTTCCGTCCACTTGCAGGTTGACATCAACAACAACAACAACAAGAACCGCATGGGCAGCAGCAGGATCCATAGCCATAGACGAGCCTGTTGTTTTTGTTTATGTATTTAGTTTTCAGTTATATTTTATCTTTTGTTATGTATGTACAAATTTATGCTATATATATATATATCATATTCAGTTGTATCTATGTTATTGGTTTACATGATGTTTGTTTGTATTACATAATATCTCATAATAATTTTTTTTATTTTTTAAGTAGTAAAATTGAGCGATGTAATATTTTGAAACGATAAAACTAAAACTGAAGTGGTATAATTTTTAAACAATAAACATCCATACGATATAATATTTGAAATGGAAATTTTGAAACGGTATAATGTTGAAACGATAATATTGGAACGGTATAATGTAGAGAACGATATAATGTCGAACCGGACGGGAGTTAAAAAAGGTATAATATTCGAAACTTACCGACCGGACTTTATCAAACAAATTAATGGTTTAATAGTTTTAAACGATATAAGGTTGAAACGACATAGTGGTTTAAAAGAGGGTTAAAAAATACAATAAAAAATATTCGAACCGTGCCGGAGTTGTTCAAAATAATAAACGATATAATATATTTTAAACGATATAATGTTTGAACCATACATGAGTTTATAACACCAAAACACAAATTCACCAATCTAAATCTAAATGTTGATGAGTTATATACCCCACGGAAATCCCTATGATCTACCCTGAATTTTTGTGCTGAGTTCACTATACGCCACGTACAACATATATAGACCTTAAGTTGTGAAAATAGACACCGAGGATGTGCAATTATTTTGAGCCTTTATTTATTGCTTCATTTCGCTATTGCTTGTAAATTTTTGATACAATAAGCGTTCATATGGATTTACAAACATTCACTCAAAAGAAACAGTAAACACAGGGTGTTTGGTAACATTCACTCAAAACTTCAATTTCTTTGTTTTCTGAACATATATGATACTATTTTGAATGAGTTATTGCACCAAATCGAGTAGTTAAGCACACTGAATTTAGGCTTCTTTTTGTCTAGCTATATTACTTCATTTTAGGATCCAAAGCATAATTTTATCACTCACTTTAGACCCCTTAAAAGATTGAGCCAGTGTTGATGGACACTTCCTATACCACACTCTTCAATGAAGAACAAATAGTTAAAGGAATTGGTAAAATGAATTAGGGCTATAAAATGAACCGAATAAACATGAACGAGGTCTTGTATGCAGATGTTTATGAGCTGTTCGTGAACACATGTCGAACATAAGTTTATGTTCGTGTTTGTCTGTTAAGGAATTTCTGTTGTTTGTAAACAGTTCGTGAACATTGATTGCGAACAAAAACAAACGCAAACGAACACAAAAGGGCACAAACGAATACAAACAAACGCAAATGAACACAAACAAATATTAAACTTGAAATTAAAAAAAAACATTATTAACCTGAAACGTCTGACACAAGTAGTCTACTACAAGTACCATACAATAAGTCAAGTTTAGCTAACTAATTCAGACATAATTATCTAAATTACTTAGACTTATCCAAAAAAGTCTTTAGTGTCAAACTTTTTCATATATTTAGATATGGGTTTATATTTAACTATTTTTTTTAAAATATAACTATTAACTAGTGTTTGGGTTGGGGGGGGGGGGGGGGGGGGGTAAGTACAACTTAAAAGGGCAAGTCAAATATTAAAAAAACATTAAAAACTTTAAACAAATTAACATAAATAAACGAACATGAACCAACGTAAACGAACATATTACCGAAGTTCACGAATGCAGTCGAATGAACGAGACATTTGTTCATGTTCGTTCATTTAGTTAATCGAACAAAATACGGTGTTCGTGTTTGTTCATTAACTAAACGAATGAATATAAACGAACTTCCCGCCGAACAGTTCACAAATTGTTCGTTGAACGTTGAGTTCGTTTACAACCCTAACTAGAATCGACCACGTCTTCAAAGTCAAAGTAGGGGTTCACACGTGTAACCACAAAACTTTATAAGAGATCTTCATATTGGAATCCATGTGTCTATTATAAGTAGTTAATAAATAAATAACTGAAAATAAAATCTAACCATTCACCACTCTTTCAACAACAAATTAACACTTAAATCAAAATACACATCCATAACCAATCAACAACATGATCAAAATGAAAAAAGAAGCATATCTTGAATGTATATACAACACTATAGAATCAACTTAAACCACTTTACACACCTCCTAATCTACACCAAGTAACAAAACATGAAAAACTTACATAGGATTTCATGTTGCCAAGCTCTCGCTCGCATTTCTGCATAAGTTGTTTTTGAAGGGCTTGTTTTCTTCAGAGACATTCCGATCCTTCTGCCTCGAACCTAAGACTGCATGCAGGCCAGAGTTTGCATACATCTTAAAGTGGTTATTGCTAGCCATTTGACCGATTTAAGTCGCTTCAAACTCTAAATCGACAAAATGGAAACAGTAGGATGTTTTGCATAGCGGCGGTGGAACACATCAAAGAGCACACGACACCTACGTCCCACGGCCTTTTTAATCTAGCTGAAACAAAGTATAAGCCTAATTACATAATGTACAAGCAATAAAATGTTGCTAATTAGTATTAGTAATATATAAATGCTTAATTTTTACACCTAAGGTTTGAACACATGTTTTTTTTTATCATATGTCCAAATCCTCAAAACAAACATTATCTGTCTCTTATTATAGTAAACTTTATTTCTCTCTTGTTATATATTATATCTCTTATTTAGTAAGCTTTATTTCTAAATGTATCTAAATGTATTGTACTGTTACTTTTTTACAAGGGAGAACCTCACTAAATGTATTGTACTTCTACTTTTTTACAAGGGAGAAACTTAATGTAGAAGGATTTTATGGAATGATTTTAGATTTTACATTATGACCCTTCAACAATATGACCCTCTTCACTTTACTCAAACTTACCTTGTAAACCCTGGACTTTTTCAAAATGTTTACGTTTAAAAGTTTTGCCGAGAAATTGAAGTTTTAAAGAAAAAAAAATTTGGGGGGGGGGGGGGGGGGGGGAGGGTTCAAACTAAGCTTTGCCCTTGTACAACTCACTCATTAGTGTTTTATAGAATTTCAAATATACAGTTTTGACATCCTTGTTTTTATGTATGCATCGGAGTTTCACGTGATAATATGCATCTATGTAAGTTTATGTTAAGGTTTCTTTTTTCATGTATTGAATATTATCAACGTCCCCTCGTAACATACGAAATTTCAATTACTTTTTTCAGTGTTTCGAATGTATTTTTTAGCGGTTAAAAACCGCAGCTGCAGTAACACGTTGTTCTTAATAACTAGTTACACATTATTTTGTAAGGGACTTAAATGAAACATGAGCGTAAAACCCATAAGAATATATATCGAAATATACACCAATTTTCTCTACATGCTCTTTCTCCTATTCGTCTTTTAGGGTTCTTTTTAAATAATCTATGCACTTTGGACATATTTAAAAAGCTAAATCTCCCTTGATAAATGACAACCCATTCTTCTTATAAACATATCCAATCTCCTAGAAGGCAAAGAGGTTTAGCGCTTACATTAACACAAGAGAGCATGTTTCAATTATGTGGGTCAATTATGTGTCGTCATGTGACATTGTGACGTCTTGCCTAGACGGATACATGAAAGTATGTGTTCATGAGATCATATCAAAATGGACCATTCAAATACCTTTAAGATGAATCAATAGAAATCTAGCAAGTGTGATTGTAGCAACTATTCATGAAGTTACTTTAGGGGTGATCCCTATAAAATATCATCTTATTAGTGATGTATGTGATATGTCGGGTCATAAACCCGTTAATGTATAACGGGTGGGTCGCTAATCTGGGTCAGTTTGATCCATGCTTGGATGGTGTTCTTGACATCTAATCACAAATTTAGGTGGTGATTTTTGTATCGTATTAGACTGCCCTTTCGAACCTTTTTTTTCCGTTAGCAAATCTTATTTCTATCAATTAGGTTTAATGCTTTGCAACTTAGAGCACAAGATAGATTGATAGAAGTCCAAAGTTCTATATGAGTTCTTGAACCTATTAATACCTATCATAGGAAATAAGTAAAAGGATTCTCTAATAAAATTTACATTCAGTTTAAACAATAACATATACGATATAGCCAATGATCTCTCGATAAAGTGGTGGAAGGCTTGCATTTCTCTTTAGAGATGCAGGTTCAACTCTCACTTGGTGCAGAGTGAGGCAATGTTGGGCAATGATAGGAGACCCAGGGAAATCTAAGTTCGATTCTTGAGCCAAACGGGTTTTATCCGTAATTTCACCGTGTACCTACGGGCGAGCGGGTTACCCGGTTTTTCTCGGAATTGGTGGTGGACTTGGATTACTCTCGGAGTACTCCATTTAGTCCAGTGGCTGCCCTGTGAGTGCTCAGATTTGATTCTGTTGGCCGTTCAAAAAAAACATATACGATATATCTAATATGTAGAATGGTACACGCTTGGAGATTCTTCATATGAGGTTTTATGTTTGATACCCATTAGCTTCAACTCTCCTAATGACTTTTACTTTGAAACAAATAAATATGATGAAATTAAACAAATTTCTATAAGCTAAACTATATCTTCCATTACATATATGCAAATCATGTTTTCTTTATCTTGACATCTCTTGTACCGTGGGAGGTGTTTGAGTGTACATTGTAGCCATTGCTTGTCTATGCCTTTCCTTATTTCTCTCCCATCCTATAAAAATTAGCCATATTTATATATATATATATATATATATATATATATGTATGTATGTGTCACTTTAATACACAAAACGTTACTAACAAATGTATAGTTTGATTAACGTAAAAGCCAAATGTGTACCCTGAAAAACGACGAATCCTTGGTGCTCAAGTTGTCGATATTGTTGACACAATGCGCAATGGTGACAAAAGAGGTGAAGGAAATAGTCGCTTGACAAACTTCCTTTTAGATGCCATTGTCTTCTCATTTTGGTGCGATACAAACCGTTGTAAAATGTTGCTAAAAAGAAACCGATGACACACCCTTCATAGCCCATGGTGCCGAAACATTGATTGTGAGAAAGATGATACCAAATCAAATCGACGAGCTCCATAAATCCCGCGTGTATTATGTATAGAAAGCAATATAGCGAAGCTGGTTCACTCCAAACTGTAGGGTTTTCAAATAATATAATTAGTTTAGTTGTTGTAGTTAGGGATGTTTACTATCTGGTTCAACTGGTTTTGACGGAAATTTTGAGCTATAGTGTTAATTATGGTTTCAAGAAACGAGAAACCAAACTCACCGGGTTGGTTGCTTCAGTGGACTTCACGTTTTGATCCAAATTTTTTTTCCCAAAATCTTTAAATAAGTTACATTAAAACTTTTAAATGATACAGATGATTGATTGATGATTATAATTCTTGGCCGAATTGTTAACTACGGTTTCAAGGAACGAGAAACCAAACTAGTTGGGTTGAATGTGTCGCCCGGACCTCACATTTTGAACCAATTTTTAAATTTTTTTTCTTCTTTCAAATGATGAAGATTACTGATGATTATAATACACATACTTGACTACATATTCCAGATATGAAAAAAAATTATGAATAATTATGTTAAATGGGCGGTTCATTTTACACGACTAGTTTGAATTTTCAAATTGCCAGACTAGACCACTAAACCGACAAACCACGAAAACCAAACCGTTGGATCACAAACCTGCCGTACCAGCCTACATGTTTTAGTTTGACCGGTCTGATTGGTTTCAATGGTTTATGAACAGTTTTCATAAATAAAGGGTTTTTAAAGGTTTACTTGTTTCTCCTTCGTTGATAATTTCTGCAATCTTCCCAAATGCAACACATGGACAAAGAAGAACCAAGAAAGCTGAAAAAAGGATAAAACATTTCAAATAAAAATGATAAAAATGTAATTCTTAATTAAGATCATATTTTAACTATTTAAGGATCAATTGATAGCAATCACAAAGCCCAATTGCCCAACTGTGTCTTTGATTTTGATAAAGTAAGGATTCATGACCCATCATAAAAGGTGGTCTGGGATAAGGAGGGGGAATGCCGCCGGGATTCGGCAAAAACATCGGAGGCATTCGGTTGCTGTTTGACACGTTGTGTGGCGCCGACGACGCAGATTGATGGTTGATTTCTGGCTGTGTGGCTGCGGCATTTCGTTGGTGGATTTGAGGTTGATTTGGATCTTCTCTCATTGTTATAATTCATTTGGAAAAGAAAAAAAAGGAACAAGATTTGATGGTTGTTTACATTTTTTAGAGAAAATGCATGGTTTTGGAGATTTATTGAATGATCACCTCAAAATGGCACCCTACCCAACATCTGTTGGTTAATGCTGTTTTATAAAATTAAGATTATTCTGTTTTTGTTTCGTGTTGATCCGTTTAATGTTTAAATGAACATTTTTGTACCAGTGTCTTTTTAATTATTTTTGTTTCATTATCTCCCGTTCCTCGATTGACAAGTTTAGCTTTATATATTTAGCTCGAAATTAAAAGAAGCGAATGTAAAGATTCGATAACTGGGTAGCGAAAGTCTAAAACTATCGGATAAAATTATTGGAAATAAAGAGTTGATAAAGAAAAAAAAAAGAAAATTAATTTATAGAAATTAATAGTAACAGAGAAAATAAAAAATCAATAATCCCATCCAAAATCTATGTACTAAAAATGACCGCATCTAAAATTAACATAATACAAACAAACATATCAAGTAAAATCCCACTCATATCAAATCTATTAGTTGGTTTGAGGAGGATGGGATTAGAGGTGAACAAAATAACTTGTTAAATAACCGAAACCATAAACAGTTAATAATCGATTGAGGAGTAGCGGATCAAGTATAAAACCCATGGGGCAAAAATGCTGCTTCCAGTGAGACATCTGACTCCAAAACCTTGTCTAGAAGTTATAGACAACATAGAGTGCGGCTCATGGAATCAAAACAACAAGAAACAAGAATTACTAAAAAATAGTAGTAAAGTAGCTATCACAGAAAGTAATGAAACTCTATAGTGCTAAGAGATAAAACTTACATAGTAACTTTTTAGAAAACCTTTAAACCTAAACGGGTTAACAACTCAACCCATTTATTAAACAAATCGTGTTCAGGTTGAACTTATTTAAAAGGGTATCTTATTCTTATCTAAACTTCCTTAACATGAACTCCTACAAATAACTAAAATAGACACCATTAACAATAAATTTACTAATACGAAAAAAGACGGGTTGAAACTTGAAACAACATGGAGAAGAAGACACTGAAACTGTGTTTTATACACACTCAACAAGAACATGTTATGCTGATAAAACATACACAGATCAGACATTAATGGAACAAAAAATGGGTTTCAGAAACACACATTGTCAGACCAGCGTTACATGATGGAGCAACGGCCTTTCTCTTCAGTTGGTTGCACGTTGCCTTGCTGATGCCTGTTTGGCTCGTTCGGGTTGTATGTGAACTCAGTTGTATCAAGCCCGTACTGTTTTACACACAAAAATAACAAGGCTCAGTTGTCAAAACCATATAAATGTTACAAACTCATAACTAGACCCGCATGCGTTGCTGCGCAGGTTCATTGTAAACATCGATCAAATTAGTCTAAGCGGTATGTGTGCGTTAACCATATGTTAAGCATTTGATGTATCCGATATAACTCAATAGCATTGCAATTAGATCAAAATGTAAAGTAATCAAATTTATACCATACAATCATAACGTATTTACATTTGACCCGGCTCATACATAGGGAACATACAAAAATAAGCATAATCAAGAGTCAAAATTTTACCCCTAGCACATTGCGACGGGGTAAACACGTAGAGTAACTCGAATTTATATTGTCAAATGAAAACGTATTATATTTGACCTGACTTGTTTCAAAAAAAATCTACATCGAAACGTTGACAAAAATTTGAGGGAGTTGTAAAATGGAGTACTAGTGTAGAGGTTAAAACTGTATTTTTAAAAGTTGAGGGTTTGTATGGTCATTAGTAAAAAGGAGGGACCATTTGCGTAAAATATGGAAAAAGGAAAGACACCAATGTAATTATGTAAAAGTCATTGACTTTATGATTTAAGATATATAAGAATGTAAATATAAAGTTTTGTTAAGTTTTTATTTTTGTCATCATTGCAATATATATATATATATATATATATATATATATATATTTTTGAAGTTGAGTTGTATCGAACACAAAGTATTAATGCTCTGCGTTACAGTATTTTCGTCTCTTAATATCCCCCCCCCCCAAAAAAAAAAAAAAAAAAACTTTTCGTTGGATACATGTCATGTTTTGAAATAAGATTCGCATGGGCGTCAACTAGATGAAGTAAAAGGAGTAATTAATTTATATCTAAAACGTTTTCTTAAGACCAGTAGAAAGTGAAATATACACACCTTTTCTCTCATGCGTGTACTCCACGCATCGTTTCTGCTTGGACGGCTATCAAGGGTTGTGGTAACGGGAGCAGGTGTAGCAGGAACCGGTTGCCTGTTGATCAACGGCTGTCGTTGCTGCCTGGGACCAGCTATGTACTCATCATCGCTATCATATTCGGCTGGACTGTTTGCAGCTCGTACCATAAGAGCTAACAAGAATACAAGAGCCTGCAAATCCACATCTAATCAATATTAGAAAGGTAATGCACGACTGTGATAACTTTTATGCCTAAGGGGTGTTCTTCGGGTTTTTTAATCGGGTTTCGGGTTTTTTACTAAAGGAATCCTATCCGTAACCCGACCCAAATAAGATTCGGATTAATCGGTTTCGGGTTTTGTTCGGGTTGGGTTAATCAGTATACGGATTTCTAATGATAAGTTGCAGTGCATATCTACAACTAAATTTAAGATGATTATTATCAAGTAAAAAAAAGAAAATATCAAATAAAAACACTCCCACTATGATATTTCGTTCAAACCATTGCATTAAACACATATATTAACTAAAAAAAGTCAAATACAATAAGTACAAAACCAAACAGTATCAATCAATCGTATAAACTATAAAGTCAGGGAACATCTGTGTACTTTTGGAAAGCTAGGGACCAATTCCAAAATTTTGGTAAACCACTTGGACCATCTGTGTACTTTACTCTTTTAGAAAGTTTTTTAAATAAAAATCTACTTTGGGCGTCTTTTGACCCGTTAGACCTATCTGCTAAGCAGTTAATGCTGTAAAATATCGGATACCAGTCAACGACCAATATTTGAGACATAGGTTATCACGGTAGGATATCGGTAATTTTAATATCATGCAGAATTTATATATATAACAATTCAACACTAACAATTCAGTATACTCTCCTACCATGAACAAATTAACCTTTTGCAACTTGCAAAACACTAACAATTGTAGCAAGTAGGAACTGACTATGACTTAAAGTTAAAACACTAACAACCAACAATTAAGACTTAAAACACTAATAACAGCAATAAGAAGAAAGACAAATGGTAACACTAAGAAGAAAGGTACAGATCGGGAAAATCGGCGATATATCGGTCAATGTTGCTGATAATATCACTACCGATATTCTGACCTATATTTTACATGGGGATCGAACCAATATATCGGTGATATATCACCGATATTAACTGCATAGCCTCTATTTTAATACTTTAATACTATTTGCATGATTTTGTAATATATTCGCAATAAGGGCAAGATGTTACTGACATACCTCCAATATAACAGCCCCTAGAGCAACCCATCTGCATATTTTCCAGTTTTTCTCCAGAAATCCATATATCCTGTCAAAATTTTCGGTTTTGTCTGTTGGGATCTCCTGATGATGTAATTATGTTCAAATAATTAGATGAATACAATACGGCTAATTCATATTGAAAATCAAAGCAATAGTCGAAAATAAACTAACGGTTTTCCAGCTTTTGTCGAAGAAGATGAAAGCAGCACATCCTAACTCCACCAGAATTAACAAGATCAAAAGCACAGAGTACTGCATTGGATTAAGAAAATCAACTCTATAATATACGTTTAAATAGATCACTAAGGGTTATATTGAGTAAATAACGGATCAACTGCGAAATTTAAAAACTGCAATAAAGGAAATATGTCAAATGGTTAAAAAGTAGTTGAAATATACCACCTAGGCCCCTACATTGGTGAATTAAAAAACAAATAGTTCTGTAATAATATTTCTTATATTTATTTTAAAAACATAGACAAAAAAGCGTTGGCGGGTCAGCCCAACCAGACCAAACATGCTTTGACCCGCCATAATAAAATTTACCCGACCCACCCAATTTGTCACCCACATGAAAGACTTTGATCGTATGACGTTCGTGATTAACTAATAACTACTCTCGTGTAAATTATTCCTTTTACATCCAAATACATAATATAGATAATCGAGTGATGAAGTAGAAGGGATACACAAGTTAGGCAACATCCACTTCGAGTTGCGGCTCCGATGCAACCGAAACAAGAAATGATAAAGAGAGCTGCACCAATGCCAACAAATAGATAGATGAACCTGCACAAAAATACGATAGTTTCAGTTACTGGAAGCTTGTATAAGATTTTAAAATAACATATAACCCTGAAAGCAAAAATGATAATTATCATTATGCATAGCCAAAAACGGTTACATCTAGCCTAACATTACATATTTATGATACTTGCAGTCTAAGAAATTCAACAACTTGACTTGAACAAGTCAACTTCAATCCTTTACAGTTTATGAAACCTATCTTTTGCATACTATATCACATGATCATAACCTGAACGACACAAATCTTATCTTAAGGAAATTATATATCAGACAAAGATTAAATTTGATAATAGGTTTACCATATAAACAGATTACGAAGTTTAAAGTTACTCTGAGCAAAACTTCCTTATATGATTTTATAAAAAACGTGAAATCACACCGAATCCCTGACCCTCACCATGATTTCAATCATAGTTGTCAATAGCGAATAGCGGTAAATAGCAACAAACTACCTATTTGCTATGTAGCGATAGCGCCCACTATTTCACGTTTAGCAGTAAAATAGTAGAAAATTCAAGAAAAACGCAGCCAGTACAGGCATACCACCTTGCGTCCATCAAGGCGCTCCGGCCAAATTTGCATATTCTGGTTCTAGAACCAAGCTAAAAAAAACTAAAAAGATCCAATGTATCTTTCATCTTCAAACCATTCACATATTAAACCTCAAATAAGTTGCATAATTTCTTAAAATTTATCGTCATACACACGTATAGTAATGTTCAGCTGCGATACTTACTTAGTAGCAATGTTTCACATAATAATGAAAGTACTTATATGATATAATATAAACATACATACCAAGCTGTAGGCAAGTTATCAAAAATGCTGCTAGCCGACACCGAAACAACCATCATCATCGGCCGACCAAGCCGTATCGAATCACCACTAGGCGGTTCATAATCACCCTTTGCATTTGTGTACATAACAAACATATAAACTCCATACCCCACGATAGCCAGACCAATTAGTGTCAACAAGAAGTTCAAAAGCTTCAATAAACACTCCAAGAAACCCTTACAAGCCATTCTTCCTCAACCAACAATCTTATAACCTTATCAACCACTTCAATCCTACATTCCAAAATCCACAAAAAAAAAATCAATTTTTTTACAATAAATACAACTTTTTTTAAATAACAGAATTCCCAAGCAGATCAAGAAACAAACCCAGAAACAAGAATTTTGCCCAAAATCAAAAAAGTTTAAAACTTCATAAACATAATTCAACAAATTCAAAATACCCAACTCGCAGATCATCAAACAAAACCCGATTGACCCGAAATTGGATCAAATACATGATCCAAAACCGGATTCTTGAATTCTTGATTACGAAAAGAATACTTACAGATGTGGGTATCGATGATCGATGAGTTTTTTTTGTGTGAAGTGGGATTAATTGGTGGAATTGAAAAGTGGGTGTGAGAAATTGAGAACCGATTGGAAGAAAAAAATTGAATTTTTTTGGGTAATTTTAAAGAATATTATCTGTAAAGAAATTGTTATTTTTGGTGGAGTAGTGTCACGTCATGACACCGCCAAACCGGCTGTTGCTAATTAAAATCTTTACGGCCGAAAGTTAAATTATTTGATTAATTGATTTGGTTTTTGGATGATTTCATGTTTACGAGATCGTGCTTGATGATTTTGAATTGTTTAATGGGTTGATTGTATTTTTGTTATATTTTTATTCAAAATGTTACGATTAGATCTACTTAATGGATATGATGCTCTAAAGTATTTTTTATTTAAAAAATGTGTGTTTATTTTGAATAACATAGTTTTTAGATCATTTGTTTTTTACTTTTATGGATAAAATGTAAGCGAAACACTATGATCGGTTTTGTTTAGTGTGGATGTGTGACAAGGGAGGCTTTAAAGAGGGGCAATGTGAGCATCTGACCAGGGCACGTTTTTTCTGAGGGCACAAAAATTTAAAAATGGTCAGTTATATATAGATACGAATGATCGTTTATTGCTATAAGTTCAATGGTTGTTTAGAAAAATAATAATTTACATTATATTTTTTTTGGGCCTAAAGGTAAGGAACATATTTTTTCTGGTTCGATCGAGACATCTGAATTTTTAGGACCGCCTCTAATGTGTGATCTGATAAATACATTATTTGATGCGCTCTAAACTCGGTTTTTAACTCACGCTGTTTGCTGTAGTTTGCTTATTTTCTTCTTAGTGTTCGGTTATGATTGAAAGTGTTATAATTTGATGATGCATGATTGTATCTCAAGTATTTTGATTGTGAAAGTTCTAGAAGAGTTACCATTAGTTTTATTACCCTAATATTTGATGATCCAAGATCCCAACAATTTCATCCAATATCAATCACTAAGCCTATGACATGACTATTATGCTCTCATAATTTCATGAGTTCGAGAAATTTGTAAAATAAAACAATAAGAAATAAGAAATAATACCATCTTACTTAATGTTTATGTGTAAAAATTAGTAGAATAAACAAAGATATGATATCAAAACCTATAAATTCGGGACACATACAACCCATTGGGTCTTAGTCTTGGAACCCGTGTTGTGTTAGGTGCATTATAAGACCCTACTAATGTGGAAGGTTTCATGAAATGCATGACCTCATAAGTCATGACAAGCTATCAAAATAGAGATGTCAACATCAAAATTGTTATGCTCCCAAAACAATAAATACGTCTATTGATTTCACCCCTACTTTATTAAAACAGATATTTGTTATTCCAATATTTGAAATATGGTTGTAAAAGTCTCGTCTAGACTCTGAATACTTTTTGAGTACTTGATACAAGATAGGTTTCCGAGATTCGAGCATTGTTTACCCAGGCTGATCACTCCCCGAGTAAGCTCTGCCTAAACTGAATACTCTTAAGTCTGACTAGAGAGCGTCTAACGACTTGTACGATCATAATTTTGAAATATCATATTGACAAAAAGTTAATTAATTAGTTATATATTTTTTCCTTGGATAAATGTGTAAAGGATAATGGAAGGATGGCAGGTTATGGCGAAGTGAAGACATAGGCTCCCCGTCAACAAGATAACAACAAGCCTTATCATTCAACAACTTCCTTCATATATTCCTTGTTATGGACTTGTACAAACACACACTGACATACTGACACACACGTACACATATATGCATATATTTATATTTATATAAAATTGATTGATTGGATATAAAATTTTCATCAACCATATATTTTTAGTGCAAGTTTGGATAAAGATGATATTAATATTTTTTATGAAACATTATAAAATTGGAATTTTTAGTGTAAGTTTGGATAAAGATGATGCTATTAATATTTTTTATAAAACTGGAAAAAACATAGAATAATTGTGAATATGCAACCGATTATTGCTATTCACTAGAATTAGAAAGTTGGTTATTTCATACAAATTACATAGTTTTGTCTTTGAACTTTAATGATTTAATCCATGTTCGGTTCAATACTGAGACCACTCCATCTAATAAAACTTACTAACTTAAAATAAGTCTAAATGAGTCACCATCACTAATAAAACTTACTAACTTAAAATAAGTCTAAATGAGTCACCATCACTAACGACTATTGTTTGTCACCACAACCTATCGATAATCATCGATGCCACAACCATCGTTGCCGCTTCCACCACCATTGCCACCTCCACCACCACCATCGCTACATACCAATAGACCATGGATTTTTATAATAAAACCAACCAACCAGATCACTTTTATCACCATTTTCATGGACCCTTTCGTCTTTCGTTTATTTTGCTCTTTTATCTAACCCTTAACAAAACTTTGTGAACTAAATTGGGTTTTATAAATAGAAAAACTTTTCATAATCAATGCTTTTGTCCCTACAACAATAATGGCCCTTGAAATGTAAATAAAGAGAACATAGGCATATATACAAATGCATGGTCCAAATTCCACAATGCACAATGTTATGCATGTAAATATACATTTGACATGATACTTGATTTGAAACTTATGCGTCATGACCATACCTAACCCAACCGGAGATTTAAAAACTGTAATATTAAATAGGTCGATTTGGGTTGTGTTTTATGTCAAGTAACAAAGCACCCCTGTTAAAGTGTTATCGAACACTCAATCATTGACCAAATTTCTAAAGAGTTTCATAAACACGTCAAAATAAGTTATGACCATCTACCTTATACCCCCTTGCGCAAAAGATAGGCACTTTAACTCAACTAATATATACAACCTATACACGTGATACATATCAGTTAATACATTAAACTAAACTATGAACAACTTTCAACATAGATAACCAGTCCCTTCATTGTCCAAACCAAACACGCTATCCCTTAACCTGATTTTCAAAGAACTAAATCAATTTTTTCAACCTTGATTCCGAGTGGACACAATTTTTGCTCCCTAAACTCGGTACACATAAGATTTTTCATTTTTATCATTTGCCTCTAACTATGTCATGCATAAATTGAGACTGATATACTCATTTGTTTTTATACAAGCTGAATAGACCATTGTCGTGAATATGGTCATATGTCCTCAAGGGTAAGTCGAGAACTCGGTAATTTCCTAGGTAAAGATCAACACACATGTAGTGTACTAATGTTAACTTTTAAAGTGATGGATCAGCCTCCAACTATGTCCTCAACTAACTAACCACTCTATACATATAGTGTACATACAATAATAAAACTAATTGTATATACTAATACCCTCTGATGAAACCCCATATATCCAGACATAGGTCAAATGGAAACAAACATAAAACTCTAAAAATTAACTATAGAAAACACAATCACTAAAAATATTCTTAGTAACCTACCACACAAAAAAATTGGTGAAAACGTATAATAGAGACAGATAACACAAAGTATAGACATACATGCAAGCGATAACATGTAAAGGCCATCAACAATAAAATGAAAAAGCTAATCACCAAAGACAAGCTATTCGCAGGGCCTGGGGGCTAGGAAGGGTTGGACGGACACAAACCCTACCTCCATCCCTGAGGATAGAGTGGGGCCAGTTATATAATTACAATCTTATTAGTTGTTTAAAAGGTTAAAGATGGATTATACATATATTTTGGATATTTCATTTAGCGTGTTTGTCAAACAAGTAGAATAAATAACTTTGCATAAATGGATTCACAGAAAGAGATCTAAATTCTTTTTTTTCTCTGACTTCCATGTGATAATATGTCTTCCAATTGCTTGGAGGACAAGACAATATACAAAACCCACCAGGCCTAAGAATTCGATCAACTTCCTTATAATACATCCCAGCTGCCCCTTCCTCTCATTAAACTTTTTTGTATTAAGGATTTAAGGGATTTGCAAATATCAACCACAAGTTTTAAGCATAAATATTCATGCAGGTAGCAGAATTCTACATATATTGTAAACTATCATGTTATGTTATAGACAGACTAAGACCATTGCAAGGTATGTGACATGTATCACATCGATTGTATGGACAACTAGTGTGTGGTTTATATATTAAATAAGCTATCTCGTCTATCACACTATTCTTTTTGGTTGAGTTCTCTTGTTTGGTATGTAACATTGGGATCATAGCCCATTCGGAGTGGTAGCTTGAAAAGGGCCAACCATGACAAACATGGATGTGACCAACGAGGCTGGGAGTGGTGGCCTGGAAAGACCCAGCCGTGACCAACATAGTTGTAACCAATGAGGACATTGGTCCTTAGATGGTTGATTGTTATAGATTGAAACCATTGTAGAATATAGGACTTGTCTGACATCAAATATATAGGCAACTAATGTGAGGTTTATAAAACAAACGAACTCTCTCACCAACCAGACTAATCTTTTGAGTTGAGTGCTCATGTTTGATATAAAAATCAACAACATTTACACATTAGATATAAAATCAGTAACATTTACATATCATATATAAAATCAACAACATTTGCTGAAAATGTTAGATATTTTAGTGTAATCGGAATTAATTTGGTGACCAAAGGGAATTATGATACACATCGAACAAGTTAGGAGGTGCGGGAGTGCACGCTTGTTCGAGTTGTTATAATTCAAAATATTCGGGCTGAGCCCCGAAAAGGGATTCCAAGTGGGCAACGCCCCTTTGGCAGAGGTCCGGGGGCAGCGCCCTTGGCTGGGCAGTTATGGACAATTTAATTAAAATTCGAAATTTGAAACATAACCGCCAAGAAGCACTTATCTAGAAAATTATCCAAAAAAATCTGTTATTGTGTTTTTGGTAGTTCATACAAATTCTTCATACACACATACTGTTCTAATTCTCGAAATCAGAGTTATATCCGATTGAATTATTCGGTAGAACCACCGAAATAATTTGATCTGAGAGTGAATTCACGCCTCTCTGATCATTCAGTTTCTGAAATTCCCCAACAGAAACAGAGTCAACAACAATCACATTGCTCATCACACAAGGTTCAAAAAGTCTTTTCTGCATTGGATTTTCATGGGCTATAGTGTCTCCTTTTCCAAACCCACTTTTTTCATGTTCTTGGTAAGTAACAGGCACAGCTGAGCCCAAACACAACGATTACTGACAATGGACTTTGTTTGTTGGTTTGCATATCATTCTTCGACAACAGCTTGTGCTTCAGAACCCTGGAAGGACCAACTTGGTTAATATTTTTCTGTCAATATTCATGTTTTAATAATTTTTGCTGTCTTTCTAAATTTATTTACTTTAATACATATTTCAATTTTGTTCTATTTCCTGTTTAAATTAACAAATGTCAAATAATATTTTTATAGGTTCCAATCGTAAAGGGTGCTTTTAAAGGCTAGCAAAAATAGTTACAAAAAATAATTAAAAAAATGATGAAAAATAGTTGGCATCAGTTCTCCAAGTTGATGTAGCATCAGAGAAACACTTTCAGACGCAAATTACCCATTTGTTTTTCGAGATTCATCACACGCCAACTTTGATAACACATATCAATTTCAAACAAAATAATTAAAAAAAAAAACATAAATTCTCAGAATCAAATAGATAAGCGATCGGAACCTGTCGGGATTCAATGTTTAACATCAATCAAATATTGTCAGTGGATTGACAGACTATTGAATTTTATCGTCACCTAGCCTTCTTTTTTTCTTTTAACAATTTCAAAACAAAAATATTATTATCATCTTCAAAACTATATGATTAAATCATATTTCTGGAGCATATACATCTTCCTCATAGGAATATGAATTTATAAAAAAAAAAAAATCTAAAACAAAAAAACACTTGTTGGAACAGAAATAAATCGACGTAATTTAAAGTTTCGAAAAACAAATCCAATTAGGTGAAGAAAACTAAACTTGAGTTTTAGATCTGGAGAGTCGAGATGATGAGAAATAAATAGAGGCAGGCTAGAAAGTGTGTCGCTCTAAACCCTAAACTCTGCAAACATGTTGCTCGGGCCGTATGATAGCCCATTTAAATTCTTTTGTGATCATGGACTCGTGGTATAGGTATTAATGTTTGATTGTTTTTTTTGGGTAAATTTTGAGACGAATAATCTTTCTAACATAGGTGGTAATTATAAGGAGGGGTGTAATGACTCGAAAGCAACCCATTATTGCCTCAGTTAAAACCTCGAGCAAGTGAGCCTTAACGAGCCCGAGCTCAAGCCTGAAATACAAAGCTCGTCTAACTCGTGAGCCTGAACGAGCCCAAACAAAATTTTCGTTTTTATATATAGAATAATAATAATAATAATAATAATAATAATAATAATAATAATAATAATAATAATAATAATAATAATATAATAATAATAATAATAATGATAACATTTTCAAACATACATGGATGGTCCCTTTGGTTTGCAATTTGTAACGCACTTAGTCCCCAACTAGCAAATCTAAAGTCAGACCAGGGTCGGATGGATGTAGAGAAACATTCACACGTTAGACCAAGGTCACAAAGGAACCCATGCACTTGGTCATTTGGGTCAACAGGGTGGCCAATGATCACAAAGAAGTTCGAACGAGCAACCATACTCGGCCACGGTCTTGTCCACTTTCAAAGATAGCCGAAGTTGCTGGCACAGGTTATGAACTTGCTCAATAGAAGCACTACAGAAAGCTGCTTCAAGTACCAACCACATTTGCTGGGCGGTAATGAGGCCGATGATGTACGGCCTCTTCAGATAATGAGGCTTGGAGAATGATAATTGCTCGTTGATCAGCGGCACACCATGCTAGAAAGAGAGGGTTGTTTCATCATCAAACTTGGGTCTTCACAAATGATTCAAAAGTTTTTGTTAATATCAAATAAATATTGTTGATAATTTTCATCCTGAAAGATGTAATATAATGTAATTTGATATAATGTGATAAACATCAATGTAATTTAATATACCTAGTGGACTACACCCGCGCTCTGTGGTGGGGCGACCCAATTTTTAATGGAAACATAGATGCAATAGTAAAAATAACGTTGATGACAGGAATTCGTTTGATATTGGTTCGGTTCATTAAAATATCGACACTTACCGAAAGATAAACAAAAAAAAGTCATGAAGACCAAGAAATACCGAGATGTGTTTACATCAATTGAAACAATAAAAACGAATATCAATTTCGGTACTAACATTGTTCGGCCAGTATTAGACTGTTCGTTTTGTAACATGTAAACCACCAGGTTCGATTGAAGCTTAAAAATGAAAAAGAAAAACCAAAAATAGAAAAGGAAAAGAGAAAAAAAATTCACAAAAGACTAAAATTATAAAAAGATAAATATTAATTGTAGCTAAAAAGTTTATAAATTATATATATAATAATAATAATGTCATAAAATTTAGTGTAATTTGATATAATACGATCTAATATTAAATGTATAATTTAATGTAATGCAATGAAATTTTATTGTAATATAATATAATAAGATGATAGAAGTTTAGCCAACAAGTATACAATGCTTAGCAAATCTTCTTGGTTGAGAAAGTAAAATAATGGAGATCAATGGCACAAGTCCTATGCCAGGCAACAAGCCAAGATCTTTGAGTGCATAAAAATTGCTTACAACTTTATGAAATTTTAGCAACCAAATAGCAGATGGACTCAAGCCGATGGTTACAACGACGAATGACAAATAGCCGCTAGATTATATGAAACGGTAAACAAGTCGAACATAAAGGAAACATATATATATGTAATACACCCTCAACACAAACAAAAACAAACACCAATTCTTCAACAATAAAACCGATAGCAACTTCTGAGAATAAACCTATTTATTCTTGACCATATATTCCAACTCATTGTAGGCATTGTCACATATATCCTTTTCAGCTTTGGCAGCAGCAAGCTTGGCTTCACATATTGCCTTCTCTTCCATTGCCTTCTTTAGTTCTTCCTTTAGAAAATCAACTTCAGCTATTTTGGAAGTGAGCTCTTGCTCAGCCTCTTTAACCTTGTTGTCAGCTTTAGACTTTCTTTTTGCCACTTGCCCAAAAACAGACTGCATCATTTGGTGGTGCAAAGGTTTTGTAACAAAAGCAGAATGGGTCAACATGAATTTTTGTAAGATATATAGGCATCTCCCAACCCAGGGGCCGCATCTCTCAACCTTTTCTATTTACACTTTTTTTTCATTTTGCAATTAATATAGTTTTCATTAATAGCATGTAATATCTTTTTTAAATATCTGAATAAACATATTTTTTTTATTTTTTTGTCTATATATTTGTTTTATTCTGTTTTTGTCTATATTTGATATATATATATATATATATATATATATATATATATATATATATATATATATATATTGGAAAGTTCAAATGAAAAGAAAAATTTGAAAATTTTTGTAGGAATAAAAAAATAACTTTTAAACCAATAGAAATTCTCCATTTACTTCATTTAATGTATGTATTTAATAGTATGAAAAAGGGCATATAGGTAAATCTATAATTGTCATTAATTAGCTAATTAATTAAACTTGTAACTCATTTTTTTAATATACTTTTTCAAGATAAAATAATTTATGGTGAAGACAATTTTCGACATGTGTAGGATAATATTTAGTACTCCATTTACTTCATTTAATGTATTTATTTAATAGTATGAAAAAGGGCATATAGGTAAATCTATAATTGTCATTAATAGCTAATTAATTAAACTTGTAACTCATTTTTTTAATATACTTTTTCAAGATAAAATAATTTACGGTGAAAACAAGTTTCGACATGTGTAGGATAATATTTAGTATGTGTAGGATAAATTTTGAAATGTGTAGAATATTTTTACATGTGTGTAGGGTAAATTCCGATAAATATAAAATATATGTAGAATAAATTTTGAATATGTAGAATATAATGTTTTTGTTTTTATTAATGAGAGATACATAATTAATGAGATAGTTATAAACTATTTAATGTTTTACTATTATATTTTTTCTTCTTTTTCTTCTCACATTAAATTTCTTCTCAAATGAACATTCCCATACATATATATATATATATATATATATATATAGGAGAATTATAGAGAGAAAACCCACTTAAGTTAAGAGGATCTTATGTAACATTGTTTTTTATAAAAAAAATTAGAGAATGTAAGTTACATGTTAATGAACGTTTTGTAACAAAAAAAGCAAAAAGCGCCAAGTGGATTTTTATATTAAAAAAAATAAAAATTCAGTTTTTAGCACATATATATTTATATAAAACACTGAACTTTTGAAAATTTTTATAAGAAATCTACTTGGCACTTTTTGCTTTTTTCTTACAAGACGTTCATTAACATGTAACTTACATTCCCTATTTTTTTTACAAAAAAAATGTTACATAAGGTTTTCTTGAGTTTTCTTAACTCAAGTGGGTTTTCTTTCTATCCCTCCTTTATATATATAGGGTAGCGTTCATGCGAGAACCATCTTTATTGCGAGAACAACGAGAACAAAGGTGAACACAACGAAATAAACCACTACACCACCATCCAAACCTAAAAAAACCTAACCCCCACCCCCCCCCCCCAAAAAAAAAAAAAAACCTAACCCTCCCCACCCAAACTAATGCTAAAAACTAAACCATAAAGCTAAACACTACCCCCCCTAAAAAAAACCTAAAAAAATCTAAAAACATATAATTTTTTAAAAATTTTTATAAAAAAGTTAGTTTTCGTCATCAATTTTTTTTATTTTTCTGATGACGAAAACCAGCGATTTTTTTGTAAAAAATATAAAAATTTTTTTGTATGTATTTTTTAGGTATTATTGGTTGTGTTCACATTGGTTTTTATGGTTCTCGCAATAAAGAGTGGTTTTTAACATATTTTTCTCATATATATATATATATATATATATATATATATATATATATATATATAGGGTAGGGATCAAGAGTGAACAACTATATTAGAGTGAACTGTACGAACTGATCTAGACCGTTGATTATAATCATCTTTGAATATTAAATGGTGGCATGATTGTAAATAAGATTATATGTTTTTAACTTAAAATTTAAAGAAAAAGGGTAAATTAGTAATTAAAAAATTGATATTCTTTTTTAAATAGGAAACCCAACTGTTTCAAAAAAATATTGTTTTGAATTGATTGCCACTATCCCCTCCCAAAATTCGTACTAATCAGTTTAGGAACACAATCTGTTCCCCTAAAACCTTCATTCACTGCGTATCCATCCAAAAACTAAGAAACCGCATTCAAGGGCGGCAATATTTTTGAAGAACGAAACCGAATAGAGCATTAAGGTCAAAGGTATGCTCTAATTTGTATGTTAAAATCGTACGCCGAGATGAGGTAATTGTAGTCGTTGAACTTGTGTAGTCGATGATTTCGTACGGTTTGATGTAATTTAGGCTTCCGTCGTGAAATACTCTGAGTAGCATTCCTTTGTTAGGGTTTGAAAATACTCGAAAAGTAGATGATTTTGCTTAGGGGATGTTGTTATTTTTTTTTGTTTTAGGGCCAATTTGAATGTTTAGGATATTTATATGATATATTTTGTATTTTTTTAGTGTACATTGCCTACTTTGAAGATGTATAATTCCTGTATTTGCGAAAGAGGATTAGTATGTTGTTAAACAGGGAGTTGGATTTTGGGAAAGGAATTTTTGGGTGTTATTTGACACAATGATGGTGAAGAATCCAAACAAGTAGTAACTACACATGTGTATGTTGTTTACAAATTGGTTTATATCATCTTGTTTGAAGCTTATGATATTTAGATTATACTTGTGAGTGTTTTTATTGTATCTTGACGAACTTGGTGATGTTTAACTCTGTTAGTTGAAAAGTATGATTAGTATGTTGTTGTTTAACAGTGTGTTGGAGTTGGAAGAGTAATGTTTGGGTGTTATTTGGCATAATAAAGGCTTGGCACTCATGATCGGATTAGGCAGTAAACATGTGTATATTGAAATTCTTTTTGTTTGCAGGGTAAGTGTGAAGGTTTATAATGTTTATATACGAGATTTTATGAGTGTTTTGAGTGTATATTGCCTACCTTGGGGATGTATAATTCTGTATTCGAAAAAGAGGATTAGTATGATATTGTTAGACATGGTGATGGTTGTTGGTATCCAGTATAGGTATAGAACACATTTGTTTTTACGTGTGTATGAAATTTTATTGTGTCAGTTAAATTTGTATGTTAAGTTTCAATGTGTAAGATAGTTACATGATATATTTTTATTATGAATATAGTAAACGCTGCCAACACTCCTCCAGAATATTGTTTATGGTGTTTTTTGTTGTAGTACAGTAATACTAAAAAAATTAGATTAATATGCTGTTTGTTGTTTTTGTTAAGTGTGTTGTTGTTTCTGAAGCAGATACAAAAGACTTGGTATCAAATGAAGAAACGTAAGTTTTTTACCTACTAATTCTATACGTACTTATATATAGTTGAGTTTGTATAGAAATTTAACTAATATTAACCGTTGAATCATGTAGGTAATAAAAGCGAAAGAATAGCTCGTTTGAGGGCGAGTAGGTTTAGTAACACAATTGATGACCCTACAATTTTCTGACGAGGAAGCGATTTCCGATAAAGACGCAAAAGGTAAATAGAATTTTGATATGTTGTTGATGAATAGTGTGTTTTAAAAAAGAAACGTACAATTAACCGTAAGGAACATTTAGTTGACAACGGAGTATAATTTAGTTATGAGTGGTATTTTTATCATGTAATTCTTTAAAATAATAATTTTTTTGCTTGTATCTTATTTTGGTAGGAAGCATAAGTCTTAAAGCGGACCGGATGAAGGTGAACCCTAAAGCCGGCAAAATGCGTATAGGTGATGTTTATAGTTGTTCACTGTCTGAAATGTGTTAGTGTTTTTTTATATTGTATTTAATTTCTTGTGAGTGCAGGAGAAGAAGATTTTAAAAAATTGAAAAGAGACAGTGCGAAACAAGAAACATATGAGGGGATAGTCAGGATAATAGTGATCACAGTGGGAAGCATATGGAAATGAAGGGTAGGAAAAAAGTAAAGCAACGAAAAAATAAGAAGGAAAGAGTGCAAACAGTTCAAGTCCCTTACCCGGAGGACGAAGAAGGTTTGATTGGTTTTTTTATTCTAATTTATCATATAAAAATTTGAATGAATGAAATTATAAATAAATGGTACGGGACATGTTTATTACAAAAATTAAATTATCTGGATTGGTGTAGATGTTAATCGTAGTCAGTTAAATATTGCAAAGCGCAAAAGGGTTAAAAAGATGGAAGAGACTGATGAAAAAGAAGCAACAGGTATGTTTTCTAGCAATAAATAGTAGTTGGTATGTCCTATACTATGTTACGATTGCCGTAGACATGTCTCATTTTTTTGGTGTATATGTATTACTCAATACGCTTGCGATGTTTTAATGTCGTATTAATTGAAATGTTTTATTAGGAGATGACGTAAGAAAAGAAGGTAAGTCACTTAAACGTGGAAGAGCACGTCGTAAAATAGCTAGCGATCAAGAAAACGTCTCTGCTGAAGGTATGGTTCGGTTTCTCAATTATACACATTTTACGGTGAAGTTGTGTATTTTATTTTTTATGCTTTATTATTCGTAGGGATTGAGGCGATGGAAACCAAGGGTTTGAAGGGTGATGAGGATAGTTCCGTTAGTGATGATGATGAAGAAGATTTAGGTATTTTTGAGACAAATTTATTGTAGATTGCCATTTAAGATTTTCTATTGTATCTAATCTTCATTATTTTTTTTTGTTTACTGTATTAAGTTTTGGTTCATAATGTTTGCAGATGAACTTTTCAACTTCCGCAACATGGGTATCACAAAAAAAAGAACAAAAAAGGAAGTTTACAGCAGATGAAACGGCGCAACTTCAAAATGGTCTGGCATCGATTAGGGTGAGGACTTCACCAAATAAACTGTATGAAGCTATTAGAGTTATGAAACCATGGCAGAGGCAGATTGTCAAGGATATAGGTTTTGGAAAGTTGTTGGGGTTGCAGGTTAGTGAAGTTTCGGCTCACCTAGGTCATTTTGTGGTGGATATGTTAGACACGGCGAAGATGAGGATTAGTTTGGGAGAGAGGCACATCATGGTTGATAAACATTCAGTTCGGAAAATACTAGGGGTACCTGCCGGAGATATAAAGGTATCAAAAAATAATATAGATGAACATGGTCATCCATTGAAGGGTAAATGGTTGTCAAGGTTTGAGAAGATACCGGTTAGTTTTAAAAATATCTTGATAAGATTAGGGCAGATTCATATGAAGATAGAGATATGTTCAATTTAGATTTTGTGCTGCTTTTTATATCGACAATGATCGGGTGCACAAAAAATGGAAGCGTGATGTACAACATGTTAGATTTGTTTAATCACAAAAAGAGTTTCAAAGAACACGATTGGTGTCAGTTCGTGGTTGATGCGGTAAAAAAATGCAAAGATGATTGGGTAAGGTGTGATGCAAATGTGTATTTCAGGGGGCCGCTGACCTATCTTGTGGTATGTTTAACAAACCGTTTTACATTTTCAATCAGTGTATACACATGTGTTTCATAGGGTGAATGCACATGTGTACTGTTTTATGATTAACAAAATATTTGTTTAATGGTTTTTTTTGGGTTTTTGTACATATAATTACTTAAGTTTTTTATTGTATTAGTTATTGTATTTGGATGCAACCGAATGTCCTGGATTCCAACATGACGACGTGAAGCGCCACTTAAATTTTGGACACCCGATTTAATGAACCAAAGGAAGGATCAAGAGATAAGAATGGCGGATTTGGGCTTGGAGAATTGAGGGAGTTGTATGATGTTGAAGATGATGAGGAAGTGTCTGGAGAAAAGGGTGGGTGACAAACCGAAGGAGCATGATAGGAGAAAAAAGGGTCCGCAAGATTGGTCGTCGGCAGAGGTAGCATAATGTTAACCGTTGATGTTATTCTATCATTACAAGTTTGTTTCGCACATAGTCTTAAATATATAATTCATCCATCATTAATTTAGGTTTTTAGGTTATTTTATTTATTTATGTTTGAACCAGTAGGAAAGTAGTGCAATGATTTTGTCGATGTTTGATGAAATTAAGAGCTATAAGATCAAGTTGGACACTGGAATAAAGAAGCATATGTCGCGATACCCAGCGCATGCGTCTGTTATACCGATTCTAGCGAGGTATAAATTTTTTTTAACAAGTCAGCTGTTGATACCTCAAAAGAAAAAGATGGTTTTGCAAGTCCAGTGATGAAAGAAACTGGTAAATGAAAACTTGTATATTTTTTTAAATACAATATGTGAAGTTTATTTTGAACGTTAATAATGTCTTTAATATAATGAAGTTGCAGGTGTGGCTGACCGGAAAGGAAACACAAAGAGTTCAAGTGGCACAAAGATGCATAGGGATACTCCTACACAACCACACATTGCTTCTCCCACAACTCAGCTTTTTATGAAATCCGCTGAGGTGATTGTAACATCCGTCGAAAAACGGGTTTCAAAACCCGCTTCTTTTATTAATCGAATAGTCAGTTACAATTATCGTTGCTTATTTAATGCTCTTTTTAATTTTAAACAATACATAATTAATAAAATATATTAGAATTTATAAACTATAATTTATAAACAATAAAAACGGTCGAAGAAAAAAATAAATGCCGCTGCCGGGTTTCGAACCCAGGGTCAGTCGGTTTAACAATCAAGCGATTGACCACTCCGCCACTTGATTCTTTTGTGTAATCAATGAATCAAATAAAACTTAAGTTCCACCCATGAATTCATCTGGTTGCGTCAAGAATTGAAACCGCTCATCGGCTTTCAAACATCTAGAGGCTTTTTGGTGATCGCGAGTTCCTGAGTATAACCGATAAATCAATGCCAACCCACGTTCTTAATCAATGCTATCTTCAATGAATTCGATTCATATGATTGTTGAGAGTTAAAACCGAAATGATATTACTCCTAAGTTACGCTAATAATATCATCGCTTCATATCTCGGAAACACCCGCAGAACCCTCAATTTCATTTTCACTGTAACTTCTGTTCGCCGGAATCGTTATCTGCTATCGCCGGACTTTCGTCGGAAAACCGAGACATACATCAAATCGGTAAATTTCTCGACTCTTTCGTTTTCAATCCATTGTTAGACTTATACTAACTTAAATCCTTCAACCAAAATCGGTCCCAGACGACGTTACCGGATATTCTGCACTCGCCGGAAAATCTCTGGACATTTTCCGAAATCAAACTGTAAATCGGTACAATCATCTAAACCTCCTGATATCTCTTGTTTAGTCATTTAATTTCACAACTCATCGATCAAAATTGTTAATTGATTCAATCAGACGGAATTCACAAATCAGAGCCGACGACCATTGCCGGAATTCTGAGAAAAACAGTCTGTTCGGTACGTTCGATTCCGTAATTTTTTTTATCCATTACATATCAACCACTTATATGTTCGACGAACGATTTAAACCAGAACAGTTGGATATCGTTTGTCTGTGTCTTTGAATGAAGAAGACGAAGTTGAATATTATGTATAAGTTTAATTAAAATAAGATATTGAACCGGGTTAGACACACAGTCCAGCGGTGGACTGTGTGCAAACACATAGCGCACGTCACGAGTTCGAACCTTATAAACGCACCGACTTTCCGAATTAAAACCATTTTTTTAAACTGAATCAGATCAGGTCCCAGTATGTTTATAAGATTAATATAAACCGTAAGTTAAACAGATAAGACACACAACCCAACTGGTTAGGCTGTGCGCTTACAAACCAAAGGACCCGAGTTCGATCCGGTTTCCCTGCAACCGGTTCAACCAGTTTAAATCCTTTTAATATAAACCAAATAAATTAACATTTAATTAGTATATATATATAATTAAAACAAAGAATATTTCGGGTTAGACACGTAGCTCAGTTGGTAGAGCTGTGTGCACGCGTACGAGAGGTCCCGGATTCGAACCTCACTCAGCGCATGAATAAACATAGTCCGACCGGTCAACGGCCGGTCAACGGTCAACAAAAAGTCAAAATTTTTATTTATTTTTATTTATTTATTTATTTAATTTAAAATCAATTGAAAATACTTAAAATAATATTTTTAAAGTTAGAAAATGACCTTAAACTCACAAAAATAAATCTAAAAATCCTATTAAAATTGTTAATAAAATCCACTTATTTACCGAATCATTTCGTTATTATTTTAGGTTAGTTATTCCTCGTTGATCAAATCCCAAAACTCGTGCACATTCAACATCACCAAAAGAACGCACCCAATGTGAGTGAATCTCTACCAATTCCCCGTTTTAATCACATTTTGGGGTGTATCATGTGTCGCTTAATTACTTATTATATTTAAACACTTGTGCATCCATCATATCCATGATCAAATGTGTATCCAATATGTATCAGTTGTTGTGTGGATTATGTTTAGTTTAAAGTTATCATTTTCAGTACATACATTTCATCAGGCCCAACAGCTCCCCGTGGGAGACGGGTTGAGTACAGGTGCCTCATTTCGATCGGCTCCGTTTGATTGAGCCTTGATCTCACATACATCATCATAGGCTTGTCCGTTCCCCATTACCTATGAGCGGAACGTGACGTTGCCAACATATACATTATCATTCATGTTATATACTCATTCAAGGTGGTTTGTGTTTGGTTGTTTATATACGGTTGCTCACATATGATTATTGCACAATTTTTCCATATTAAATACAACAAGAAATCAATAACAAATGTTTTTAACAAGGTTCACTCGCCAACTTTTGTTGACCCAAAATCCCCCATTTTTACACATGATACAGGTGATCCAGTTGAAGCAAGAAACATATAGGACGGCCTAGAAGAATAAATCAGTTTAGGCTTTGGATTGTTTTACTTAGTTTCTTTTTCCTTGTAATTGTATGAACTTTTTTTGAATATTGAAGTTGTAATTCGAATTTAATAAATATGAAACATTTTAGTAAATATCATGAGCTTTGGTGATAACCCAATTATGCCCCGACTCTTATTCCGCTGCGGGTCGGGGTGTGGACAGATTGGTATTAGAGCCATGACTATAGGGATATATGATAGGTTATTAGACCCTTAGAGCCTATACTATAGTTGATTAGAATTTTAATTTTTTTTATGTGTTACATACAAAATTCATGATGTTTATATGCTTTATGTTTATTGTTACATTCAATGTTATGCAAGCATATTCATAAGTACATATTATTATACAATGTTCATCATGAATCATATCCTCATAACATATCATATCCATGAGAGCACACACCACACAATTCTTATGATTTTTGCAACGATTTTTTTTTTTGTGTGTATTTTCAAATCACATCAAAGTGAGTTCTCATGACGGGCATGTAGTAACTGGAAGGGTACAAGTACCGGTAGTCGGGACGTCCTGTCTAGGCTTGGCATTCGTATAAATCCAAAATAAAGGACCAGTTTGCCTACCTGGGGACTAACGATGAGAGTACGAAGGACCTATTAGGCCAAAGCATGCCATACCAAACGTCATGTGAGCTAACCCCACTTTGAGTTGTCATAGTGTCTACACCTGGACACCCTCCTACCATACATCTCGCAATCATATTTCATGGTTTTCATTCGGGTGATGCGAGTGTTAAACCGCCAACACCAATGTGAATCCTACTAAGCCAATAGTCATGGGGGCCCACATGACTATACAGGCGATGGTATGGGGGACATTGGAGGCCCAAACATGAGCAAAACCAAGACATCCTATGGATGTAGTTGCATTATTGATAATTATGTTATTTTTATTCATTTGACGACACATGACACATAAAAAGACTCCTTAGACTCACAATCTTCTTATGTATGTTTCTGTAGATGTCGGCTAGGCAGCAACGTGGGGGTAGAAAGTCAGGAAGGTCAAACGAACGCTTGGCCACCCAAATCGCAAAACAAATGGCCGCGGTGCTTCCTAACATCGTAATTCAAGTCCAACAAGCTCTCGCCGCAAATCCCATCAACCCTCCCAATCAAGAAGACCAGAACGTCGATAACCCTCCTTCCAAAAAGTGCTCTTACAAACACTTCAAGTCTTGCGATCCCCCGAAATATGAAGGGACCGAAGGTGTCACTGCTCTCCTCCACTGGTTTGAGGAAATGGAAAACACCTTCCTCAATTGCGATTGTCCCGAGGATCGCAAGGTACGTTACGCAACCGGGAGACTGTTTGGAGTAGCTCTTACCTGGTGGAATACAGAAAAAGGTAAGAGAGGAATCGAAGATGCAATGGCCTTAACATGGGAGGAGTTAAGGGAAATCATGACGAGACGCTTCTGTCCAAGAAGCGAGATCAAAAAGTTAGAGGATGAATTCCACTCGTTAAAGCAAAAGGAAGGAGATCATACTTCCTACAACAAAAGGTTTCTAGAGTTGAACCAAATGATCCCCAACTTGTTCACCCTAGTATACCGCTTAGTCGAACACTATATTCGAGGCCTCCCCTTGAAAATTCAAGACTCAGTTCTAAGCACTTCGCCTGCAACACTTGAAGCTGCTATGGAACTAGCTACCGAGCTTACCGAAAATCGCATCCGAAACGACAAATTTAAGGATGAGAAAAAGAAAGCCCCCATTGAGGGCCAAACTTCAAACCATTCCACCTCCTCCTCAAAGTTTACTAGTAAGAGGAAACGAAACAGCAGAAACTTTGCTGTCACACAAACAAACCTCCCTATTACTGCTGCACCCATCACCCAAGTTGCCCCCTCAGCTGCACCATATAAAAAGCCATACTCCGGCCCATACCCAAAATGCAACCGTTGCCAATACCATCACCTTCCCGAACATCCCTGCCAACATTGCACCGGCTGTGGCCGCGCAGGTCACACCATCCAAACCTGTCGCACACTTCAGCGAACGAACCGCAATCAGCCCTCAACCCAAACCCACCATCAGATAGTGGGTCAAGCCCAACAACCTTTACTCCTACCACCTGCCCAACATGTAGCCCAATCCTACTACCAACCCAACTATCCCATGATGCAACCTATACGGGCTTGTTAGGAACACCTGTCCACGCTTGGTGAACATCTTCCATGCCCAAGCTCAAGCAAATCCAGTAAACCAGGCTAACCAAGCTCCTCCACCTGCTAGGGGAAGAGCTTTCAACATCAACGCCAATCAAGCTAGGGCTGACAACAACGTGGTTAACGGTACGTTTCTCATCAATGGTAGTTATGCATCCATGTTATTTGATACTGGCACGGATAAGAGTTTTGTGTCCTTAGAATATGAACCCATCCTCAACCAAACTCGTGATAAACTCATGGAATCCATAACGGTAGAAGTTGCTGACGGAAAACCGGTCTCATTAAACTCTATTATACGCAATTGTACTCTCACACTAAACGATCACGATTTTCCAGTTGACCTCATTCCTATGAAGTTGGGAAGTTTCGACATTATAATTGGTATGGACTGGCTCAGCCAACATCATGCTGAAGTTGTATGCCGCGAAAAGTTTATTCGCATTCCTCTTACAAACGGTCAGACTCTACGAATCTTTGGAGAAACCCCTTCGAAAGGACTCAAATTAATGTCCTGTCTTCAAACCCGAAAATATCTCCGCAAGAATTATGTCGCATTCCTAACTCATGTCGTCAAAAAGGGAACCAAGGAGAAGAAACTTGAAGACATCCCAGTAGTAAAAGATTTTCCGCAAGTTTTTCCTGACGACATTTCAGGACTTCCTCCCGTGAGAGAAGTCGAATTCCGCATTGATCTTATACCTGGAGCTACACCAGTTGCAAAATCTCCTTATAGGTTAGCCCCATCCGAAATGCAAGAGCAAGCCAGTCAACTGCAAGAGCTGACTGACAAAGGATTCATACGTCCTAGCTCATCGCCTTGGGGTGCACCTGTCCTTTTTGTGAAGAAGAAAGATGGAACGTTTCGCATGTGTATCGACTACAGAGAACTCAACAAGTTAACGGTCAAGAACCGCTACCCATTACCTCGCATCGATGATCTTCTAGACCAACTTCAAGGCGCCACCTGTTTTTCAAAAATTGACCTACGTTCTGGTTATCATCAACTCAGAGTACATGAAGAAGACGTCCCAAAGACCGCCTTTCGAACTCGTTATGGTCATTACGAATTCATGGTCATGCCATTTGGTTTAACCAACGCCCCAGATGTCTTCATGGATCTAATGAACAGAGTCTGCAAACCCTATCTCGACCGTTTTGTCATAGTCTTCATCGACGACATCCTCATCTACTCAAAGTCTAAGTCTGATCATGAACGACACCTTCGACTCATCCTTACACTCTTAAGGACAGAAAAGTTGTACGCTAAGTTTTTGAAATGTGAATTCTGGTTAAGGGAAGTACAATTCCTTGGACACATCGTCAATGACAAGGGAATTCATGTTGATCCCTCAAAAATCAAGGCAGTACAGGAATGGCAAGCGCCACGAACCCCTACCGAAGTAAGATCATTTCTTGGTTTGGCTGGTTACTATCGCCGTTTCATTGCAAATTTCTCCCGTATTGCTGTACCACTCACGACTTTGACTCATAAAGGAAAGCCCTTCATATGGGGACCCAAACAAGAAGAAGCCTTCCAAACTCTAAAGCAAAAACTCTGTGACGCACCTATCCTCACACTTCCTGAAGGTTGTGATGACTTCGTGGTTTATTGCGACGCGTCAGGGCAGGGACTAGGCTGTGTACTGATGCAAAGAGGAAAAGTGATAGCTTATGCTTCTAGACAACTCAAAATTCATGAGAAGAACTACACCACCTACGACCTGGAACTTGGAGCCGTTGTGTTCGCTCTTAAGATATGGAGACATTACCTCTACGGTACCAAGTGTGAAATATACACTGACCACAAGAGCCTCCAACATATCTTTAACCAAAAGGAGTTGAATATGAGGCAACGAAGATGGGTCGAACTTCTTAACGACTACGACTGTGAAATTCGGTATCATCCTGGCAAGGCAAACGTGGTGGCCGATGCGCTCAGTCGAAAAGGTTACGTGAACTCCATTCGTCTTCTATGTTCGCAAATCATAACCGACATCAAAGATCGAATCCGAGAAGCTCAACATGTTTCAGTAACAGAAAACGACGTACGCAAGGAGCTGTCTTGTGGAGCTGAACTTAAGATCGAAACTAAATCCGACGGTATTCTATACTATCTAAATCGCATATGGATTCCCGATCACGATAACCTTCGTGATTTCCTTATGAATGAGGCGCACAAAACACGGTACTCTGTACACCCAGGAGCCGACAAGATGTATCAAGACCTTCGATACACCTACTGGTGGCCTGGCATGAAAAAGGATATTGCTGTTTTTGTTTCCAAGTGCCTTACATGTTCCAAAGTAAAAGCTGAACATCAAAGACCCTCAGGACTTCTAGTCCAACCCGGAATACCTGTATGGAAGTGGGAAAACATAACTATGGATTTCATTACCGGGTTACCTCGCACCTCCAGTGGGTATGACACTATATGGGTAATCATTGATCGTCTTACAAAATCAGCTCACTTCATTCCGATTCGCGAGGACTTCAAGAACGAGAAGTTAGCTCGTATCTACATCAGCGAGATCGTAAGCCGTCATGGTGTACCTTTAAGCATCATTTCAGACCGTGATGGTCGTTTCACTTCACGAACATGGCAAGCCGTACAAGCCGCCTTGGGTACACGATTAGACCTCAGTACCGCTTATCATCCTCAAACTGATGGACAATCTGAACGCACCATCCAAACTCTTGAAGATATGCTTCGAGCATGTGTCATAGACTTCAAAGGGAATTGGGTCGCTCATCTACCATTAGTTGAATTTTTGTATAACAATAGTTACCACTCAAGTATCGGCATGGCTCCTTTCAAAGCGTTATATGGCCGTAAGTGCTAATCTCCAGTATGTTGGCACGAAATTGGGGAAGCTCAAATCACCGGTCCAGAATTGATTCAAGAAACAACAGACAAGATCCATCAAATTCGAAACAATCTTCTAGCGGCACAAAGTCGTCAAAAGAGTTATGCAGACAAACGACGAAAGCCCTTGGAGTTTAACATTGGTGATCAAGTACTTTTAAAAGTATCACCGTGGAAGGGAGTAGTTCGTTTTGGCCAGAAGGGCAAGCTAGCACCACGCTACGTAGGACCTTTCAAGATACTCGAAAGAGTAGGGCCAGTAGCATACAAGCTTGACCTACCAGAAGAACTCAACAGAATTCACCCCACATTCCACGTATCAAACTTAAAGAAGTGCCTCGCCGATGAAAACCTCCATATTCCCTAGAAGATATTCAGATCGATGAATCTATGCACTTCATTGAAAAACCAGTAGAGATTATGGACTTCGGAGAAAAACGTTTAAGACGGAGTCGTATTCCAATTGTTAGGGTACGCTGAGAGTCGAAACGAGGACCTGAGTTTACTTGGGAACGTGAAGACTCAATGCGCGAAAAATACCCGCATCTTTTTCCTGTTACCACTACTACTTAAATTTCGGGACAAAATTTCTAAAAGTAGGGGATACTGTAACATCCGTCAAAAAACTTCAAAACCCGCTTCGTTTATTAATCGAATAGTCAGTTACAATTATCGTTGCTTATTTAATGCTCTTTTTAATTTTAAACAATACATAATTAACAAATATATTAGAATTTATAAACTATAATTTATAAACAATAAAAACGGTCGAAGAAAAAAATAAATGCCGCTGCCGGGTTTCGAACCCGGGTCAGCCGGTTTAACAATCAAGCGATTCACCACTCCGCCACTTGATTCTTTTGTGTAATCAATGAATCAAATAAAACTTAAGTTCCACCCGTGAATTCATCTGGTTGCGTCAAGAATTGAAACCGCTCATCGGCTTTCAAATATCCAGAGGCTTTTGGGTGATCGCGAGTTCCTGAGTATAACCGATAAATCAATGCCAACCCACGTTCTTAATCAATGCTATCTTCAATGAATTCGATTCATATGATTGTTGAGAGTTAAAACCGAAATGATATTACTCCTAAGTTACGCTAATAATATCATCGCTTCATATCTCGGAAACACCCGCAGAACCCTCAATTTCATTTTCACTCTAACTTCTGTTCGTCGGAATCGTTATCTGCTATCGCCGGACTTTCGCCGGAAAACCGAGACATACATCAAATCGGTAAATTTCTCGACTCTTTCGTTTTCAATCCATTGTTAGACTTATACTAACTTAAATCCTTCAACCAAAATCGGTCCCAGACGACGTTACCGGATATTCTACACTCGCCAGAAAATCTCTGGACATTTTCCGAAATCACACAGTAAATCGGTACAATCATCTAAACCTCCTGATATCTCTTGTTTAGTCATTTAATTTCACAACTCATCGATCAAAATTGTTAATTGATTCAATCAGATGGAATTCACAAATCAGAGCCGACGACCATTGCCGGAATTCTTACAAAAATAAATCTAAAAATCCTATTAAAATTGTTAATAAAATCCACTTATTTACCGAATCATTTTGTTATTATTTTAGGTTAGTTATTCCTCGTTGATCAAATCCCAAAACTCGTGCACATTCAACATCACCAAAAGAACGCACCCAATGTGAGTGAATCTCTACCAATTCCCCGTTTTAATCACATTTTGGGGTGTATCATGTGTCGCTTTATTATTTATTATATTTAAACACTTGTGCATCCATCATATCTATGATCAAATGTGTATCCAATATGTATCAGTTGTTGTGTGGATTATGTTTAGTTTAAAGTTATCATTTTCAGTACATACATTTCATCAGGCCCAACAGCTCCCCGTGGGAGACGGGTTGAGTACAGGTGCCTCATTTCGATCGGCTCCGTTTGATTGAACCTTGATCTCACATACATCATCATAGGCTTGTCCGTTCCCCATAACCTATGAGCGGAACGTGACGTTGCCAACATATACATTATCATTCATGTCATATACTCATTCAAGGTGGTTTGTGTTTGGTTGTTTATATACGGTTGCTCACATATGATTATTGCACAATTTTTCCATATTACATACAACAAGAAATCAATAACAAATGTTTTTAACAAGGTTCACTCGCCAACTTTTGTTGACCCAAAATCCCCCATTTTTACACATGATACAGGTGATCCAGTTGAAGCAAGAAACATATAGGACGGCCTAGAAGAATAAATCAGTTTAGGCTTTGGATTGTTTTACTTAGTTTCTTTTTCCTTGTAATTGTATGAACTTGTTTTGAATATTGAAGTTGTAATTCTAATTAATAAATATGAAACATTTTAGTAAACATCATGAGCTTTGGTGATAACCCAATTATGCCCCGACTCTTATTCCGCTGCGGGTCGGGGTATGACAGTGATTGAGGACATCATTTCAGGCGCGTATGACACGCAAAGGCTAGATGATATACCTTCATTCAGCCTTGGTATGATACATGATGAGCTGGAAACCAAGAGAATGTGCGAGCCCATGTTGAAAATGAAACATGTGTTACGGAAGACGTTGGATCGGCCGGAAAAGGCAAAAGAAAGAAGGTAAGATCGAAATATGTGCAATCCCCCTTTTTGACCAGAGATGTAAGTGTTAATAGCTGGTTAAGCAAGAAGGAAAATATGTTATGGAAATACTCGTCAACTACTGCTGACGACAAGATGTACATTATTATTACTTCTAAATTTGTTTTTGTTTCTTATTCTAATTTATTATTATTAATTTTTTTTAAGATTGTCCTTGTTATAGTTAGAAAGTAAGCTTGTGTATAAGAAAAAAAGGTAGACGATGTGTCGCACAAAACTAGGGATGCAACAGAAGCAGCGGAGGTGGAAGCGACAAATGCGTAAGAAAACCTAAATTATCCTAGTTAAAGTTATTGTTGTTTAAAAAGACACATACATTTGTAATAAATCAGAAATAGGTTAACACCGTAACCCATTGTTAGGAATGTGTTTAGGATAAGTACACTAGTGAACCGGATGATGTGGTACACAGTACACATGTGTATAATGGTTTGTCCACAGATGATATGTTTTGTGATACACTTTTTTTGAAAATACACAATGGTACTGAATAAAACTGTGCACAAAATATGTATGTAACCATATGGGTACTGAATACGATATAATAATTGTGAACCATATTTGTATTGAAGACATTACACATGTGTATAATGATATGGCCCATAAAATGTTATGTTTTGAGATACAGTTTTATTTGGAAAATTCACAAGTGTACTGAAGAACAATGTACAAAAAGATGTCTGGAACCTTATGTGTACTCAATACGGTATAACAAATGTAAAGTAATCAGATTGTGTACCGAAGATATAAAATACAGACTGTATGCGATGTGTGTCACACCCCGACCCGCAGCGGAATAAGAGTCGGGGCATAATTGGGTTATCACCAAAGCTCATGACATTTACTAATATGTTTCATATTTAATAAAGTCAAAGTTACATTTCCAAATATCCAAACATGTTCATACAATACCAAGGAAATAAGCCAAACATAACAATCCCAACTCTAAATCATTTTATTCTTCTAGTCCAATCCTATGTGTTCCTAGCTGCTGCTGGTTCACCTGTAACATGTGTAAAAAATGGGGTTTTTTTGGGTCAACATAAGTTGGCGAGTGAACCTTATTAGATAAACATTTATTAATGAATTGCTTGTTAGTTTATCAATGAAAAATTGTGCATAATCATAAATGAGCAAATGTAAATAATCAAACAGTGGCAAATAGCAATCACAACTATAACATACAATAACAGATGACAGCATACATGAACATACCAACATCATACGATAAATAACATAAATGAAACTGTGCGATCAAGGCTCAATCAAACGGAGCCGATCGTATTGCATGTACTGAAAATGAAAATGTCTGTGCGATCAAGGCTCAATCAAACGGAGCCGATCGTATGTGGGCACGCCAGGTTCAACCTCATAATGAAATGGGGAACATGCTCAACGCTCATAATGTAATGGGGAGCGGCGGCCTATGAAATTGCATGTACTGAAAATAATAAATTGCATCCAACAATAACTACACAACAGAAACAAACTGAATACACATGTTCATGATATGATGTATGCACAATGGTTTAATTATAATATATATAACAAGACACATGATACACCCCAAAACGTGATTAAAACGGGGAATTGGTAAAGATTCACTCACATTGGGTGCGTTGGATTGGAGATGGTGAGATGCGCACGAATTAGATGAGCGGAACAACGAGGAATACTAACCTAAATAATAACGGAAAATATATTAACTGAGTGGATTTTATTAAGGATTTTAATGAAATTTTTAGATATATTTTTGTGAGTTTAAGGCTATTTTCTATCTTTAAAAATGTTATTTTTAAGTATTTTTAATTGATTTTTAAATTAAATTAAATAAATAAAAATATAAAAAAAATTGTTTTTGCGTTGACCGTTGACATGTTGACTTGTTGACCGGTTCGGTCAGCGAAATAGTTTGCGCCGGGTGAGGCTCGAACCCGAGACCTCCCGTTCCCGTGCACGCAGCTCTACCAACTGAGCTACGTGTCTAACCCGAAATAATCTTGTTTTTAATTATATTTATATACTAATTCGGTTTAACCAAAATTCTTTTAATTTCAAAAACATTTTAATTCAACGAACCGGTGCCAGTGACGAGTTTCGAACTCGCGACGTGTGACCTAGTGTTGCACACAGTCCCCCGCTGGACTGTGTGTCTAACCTGGTTATTATCTCGGTTTTTATTATACTTAATAACTAACTGAGTTAACCCGGTTTAGTTTTTAAACAAAAAGGCATTTTATTATATAAGGAGTGCGTGTATCAGGGATCGAACTCGGGACATGCGTATGTGTTTTGCACACAGTCCACCGCTGGACTGTGTGTCTAACCCGCTCATTTTACTGGTTTTAAATAAACTTATAACTTAATTAACTTCGTCTTCTTCATTCAAATTTCCGTCGACTGAATCACTGATCCGTTTCTTGTTTTTACGATTATCAAACATTCTTAAGGTTAAAATGAAATGACAGAAACGGTGTTGGAAGTAACATACCGTAGGAATGATATATCACAGAATTTCCGGCAATTGTGTCGGCTCTGTTTTTGTGCACCTCAACTGAACCAAAACAATTAACCATTTTGATTAGTCAATCGTGGAATTGAAGTGATAAGCAAACGTTAACAGCGGGATTGAAGGTCCTTACCGTTTCACAGACGGAAATAAAGACCGATAGTGGACTTGATTATTTTTCGGTTATAAAAACCGATAATGATGAGACTTGATGTTCAATCAAATCCGACTTGATTAAAAATCGTCGGTGCATCGGTTATAAACTGAATGTGCGAGTAAACAAGCAAATTGACGATTGATTTGCCGATTTCTGTTTCTCAGTTGGCGCAACCTGTTTAACCGAGTTTGTGTATAAATCTCATTTGTTTCCTAAAGATAACAGAAAACACAAAGTGGCGGAGTGGTGATGAGAGTGTGTGTTAAGTCGTTGGAGTTGTTCTGGCTGACCCGGGTTCGAGTCCCGGCAGCAACATATTTTTTTTAATTTATTTTGTTTTAACTTTTTATCAAATATAATTTTTATAGTTTAGTTTATTTATTAGTATCATTTTAAATCAAAATAATCATAAATATTCAACGTGACTTTTGTAACTTGATATTCGATTACAAAACGGACCGGGTTTTGAAAACCCGTTTTTGACAAATGTTACAGTATCCCCTACTTTTAGGAATTTCGTCCCGAAATTTAAGTAGTTGAAGTAGTAGGAAAAAGATGCGGGTATTTTTCACACATTGAGTCTTCACGTTCCCAAGTAAACTCAGGTCCCCGTTTCGACTCCCAACGTACCCTAACAATTATATGCGACTTCGTCGCAGACGTTTTTCCCCGAAGTCCATGATCTCTACAGGTCTTTCAATAAAATGCATAGATTCATCAATCTGAATATCTTCCAGAGGAATGTGGAGGTTTTCATCAGCGAGGCACTTCTTCAAGTTCGACACTTGGAATGTGGGATGAATCCTGTTGAGTTCTTCTGGCAGATCAAGCTTGTATGCTACAGGACCTACTCTTTCGAGTATCTTGAAAGGTCCTACGTAACATGGTGCTAGCTTGCCCTTTTGACCAAAACGAACTACTCCCTTCCACGGTGATACTTTTAAAAGTACATGATCACCAATGTTAAACTCTAAGGGCTTCCGTCGTTTATCTGCATAACTCTTTTGACGACTTTGAGCCGCTAGAAGATTGTTTCGAATTTGATAGATCTTGTCTGTGGTTTCTTGGATCAATTCTGGACCAGTAATTTGAGCTTCCCCAATTTCGTGCCAACATACTGGAGATCGGCACTTACGACCATATAAGGCTTCAAAAGGTGTCATGCCGATACTTGAATGATAGCTGTTGTTGTACGAAAATTCAACTAATGGTAGGTGGGCGTCCCAATTTCCCTTGAAGTCTATGACACATGCTCGAAGCATATCTTCAAGAGTTTGAATGGTGCGCTCAGACTGTCCATCAGTTTGAGGATGATAGGCGGTACTGAGATCTAATCGCGTGCCCATAGCGGATTGTACTGCTTGCCATGTTCGTGAAGTGAAACGACCATCACGATTAGAAATAATGCTTAACGGTACCCCATGTCGGCTTACGATTTCGTTGATATAAATACGAGCAAGCTTTTCGTTCTTGAAATCTTCGCGGATAGGAATAAAGTGAGCTGATTTTGTAAGTCGGTCTATAATTACCCATATAGTGTCATACCCACCAGAAGTGCGAGGTAACCCGGTAATGAAATCCATGGTTATGTTTTCCCACTTCCATACAGGTATTTCCGGTTGGACCAGAAGTCCTGAGGGTCTTTGGTGTTCAGCCTTCACCTTGGAACATGTAAGGCACTTGGAAACAAAAACGGCAATGTCCTTCTTCATTCCAGGCCACCAATAGGTATATCGTAGGTCTTGATACATCTTATCGGCTCCTGGGTGTATAGAATATCGCGTTTTGTGAGCTTCATTCATAAGAATTTCACGAAGATTGTTGTGGTTAGGAATCCAGATACGATCTAGGTAATACAGAATACCGTCAGATTTAGTTTCAATTTTTAGCTCAGCTCCACAGGACATCTCCTTTCGTACATCTTCTTCCGTTATTGAAACATGTTGGGCTTCTCGAATTTGATCTTTAATGTCAGTTATAATTTGCAAACATAGAAGACGAATGGAGTTCGCATAACCCTTTCGACTAAGTGCATCAGCCACCACATTTGCTTTACCAGGGTGGTATCTAATTTCACAGTCGTAGTCATTTAGAAGTTCGACCCATCTTCGTTGCCTCATGTTTAACTCCTTTTGATTGAAGATATGTTGAAGACTCTTGTGGTCAGTGTATATTTCACACTTAGTACCATAGAGATAATGTCTCCATACCTTAAGATCGAACACAACGGCTCCAAGTTCTAGGTCATGAGTGGTGTAGTTCTTTTCATGTGTCTTGAGTTGTCTCGAAGCATCAGCTATGACTTTTCCTCTTTGCATTAGAACGCAGCCTAATCCTTGCCCTGACGCGTCGCAATAGACTACAAAATCATCACAACCTTTAGGAAGATTGAGGATTGGTGCATCACAAAGTTTTTGTTTAAGAGTTTGGAAGGCTTCTTCTTGCTTGGGTCCCCATATGAAAGGTTTTCCCTTATGAGTTAAAGTCGTGAGTGGTACAGCAATGCGAGAGAAGTTTGGAATGAACTGACGATAATAGCCAGCTAGACCAAGGAAAGATCTTACTTAAGTTGGTGTACGTGGAGCTTGCCATTCTTGAACCACTTTGATCTTTGAAGGGTCGACATGTATTCCCTTGTCATTGACTACATGCCCGAGGAATTGCACCTCTTTTAACCAGAATTCACATTTGGAGAATTTGGCATAAAGCTTTTCCTTTTCTAGAAGTGCAAGGATGAGTCGAAGATGACGCTCATGATCAGATTTAGATTTTGAATAAATAAGAATATCGTCGATGAAGACTATAACAAATCGATCAAGATAAGGTTTGCAGACTCTGTTCATTAGGTCCATGAAGACAGCTGGTGCGTTGGTTAAACCAAATGGCATAACCATGAATTCATAGTGGCCATAACGAGTTCGAAAAGCAGTCTTAGGGATGTCTTCTTCATGCACTCTAAGTTGATGATAGCCAGATCGAAGGTCGAGTTTTGAAAAGCAGCTGGCACCTTGTAGTTGGTCAAGAAGATCATCGATGCGAGGTAAAGGATAGCGATTCTTGATTGTTAACTTGTTGAGCTCTCTGTAGTCGATGCACATACAAAACGATCCATCTTTCTTCTTTACAAAAAGGACAGGTGGACCCCATGGCGACGAGCTAGGACGTATGAATCCCTTGTCAGTCAACTCTTGTAATTGACTGGCTAGCTCTTGCATTTCAGAGGGGGCTAACCTATAAGGAGACTTTGCAACTGGTGTAGCACCAGGTATAAGATCAATACGGAATTCGACGTCTCTAACTGGAGGAAGTCCTGAAATGTCGTCAGGAAAAACTTTCGGGAAGTCTTTTACTACAGGAATGTCTTCAAGTTTCTTCTCCATGGTTCCCTTTTTGATGATATGAGCTAAAAAAGTGACATAATTCTTGCGAAGATATTTTTGAGCTTGAAGACAAGACATTAAGCTGAGCCCTTTCGATGAGGTTTCTCCAATGATTCGAAGAGACTGACCGTTTGAATGAGGAATACGAATAAATTTTTCACGACATACAACTTCTGCCTCATGTTGACTGAGCCAATCCATACCGATTATGATATCAAAACTTCCCAGCTTCATAGGAATAAGGTCGACGGAGAAATCGTGGTCGTTTAAGGTGAGTGTACAGTTGCGTATAATAGAGTTTAATGAAACTGGTTTCCCGTCCGCAACTTCTACCGTTATGGATTCCGTGAGCTTATCCCGATTTTTGCTTAAGATAGGTTCAAATTCGAAAGACACAAAACTTCTATCCGCACCAGTATCAAATAACATAGATGCATATCTACCATTTATAAGGAACGTACCGTTAACCACATTGCCGTCAGCTCTGGCCTGGTTAGCGTTGATATTGAAAGCTCTTCCTCTTGCAGGTGGAGGAACTTGGTTTGCTTGATTCACCGGGTTGGCTTGGGCCTGAGCATGGATAATGTTTACCAACCTTGGACAAGTGTTTCTGAAATGGCTCGGGTCACCGCAATTGTAGGAAGCCCGCATAGGTTGGCCCGTAGGATAATTGGGTTGGTAGTATGTTTGGGCTAAATGTTGGGTGGGTGGTAATGGTAGGGGTTGTTAGGCTTGACCCATTAACTGTTGGTGGGTTTGGGTTAAAGGTTGGTGGCGGTTCGTTCGTTGAGGCATGCGGCAGGTTTGAACAGTATGACCTGCGCGACCGCAGCCGGTGCAATATTGGCAAGGATGATTAGGGGAATGGTGATATTGGCAACGGTTGCATTTTTGTAACGGGCCAGTGTAAGGTCTTCTGTATGGTGTGGGTGAAGGAGTGACTTAAGTAATGGGTGCAGCAGGAATAGGGAGGTTGGTTTGAGTAACAGCGAAATTTCCGGTGTTGCGCTTCCTCTTGTTGGCAAACTTAGAGGAAGAAATGGGATGGTTTGAAGTTTGACCCTCAACAGGGGCTTTCTTTTTCTCTTCTTTGAACTTCCGTTGCGAATTCGGTTCTCGGTCAGTTCAGTTGATAGCTCCATAGCAGCTTCAAGTGTTACTGGTGAAACGCTGAGAACTGAATCTTGGATTTTCGAGGGAAGTCCTCGAATATAATGCTCGATCAGACGATAGGTTGGGGTGAACAAATTTGGAACCATTTGGTTCAACTCCAAGAACCTCTTGTTATAGGTGGTGTGATCACCCTCCTTTTGCCTTAGAGAATGAAATTCGTCCTCCAGCTTTTTAATTTCGCTCCTAGGACAGAAACGCCTAGTCAAGATTTCCCTTAACTCCTCCCAAGTTAAGGCCATTGCATCTTCAGTTCCCCTCTTCCCTTTCTCAGTATTCCAACAAGTGAGAGCTACCCCAAATAGTCTCCCGGTAGCGTATCGAACCTTGTGATCCTCAGGACAATCGCAGTTTAGAAAGGTGTTTTCCATCTCCTCGAACCAATGTAGGAGAGCAGTGACACCCTCGGTCCCTTCAAATTTAGGAGGATCACAAGACTTGAAATGTTTGTATGAACACTTGCTGGTAGGAGGGTTGTCGATGTTCTGGTCATGTTGTTGGGGAGGGTTAGTAGGATTTGTAGCGAGGGCTTGTTGTACTTGGACCACAACGTCAGGCAGTATCGTGGCCATTTGTTTCGCGATCTGAGTGGCCAAACGTTCCTGAGACCTTCCTGATCTTTTACCCCTTCGTTGCTGTCTAGACGACATCTACAGGATCATACAATGAGAAAATTGTGAGTTTATGGTGTCTTTTTAGGTGTCATGTGTCTTTAAGAAAATGAAAATAACATAAATATCAATAATGCAACTACAACCATAGGATGTCTTGGGTTTGCTCATGTTGGGCCTCAAATGTCTCCCATACCTTCACCTATATAGTCATGTGGGCCCCCATGGCTATTGGTTTGGTAGGATTCACATTAGTATTGGCAATTTAACACTCGCATCACCCGAATGCAAACCACAAAATATGTTCATGAGATGTTTGGTCGGAACGTGTCCAGGTGTAGACACAATGACAACTCAAAGTGGGGTTAGCTCACACGACGTTTGGTATAGCATGCTTTGGCCTAATAGGTACTTCGTACTCTCATCGTTAGTCCCCAGGTAGGCAAACTGGTCCTTTATTTTGGATTTATACGAATGCCAGCCTAGACAGGACGTTCCGACTACCGGTACTGGTACCCTTCCAGTTACTACATGCCCGTCATGAGAACTCACTTTGATGAGATTTGAAAACACAAAAATCATTGTAAAAGCAATCATGATGTGGTGTGTGCTTTCATGGATGTGATATGTTATGAGTATATGATTCATGATAGGCATTATATGATAATACATACTTATGAACATGCTTGCATAATATTGAATGTAACATTTAACATAAAACATATAAACATCATGAAGTTTGGCATGTACCACACAAAAATCTTATAAGTTTCTAATCAACTATAGTATAGGCTCTAAGGGTCTAATAACCTATCCTATATCCCTATAGTCACAGCTCTGATACCAATCTGTCACACCCCGACCCGCAGCGGAATAAGAGTCGGGGCATAATTGGGTTATCACCAAAGCTCATGACATTTACTAATATGTTTCATATTTAATAAAGTCAAAGTTACATTTCCAAATATCCAAACATGTTCATACAATACCAAGGAAATAAGCCAAACATAACAATCCCAACTCTAAATCATTTTATTCTTCTAGTCCAATCCTATGTGTTCCTAGCTGCTGCTGGTTCACCTGTATCATGTGTAAAAAATGGGGTTTTTTTGGGTCAACATAAGTTGGCGAGTGAACCTTATTAGATAAACATTTATTAATGAATTGCTTGTTAGTTTATCAATGAAAAATTGCGCATAATCATAAATGAGCAAATGTAAATAATCAAACAGTGGCAAATAGCAATCACAACTATAACATACAATAACAGATGACAGCATACATGAACATACCAACATCATACGATAAATAACATAAATGAAACTGTGCGATCAAGGCACAATCAAACGGAGCCGATCGTATTGCATGTACTGAAAATGAAAATGTCTGTGCGATCAAGGCTCAATCAAACGGAGCCGATCGTATGTGGGCACGCCAGGTTCAACCTCATATTGAAATGGGGAACATGCTCAACGCTCATAATATAATGGGGAGCGGCGGCCTATGAAATTGCATGTACTGAAAATAATAAATTGCATCCAACAATAACTACACAACAGAAACAAACTGAATACACATGTTCATGATATGATGTATGCACAATGGTTTAATTATAATATATATAACAAGACACATGATACACCCCAAAACGTGATTAAAACGGGGAATTGGTAAAGATTCACTCACATTGGGTGCGTTGGATTGGAGATGGTGAGATGCGCACGAATTAGATGAGCGGAACAACGAGGAATATTAACCTAAATAATAACGGAAAAATATGTTAAATGAGTGGATTTTATTAAGGATTTTAATGAAATTTTTAGATATATTTTTGTGAGTTTAAGGCTATTTTCTATCTTTAAAAATGTTATTTTTAAGTATTTTTAATTGATTTTTAAATTAAATTAAATAAATAAAAATATAAAAAAAAATTGTTTATTTTGCGTTGACCGTTGACCGTTGACCGTTGACCGTTGACCGTTGACCTGTTGACTTGTTGACCGGTTCGGTCAGCGAAATAGTTTGCGCCGGGTGAGGCTCGAACCCGAGACCTCCCGTTCCCGTGCACGCGGCTCTACCAACTGAGCTACGTGTGTAACCCGAAATAATCTTGTTTTTAATTATATTTATATACTAATTCGGTTTAACCAAAATTCTTTTAATTTCAAAAACATTTTAATTCAACGAACCGGTGCCAGTGACGGGTTTCGAACTCGCGACGTGTGACCTAGTGTTGCACACAGTCCACCGCTGGACTGTGTGTCTAACCTGGTTATTATCTCGGTTTTTATTATACTTAATAACTAACTGAGTTAACCCGGTTTAGTTTTTAAACAAAAAGGCATTTATTATTATATAAGGAGTGCGTGTATCAGGGATCGAACTCGGGACATGCGTATGTGTTTTGCACACAGTCCACCGCTGGACTGTGTGTCTAACCCGCTCATTTTACTGGTTTTAAATAAACTTTTAACTTAATTAACTTCGTCTTCTTCATTCAAATTTCCGTCGACTGAATCACTGATCCGTTTCTTGTTTTTACGATTATCAAACATTCTTAAGGTTAAAATGAAATGACAGAAACGATGTTGGAAGTAAAATACCGTAGGAATGATATATCACAGAATTTCCGGCAATTGTGTCGGCTCTGTTTTTGTGCACCTCAACTGAACCAAAACAATTAACCATTTTGATTAGTCAATCGTGGAATTGAAGTGATAAGCAAACGTTAACAGCGGGATTGAAGGTCCTTACCGTTTCGCAGACGGAAATAAAGACTTTCAGGAAATTTCCGGCGAACTGGAATTAACTGAATACAGCGCCTGAATTCGATTTCAATTGAAAGGTTTAAGTTAGAAGTAGCCTAACAATTGTTGAACTACAATGATATTGAAAGATTTACCGTTTGAGAATGAATACGGTTTTCCGGCGAAATTTGCAGAAAATTCCGGCGAGCTGATTAAAGCGTTCTGATGGTCTGAAAATGTGACGAAAGTGAAATGGGTTGTTGGTATGATATTTCTGAGTCGCGAGAGTGGTCTTGAATTGAAGTAATATGGACTTGATTATTTTTCGGTTATAAAAACCGATAATGATGAGACTTGATGTTCAATCAATTCCGACTTGATTAAAAATCGTCGGTGCATCGGTTATAAACTGAATGTGCGAGTAAACAAGCGAATTGACGATTGATTTGCCGATTTCCGTTTCTCAGTTGGCGCAATCGGTTTAACCGAGTTTGTGTATAAATCTCATTTGTTTCCTAAAGATAACAGAAAACACAAAGTGGCGGAGTGGTGATGAGAGTGTGTGTTAAGTCGTTGGAGTTGTTCTGGCTGACCCGGGTTCGAGTCTCGGCAGCAACATATTTTTTTTAATTTATTTTGTTTTAACTTTTTATCAAATATAATTTTTATAGTTTAGTTTATTTATTAATTATGTATCATTTTAAATCAAAATAATCATAAATATTCAACGTGACTTTTATAACTTGATATTCGATTACAAAACGGAGCGGGTTTTGAAAACCCATTTTTGACAAATGTTACAATGTGTCATTGTAATATACGAGATATAATAAGATATGTTTTTGAACATGCGGCTTGTATTCGAAACGGAATCGGGAGTCGGGCTTTACCATTTTCAAACGAAAGACCTTCAACCAAGCCAGTGGGTGAATAGTGCAGTTATAAATTGCTTCGCATCATGAAGAAAGTCAACGACTGGCCGGTGAAAATGTTTTTGGTGGTGCGGATCAAGATAAAGGATTGAAGCCGCGTTTGTGTTGCCACACAGACTATTATGTAAGTGAATCGAGATTGAAATAAAACTTTTAAATATTTTAATTGAAAACATAAATTAAATGCTGATTGTTGTTTTGTGATTATTACTACATGTTACAGCCAGATGATACGCTGACCAATGAATTGTATGGAGATGTTGATCTGGTTGAAAGTTTAGAAGTTCGTTGTTTCTCGTTGTAGATAAGAAGACATCGTTGATGAGTTTGTCAACATATTGCGTAATCAGCCTCCCCATACTTGAGCATGGCCATTTTTAGCTTGTTTGCTTTGATCTTGTGAGGCTAGCAATAACGGTGATCGATAATATGTCGGCAACTGAAAGCCCAGTTCAACTCATTGATGATGAAAACTTCTTCAAGAAAAGTACTGCATACAAAGTTGTAAGAATTTTCATTATGTTTTTTTGTTTGTTTGTTTTTGTTAAGTTTTAGTTTTCAAAAACAGTAATCTTGTTTTTGTCAATTATTATGTTTTCAGAAGGACATTTTCACCAAGTATTTGAAACTGGTGAATCACACAAAAGCTATTCAGATTGAAAATGCAGTCTCGTCAAATATAGACTTTCCGTGGAAGAGTGTGGGGAACACGGTTGATTGTGGTGTCTTTGTTATGAGGCACATGGAAACATGGTCTGGGGTCACCGATGGAAAATGGGATTGTGGATTACCGCTAGGGCATGGACTAAAGAAGGCAACCTTGACAAAGCTACGCAAGAAATACTCGGTTAAGTTGGTGACTTTGATTGTGAAAATCCACCGTGACCGTGTATTAGCTGAAGCAGAGGAGTTTGAAAAAGCCTTTTATTTCCATTAGCGTATGGAAGTTGTTACATTTATGATGGATTATGTTCGAATCGTTGCGGGAAAACAAATAATTAGTTAGACGTCATGGATGATATTAATTACGTTGCTACATATGATTTGCATTTACATTGGTGAGTATGCATCGCCGTGGCATGTACTAATGACGAGTTATGATGTTGCGGGTGGTATTTGTTATTTTGTTACGTTTGTGTATTGTCTTTATTGATGCATCCTAAAAAAACATGTGTAGAACATACATAGGCGTATCATTGCCACTGAGCCTTACAATTCTTTTGTGCTAATACTGGTCAAAACAGGTTACAAAAACCGTCATTGTGTGTATGATTTTATTTAACTGCAGAACTTACATACGTGTACTGTGTGTATAGTTCTCGAATACACTTGTGAACAGTACATATGTGTAATGTGACAACCGGCATTTTCCGGTTGTAATTAAGCGCATAACGAACAGTAATACCATTATAATTAGCGTAATTAGATGTAAATTAACTCGATCAGGCCTTTGGAGAGCCTAGGAATGTCTACTTGCTTTACGTTACGCGATATGACGACAATCGAGAACTTTAACGCGAATTTGAACGATAAGCGGCAACGAATTGACATCGGACAAAATACTGACAACGCCGACAAATACGAGAATTGGTTTTGATAAATTATCATGCTTTTGAACATCACAAAACGCTCACGTGAACGAAAAACGCGTCGACAGGAACGCACCGACAACAAAACGGAAGCAACGGACTCGAGTTACGCCTCGATATTAATATATTATGATATAATTAGCTTCGTAATCAAATTTTATTATTCGTAGTTGAAAACGGATAGAAAAACGGTCAAGAAATGACAACCGGAGCATTTTACGCATTTTAACGAAACCGACGAACGCACGCTATTAATATCGAACGCCGACCCCATTTTTACACATTTATTTTTTTTATCTTAAAACAATATTATACGATGTTCCATGGAGTTCGAGTGAGAAAACGGGCTTTAGAAATGCTACCGGGCCGCTCAAAACACAAGAAATGGGTCTTGGGCCCAGTCCACATAAAAGCCCCAAGCCCACTATACACACCTGTATAAACCAAAATACACACACATCCTCATTCTTCACCTACACACTCTCTCTAACTCTAAAGCTCTCTCTACTCTCTCTCTCTAGAAAATATTTCCGGCACTAGTCCGGCGACTCGCGGCGGCCGGCAACGGCGGTGCAGTGGCAGCGCCACCGCCGACGGCGGCGATGGTGGTTTTTCGGCGAACTTTCCGGCGACCGTTTTCCGACCAAGAGCACACGTTTTCGACTATCTTCGATGTTCCAGATTGCGTGGTGATGTTGGTTTTAGCAGATTCGAAGCCGTTTGGGATCAGGAGAAACTCCGACGACATTCCGGCCAAACTCTGGCGAACCCGTTTTGGATTTTTCACTTCGTGCATATTTAGATCGGGTGGTTAGAGACCTTTCTGCAAGTTTTCATGAAATTTTATTCTTCGGCAAAATTCCGATTTCTGGCGAGGTTCCGGGCATCTGTTTTCAATGAAAAATATATTTTTGGGATCCTTGTAACCCGTAGATTCCATACGAAACACTTTCGTCTCGGGTGAAAATTAAAGTTCGGGACACTCTCGGACTCGGTTCAATGTGGTCAACAGGTCAACACGGGTCAAGGGATAGTTTTGGGTCATTTTTGGTGCCTCGGTTCAGTTTTGGGTTCGATCAAACCCGGTCAACTGCCGGTCAACCGTGGTCAACTGGTCAACGCAGTCAACTCAGTCAACACGATCAGCTCAGTCAACAGGTCAACTCGAGACTCGGTAAAAATTAATTACGACGCAAAATTTAATTATATTAGTTTATAATTATTATTAATAATTAGCGCGCGAACACCGAGCTTAAACCAAACCGTAAACGATTATATATCGCCAAAGGAAATAAATAATGTATAACAATCAAGCCGACTGCGTAACTCGTTTAAAATTATTAGTTAAAAATCAAACCGCCATCGTTATTATAATATAAATCGGAAATTATAAATCGGCGAAAATTAAATTCGAAACACGTCGAGAAATTATAAATATTGTTTGCGTACATTGCAGATTGTGTTTTGATAAATAAATCGACAACTTGTGTTGTCGGGATCTTCGTAAAACAGAGGAAACTCTGCCCGATTTTTGTAAAAATACGCAATACAAAAACGCGACACATTTCAAAGATTAAACGTTCGATTTCAAATGGTTATTATAAAATAAATATTGGTATATATTTATTTGACGACGCTAATTAAAACATTCAAAACTCGAGCCGACAACATTTCAACGAGCGCGATGTCAAGATAACAAACATTCGGCAATCGACTATAAAAATAAATGATATTTATTTATGTTTACTTCAACGTCGCAACTCAGAAACTAGCTTTCAAACATCGATAAATCATTCGAACGACGATATAAAAATAAGAATATTGTTTATACTTATTTCGAAATGCCAAGATTTCCGAACGCTTTTACAAGACGAATACAAGGCGCGTATTATTTCAAACGTCAGAATTCGGAAATCGTATAACAAGAATATTATATATATACGAACGGCGAGACGTCAAATACTTTTATAAAATAAATATAGTTATATTTATTTCGAGCGTCGACGACTCGAATACTTTCGGAGGATCTTATGACAATATATATTTGTTATATCCGATTTCAACGCCTAAACGAAATGCTACAAGATACCGCAAGATTATGACAAGCGTACGATTACATCTTTTGAAAACTACGAGAGTCGTACTATTATCCGACGACGTACATAACGGCTAATACTATTTCATGAAATATAGTATTGTTTATGTATAAATCAAGTCGTTAGAAAACTAAGACAATTCTAAGAAAACCATAGGTTGGTTAATCGAGTTAAGTCAATAACACATTCATAGAATTGTATCAGTAACGATTCGGTAGAGCTCGGTATCACATAGTATAGCTACGTCATTCTTAGAAACTTACAAGTTATTCCGTTTTAGGAATACACTAGATTGCATGCTAGCGAGTCAAGTTGTGGAGACAACATTATGGAAATCACATTAAGCTAGTTTTGCACAAGGACAACAGGTGAGTTCATAACCCCCACTTTTTACCGTTTTACATTTTTACAAATGTTTTCGGGGGTGGAAAGACATGCAAGTTTTGCAAAAGCACACAATGTTTCGATGAACGAAAATCATATATTTCTAAACCATGTTACAAACAGATTTCAATGAACTCAAATGGTTTACGAAAGATTTATGTTAAACTTACCGGTTTTCACAGCTATACAAAGCTTTTCGAAACATGCATGAGTTTTATGACTAGTCACGGGATTGTCATAGTCACAACTAGGGGGCGAGGCCCCAAAACTTTATTGAAAATGTGGGCTAGGCCCAAATACAAAATAACATGGGTTAGGCCCAAAGACAAAATAACATGGGCTAGGCCCAAGGACAAGAAAACATGGGCTAGGCCCAATGACAAAATAACATGGGCGCGGCCCAATAACTCAGTTTTTCAACTATGGTAGGTAGTTATGGAATTAGATGATAACAGATCAATGTGCGTAAGTAGGAAGATAACGATAGTAACCATTAATCACGTAGTGACCAAGGTGCAAAAGGCATAGATCTATCGAGTTTGAGACACGCTCCACTCCTGGTAAGTTAACCGGTTATGAGTGCTTTTGTGATCCCAACATGACAAAGAAGTATCGGTTTGGTTACTTACTTATGGCACATAGGCCAGTGTATTAGCTACACACTGACTGATCCTTAGGTTCCATATGTATACTACATACTATGATTTCAAAACCGGTTTACAAAAATAACAGAAAATATTTCAACACCGGTTTACTTACAGGTACAAATGAAAATATTTTATTACCGGTTTACAAACATAATAGTTTTGCATGGATTTGCAAACAACATGGAAAACATTTCAATACTGTTATACAGACATGACATTTTAAATGCTTTGGGATACTATGATCCCACAAACCGGTTTTTGAATGCAAAATGCTCAAATGTTTTATGACTCATTTGGAAAAAAAAACAACAAACTATGAACTCGCCAACTTTATGTTGATTTTTTGCATGTTCTTTCTCAGGTCATGATTGCAAGTATGGCACGGTTGGAATAGTGGAACCCATGGGGATTCGAGTAGTTAGCGGGCGTTCACTTATTAGAAACCTTAGCCATCACGTCTGCTTCCGCTGTGCGATGAGGATACCATTCAGTTCAGATCACGCCCCGGCTCTAATGTGAAAAGGACAACATGGGGGTGTGACATGTAGTTTGTATGTGATTGTATTACCAAACATACCCCGAAGAGAGTATTCTATAGTATAAAAGAACTTCTTAATGATAGACAAAATGATGTTTTGTTTCCATAAGATGCTCACCATACAAACATGTACTGTGTGAACATGTTCTCGAATACATTTGTGAACTATACATATGTGTAGTTTATATGTGATTGTGTTACCAAACATACCACGAAATGAGTATTCTATAGTATAAAATAACTTTTTATTAATAGACATAATGATGTAATGTTTTCATAAGACGCTTAGACATGTGTTTATGTAAATTTAGGTTCATGTGTGTAAGGCGTGTAAGTGTACAATTTTAACCATTTCAAACTCAATATCGTACATACAATATGAAGGTAAATATAATCACCAAAATATGTGGTAATGTATTATGTGAAGTCAAAATACACAAAAAAATGTATCGGTTGCATGTAACACTATAATTTAAATTTAAATATTACTATCATCATCATCATTGCTGTCTCGCAAAAACGAATCAGTTCCTGTGTCGGTTCCATCCTCGTAATCGTCTATGTCATCACCCTCTTGGTCGCCATCTTCTTTAGTAGACGAATCATCCCTCATGATGTTGCCTTTTTTGAGTGGACAATTTTTTTTGTCATGCAACCTAACCCTCTTGCCACAGTAGTTGCATTTTCTTCTATGTTTTTTACATCTTTTTAAAGCTTTCTCCCGTGATCCAATTGGACGTTTGTGCTTGCCACATCCTTTTTAGCGTATTTTCCTAGGAGCCGTACATGAGACCTCCTTGGGTTGAGTATGATCAAGTATTTCCTGGTAGACAAAGACCTTCTTTTTAAGCTCAGGATATGCGGGCACATCTCTGAAAACCTTATCTTTGAGCAATTGTACTTGCTCATCTAATTTATGTAATTTGTCAAGCCTACCACGAACTCTATCCTGACACATTTCCATATTGTCAAGGATTCTACGCCATATTCTTCCACCACGACTCTGATCTACAGATAACCTGTTTTCAACGTTATGTACACTGGTAGGCAAAGCATCTCTCCTCCATCTTGGGTTAATGTACGGACTTGGTTTCTTATGTACGTTGTGGTGGCCAAAAACGCAGAAAATATGACGACACAGATATCCGTTTCTCGTATAACCCATGCATTCGCACGAAATATCGACATCTTGTTTATTAAAACTAACCTGCAATGTAAACGATGAAAAACCGTATAAGTTGAGGGATATAGTGCGAGTAAAATCTATAAAAGTTAGTAAGATAACGCATATAGTAACTGTACGTAAAATTAACAAACCTTGAACTCGTTTACAACTTCTTTTGTGTGGTCTTGGTAAGAAATAACAAAGCTGCTTACACCATCGGATGTGGATCGTTCTGCAATATAACAATTTTCCTTCCCGTTCAAAATTTCCTTTTGAACATCGAAAAAAATCCTCCTTGTGTAAATATCATTTGCATGCCGTTCGATGGGACAACTGGGTTTTAAATTCAGGATTAGTGGTGTCTGTTTTATGTGTTAGTTCCATCTGTTCGTTTCATAACCCATCAACTGATGTGTCATAGCACAACATGAACTGCACCAACGTGTTATGAGAACTTGATTTAGATTTGAACAGGTGGTTTGCGCTTTCACACCTGGATGTGGTCTTCATCAACGTACACATAGGTATCTCGCGAAAGTATGCTGGGATCCAACTGTGACGAATAGAATACATCTCAGACAACCACAAATGGTCTTCCAGACCGTATTCGGCAAGTAGATTGTGCCATATGTTCTCAAATGTTTATGGTTTAATATAAACATTCCAAACGAGTTTGTGGAACTTCTGTTTTATTTCTGCATTCCTCTTGTCGTTCCCTTTTATCTACATGTAAAATTAAAAATTTAATTAGGAGTACACATAAGTACATATCAGTAAACTCCAGGTACACATGTGTAATGAATAATTAATTTTCGGACGGAATTCATACCTTCGCCGGCAATTTCTGAATAATATGCCACATACACAACCTATGAGTTGACTTATCAAATACTTTTCCTACCACTTGTTTCATGTAACATTTGTATAAATCGGGTCTTCAAAACCCGCTCCGTTTTGTAATCAAGTACCAAGTTATAAAAGTTACATTAAATATTTATGATTATTTTGAGTTAAAACGATACATAATTAATTAATAAACTAAACTATAAAAATTATATGTGATAAAAAGTTAAAATAAAATAAATAAAAAATAATGAAGCTGCCGGGAGTCGAACCCGGGTCAGCCAAGACACTTCAACAACTTATCACTCGCTTCCAAGACCACTCCGCCACAATGTGTTTTCTGTTAACTCTAGGAACACAAATGAAATTTATACACAATTCAGTTAAACCGATGGCGCCATCTGAGAAACGGTAATCGGCAAACCAATCGTCAAATCGTTGTTTAATTCACATGTTCAGCTTATAACCGATGTATGACGGTTTCTAATCAAGTTGGAATTGATTGAACTTAAAGTTTCATCATTTTCGGTTTTTGAAACCGAAAGTTCATCAAAGCTCTGAATAACTCAAGCTTCAGACCATTCTCGCGATTCAGAGCTATCATATCAATACTCCATTTCAATTTCGTCGCATTTTCGGACCATCTATTATCTGAATCAGCTCGCCGGAAAAACTCTGCAAGTGACCGGAAAACCGGGACTCACACCCACACGGTATTTCCTCCGACTCTTTCTGTTTAAATCATGTGATTAATCAGTCTCTAACACAACCCCACCATCAGAATCGATCCTAGTCAACGTTTATCGAAAATCTTATCTTCGCCGGAAAACTTCTGAAACTGCCAGAATCACACTGTGAATGGGTATGATCTCCTAAACTTCTGTTAAACCTTGTTTAAGTGACTCAACTTCATAAAATAATCGATCAACGCTGTTAATTGGTTTCAACAGCCGGAGTTCACTTTCAGTACCGACGAACCTCCGCCGGATTTCTGTGAACAACATCAATCGGTATATTTTTTTTTCCTTAAACTCTCTCCATTCTCTACTTTTAAATTACTGTTAATGTCTGAAAATTGTATAAGTCATAAATCAATCATAACAAGTCGGAATATGTTGTCTGTGTAAATCGACGAAGAAGATGAAGACACAACATAACATAAGATTAATTAAAAACGGTATTTTAAACGGGTTAGACACACAGTCCAGTGGTGGACTGTGTGCAAATTTCACACACACGTCCCGAGTTCGATTCCTGCTATACGCACACCTTATATTATAACGCGCCTTTTTGTTTAAAAACTAAACCGGGATAACCCAGTTAGTTGTTAAGTATAATAAAAACCGAGATATTAACCAGGTTAGACACACAGTCCAGCGGTGGACTGTGTGCAACATGAACTACACGTCGCGCGTTCGAAACCCGTCACGAGCACCGGTCCGATTGAATTAAAATGTTTTTGCAAATAAAGGAAATTCGGTTAAATTGAATAAGTGTATAAATATAATTAAAAACGAGATTTGTTCGGGTTAGACACGTAGCTCAGTTGGTAGAGCTGCGTGCACGCGAACGGGAGGTCGTCGGTTCGAATCTCACCCGGCGCAGATCAATTCGCTGACCGAACCGGTCAACGGTCAACGGTCAACGGTCAACGCTAAAAAAATAATATTTTTTTATATATTTTTATTTATTTAATTTAATTTAAAAATCAATTAAAAATACTTAAAAATAACATTTTTAAAGATAGAAAATAGCTATAAACTCACAAAAATATATCTAAAAATTTCATTAAAATCCTTAATAAAATCCATCCATTTATTATATTTTTCCATTATTATTTAGGTTAGTATTCCTCGTTGATCCGCTCATCTAAATTGTGCGCATCTCACCATCTCCAATCTAACGCACCCAATGTGAGTGAATCTTACAAATTCCCCGTTTTAATCACGTTTTGGGGTGTATCATGTGTCTTTGTATGTATGTATAATTACTAAACCATTGTGCATATATCATAACATGAACTTGTGTATTCAGTTTGTTGCTGTTAAGTAGTTATCATTGGATGCAATTTATTATTCAGTACATGCAATTTCATAGGCCGCCGCTCCCCATTTATGAGCGTTGAGCATGTTCCCCATTTCATTATGAGGTTGAACCTGGCGTGCCCACATACGATCGGCTCCGTTTGATTGAGCCTTGATCGCACAGACATTTTCATTTTCAGTACATGCAATACGATCGGCTCCGTTTGATTAAGCCTTGATCGCACAGTCATTTTCATTTTCAGTACATGCAATACGATCGGCTCCGTTTGATTGAGCCTTGATCGCACAGTTTCATTTATGTTATTTACAGTATGATGTTGGTATGTTCATGTATGCTGCCATGTGTTATTGTATGTTATAGTTGTGACTGCGATTTGCCATTACTTGATTATTTACATTTGCTCATCTATGATTATGCACAATTTTCATTGATAAACTAACAATTAATTTATTAATAAATGTTTATCTAAAAAGGTTCAGTCTCCAACTTATGTTGACCCAAAAACTCCCATTTTACACATGATACAGGTGAAGCAGCTGCAGCTAGGAACACATAGGATTTGAACTAGAAGAATAAAACGATTTAGTGTTGGGATTGTTATGCTTTGTTTATTTCCTTTGTATTGAATGAACATGTTTGGATATTTGAAAATGTAATTTTGACTTTATTAAATAGAAACATAATAGTAAATGTCATGAGCTTTGGTGATAACCCAATTATGCCCCGACTCTTATTTCCGTTGCGGGCCGGGGTGTGACATTTCATGGCACAATCTTGATCGGTTAGGACTAACATGGGTTGTTTACCGTTGTGTGTGTCAAGGAATTTTTGAAGAAGCCATGTGTAAGACTCGATAGTCTCATTATGCAACAACCCAACACAAAAAATAGTGCATTTTTTTGTTTTGATCGACTCCGGTGAAAGGAACGAAAATCATATCGTACATGTTTAGGCAAAAAAAAAATTATTATGTGTATTAGAAGGAAATAATTGATCTGAAATTTCAAAAAACACATACATATTTATGTGATACATTGCGTCGAATGCAATTACATCACCAAATGAGTCGTAGTTTGATTTGGAAACAACGTCACACCAAAAAATTATCTGGAGTTCGGTATCAACAATATGTGTGTTGAAGGTGTAGTTTTCTTTGTTTCGACCGCGCTCCTTGAATTTATCAAGAATCATCTGGGCATCTCTAGCGCCTATAAAATCTTGAATATCACGCCCACAATTCTTGTAGTCGACAACCGTACCATGCACGTTTTGGTGACCACCTTTTAAAACTACATGTACTTTGTGAGACTTGGTAGGGCCAAGATTATCGTTACGGCATTTTGCGATGAACTCTTGTGTTGAGAAGTCAAGCTTCCTCCGCTTCAAAGATAGATCAAGATTTTCGGGTGTTGTAAACCCATGGTTGTGTTGTTCCACAAAGTCATATATCTCGTACTCAGACGAATTTTTTATACGGACAAACTTAACACATGCCTTGCAATCTGTAACTTTAACATTCGAACGTCTATTTGGGGAACAAGAGTTGATTTTATCAGCCATATTATCTTTCCGTTTAGGTTTGTTGGCTCTAGAAGAGAAGACATATCTCCTATTCGTAACAATAATGTCTCCTATTTTTTCCTTCTGCGAAGTACCAAGACGGGTTCCAAACTCGGCAAGTTGTGCATACTCTTCATACATAGCAATAGCTTCTTCAATAGTACTAAATCTAGCTTTAATAAATGGTTTGAATCCGGGAGGGACGGTTGGTGTCCAGTATCTAGTACCATTAGGCATTTCGTATACATTGCTAGCAACTGATTCTGCAAATGGTTAAGATCCAAAAAAGTAAAAACAGTTTATGATAAAAAATAAGATTACAACTTTGAGTAATGTTATTTGTAAATTAGGTAAGGTAACGAAATTTTAAAACAAGTTCATCACCGGATTTTCCTCCTCGGTCCTGTATAAACTTTATACACATGTGTACTGTGATATTGATATAATACAGTACACAAGTGAACTTAACTCTGACATGTCAACGAATACATCAGAATACAATACACATGTGTTTTGTTCTGTAAAAGGCTTGACAATTAGTGACTAGCAGACATAAAACACATACATAACCTAACAGTACACATGTGTACTGTTTTGTAAAATACTTGACAATTAAAGAAAACAACACAATCATATATACTACACGGAAGAAACAGCAGGCATGCTAATGATTAAATGTCTGGCATATACAAAACGCATAGATCACCTACAAGTGCATATGTGTACCTGTTCTGTAAAAAGACTTGACTATTATAAAGTGGCATATACAAAATGCATAATGGATGGCATATACAAAACACTTAACTAACCTGACTGTACACATGTTTAATGGTATTTAAACATTTGACAATGAAAGAAAACAGCACAAAACATATATAAAATACGGAAAAGATAGCAGGTATGCTCATTATTACTGTCTAGCATATACAAAATGCATATATCACCTACATGTTCACATGTGTACTGTTCTGCATGGATCTAACTACATCATGCAATTAAAGTTACCAAAACGCAAACCAACAAATATAATCATGAGTCATAATCTGCATCGATCTTACTACCACATCATAACAACAAACACAACATATATCACTCGTATACAACCATACACTGAATTATCGCAAATATGAACTTTCAGACCAATACATGAACGAATATAACATCAAACAAAACTGACCGAGCGAATAACTCTACAATTAAACCAGAATATAACATGTCTAACGGATTAGTTTGACGAAAAAATCCAAAAATACCATGCACATGGTCGATCCAATGTCGTAACGAAAACATTACCGACAGTATCAATGTTGACTTCATCATCGTTCACCATTGTCTTGTTCGTATATGTTATATGTTCGTCCATATTAAGATAACAATAAGAACGAGAAACCCGTTACAATATGCGGCTTAAAACACAGTTCAAACTAATTGGAAAAAATCAGGGAATTAACAAAGTTTTCGTAAGATATAGATTGTAAGAATATGAACGAACGATGTAAGAATATTCGATTTAACAAACTTTTCGAATAATTTGGAATAGAACTGTGAATTCTCAAAGTTTTTGAAAGATTTTTTTGTAACTGAATAACAAATATAAAGATTATACAAGAGTTGTTTTGATTTGATTAGATATAGATTTGGATTAACAATATGTTCGAACAATTTGGAAACGAACTGGATCTTCTAAAAGTTTTCGAAAGTATTATTATGTAACTGCTGTACAAAATTAAAAGATTATAAAAAAATGTTTTGATTTGATTAAATCTACATATTAGGAAACAATGTAACTACCTAGCATAAATTTTGTTTAAAAAATTGAAAATAATATAATAATGTTTAATTACCATCCTGTCTTTGACAATTAATAAATAGATCAATGGTCCAGATTAGTTCACACAATTCACTATTAGAAAATTGTTCACAAATGATCCTAATCCTATATATATAGTTAATTACATCGTTAGTGCTTGTGGTTTATGGAAATTAACAATGTCAGGTACTAATAGTTTAAAGTTACATTCTAAGGTTTTAACATTTTATTTTGTAAGAACCTGGAATAGTAAGACTAATAGATGTTTGTTATTCTATAAGGTTTAAGGGCATTTAAGTCATCCACATTAAAAGGAATAATTATTTAATTTTTAGTTAATAAGGGACTGTTTTGTAATTTGCTCCAAAAAATAAGTATACTTTTTATTGTTATTTATTCTTTACATAATAATGCTAACACAAATCCAACTCATGAACAAAATAACCACCAGTCCACCACCGCATGTTCATCTCTTTCGTCACCATAACCACCGCCATATCTCCATGAAATTCCGGCAGCCACCCTATTTAATTTTTTTATTTTTCTAAAAAAACGGAATGTAACATATATATATATATATATATTTGAACATTTTTGTAAAAGACAAAAAACGCCAAGTAGTTTTTATTTTAGAAAATGTTAAAAATTTCATGCTACATAATATATATGTTCAAAGAAATGTAACATACAGATTTTGAACGTTTAAAAAAACTAGTTGGCACTTTTTTATATTTTTTTATAAAAATGTTTAAATATATGGATGTTACATTCCCTGTTTTTTAGAAAAAATAAAAATGTCACATAGGGTTTTCTTGAGTTTTTTCAATACAAGTAAGTTTTTTCCTATATATATATAGGGTGAGGTTATTGTAAAAAATGTTTTTTTTGTGAGTAGGGTAAGAAAGAATCTAAACCATTAGATCTTTAATCTAATGGTTGAGATCTTGATAGCAATCTTGTAAATAGTGTTTACCATTAAAATAATTAATTTTCTAGATTAAGGGTATAAAAGTAAATTTATCATTTTTAATTTAAGAAACTAATATTAATGCACATGTAAGTTCCCCTCTTCTTTTCTAAATGTCAATAGCTTATTATACGTAACTTTTTTTTAAAAAAAAATTACACCATAGTAACAAGTGTTTTTTTATCTTTAATATGAGTACCATATTGTTATACTTATGTAGAGACAAAAATTAAGTTTTGATTGGATGTTTAAGTCCATGGTGTTTTTTCTATTTTCATACAATGGTGTTTTAATTGTATTGTGATTCAAGACGTTGTGTTTTACAGTAAAATACCATGAATGTAAAAATAAGACACCATAGCATTGCAAATAATGACCTGCTACCAGAAATAACACTATAACACCATATAATACTATAAATCCATCATAGACCTGCTACCAGAAATATATAACACCATAACACTATATCACACTATACATCCATCATAGACCTGCTACCATAAATATATAACACTATAACACTATACATCCATCATATACCTGTTACAGAATACATAACACTATAACACTATATACATAACACTATAACACTATACATCCATCGTACATCTGTTACAAAATCGTATTCCTATAATAATGGGTGGCGTTTATGGAAGGTTATCAATTAATTGAATCAATGAAAAAATTACTTCTTTACCCTTTTGAATTAATTTAAAATGAGGACACATGCCATCTTCACAATATTCTTACACTTCTCACACTTTAGGCCCTTTTTACAAGATACTCTACCTATATATCTATATATATATATATATATATAGGATTAGGATCATTTGTGAACAGATTTCTAAGAATGAACTGTGTGAACTAATCCTGACCATTGATCTATTTATTAACTAACAAGGATAGGATGGTAATTTTAATTATTAATTTATTTTTCAATTTTTTTAAACAAAATCATAGTATGGTAGTTACATGTTTCCTTAATTATAGTATAGAATCATTCAAAAATTATGCTATCACAATCTGCTATCAAAATCAAATATTGGTTCGAATTTTATGTGTGTTTTTCGCTTCATGATCTAAAGCATCAGATCAAAAGTTTCGAAAATTTTCTGGTAAACAAGGTGCCGATTTAACAAGTTTCCGATATAACAATTCCAGAAATTTTTTTAATTTTTGATCTTAGTTTTTCAATCATTATCTTTCCAAAACGTTTTTAAAGATCAAATTTATTCAAGTTCGATCAAACAGTTGTTTAATCCACAATTCTTTACATATTTTTGTAAAAATTTTATATTATTATGGACGAACATATAACTAATATGAACAAGACAACGGCGAACGATGATGAAGTTAACGATCATCCTGGCGGTAATGTTTTCGTTACTACTTTGGATCGACCAGGTGTGTGATAGTTTTGATCTTTTTTTGGTTTTTTTGTTCTGATCGACATTCTGTATGTACTGGGTTAATAGTTAGGTTATTTTGTTCGATCAGTTTTTGGTGATGTTATATTAGGTTTTCATGTATGTAAAGTCATGATTTATATTCGATAATTCAGTTTATTTTTTTCTAACGAGAATATGTGATGTTTTTCGTCTGTATTTGTATATATGATTGTGTATCCGATGGTGTGCCACCGATGTTTGATGCTGATTCCAAACATCCGGTGTAAATGACATGCTTCTTACAGACAGTACTCATGTGCATTAGACAGTAGTATACAACGTAACAAATGTCTTGAGTTTTGGTTATTTGATATGAAGGTTAGACGAGTAGGAGAGTTTCAAATTGGTACACTTGTGTAGGTGATGTTTTTTGAGTTTTGTGATTTGAATATCCAATATAGTCGGGACACATGGTTTTGTTAAGTACACACGTGCATAGAAAGTAGCAGTTTGATTCTTATACACATATGTACCAGTTTGGTTCTTTATACTTTAAATGAAAATACACAGTTGTACTATACATACCATATTGAAATACACGTGCATAGACAGTAGGTATACACAATGTATGTGATGTTTTCAGTTTGGTACTGTGATATGATTAATTTTTTGGATGACTTTAGTTCGGTGACTTGAATATCAATGTGGTATGTCCAATGTACGTCATGTTTTAGTTTTTTGTATGACAATTTTTATTTCATAGACTGTTTCTTTCACCTTTAAAAATTTACGCAGAATCCGTAGCGAGCAACGTATATGAAACTTCCAATGGATCTAGGTATTGGACTCCAATCGTTCCTCCCGGTTTCAAACCGTTTATTAATGCCAGATTTAGTACAATTGAAGAAGCTATAGCTAAGTATGAAGAGTATGCTCAACTGGCCGGTTTTGGAACCCGTCTTGGTACATCGCAGAAGGAAAAAATAGGTGACAAAATTGTTACCAATAGGTGATACGTTTTATGTTCAAGAGCCAACAAACCAAAACGAAAAGATGCTACGGCTGATCAAGTAAATTCAAGTTCACCAAAAAGACGGTCCAACGTTAAAGTTACAGACTGCAAGGCATGTGTTAAATTTGTGCGTGTTAAAATTCATCTGAGAATGAGATATATGACTTTGTAGAACAACATAACCATGGTTTTACTACCCCTGAAAATCTTGATCTATCATTGAAGAGGCGGAAGCTTAACTTTTCTACCCAAGAGTTTATAGCAAAATGCCGAAACACAAACCTAGGACCTACCAAGTCTCACAAATTACATGTTGTTTTAAAAGGTGGGCATCACAATGTGCACGGAACCGTTGTCGACTACAAAATTGTGGGCGAGATATCCGAGACTTTATCGGGGATAGGGACGCCCTGATGATAATTGACAAATTCAAGGAACGTAGCAAAAACAAGGACAACTACACGTTTAACACCCACATTGTTGATACCGAACTTCAGTTAATTTTTTGGTGTGATGCGGTATCAAAATCAAACTATGACTCATTTGGCGATGTTATTGCCTTCGATGTGACATATCATACAAATATGTGAGTAGTACATGAAATTTTGAACAATTTTTTTTCTTTTAGTATACGTATCTAACTGCGTTTTATAAAAAAACAGGTATGATATGATTTTTGAACCGTTTACTGGCGTCGATCACCACAAAAGGTGTACAATTTTTGGTGCAGGGTTGCTTCATAATGAGACTATCGAGTCTTATACGTGGCTACTTCAAAAATTCCTTGACGCACACAATGGTAAACAACCCCTTCTGGTGCTAACTGATCAAGATTGTGCTATGAAACAAGCTGTCGAAAAGGTCTTCGACAAGTCAATTCACAGGTTGTGCATGTGACACATTATTCAAAAACTGCCGGTTAAGGTACTAAAATATTATTTAAAAATTTTAGTATCAGTACATATATGTATCATTCTAAAGCAGCCTGGCGTCTACTCAATTTTTTCTAAAGAACCAAACTGGTACATATGTGTATCATTCTAAAGCAGCCTGTCTTCTATTTAATTTTTTCCTGCGTTTTTTTAAATGTAGATCAAGGGGAACGACAATAGGAATGCTGAAATAAAACAGAAGTTCCACAAGCTCGTTTGGAATGTTTACATTGAACCACAAACATTTGAGGGTAGATGGCAGAATCTTATTGATGAATACGGCCTACAGGACCATTCCTGGTTGTCCGAGACGTATTCGATTTGTGCAAACTGGATACCGGATTATTTCCGTGAGATACCAATGTGTACTTTAATGAAAACCACTTCTAGGTGTGAGAGTGCAAACCATCTGTTCAAATCTAATTCTAGTCCTCACAACACATTGGTTCAGTTCATGTTGTGTTACGACACATCTGTTGATGGGATACGAAACGAACAAAGGGAATTAACACATAAAACTGACACCACTAATCCCGAATTCAAAACATCTTGGCCTATTGAACGACATGCAAATGACATATACACACGTAGAATTTTTTTTGATGTTCAAAAGGAAATTATCAACGGCAAGGAAAATTGTTATATTGCTGAACGATGTGTATCTGAAGGTATAAGCAGATTTGTGATCGCACACCAAGACCACATGAAAGAAGTTGTAAACGAGTTCAAGGTTGGTTTTTCACATTCTAGTAAATTTTCTTTTCTTACATTACAATACATGTGTGCATTATTATTAACCAATGTCTTAAATTATACATCTTTTATCATCATATTACAGGTCACCTTCAACAAAGAAGATGTCTTTGCTTCGTGTGAATGCATGGGGTTTACTAGAAACGGATACATATGCCATCATATATTCTACGTTTTTGGGCACCATAACGTTCACAAGATTCCGGTACGGTATATTCACCCAAGATGGAGGAGAGACGCTTTGCCTTCCAGTGTATATAGCGTTGAAAATAGATTATCCGTAGATCAGATTCGTAGTGGAAGAATTTGGCGTAGGATACTTGAGAATATGGAAATGTGCTGAGAGAGAGTTCGTGGTAGGATTGATAAATTACAGGAACTGGATGAGCAAGTGCAGTTGTTGAAAGAGTAAGGTTTTTAGTGAAGTCCAACCGGATCCGGAAATTAAAAAAAAGTGTGTCGTTTACCAGGAAATTCTTGATCATACTGAACCAGAAGAGGTATCATGCACCGCACCAAAGAAAATACGAAACAAAGGATGTGGAAAGCACAAGCGTCCAATTGGTCCTCGAGAGAAAGCAATAAATCAATGCAAGAAACATAGAAGAAAATGCAATTATTGTGGCAAGAGGGTGAGAACGCATGATAAACGAAATTGCCCATTTAAAAAAGGCAATATCACAAAGGACGACTCGTCGACAGACGAAGATGGCGAGGGAGACGACGTTGAATCGAACGAGTATGATGACCCAACCGATAGTGGAAGTGAGGCGCAAGAGCACGAGAGCGAAGACGATGACTCTATGATTTGAATTAAATTTCACGATACATAACAAAATATTTCGTTTAAATGTAACTGGTACATTATAATTGATGTTCCAAAAAATTCCATTTGATGTAACTGGTACATTTTTCATTACATTTCCCTTTGATAAACACTGTAGCATTTCCAGCTTTTTTTTTAGTCCACAATATATTTATACTATATAGGTTAACTTCTACTTACATACATCAATCGATTATGTTGAAAAAAGATAGATAATATGCACTTGTCCATATCTGATGAGCAGCCCTTAATTCAACACTATGTACCAGTTTTGGATAAGTACACATTTTAGTATAAAGTAGCAGTTTGGTTCTTATACACATATGTACCCAGTTTGAGGCTTATACTTTAAATGAATACACAGTTGTACTTTTGATACCATATTGAAATACACGTGCTTATACGGTAGGTATACACATTGTTGAAAATGCTACAGTATTTACCCACTTATTGTTACGGAAAACACCAGTTACCACCTACGCACAGAAAAATACACACATGTACATAAAGTAGGTTGTGTACGAGTACCATACAGGTATATACACTTAATTTGAAATACACATATGTACAGAAATTAAGTTTGTAGTTCACATATGTACTACCTAAATCGTGTACCTGTAATAATATGGTTTACTGTAATATTAATGTATTGCACATACGCAATAGGTTTCAAATGGCATCGAAAGGTTCAACAACTAGATATCCCAACAGGTTCCATAATAACTTCCAAATACACAACCAAAAAAACAATGTCTTTCTAAGTTATGTGTTTTCTAAACGTTTCACCAAGTTCCATCAAATAACTAATACCCCCAAACCGAACCACAATTTTTTTTAACATGCTCCATCAAATAACCAACGTGATAACAATTAACTGAAGTAAAATGTCTTTTCAAAATGTTCCGCTTCCGCTAATATCCGGGCCCGGTGAATGTTTGCATCAGACGTCACCAACTTCACCGCGTATTTCTTGCACAACCGTGTCAGTGTCGCTTTTTTCTGGACAGGTTCTAATGGGAATCCGCAATCCCATTTTTGGGTCGTGTCTCCATACCAAGTCTCCATGTGGCGCATAACAAAAACACCGCAATCCACACTGTTTCCTACGGTCTTCAACTCAAAGTCTAACATTTCAGGAACTGCATTTTCAATATCTACTGCTATCAGGTGTTTCATCAGTTTCAAGTACCGTGTGAACACATCCTTCTGCAACCAAAATTACAACTTTAAAGTTAATTATACACTTGCTATAGCCAAAAAATAAAATAACAGAAACTGTGTCTAGACTTATCTTACAACTTTGTATGGAGTGCTATTCTTGAAATAATTTTCATCATTTATCAGTTGAACTGGGCTTTCCGTTGGAGCCATATTGTCAATCACCGTTATCGATCCCGTCTCAAGATCAAAACATACAAGATAAAAATGTCCCTTTTCAAGAATAGGAAACAAGACTACACAATAACTGGACAAAGTCAACAAATATGGCCTTTTGTCTACCATGTGTACCAAAGAACTTAATTTTTCCACACGTAGTACATCTCCATATCGTACGTTATGCAATACATCCTCCGTCTGCATAACAACAAACATTAAATAAAAATAAATAAATAAAGATCCAGCGGTTACTAAATTATAAACTGTAATTTTTATACTAACCTGAAGTTAACTTACAAAACATTCGGTATGGCAAAAAAGGCGCGACTTTAAGCCTTTAACTTTATCATCTCCCGCAAAAACATTTTCCCCCGAGGTTCTATGACTTTCTTCTTTGTTAAGCATCGACGCAAAACAATTAATCACACCACTATTTATCCATTGACTAGGTTGCAAATCCTTTAGTTGAAAATGGTATAGACCAACCCCCGTATCCGTTTCAAATACCAGTCGTCTGTTTCATGAAATTTAATAATTTAACATATCGTCAATAATTAACTACCATTACACTAACAATTATACATGTGGTACACATGTGCATGTTCGTACATTTCAATAATTAACTATCGTCAATAAGTACACACGTGTATCTTGTCATACAACAACCATTTTCTATGATATGCACAATGGGATTATTTAGAACATGCATAGGCATATATTGTTCATATACACACATATATATTCGCCCACACATATATACAATATTGGCCTATGTATGAGTTCTTACCCGTTTGTCGCTTCTACTTCCGCGACTTTGTTTACATCTCGGTTTTGCGTCGACCCGTCAGCCAACTTTTTGTTCTTCGGCTTTGCTACCATGTTTATGGACATTACATTCGCTCAAGCGAACAGTATACTAAATATAAAAAAATTAATAATAAATAATATTAAAGTTTAATCTTACATCATCGGCCAAAATCGACAAATATTTCCAAAGCATGTTTTCTTTTTTGCTCAACCACCAACTGTTGATGCTGACAGCTCGTACCATAAATGGTGATTGGACATACCTCGATCCAGTCTTTCTCCTTTACCCTTACCGGCTGGCTCAACAACATCAACAAAATTTGTTTCTTGCATCACACTCACTGATGCATTAGGTTTGGCGTTACATTCATCTTGTGTCATTCCAAGACTAAACGATGGAATATCGTCTAACCGTTGGGTACTATATGCACCTGAAATATAGTCCTCAATAACTTCTGCAGATTTCATAAAAATCTTTGTGGTTGGGGATGCGATCTGTGGTGTTGTCATTTTATATCCCCGCAAATCTTCCATACTTGCACTCTTTGTTTTCCCTTTACTGTATACATGTATAGTAAACATGTTTAATGTTTGTGCATAATACAATCATACAAAAAAAATTAAAATCAAATTAAAAGTAAAATAAAAGTGTATAAATACCTGCTACTTTCTTACACGGACTCGTATAGATTTTCTCTTTCTTCGGTCTTACCAATAGCGAGTTTGTTGAAAATTTGTTTGTACCTTTCTAGGATGGGTAAGACTGAATGATGTGATGGGTGGCGAGATATATGCTCTTGTATTCCATCCTCTAATTGTTGTTTAAAACTCTCAATTTCTTCGCATATAGATAATATGCGTGCACCACTCAGCTCCGTATTAAAGGAAATTTTATTAACCAAATATATAAAACACAGGAACTCTTAACATGATCATACCTCGACTGTCGACGTGTCTTGCGTTTCTTTTTTTTCACGCCCTTATCATTGGCAACGTCTTCCGGACCGTCCTCAATGTTGATTTCATCATCATCTGCCACATCATATAACTCTCTTATTTCTCCCAGCCCAAAACCTCCGTTCTTCAGCTCCTGCTCCTTCTGTTGGTTCATCAATTCATGCGTCCAAAATCTTAGAGGATCTTCCCCATGTGCGATCAAACCCAGGACATTGTGTCGACTCCAAATACAACAACTGTTTTAATAAAAAATGCAAACAATTACATTTCTAATAAAAGTAAGCAGTAAAGATTCTGATAAATTAGGAAATAGCTTCTTTATAAAGAAAAAAACACCCGTATTTATTTTTGTTTTTTTCATTTCTCCAGTATACACTGGTGTATTGTCCACATAAATACACTAATGTACTAAATTTAACACAGTGAAGATAGTGATAGAATATATAAATTTGAATCGTAAGTACATACCATCAAATAGGTTAGAGGCCCTCTGAAGTACACATTAGGGTCACACCTTACCCAATCGTCTTTACATTTCTTCACAGCGTCCAACACAAATTGACACCAATCATGCTCTTTTAACCCCTTCTCATGGTTAAACAAATCCAACAAATTGTACATAACACTACCATTTTTGGTGCATCCTATCATTGTTGATATGAACAACTTCACAAAATCTATTATGAACATTTCCCTTTCCTCATAGTCATCAGTCCGAATCTTGTCAACAATGTTTTTACAACTTAACGGTAGCTTATCAAACTTGGAAACCCACTTCTCCTTTAAAGGATGTCCTGCTTCTTCATTGTCGCCGTTATTTGTCGTTCTCCCAAGACAATTATCATGTTTTCCGTGTCTAGCTTATCAACAACAAAATGCCTGATCTGGGCTGTAACATCCCTGACATTAAACCCTAACAACTTACCAAACCCACTTTCTATCAGAATTGCTTTCTGCCATTTATTCATTACCCGCATCGCTTCATAAAGTTTGTTGGGAGACGTTCTAACCCGGATGCCAAACAAACCATCTGCAACTTTTGAACGTTTTTTCTTTTGTGTACTCTTGTTCTTCGGTTTCTTTTGTGGTCGCCTTTTCCGGAAACCAAAAAGCTCGGCTGTTTCATTATCAAAAAAAATAATAACCTATTAAAAAATTTACGATTATTCGTGAACAATATTTACAGAATAAAGCATATTTATACCTTCAGCTTGTTTATCTCCGTCCTTAACGTCAACCTGTTCAACATCCTCACCGCGCTTCTTCGTATTGCCGTCGTCTCCATCATTTGCAATGTTAACAGTTCCATCTACACGTTTTTTACCTTTTTGGGTGTGTGATTCAACCTTTGGACCGTCTGGGAAACAACATATCATTGTGTACATTATTATATATATTTTTTAATGTGTGTACACAACCATACCTTCTTCATCACCAGTGAAAGGCACTTTGACAGGTTTAGTTCTTTCTCTCTTTCTCTTCTTTCTAGCTGTACTTTTTTTCCTTCGCGTACTATCCGAATCCCGTTTTTTGTCATCCTCTCATCACATTGTTCAGCCACAACCCTGTGTTTAATCCATTTCAACATCAGCTGTGTGTTGGATTGGATATTAATTTATCTTATACTATTTGTTTAAACAAAACTGTATAGTAATCATCTATAAATCGAACTCACCTATTTCGCCTTGATCGTTTTCATCGTCCTCGTTTGTAAACTGTATTGGATCTTCGATGTATTACTAAACTTACTTGCCTTCTTACGCGCAATCCTTTCACTTCTCGTACCTTTGCCATTAACACACTCATGTCAACAAAGTAGTCATTTAGTTCTATATATATAAATCTCTTTTTAATTTAACAACTTACGTTACGCATAGCGATTTTCTTAGTTTGTTTAACAAAATAAAATCAGTTAACACTGCAAAATAAAAAAACAAAGTTAGAGTACGAGAACAATAATAATTATTTCTTACATAACGAACTGATAAAATACACAAATGTATTAAAACAAAAAAACCCCAAACATAATCTAATACACATATGTACCAGATTGGTTTCTTATTCTTTAAATGAAATACACAGTTAAACTATATATACCATATTGAAATAGATTTTCCTCTTACAATCAAATACCTTAAACCCCAACCTCGTTAAACCATCTTTACAACTGACCAATCATTATGGTACAGAAAAAAGTGCGAGCAGAAACTCATATCACCATAAAAATTATGCAAAACAAATTGAACACATAAAATACACATCATGAACAACAACATAAGTAATAACATCTAACCTTAATCTCATACACATATGTATCGGATTGTTTGCTATACTTTTAAATGAAATACACAGTTGTACTACTAACAGCAAGTCGTTAAAAATTAATTTATCATACGTTTGGTTTCAGAAAAAATCTTGGTTATATCGGTTTTAAGGAGATAAATCACATATTAAAAATAATAATACTCATATGTACTTCAAGATCGAACTACCAACACTCAAAAACAAACGATTCAAGAACCAACTTAACAACGATATTTCTAATAACACAACAGCTTATGCTTTTTGGTGCTCACCCATCTTTTACAGTTACTCATACAAAATTTGCAGAACAGGGTATGTCTGAAACCATAGAATTTACAAAGCGACTACATATAGATTGTTCACGATTTCTAAAACCCTAAACCTCTACCATTACCTTTTTGATTCTACTAATTAATGAATCATGATACTAAAATACACACAAAAACCTAAAATCTGTAAACACATATTGATTCAGAACTCCAATTACCTTGGATTCGCCGCCTGATTCAACGCAGACGTCGCCGCTCTTCGCTTAAAAATAGGGTTTCTTTTAGCATAATGATTTGTCAAAATATATGCGCGGAGAATGTGGTTTTATTTGTTCGTATTATAGATGTGTATCGTTGATTTTGATTTATTCAAATCAAAATCCGTTAGAGATTGTAGGTGGGGAGTGAGATACTGAATATGCGGGAAGAAGATAGGGAACCGTTCAGTTTCTTTTATTCAAATACATTTAGATGTAATGTTCATTTACCAATATACCCTTATCATTTAATTTTTATTTAAAACACATTTTCTGTTATTTACAATCATGCCCTACTTTAATCTTCAAGATGATAAGTATTAAGGGTCTGGATCAGTTCGCACAGTTCACTCTTAGAGAGTTGTTCACACTTGATCCCTACCCTATATATATATATTGAAAATCGAATTTATCAAATAACTTGTTCTTTTGATATCGAGAGGCAACAAAATACGTTATTTTGAATGAATCCGTGCCAACATTCACTATACCTTTAGTTAAAAATAATCCAACACACACAACAGTTATACATTTTTATACAAACCATTCTCAAATCTTTCACCCAAACATAAGTTTTACTTTCAATTGCAATGAAGAGCTGGCACCCAAATGAGAAAATAATCTTGGCTAAGTCTTTCTTGTCAATGACAAACCACACAGAACCAATGTTTTAAAAACTAGTTACTTGGTTGCGCTTATAAATAATTCATCTGGTTGTACCGGATTGTACCAGACAATTTAACTGAATAGATTAGTTAACTATAATTTAAAAAATATACAATATCAACTTACAAATAATTTAAAAGTAAATAATTTCATAATAAAAAATAGAGTAAGCCTCAGTTTTTGTCCTTATGATTTGCTTATTTAATAATTTTAGTTCTAGTTTAAAAATTGTATTTTTCGTCCAATAATCTGCAATTTCTAATAATTCTAGTCAACCACTATAATAGCCATCACTTCTGTGTGCAAATTTTAATAATTATTGTCCACCACTATAATAGCCATCACTTCACTGTTAAAATTGTACGAAAAAGACGATAATACATCTGGACTTATATTGTTATTGCAAAACTTTTATTTTTTATTTTATTACTATTATTATTATTATTATTATTATTATTATTATTATTTACACACACAGAGATATATACATTCACAAAAACATTTCCCAGCCACCACCACCAACATAGCAACCGCCACCACCAACATCAACAACCAACAACAGTAGCCACCAAAAATCTAACAATCACAACCCCAATCGGACCAAAATTGAGTTTAGATCTATGGTTCAGAAGGAAATCGAGGGTTGAAGGTGGTAGTAAAGGTGGTTCCGAACGAAACCGATTTGCAAATATAGGGTTTTCATTCATCGCCACCGAAGAAATCGAGTTTGATATCCGGCGACCCCATCGGTGTTGCCTCTCGTTCGTATTTCTTCTACTTTTTTTATTCTTTGGGATGGTGGAAGGTGAATGGTTAACGATGGTGGGGGTTCTTTTCGATGTTGTATGGTGGTGACGAAGTGGATGCGGGTTGGTGGTTTGAAGATGGATTGTTGGTTGTAGTGGGTGCTCGATGATGGTAGTAGACTGGCAATGACTAGTAGTGGTTCATCGGAGGTAGTGGTGATGGAGGTAGGGTTGACGGTTGTGTGGATCGAGTGGTGGTTTGGTGGTGTATCGGAAGTGGTGTGATGGTGTCAGATGCGGTGAATGGTGGTTGCGGGCTGTGTGATGGTGTGGTTGGGTAGTGAAGGTCGACATGGTGGTGCAATGGTGGAAACAGTGGTGGGGCGGTGATACTCTATAGTGTGTGTAAATAATAAAAATAACAACAATAACAATAGTAATAAAAAGTTGAGTACATGGTATTATTGTCTTTTTCACACAAACTTTAAAGAGAAATGGATGGTCATAGGTTTTGACATACATATTAAAAATATAATAGTTAGTATATAATTTAGCACACATATGTAAATAATGCAATGATCAAATCTTAGTTGACTAGAATTAGAATTTAGTTAGTTTCGATACCCAAATGCCATCACAGGTTAAATTCGGGTGGGTATCAATCCAATAATACTATTATCTACTATTTTAGGCATAGTTTATTAACAATCAATGCTAGAAATAGGCTTAGGTTAGCAAAAGAAATAATTCAACACATAACATTAAAAGATATAATGAATTCGCATAACTTTGAATACAAGAATTTGAATACATGATAAACCTCAAAACATAAAATGAAAAAGGGTATATGAATACTTATATGTTGCGAAGATGACAAATTTCAACTTAGCACAAGTTGTAGCATTTTGGAAATAAATTCCAAAAGTTATCCTAAGAACATATAATACGTACAAGTATAAATGAAGTAAATAAAAAGAATACAATAGAGTAGGGATTTTTCGTACGATTTAGGGGATTTTTAGTTTAATTGATAAAAAAACGATTTAGGTGTCAAAATATATAAATAGAAATAAAAACCATTCATACTTAAATATAATTGAAAAAAATATAGTTTTAAAATTTCGACTACAAAGATAATATATATATATATATATATATATATTTATTTTATATTTTAAAAACAAATATATATAATACATCTACGCTTGATTAAACACGCATATATATATATATATATATATATATATAAAAGTTGGCTAAGAATACATGTCAATTATAATTTAGTCCAAAGTTATGTCTAATGACATAAATATGTATAACAAGTCTAATATAACTAGAGATGTAACTTTATAGATTTATAAAAATAGGTTCGATTACAAGTATAATTAATACAAAATACTATATTTTTAAAGGCTAAATATTATTGTTTATAAAATGTGACAAAAATACTTATTTACTTAATAAATATTTCTAGATGTTATATATGATAACATAATGGGGATATATATATATATATATATATATATATATATATATATATATATATATATATATATATATATATATATATATATTCAATTATGTCCAAGTGTATTATTTTTTATATTAACTAAATAAATTAAAGTCTATTTTATTAAGTCTATGATTAACAATAGTATGTGTAGCTTGTCTATTATCATCTAAAGGCACAAATATAAATTAATAAAATATCGATCTTAGTTTTTTAACGGTCAACGAATCCTTCAAATGGGCTACTGGCGAAATTCATCGCATCGGGATACACTCGCCTCCGAACCGGGGATGACCCTCACATAGGTTGAAGCCCGTGAACACTCGTCCGAAGGCATGACAGTGCGGTGAGATAAAACCTGCTCAGTTCAAGGATCGAACTAGCAATCACTGCTTACTCGCCTAGTCTCCCATCATCACCAGGTGCCGCATAAAATAATGAGGAGAGCGGGAATCGAACTTGGGTCCCTTTGAACACCAAATGTTTTCCTTACCACTCCACCACCACCTTATTTGCGTATAGATCTTTGTATTATACATATTGCATAAAATATATGGTTTATTATAGTAAAGACTACAATTAGATTAGTAAAATTATAATAAAAAATTCTTCAACAATGTTCTGTAAATTATTATGTTTAGTAATCTTAAATGATTAACATAAATTTCTAGTATAATAATTCTAAGAAAATATAAAGATTACTATCTAAATTATAACAAAATAATTCCTAGAAAAATAGGCAAACATGATTAACATTTAACTGAAGAAATTACATGATAACACATGTCCAAGATTATTATGAAATAGATGAATTAGATTACTTTATAAAAATCCTAAAAATCCTAAGAACCCTAAAATCATGCAATTTTAAATGAACTACAATTGCTTTCTACAAACAAAAATTGATAGAGAGCTTTTGTAGAGACTGAAAAATGAAGTGATATGGACTGAAGAATCACCTCAACGACTTAGAATTAAGTTTGAATCAATTTAAAGAAGATTTGAGCCCTAGAACTTCATCTTCAAAATTGGCAGAGGAAATAAGTGATTGGGATTGGGTTTTTCAAGAGCAGAGAATTAGAAATGGTAATAGGAAAATGTTTAGGGTTTCAATTTCTATAAAACATATGAATTGATTTCAAGTTTGAATAAGAATTGACGGGTTTTGATTAAATTCATTAACATGGTGATTATGGTGCAACTGATGCATGAAATTGATTTAGAATAATGTCTATATACATTGGGAACGAATTAGTAACCGAAAACAAACATTAAAATCGAGATTAATGGTGAGTTATGGCTGCAAATTGACCCTAAACACGAAATGCACCAGATCTGCTCGGCAGGCTGTCGCGTGTCGCATGGGGATCCATTGGATCCTCCGCATGGGGTGGGGAGGAGCTTGACCAGGTTATACCTAGCTCCGTCGTGCATCGCGTGGGAGCCAACTGACTTCCCCGTGTTGCGCGGACAAACTAGGTTTTCAGAAACTTTTTTTTGTCATATTTGGTTTAGTTCAAAAAGGCATTGTTTAGACAAAAACTAAGGAGTACATGTTGAAATAACGCGTATAAGATATGTGTGAATTAGAACTAGTAATTGTATCAATATAAATCTCAAAATGAATAAAAAACATATAACATTCAAATTCATGTCATAAATAAAGGATCTGAAAATACAATGGATACAAATATAAGTCGTACTACAAAATATGGATAACTCGTGAGTGTTACAATCTTCCCTACTTTAAGAATTTATCTCGAAATTAATAACGAGAGTCTGCAAAAAGATGTGGATACATGGTCTTCACATTCCAAAGTGAATTCCGGTCCACGCTTGGATTGCCATCGAACCTTAATAATGGGTATACAACTTCTCTTGAACTATGGCATGAACGTCTTAGGCATTCGGTACACCCTTTATTGCCTTCATTAAAACATGTTCTATTAAGTTTTGGGAAATTGAATAAAAATGTTTGTCAATTTTGTGTATTTGGTAAAAGTATCAGACTACCCTTTCATACCTTTAATACTCGTACATGTCAACCTTTTGATATCATGCATAGTGACTTATGGACCTCTCCCATATTAAGCTAGGGAGACCATCAATATTATATTGTATTTTAGATTACCTTACCAAATTTTTATGGACTTATCCAATCTCCAAAAAGTCACAAGTCTACTCCATTTTTGTCACCTCACCAAGCAAATTGGAACAAAATTTGAAAGACACAATTAAACATTTCAATATGACGATGGGAAAGAATATGTAAATTCTCCTTTTCAACAATTTTTTTAATGAAAATGGCATGCTCTTTCGCCTTTCTTGTCCTCACACGCTTAGTCAAAATGGCAAGGTCGAATGCAAAATATGTACCATAAACAACATGATTCGATCTAGTCCATGCATCCCTCCTCGACACCTTTTGGCACCATGCCCTAGAAACCACCACTTACCTTTTAAATATTCTACCAAGAAATATCCACAAAACCCCAACTGAAAGCTTATATAACCCAATACCATCCTATGACCACCTCCATGTGTTCAGTTGCTTTTGCTACTCGTTAATCCCGTCCACTTCTATCCATAAACTCGATCACTGATCACACCCGTGTGTGTTTCTCGGATACCTACCAACTCATCGTGGTTACACATGCTTTTACTTGCAAAGTAAGCATATTACTATTTCATGACATCTAAACTTCGATGAGACCACCTCCCCATTTGCAAACATTATACATCCTTCCCTTTCTTATGAATTTTTAACAGATCAATTTCCTCCTCATCTTTGGCCTTTGGTTCAAAACACAACTACTCCCATACCCTCCTCGGCCCAGGCCACCCCTCATTTTACCATGACCCATTTACCAACTCATTCCGCCACGGCCCATTCCCCTACCCACACCCCTTACCGGCCCAATCCCCAACCTCACCCTCAGCCTAACACACCCCGCCTTCGGCCCTCCCTACTCCCTCGATGACCTAACACACTTCACCATCCAACCCACTACCATCCACAATTACCACTTTAATCCATTAACCCACTCCATCTTAACCCATTACCTCATCAATCCTTCTTGCTCCTCTGACCCACACATGTGTACCTGCGCCATGGACGACATTGTCAAACCTATACAACAATTTAATCTTCACATCTCTACCATAATCCCCATACCCAAAAACCTGACCGTTGCCTTGTATGTACCAGAATGGCATAATGCCATAACCACCGAATTTTATGCTCTTATTAAAAATGAGACTTGGGAACTAATACCTCGTCAACCACACATGAATATCATCCAAAGCATGTGGTTATTTAAGCACAAGTTTAAATAGGATAGAAGCTTAGAACGCTACAAAGCACGATTGTTGTGTGATGGTCGGTTACAAAAAGTTGGCATAGATTGTGTGGATACATTTAGTCCAGTTGTTAAGCCGGCTACGATTTGCACGATATTATCTATTGCTCTTTCAAAATCATGGTCGGTTCACCAACTAGATGTTACCAACGCATTTCTACATGGTAAACTTCAAGAAATGATCTGCATGCATCAACCAATGGGTTTCTGAAACAACAATTTCTCGAATCATGTTTGTCGTCTCGAAAAAGTCACTTTGCTATTTGAAACAAGCTCCACGGGCTTGGTACGAAACGTTCACCGACTATGTTCTAACATTGTGATTGCACCAAAGTAAATACGATGCTTCACTATGTACTCTTCACCATGGTAGGGACACAACTTTCCTTCTCTTATATGTGGATTACGTATTGATTGTGACCTCTTCAGACAATCTCCGACATCAACTCATGGTCCATCATGCAGGTGAATGTTCCATGAAAGACCTCGACCCTCTAAACTTCTTCCTCGGTGTCTCTGTTTCAAGATACAAGAACACCATGTTCCATTCACAACAAGCTTATGCACGTTGAATGGGCCGGCATGCAATCCTGTAACCACACCACTAATGCAAAACTAAGTGCATAAGCGGGTCATAAATGTGAATCACGACTCTTTATCGCAGTCTTGTCGAGGCTTTACAATATCTAACATTCACCCGACCCGACATTAGCTTTGCCATTCAACAAATATGTATACACATGCATGCACCAAAAATGGGTCATTGGAATGCACTAAAACATATCATCGGGTACATAAAAGAACAATCTCATATGGTCTTACACTTGGTTACACCTCTGACCCATCCTTACTTGCACTTGCGGATGCGGATTGGGTGGGTTGCCCGGTCACCCGCCCTTCAAGAAGTGGCTATTGTGTTTACTATGGTGATAACCTCTTTTCTTGATCTTCCAAATGTCTAGCCACAGTTTCTCGATCTAGTGCCAAGGCTGAATTTGCAGAAATATGTTGGCTACGCAATCTATTACTGGAACTTCATCACACACTAACTCATGCAACTCTTGTATATTGCGACAATGTTAGCGCCATCTACCTATCCGGCAATCTCGTGCAACATCAACGCACAAAGCACATTGAACTCGACATTCACTTTGTTCATGAGCAAGTTCAACGTGGCCAGGTTCGAGTAATGCATGTTCCATCACGATACTAGATCACTGAGATCTTTACGGAAGGGCTACCGCGAGTTTTCTTTGATGACTTCCATTCCAGTCTCAACAGCAAGATACGACTACCTCTCGCTTTGACTGGGGTGTAATAGCACATATATTAGGAAGTTATCTTTGTCCCTTATATTACTCTTATTCTGTTGTACATCTCCCCTAAATAGATACATGTATTATGAGTACATATTGAGATGAAAAGAACTGAGAGGATCATGGATCCTATTACCAAATAATCCTCTTCAAAAACATATACGTTGTTTATTGAATCCACAAAACTAAAATGACTCATATATAGCTTTTCCATGGTTGTAAACCCCTCAATGTTGATTCCATTTGGAGATCGTGACCACCGAGGCTGAGTTCCTCAACTATAAAACCAGATTACCATTTTTATCTAACAATAATAATTAACCCATTTTTAAAGGAAGTAAGAAATGGAGATCAAAACAATTTTGGTCAGCCTTATCTGGCCGCACATGGGATCGCAGTTGCCATTGCGGGTTTCGCTGCTGAAGCCAAGAATCCTAAGGTAAACTATCAACAAAACATGGAAACAAATACAACCGGGGTTTGTAGTTGTTGTGTATTCATTAATTTTTACAAATACTAATAAACATGCATGTTGTTCTCTACATATACATGACAGAATTCTCTACTCACAGTGGTTTACTATATAGCTCAGAATGCAACAACTACTCGAGTAGTCCTGTCGTTGGTATAGCCATAGCAGAAATCGTGGCTCTTGTAATAGTGAGCACCATCATCACAGCAACCACTGGTGGTTGTTGTTTGTGTTGCCGTACCCCTAACATATCCACATTTGCCCGAGTCTGTATTGTCATATCATGGTATGTAATTATTTTGATATTCAAGCTAGATAAATGAATGACTAACAATGATAATAATAATCTATGTTGTCACTTTTTCTAAATTTTATTCTCTTAATTACCAACGTCCAAATTTTCGGGTAGGGTCACATATTAAGGTTTTTGAGGTGATTAGGTCAAACATAACGCAACATTAAAGCCCAGCAAGGAGAAAATTTAGAAGAGAGCCCAATTTGCAAGAAGAAAAACAAAAGGATTAGCAAAGTATAATTTAAAATATGTAAATTTTAACACCCCCTGAAATACCTACAAAATACAATAAAAATAATAACCATATAAGTAATGACAACAATATACAGATAGTTATAATTGACCATCTCAAAGTTTAATCAAATAATAATATCAAAATAACAAATAAATTGCCACCAAATTGTAGCGAGAGAATAAAAATAGATTTACTAAATAATAATAATAATAATAATAATAATAATAATAATAATAATAATAATAATAATAATAATAATGATGATAATGATAATAATAATAATAATAATAATAATAATAATAATAATAATAATAATAATAATAATAATAATAATATTTCACTCGTATTTAGATTATCAAAAGCGCACATAGGTGGTCAATATCACTACTGTACATCACGATCGCTTAAGGTGTGTATATCTTCCTTTATTTATTATTTGAATACTACGGGTTTTTAACTTGATTCACTTTTCAAACTATTATCTCGCATTATGATTTAACTAAGTTTCACTTGTTATTCATATCCGTAACATTCACCTGTCTTAATTTTTGAACCATATTACGCGCGATATTATTTAATTAAATTGTTCTCATTATCGCCATGCGATTGAAAATTTGGTCTATTATATTGGATTATACACTTTAATATACTAGAGCAATACCAATATGTTATTTGTTTTGACCTCTGTATTCTGGACCCGAGCACCCCCTACTTGTGGGGGTGACCATAAGTACGTCACCGCGGCATCAAAGCAGCCGACCGTGACAGTGAGACTAAATCATGGCATCTCCCTTGATTTGAACTCTAAGGAGTGCAGGTTATATTTTTTGAGGTGTATGGAGATCCAAAGATATTAGTATTTCTGGTGATGGATTGTATGTATGCCCATGTGCCATCGTACATCAGTTCTCCGGGCTAGCTACCCGATTCTCCTATATTTGTTTAAATTAGGTATCGGGCTCGATGGATATTCTCATAGTATGATAAAGCTATTGAATTTTGTCATGCAGTTATAATTGCATTATTATCTGTTGTTCATATTCATTATTGATCGCTATCACTATCTGTTCGTGGCATTTTGTTCCTTTGCTTTTCTTTCTTTTCAACAGGTAGTTGGAAACATTGTTTTTAGGCTTTAATAATGTATGAACAAATTTTCACGATAAAATCTCTTGTAAGAAGGTTCGGATGTTATATAAATTGTGTCTTTTTGTATCTGATTATGTAATAGTGAAACCTCACCTCATAGGTAGGATGGGGTGTTACCCCCCCCCCCCCCCCCCCCCCCCCCCCCCCGCATGGATAATTTATCAACAAAGGAATCATGTTGAGAAGGCAGAAAACATTTTGTGAAGAAGTTTGCAAGCTGGTTGTTGGATTAACGCCATGGTTTTAACCAAACCAGCACTGATTTTTTCCCTAAGAAAAAGGTGATATCTTGCAAAAACGTCAAGAAAGTAGTTAAAAGAACAAATCTAAGTTTGTTGGTGTAACAAATATGTATTTGAAATTAACAACCAAAAAAGATATGTTGAAAGTAATTCTTATAAATAATGTTTAACACGGTAGTAAAAAAGGTAAGTTTTTCTCACTAGTAGCTCGCTTATTCGTGTCTAGTTGCCTATATTGGTTTATAGGCCATTCCCATAAAATCCAACATCTTTTCTATTCATGATAGACGTTGTCGGATTTACCTAAAGTGTTACAAAGACATATTCTGTAGTTTATGAAATCCACAAAACTTAAATCACTAATATATAGTTTCTCCTTTGTAAACTCCCCCCGGTGATCGTGACCACCAAGGCAGAGTCCCCCAACGATAAACCAGATACCTTTTTATCTATAACAACAATAAACCGTTTTTAAAGGGGGTAGAAAATGAAAATCATAACAGTTTTGGTCAGCCTTGTGTTGGTGGCACTTGCGATCGCAGTTGCCCTTACGGGTTTCGCTGCTGAAGCATTGAAGCCTAAGGTAAACTATCAACAAAAAATGAAAAACAAATACAAGCTGTTGTGTATGCATTAATCTTTACAAATACTAGTAAATATGCATGTTGTAATGTACAAATATGTATGGCAGAAATCTCAACTAAAAGTGGTTTACCATGGTCTCGATCCTGAATGCAACTACCCGAGTAGTCCAGTCATGCGTATAGCCATAGCAGCAGTCGTGGCTCTTGTGATGGCGCGCGCCACCATCACAGCAACCACTGGTGGTTGTTGTTCATGTTGGCGACCTATCCCTAACGCATCCAAATTCGCCCGACTCTGTATTCTTATATCATGGTATGTAATACTTCTGATATTTAAGCTAGAAATAAATGAGTGACTAACAGACTAATGATACAAATAATAAGTATAACAGATAATAAAGTCAGCTAATATTTTATATGTTTTTAATACAGGATTACATCTATAGTAGCTGTTATCCTATTTATTGTGGGGGCAAAAGTAAGTGGTGAAAAAGGTGTGGAGATAGATGTCAAAGATGTGTTCTATTGTTACACTCTAAGGCCCGGGGTCTTTGGTGCAGCCGGTATTATAGGCCTCGTGAGCGTGCTTCTTGGTCTCGTCTATTACTTATTATATGTGCTGAATCGAAGTCGGGCAGCCGAGAAATCAGGGGTAGATCTAGAGGTTTAGAAACAACCAGTCACCGATGTCAAGAAACCAACTAAGTTGTGATGACATGAAGCCACAGGTACCCTTGCAAAAAAGTAATCAATATTAGTCACTAGCTCTTGGAATAGTCACTTTTGCCATGTATCTTCTTTGTCTACTTCCTGTCGACCATACATCTGTTTATTTGGAAAATTGAATTCGTTATCGCTGGAATAAATGTTAACCATGTTTTTGTTCTCTATGTTGTCTTTTTCCTCATTTATTCTCTTAATCAACGTACAAATTTTCGGGTAGGGTCACATATTGAAGTCTTTAGATAATTATGCTTGTAAACGAACATAAAGAACACGAATAATGTATTTTTATATTTGTTCATTTAACTTAACCTAACATACGATCTGATAGGGACAATTAAACAAATGGTGTTTTTTTAATTCGTGTTCATTTGTTAAAAGAAAAGAATATTTGTGTTCGTTTATGTTTGTTCGTTAATAGTGTAAATAAACATTACCAGAATGGGCAATGCCAAAGAACACATAAGATCATAAACGAACAAATGTAACTGAATGAACAAAGGTGAACGAATTTTAAAATGCACCACAAAAACCACTGTTGCTACAATGGTTTTTTAAGATTTTGAAGCTTCAAACTAATCTCTTGATCCATACGGAGTCAAGGGGTATGAAGCATCATGTGACAGCCACATCAGCAGAGGAGCGTGGTAAATAAATAGAACGCAAGGGGCATGAAAGTGGCGTTATTAAAAAATATAAAATAAATATCAACCATTAAAAACTAACCCAAATTACATCCACCAATCAAGAGCCTCCAAATCGGCCTAGTCTGTATGGTTATTACATGGCATGTAGTTATCTCATAAAACAGCATTCTAACACAAGATTTCAAATTTTTTTATTATAGTTTGATAAATTTAGGGTTTTAAAATATAACGGTGTAACTGAATTAGGGATACTAGCATACTAATAAAAAGTCAATGACTAGAGGTGTAAATGAGCTTAACCGCTCGTAATCTACTCGAAATCGGCTCGCTAAAAACCCGAATCAAGCCAAGCTTGAACAAGCTCGCGCCCGAACTCGAGTTTTTATTGAGGTACATTTGATAAACGAGCTCAAGCCCAAGCTTCACATATCAACGCTCGTGTCTGCTCACGAACCTAAACTAATCTTTAATTTAATATATTAAACATATATTTATATAAAATCGTCATAGATAAAATCACGATAAAAACTAATCTAATGACATATATTATGTTATATCTAAAACTATTAGATAAACAATAAATGAGACGGCTTCGAGCTTGAAAATTAACTCACAAGCCAAGCTCAAGTTTTAAAAATAGTTTTTTAAACAAGTCGAGTTCAAGCTTTTTTAAGTTAAACAACCTGAACTCGAGCTCTCGTTTACACCCTAAGTCCAATAACTATCATTATATTTAAACCTAAGATAGAATAGTGACTAACCTACAAACCTAAAAATAAATGATAAATCAAATAAAATACTTCACTAAATAATAAACTTAGCTAACATTATTTAATTTTATACAGGATTACCTATTTTATTGCTGTTGTCTTATTTCTTGTGGGTGCACAGTTAAGCATTAGAAATAGTGTCCAGACAGACATCAATGGTGCATTATATTGCTACTATGCAATGTCTGGGCTCTTCTCTGCAGCCGGTATCATGGGTGTTATGAGCGTGTTTCTCGGTCTCATCTATTACTTTTTATATGCCTTGGCTCAACGCCGTCCAGCAGCAGAGAAACTGTGCGTAGATCTAGAACTCAAGAAACCTACAATCGCAGATGGCAAGAAACTACCAACAATCAGTGTTGGCATGAAGCCACAAGTACCATCTAATGAAACATTGAGTAACCGATAGTGGCTGCCTCTTGGATTTGTCGCTATTGCTTGTATCTCTTCTGTCTACTTTATTTTGATCATCTGAGAATTGAATTATTTATTGGTGGAATAAATGTTTGGCTTGTGTAAAATGTAACACTGTTTTTTTTATATATGTTTTTATATGTTTTGTGTTCCTTTGATTTTATCTCCTCTGATCTCCATTCTCTCTTTCTAATATTTTCTAACCATATGCGCATCCAAGAATATATACATAGTATGAAGACGTGTATTAAACAAAAATACATCGATATGCATAATACAATAACGTCTAGCTTGGTACGAAGATAATATACAAAAATAAATTTATATGTATAACGTTTTCACATTGATACACGAGTTTACAACATTTTTACATAAATTGTAAAAATAGGTAAATCACCAATAAAACCCACAAGTACCCAAAAGTACATCGATATACATAAAACATTGGTTGTGATTTACGGTGGCGACTTCAAGTCTTACTAGCAGCGACAATAGATCTTTGAAAACTTCGTTCTTTTTTATCACCGCAGAGGTCAAATCAGAACAATTGGAATATTTTAACCGAACGAGAGTCTGAAACTCTAATACCTTGGTTTGTTATCCATAGATATCACTTGTTTGGTATCTTTGGATAGCAAATCACAACCAAACAATCACGCAGAAGACAAATAAAAAAATAAACCAACCAAAAAATGTGATTCGATCAGTGATCTACGTCCACGAGCTGTAACTAGCAGTATATCATTACTTAGGTGCTCAAGAAATTACAAAGACCCTACATATTTGTATATACTAAATACATTTGAGAGTTTTGGGAACAAGAAACATTAATTTAGCCAAGCTGCCAAATTAACTGATTTAGAGTATTAGGGCCGGCTGCCCTTAGGTCAAACCCTCTACAAATCTCAAAAGGAACATGGATCTGTTTGTCTTAATCGATGCAATGGACTAGGTGGGTTGTTGAATCTTTCGTTCTTGATCATTTATTTAGTTATATGATTTAAAATGTTTTGCATGAACTGCAATTTGCGTCCCTGATTATGTTTGGCCGATGCTAGGTCGAGTCCATAGAACCTTTTTTTTTGCTTCTTGAGTCCAGTTCATATAAAAAGTGCTCCCATTTGAGACCCCCAGGGCAACTTCTGTTAGGTTGACCGTTTGTTTTAGTGTGAATTGTCCATTTTTCCCTTGTTTGCAATGCTTGTTAAAACTGGAGCCCTAGATTTTGAAGTGTTCTCTGTTGCTTCTTTTTTAAGTCGATGAAAGAAACCTAGAATCAAGAAATCCAACTCCACATCAACAATGCAACAAAGTTCAGTGTCCCAAAACTCAAACACTAATTCACCGAGAAAACCCAATCGTAGAACCGAGCCATCAGACATCATCTGTTCATGTGGTTCGTCTACTTGATATAAGTATTCAGGGAGTATAGCCAATCCAGATCGTCGTTGTTTACAAGTTTCAAAACCATATCTCTAAGACTACATGTAATGGGATAACACCTCAGTGATGTGGACGTTACTTGACGTTAAACAGCTCCCAAGGTGTGTGAGGGGGAGTGGGCTTGTCTCGAAATCCGTGCCAATGGTCACTACACTTTTAAATAAAAGAAATCCAATATATGCATATGTGTGTATATATATATATATATAGACATACACAAAACATTTATACAATTTTAAACACACCACTCTCATATCTTTCTCACAGAAACATAACTTTTATTCTCAAATGGTAAGAAGAGCTTGGACCCAAGATGAAGAATAACATTGGCTATGTGTCTTTCGTGAATGTGGCGGGTGGCATACGGAACCATATTGTTATGGAATGCAGTCTTTAACAATTTGCGATATCATTTGGGTGAAACCACTCACACCATCAACCTAGTTACATTGAAGTGGAGGGATTTGAGATTAAAGGTTGCCAAATGTTACCAAAATTTCAACCTCGTGATGGAATGGGATGATGAGAGAAACACCAAACGTAGTATGGAAGGGTATTTAGTCACATATCGTCCTGGCAAATACTAGAAAATAATCCTCATTAGTAGCCATCGGTTGCACGTCCCAATTTTGACTTAGAATGTACCGTGACTGATTATTAGTAATCTGGATTTATGTAGTTTTTGTTAATTTCAATTATGTATTAGTTTAAGTTTTAATTATATATTAGTTTAAATTCTATTTATGTTTTCGTTTAGATTTTAATTATTTATAAGTTTAAATATAGTGTTATCAAATTTAAATATAATTTTATTAAATTTAAATATAATGTTATTAAATTTAAATATAATTTATTGAATTTAAAATATAGCTTTAAAATAAAATAAATAATTAAATATTCTAACGGCAATATTCAAATGGTTATGTCTCACGACCTGTTTTGAACCGAACCCGCTTTGACTAGAACCAAAATAACCCTTTTTATGTGACCTAGTTTGACGCGACATGCTGCACGACCTAACCTGATCAATAAGTATTAAAAGAATATTGTACAAAATAGATTAGATTTAAAATTAAGATATAAAAATTAAAATAAAAAATTCAACTAATTAATAAATATAAAATATTATATCATAAGTAAAAATTTTATATACTAGAATTTATGTCATTAAATATTATGTCAATAAATATCATTAAATATTATATTCACTAAATATTTCATTTATATCCAAAAAGAACAAAATGGTAAATGACAATTTTTTTATTTGAACGACAAATTGCATATCATTAAAAAACACCAAAATGTACACACAAACACTCCCCAGCAAGAAACAAAGGAGATCTAGGTACAATATCCTCCAACTAGAAAACACACACATACTTACATTTGTTCATATAACCAAAATTACAACTCACATTTAACCCATTCTTCTCGGTAGGGATGGTAATAAGTCGGGTTGCGGTTGGGTATTGGTAATTCCACTATACCCGGTTATAAAACCGTGTTCCATACCTGACCCAGTGGCAGTTGGGTAGTTGTCGGGTAATTACCCGTCGGGTATCGGGTATACCCATTAGTTTGTTATAAGATATACGTTAGGATTTTCAAATCCATTTTTTACTATTATATAATTTTATTTATACAACTATTATAAATTAAAAATGTACATTACATACATATAAGTTTTATCATGAATCAATAATAACTTTATAATACTTATAACTTATATGTATATACTTCACATCATACAAAATATAAATATTATTATCAAATATATATATACAAAAAGAAAAATTATTTTTTCACATTATGAACATATTAAAATAAATCACTAATAGACAAAGGTTAATGAAAAATAAAAATATAAAAAAATTGGGTATATAGTTTGGGTAAATGGGTATCCGGTTTCAGGTAATCGGGTCGGGTAACACCTAATCCCATACCAGATCCATACCCGCAAATTTTTTTTAAAACTAATCCCATACCCAACCCAATGCTCGTCGGGTATCGGATACACCCGTCCCATTTGTGTTGGGTTTCGGGCATACCCGTCGTACTCGGGTATTTTTGCCACCCTTACTTCCCTGCTCCAAAAGACTTGTATCAAATGCTTGTAGATTTTATAAGTATTTTAAAATTGAAGTAAAATTATATGATTGCTCACAAGAGTTCATTTATATAGTAGCATATGGATATTTAAAAGTAAAAAAAGAAGAAACCGGTAAAATCCCGGTGAAGAAACATAATTTGGATAATGATCTCTTTTTACTCTTTAAGTGCGGACAGAATGGGAGCTGGCGAGACCCAGTGAAGTCTCACCCTCGGGTGGGAACACCACCCCTGATTCCGGGAAAAAAACTTTTTACTGGAAATTGGTGAATACTCACCAATCATAGGGGAGCCTCACACGTGACATATATACACACACAACAGATACATTCACACACACAACACATATATACACACACAACAATCACACACACACATTTTGTGTTATTTGTTTTTAATTCAAGGTTAACTTTAAAGTATAAAACGGGAAATACTGGGACGACAGCGTGCATTCTAAGAAAAACTGTGGAAAACTTGGGAAAGCAGAGAAAAAACTGATGTGGGAGCAGGAGCATGAGTGTTTGGTGGAAGGACGTTTAAACATGGTTCAATTTCAGAAGCCAAAAAAAGGTAGGATATATGTTTATCTATTTATGGAAGAATGCAGTAACGAAATGTCATTAACTGTAGTATTTAGCATTTTTGTGGTTCATAATGACGCAGATGTACAAAGAGCGGAGGTTAATTTTTTTAGAGGCGGAACCGGTAGCGTGCCTAACAAAACCATTGGATCTGCAAATCCTAGTCGCTAACGGGGGTTCACTAATTTCTGAGTCCCAATAGGTGGGCTAGGTGGCATGTACAAACTTGCATCAAATAAAGTAACAAGCCAGTGAAAACTTTCTTAAATATACGCTGATATAAATTAATAATTGAGAATCAAAGATTCATGGAATACATTTGAGTCTAGATTTTTGAAACTCAATACAACTTTGATTGGTCATTTTGTTTCCGGCTTCTCAAGGTGCATAAGGTGTTAACTATTATACTCCTGCAACCCAAGCTGGAAATCCGGATAGTTTCTTGAATCAGAATTCCCAAGCTAGTTTTTCTAGTTATGGTATGGAACACGATTTCATGTCTCAGTTTTGTACATTTTTTTTAATGTCTATCCTACCGTACCACACACTTACTTTTAGACAAAATAGCTTTGAAGTATGTTATATTTTTACTTCTTACCAATATGCGAGATAGAGGTGGCAAAATGGGTGGCTGGGTAATGAGTCAAAACAGTTTTGGTTGAAAATGTAATTGTTTAATACGGTTGGGTTGGATTGACTTCGGGACACTCCCAACATGTTTAAAAAAGGGTAATGCAATAATCGTGTTTACAATAATAAAATCAGTACCATAGTAATGATCTAGATCTTTGAATGAAGTGATTTAGGAGATCGATTTTGAGACAGTCCCAACCTTTTATCTATTTGACTTGTTCCTCTTTTAGCTATTTTTTATTTGACTTGTTTTACCCCTTTAAGATAATATACTGCCAAATTGACGGTTGACATTCCTATAGTTCTATCCATCGTCGCAGTATTCCTTATAACTTGTACACAGTAAGTCATGTCACATGAATATTGCATCGCTTGATTTGACATATAGTAATTTCAAGTAGTAAGTTTGAGGGTGGGTTTGTCAAATGTCTAACATACCCTCCAAGGAATTTCCCGCACCCAAATTGATATGGTAACTAACAAACATGTAGTTTTGAATCTTTTTGGAAAAAAAAAAGTTTTTGCAATTTTTCAATTACTATGTGGTTTTAACACTACCGGCTGTGACTACATGCGTCATGGCTCGCAAGGTTTGTTTACACAATTCGGATTTAAGGATCCATCATTAGAGATGATTCTTTATAGAGCCGGTGGCGGCGTCATGAATTTTATCCTATGGTGTCATTTTCCTTGTACTCGGATTTGTAACAACCCGATGTCAAAATTTTCGGGTTAGTTTAGATCGGGTCGAGTCACACCGCTCGTGACTCTTCTCAGCTTATGTTCATCTTGTGACAATCCAGTTCGTCCCAAACAATCTTTTTTTATTAAGGTTAAAAAATTGGAATTAATTAATTGGGTCTTTAATTGTTTATTTGTAACATCCCGAAAATATTAACTTATATGATTAAGATTTCGCATATATATATATATATATATATATATATATACACGCATGTAAAAACTATAGAGTGTAATAACTAAGAATAAGTAACCTGGTTAATAATATGTCAATGTTCAATAAACATTAAATTGTGGGCAATGGAACAACAACCAAACATAAGGGACTAAAATGGTTAATTTGATATTTAGTTTATTAAATAGGAAATTAAAAAAATATAATAAAAACACACAAGTGTGTGTACTGAGTTCGAGCAGAGAGAAGGAAAAGAAGATGAAACCCTACTTCAAACCAACAAATCAAATTGAAGACGAAATTGAGTCCCAAATTTCTACATGAGTATAAAATATTGATCAACACTACTAGGGGATCATAAGGTATGTTGAAATTTGATATTTGATGATGTATGAAGAATCATAGAGTTCTAGAGATTTCAATTCTTGCATAAGTTGTTGAAATCAAAGTGAAATAATAGTAGTATACATGCTTTAGAACAAACCTTGATGAAGAATTTTAGGTTAAACACTATTAATTGAGTGTTTGAATAACGTAGCCATGGGAATGTAAGTGGGTATGAGAAAATGGGTTGAATAGATGAAATATGATACTAAAACTGATGTTACTATAATGAACTTGAGATGTTATTAAACATGTTAGTCACATTATTTCATTTGAAGCAAAACATGACAAATTCATGAAATAGAGACTCAATAGAATCAATGAAAAGATTCATGCCTATAAGGTGTTTGATAAAATACTTAAAACCAAGACTAACAGTTGAATGAAACGAGAGATTTCGGAAATAGAACTTATAAATGAGATTTCGATAAATTGTGTTATATGCTATGCTATGAGTTCTAAGCGATGAATTTGGTTGAACTCTATAGGCAATTTGGGGAAGGCGTCAAGTGGCCAAGCCGAGGTTGACACGCGACTGAAAGGGAAACTTTAAGGTACGTGGTTTTATATCTTGTATGATTTTATTCATTTACTTGATAGTTAGTGTGATAATAACCGAAGAAATACTCAAAGGAAAATTTTAATTATTCATAAGCGATGGATTTCGACGAATGAATTAAACTAGCAATTGGTGCTTGAACATAAACTGGAATTAGTTTGTAAGTGGAGGATTCCACATAATTAACCAAGAATATGAGAACGCGTAAACCGAGTGACGGAACCGCAGATCATAAACCGTAAACTTAAGGTACGGTTGAAAAGAGGTTCTTGTTTGGCTAAAACAACCAAATGGGTAAACTATAAGAGAAAAAATGTATAACAAGGCGCAAGCCAAGTGACGGATGCGTAATCTGGAGTTAGTAAACTTAAAGGAGAGTTGAGTCTTCCGTAAGGAACTATTCTCATCATAAGAGCGAAGGAATTTTGGTTGAATCGATTAACGGGTCAAAATAACTTTATAAATAAATTTTACGTCGATAACATTAAGTGTAAGAATTCACTATTGGGTTGACGTGATTAAAGCTAAAATGAAGGTGGTTGATTTACGATTATATAGAAACAAACTTGAAGCAAAACGGATGAGAAACGTAGAAGTTATGGACTATTTCGTAAAAGAGCCAAAAAGTGAAAATCTGCAGCCAAGCTGCAGCGTAAGCTACGGTTCCTAACCGTAGCTTACGGTTGACACTTGCTGTCTCGGACATAATATATGCACCGTAAGCTACGGTCTTCAACCGTAGCTTACGGCGGGTATTGAAACAAAAAGGTTTTGATTGTTGTTTGGATATATATATATATATATATATATATATATATACACATAGTGTCTATCTAGAAACGTTATACATTCAAAATAACTAACGTAATTGATAAATTTTGATACATAGGTGATCGCTAGGGATTAAGGATGAAGATCAAGCAACAAGAAGAACCGAACACAAATGAAGAATCTAGTTTCCGTGTTTTGTTCTAAATCTTTTGTAAAACAAATAACTTATGTGTTTTTGGTAGACTATAAATGTAAAAAAAAATGAAGTGTGTGTTCATTTCATAAATATTATGAAATACGAAACTTATTTGATAGTTTATGTACATTTTTAAATGGTTGTTATATTATTGGGTATTAGTTTAAGTTCCTGTGTGTTACACATGTTGTATAAAGAAAATACTTCTTAAAAATCTATTGATAATTGTCCTGTTTTGAGTGATGAGCTTGAGTAAAGTTCACCAAGGATACTTTTTGCTGATAAAGAAAATGCGCAATAATCGTCATGTGGAACTGTTGCTTCCAAGTCTAGTAGTTGACCAGTCCGAAAATAACAGATTTACTTGCTCAATTTTCAATATTAGATATTTTTTTATAACTTTTAATGATGTTTTAAGAGGCAACAACCTTCACAAGCTTACTCAAGTACATCCTGCATTATCTTGGCAAGTAGTATATGAAAATCTCAAAATAATCTAAATACCATTATGTTTGACCTCAGTAGTCAAACTGTACCCATATTGAGTTTATAATGGACACACTGACTTTTTAAGACAACATTATGCTATGTTTTGACCCAAGAAGTCAAATTGTTGACATATTAACTTTTTAATAAAGTGTCGGACTTTTCAAAGCATCACTGCACTATAATTGACGTCATAAGTCAGGTTATCCTTATATCAAGTGTACAATAGAGTAATTGAAGTGATTTGAATCGTCAACTTGTACCTATATAACTATTTGTTTGACCAAATCAATAAAAAGATTAAAGTACATATTACGAAGAAAAATCAAAATATACATGGATAGTATCTACCTCCGGATTCCAGACATCATTGAAAATGTGATTAAGGTAATTGAATAAAGAAGAAGAAGATTCATTCTTTAATCAAAGTATAAACAGATATATCGTTAACTAATAAGTACAATTCTTTAATAATTGATTAGTATACGAAGATAAAATTACACACACTTATAACAACAGAAACCAATAATAAGAATATAGGAAGTAACTAACCTCCTTCTATGATTGACTTGCAATCAAATTGAGCCGATTGTAAGCATCATACATGTTTTTGATAACTTGTAGAGGACGTGTTTGTTTGACACATAACAATAAAATAGAGTATGAAAATATAGAGGGTTTAAATAAGTTATATTAGAAGGAAAAAAGTTTTCTTTAGTGTAAAAAATATTTCAATTTTAAAATCACCTCAATTATCATAGTTACCAAAGATAATATTTTTATTTCTGTTATGTTATTTTGATAGTTGATTTTGATAGTTGATTTTATTACATTCGGAATTAGATATTTACATATTGATAAAAAAATATTTCTCAATTGAGTATTTAATCATTTTTTGAAACTTTATTTTATTTACATTCGAAATTAGATATTTAGTTGCATTCTCCATTATAATTATGATGATTTTAATATTAATAATTTTATAATTAATAAATACACAAAAACAAAGAATATTTAATTTGTAACACATTGAGAACAAAATTAATTAATATTAATACAAGTAAGTATAAAAAATATAGATCTTTATATATAAACACATATTCATAATATATATTTTTAATTAGTAGTCATGTAGGCTTAAAAAGTATAAATATTATAGAAATAAAAGATATTCTTTCACTGACAAAAGTTTAAAGTAGAATCGAAACCTACATCATTATTTTCGTTAGTGTTCAATTAAATACGTATTAGACAATGTTTAGTAATATAAACAAACAATAGATGTATTATAAAATAAAGTTAATCATAGATATCAAAGTTGAAAAATATCAAGAAAAAATATAAATAAACACTAACAAATAACAAATTCATGTCTTAATATTAAGAAATGAAATACGACGACAGCGTTGACCAATTTAATGCTACGAGAATCTTTTATTTTAAAAGTTTATTTTACTGATTATGTCAAAATTTAGAAATTGTTATATAATACATGTTTTTACTGAAAATTGTTTTGACATTAAAGATATATTATGAGAATGAAATTTAAATTTTATGTAATTGAAATTAATTGACATATATTGTATCATATTGTTTTAAATTTAATGATAAAGGAAATAAATAATTATATGTTTTACTAACATTCAAATGTTCATTTAATTAATACAATTTTGATCCTAACTACCAACATGAAGTAAAAAAAAATTATATAAGACTAAAATAAAGCAAAAATAACTATAAGAAATGTTATTCTTAAACATGTATCAGGAATCGATAACATTACACATATATTGTTGTTCATTAATAGATATATATTAAAATCGACCAACCGGTTTTTCCATACACATATTATTTATTTATTATGAATTATGAATAAGTTATGAAGAATGAATATATAATCAGTAAGTTATTTAATTAATACAATTTTGATCCTAACTACCAACATGAAGTAAAAAAAAAACATTATATAAGACTAAAATAAAGCAAAAATAACTATAAGAAATGTTATTCTTAAACATGTATCAGGAATCGATAACATTACACATATATTGTTGTTCATTAATAGATATATATTAAAATCGACCAACCGGTTTTTCCATACACATATTATTTATTTATTATGAATTATGAATAAGCTATGAAGAATGAATATATAATCAGTAAGTTATTTAAACATAACTATGGAATGGAATTTGTGATTGAGAAGAGAAAGGTTACGAATGATTCATATGAATGAGTGATACTAAAGTGGTAATAATAGACCTAAGTTCATGATAAATGACATAAGTTGCTTTTATTTTAGTATAATTAACAGATTAATGGTTTAAAGTGGAGTATATATTAGATGAAATTAAGTAATTGAACTTAAGTGATAAACTATAACGTTTTTATAGGTAAAGCGTTTATATATATATATATATATATAACTTTTTCATGTGAATGGGGTCAAATATTTTTTGTACTAAAATCAATGGTGTGTCAATTGTAAAAACAATGGTTTTGTTCGAAAATTTCTATCACACGTTCTAGATACCACGTGAAATAGATTGATGTCGGCTGACACCGATCCTCTTTATATAGCACAGAGCCACCACAACTTCCCTTCAGACGCATGTCCTATTTCTAAATTTTAATTTATCAAATAGGAGGGGTGTTTGGATATGCGTCTTGAAACCTCATTTCTGATCCTTATTTGTCAAATTTTACAACTAAGTCCGAAATTCACATCCAAACATCCCCTCTATATTTTCTTTATATCTAAGTTACAAATTTTCTTTATATCTAAGTTACAAAAAAGATAGTTACAAAATCATTGTTTTACATACAAGATGTGCTGAGTCCTCTATACTCGCAGCCAATCACTAAACATGCCAGCAACTTGATTTGGAAGGAGACGCGATTCATTATCATACATGGATTTAGTTTTGTTGGTGGTGATTGGTCAAAAGTAAAATGTCGAGCAGGTGAAAATGTGTGATTTTATTTAGCAAACGGAGCAATGATAGTGATTGCTTGGACGGTTGAGATGTGAATTCAAAATTTTGTCAGGTACATATATGATCTGTAAGATCATCGTTATTCGTTAACAGTTTGCGGTTAAGATTACTGATGTTCACACATTGTTGTTTTGGCATGTCAGTCCTAAGATAACAAATTTGCATGCCTGGTGCCTATTAGATAGCTATTTTGTAACTTTAGGTTTTTTTAACGGCGAAACTTCTATAAAAAACATAGAAAAACCGGACAGCTAGAATCTGGGACCCGAATTACACAATAACATCTCTTACATTGAATTCACACCATTTATCCCACTCGAGATTACAGAAATTAGCTCTATTACTAATAAAAAGAAAAGAGCGCCGTTCCGTTAGAGTTGAGGTCCTGATCATTAAAAATCTTTTCGTTTCTCGCCTTTCAAAATTTCCAAGCCGCTCGCCCCGATAATTTTCTTCCATAACCGAGCCGTTCATCTCCGAAGCCGCTCCCAAATCTAATATACCGTTGATGCTTGGTCCGGGAATGGAATCTTTAACCAAACGAAAATGGTCCACTAAACCGATTTAGCGAATAAGTAATCCCACAAAATATGTAACACATCTCGAACATAAAACAATATCTAGAGCAACTTCTCTATTTAACAACCCCATTTTTGACGGTTGTAGCCCTCCAACAAAATATATTAATTTTAGGAGTCACTAATTTGTTCCATAAAAGCCGCTGGTTGTTGGTGGAGTAAATTGATTCCGACCCAGAATCAAGCCAAGCCCAACTGTCCTTAATGATTATTACTAATCCTTCAGCTCGTTTAGAAGATCCAGAAGTTGTAACTTTAGGTGACGATCATTACCATAAATTAAGTACAACTCGACAAAGTAGTTAAAAGAATTAACATTTGTCCCAATGCTAGATTTTCATAAATAAATAAAACGGTCTTTTAATTATTTCTAACTATATTTCGTGATTAAATTTGTTGGTGTAACAAATATGTTTTTAAAATTTTTGTATATAGAAATAGAAACGATGAGGAGCAAGAATTAGAAACAATGAATAGTAACCCTTCAAATTGATTGTGCCGTGTGGTTTTCTTTTAGTTTCCTTTTTGTTTTTATTTTTATTTTCACCATTTATACCATAAATAATATATGATTTTAAATCATTTAGTTTTTTATTACACATGTTTCTATAACAACTTTCGTTCGTTAAACTTAAATAAAAAACCAAGTATATGTTGTGTTTTAGATTTTTTTCTCTCAACATAACATTCTGATATACATGTGGTAGAAAACGGAGTTGTATTAAAAACAAAACATTTTCTTTGGTCTCGTGAACTATGCCGGATACCGCTACCGTGACGAAACGAACAACATCAATACCGTTGTCAATATTATTGGAACCGGTATCGGTATTCATTTCATGGTTTTTGATTGATGTACAATACGTGTCCGTATTCTTTTGAGTATATTACGACTTTATTTTCTTGGTTACGCGAGACAACTTTTGTTTGATTATATCATTGTAAATAATTTTTTAATTCATTTTGTAATACATGTAACTTTTTTTACCAAACAACATTAATTAGTTCTAGTACTACATTCATTTTTATAGTTATTGGGGTCATTTTGCTTATGGTTTGTTTTATATAGTCGTAGTGTATGTGTTTACACTATTCCAGCATGAAATCTTTGCGACTAACCCAAGCTGACACCCCATGGTCAGAGGCGGACCTACCTTATTGGTAGGGGTATAAGGTAGGGGTAACGTGTAAATTTTTAAAAAATTTGACATTTTTTTGATTTCGTTACCCCTTTTCTATAAAACGTTACCCCTACGAAGATTTTCTGGATCCGTCACTGCCCATGCCATGGTTATAAACCAAGAAAAGATAACATTTAAGGAAATTCTTAAACAAATATATGACCTAGTAGTAAAAACATATACGTTGTTTATTAAATCGACAAAACTAAAACGACTCATATATAGCTCTTCCCTAGTTGTAATTAACCCTCTAATGTTGATTCCATAGGTGATCGTGACCACCGAGGCTGTCCCCCAACTATAATTAAAGCCATATTACCATTTTTATCTAACAATAGTAAAACCATCTTTAAAGGAAGTAAGAAATGGAGATCAAAACTATTTTGGTCAGCCTTGTGTTGGTGGCACTCGGATTGCAGTTGCTGTTGCGGGTTTCGCTGCTGAAGCCAAGAAGCCTAAGGTAAAACTATCAACACAACAGAAACAAATACAATCGTGTTTCGCAGTTGTGTATTCATTAGATGTACAAATGCTAATAAGGGTTATTGCATTTAAATAACCCCAACTTTCATCATCTGGCTGATAGCACTCCCAACTTACGAATTGTACCACGCTACTCTCAACTTTCAACTTATTTTCATTTGGTACTCCCTAACTAATTGAACCCTAACCCAGATAACTTTTTTTTGCTGACGTGGCACTTGTTTACTGATGTGGCATCTTACATACATGTACATGTTAGAAATCTCAGCTCACGGTGGTTTACCATGGTCTCGAACCGGAATGCGACTACCCAAGTAGTCCGGTCATGGGTATAGCCATAGGAGCAACCGTGGGTCTTGGGATAGTGCGCGCCATCATCACAGCAACCACTGGTGGTTGTTGTTCGTGTTGCCAACCTGTTCCTAATGCATCAAATTTCGCTGGAGTCTGTATTGTTATATCATGGTATATAATTATTCTAATATTCACGCTAGAGATAAATGAACAATAATAATAATAGTAATAATAATACTAATAATAATAATAATAATAATAATAATAATAATAATAATAATAATAATAAAAAAATAATAATAATAATAAAATTCAACTAATATTTACATGGTTTTATACAGGCTTACGTCTTCTATAGCACTCATCCTATTTATTGTGGGGGCAAAATTAAGCACTGAAAATGGCGACCATATAGATGTCAATGGTGCGTTCTATTGGCCTGGGGTACGTCTTCTGTGCAGCCGGTATCATAGGCCATGTGAGCGTGCTTCTCGATCTCATCTATTACTTTTCATCTGTCTTGGCTCGACGTGGTGCAACACAGAAATCAGGGGTAGATCTAGAACTCGAGAAACCACGGGTTACCAATGTCAAGAAACCAACAAATTTGTGATGGCATGAAGCCACAGGTGCCGTTGCAAAAAAAGTGAGTAACCAATATTAGTCACTAGCACTTGGACATTGGAATTGTCACTTTTGCTCATGTATTTTCTTTGTCTACTTTCTTTAGATCACACTACTAGAAAAATGCCTAAGAGACCTAATAAATATGATATAAGCATTTACCTTTCACAAAAACTGGTAAGAGTCAAATAGGGGCTTGGGCTCACTCTTTTCACTCAAAACATCTTTCTAGTTCATCATACTTGCTCAAGCATAGGAATTTGATAATCCACTCCATCCAAGTATCAAGATGAATTCAATTGTGATACTAAGTACTAACCCGTACGACGAGTGTACACCTTGGATCAGCTAACTAGTTCCTTGTGTAGATAGCCAACACCTTGGATAAGCTAACAAGTTCCTTGTGTGGATAGCCAATGGAGAAAAGGAAAATATTGGATCTGCAAGTTGAAGCAGCAAAATATATATAAATCTTGTGAATACAAGTTTTAAAAATAATTAAAACGGGTCAAACAACAGTCTATTATTTGAGTATTATTTGATATGGTTTAAAAGAGATGTTACACATTTGATCACATACATAGTTAGAACATATTCACTGAAAGGTATGAGAACCTCTACATAATCTCTAGTTCCTTAAGCTTCAGTATTCAGAACTTAGATTAAGAATACTAAATGGTAAGATGAAGTAATTATGTGAACTTACTCTTTAGGTAATATGAAAATGCGCCATCAAGTGCCCAACTAGGAAAACCTTCATCAATCCCTTCAAAGACAAACCTTGAAGAAATAAACATATGAAAGTTCTCATTTAAAAATTTTTAAACGGTGACCTATCTGTAAGCAGAATATTAATTGAGATGTTAATTTTAACCAAATTCCTCAAAACACAACACAAGCATTCAGTTCCAGCATCATTTATCATAATTTCACTAATACTATAACTACGCAAAGCATCAATTACAAGCCTATTACACGGATAACTTACATCTATTCATCCAAATCTGGATGAAACTTCTCTATATCAAATAAACATCACGTAACTTATCAACATTCGCACCTCTCAACACCTTACTCAACTCTAACTCTTTCAATCCTTCAATCTAAACCAAATCATGATTCAAAACATCAATAGGTTCTAAATTCAAAGCAACCAGACAAATGATCAATCTCACGAATAACAATTTCTACGTTACAGTTTCGCAATTAACTAATATCTAGGGTTTTTAGGTTTTTAGATCAACAAATGAATTCAGGTGAACGATATACATCAGATCTACAACTACAATGCTGAAACGGCAGTGTAACCGATCGGTTATATCATTCAACCCTAACTCCTTCAATCCTTCAATCATAACCAAATCTTGATTCAAAACATCAACAGGTTCTAAATTCAAAGCAACCGAACGAACAGGTAATCTAACGAATACTAGTTTCTACGTTACAGTTTCAAAATTAACTAATATCTAGGGTTTTGGGTTTTTAAATCGGAAAATGAATCCAGAAATCATACTGTTCAGATATAAGTCAGATTTACAACGGTGAACGGCAGCTTAATCGATTGGTTAACCACAACAATCGTTTGCTTACCGATGAAAGTTATTCGGATTGTTGATGATGATTATCGCCTAATTTGTTCAAATTTGAAGATGAATGGATTATCGCGTAACCAATCGATTAGCTCCTAAATTTCCTCCGGTAATTCATCGTAGCTGCGACTCTTGATCTCATCTGGTTATTGACCGATAAATTGGAAGAAGAATGCATTGACAATGTGAAGATTGTGTGATAATGGAAGTGATGGATTGAAAATGGATTAAATTGGTGATTCATGTGGATGACGATGATGAATATTTGGGTATTTAGGGTTTTGAATTTCAATTTGGCAAACGTATTTCGAAAAAAGGTATGGCAGAAATGTAATTAGACGGGTTATTTGGGTTACATGTATAATTTATTGAAAGCGGTGGGTCATCAGATCAGGTCCCGTGATGTAAGGGGATTTTTTTATTTTTGTAAAATTTTCGTTACAAATGCGTAGGAAATTGCTACAATTTTCTAACACACTACTTAGAATCAATAGTTTAATTAGGTTTTCGTAGGTAATGTGTCACAATGTTGTAGAATTGTATTTAATAATAGAAAATTAATTAGGTTAATATTTTCGTAAAAAAAATGCTTTACAGATGTGTCGGAATTTGCGACGCATTTTTTTGCGTTGGAAATTTCAGTAACAAAATGACCATTTTCTAGCAGTGTCATGCATCTGTTTATTTGCGAAATTGAAATCGTTATTGGTGGAATAAAGTTCCTTTTTTTTTTCTCTATGTTGTCTCTTTTTCTACATTTTATATATTCCCTTAATCTAACGTCCAAATTTCACATATTGAGGTTTTTAAGGTAATTAGGGCTCCAAAACGAACAGATCATGAAGGAGGCATGTTTGTGGGTTAAGCTTGATAGGTCAAGTCAGGTCATGGAGTCGGGTCGTGTCAGTGGGTCAAGTCAATAATTTATATAGTCACATGTTTTTCATTGTTAATAGGTCATGGGTCACTGTTGCTTTGTTGAGTCAAGTTGTTGGATCGTGCGCTTAGTTGGTAAGGTATGTTGTTGCAGAGCTTGAACAAATATATAGATGATGCCGAAGGGGGGGGGGGAGTCATTACGTATATACAATTTCTGGACAAAATACGCATAAAATTTACACCGGGGGCGCTCATGTGTTTGTCCATGCAGTGTCGTAAGTCTCTCTCTCTCTCTCTCTCTATATATATATATATAAACTTTGACTTGGTAATGGATTTCAGCAGTAAAAGTTTGGTTCTTTCTTCTATTTCTATCACTAAAAACACTTTGACTTGAAGTGCTAAACCAAGAGTCTTCGTGTTTGTTTGTTAATTTAACTGGAACATTCGATCAAAAACGAACAATAAATGTACAAATTTTCTTGTTCATGCTTGCTCGTTGAAAAAGGAAACAAGCATATTTATGTTAGTATATGTTTGTTCGTCAATGGTATAAATGAACGACTCACGAACGTAAACGAACACAAAAAAACCCAATCGATCATAAATGAACAAATTATATAACTGGACGAATATCAACAAACAAAACTGAGCTAACATCAATTAAAATTAAACGTGAACACCAGTCAATTGGGCCTAAAATTTATTAAAATTAAACTAAGTCGTAATGAGTAATACTTTAAAAAAAATAAGAATAAACTGTAACTGGCCTAAAAAACTAAATGAAGATATTGCTGGACGTAAACAAACAAATATAGTCTAACAAACATAAATAAACGTAAATGTTCATTTTTGAACATAAAAGGAATTTAAATGAACGATCGTATAGGTATTTAAATTAGCGAACATAAGCTCGTTTAACTACATGAACAAAAAATTTTGTGTTCATTAGTCCCACCAATCAGTTAACGTAAAACCAACATGCCTAGTGATAATCAAGACTGCGAAAAGATAATGCACCTTTCAGTAACCATTTCAAAAGAATAATTGAAGTAATTCGTCATATTCAATACTCAGATTTTTTTTTGTTTTTTACATTATTTTTTTCAAATGTAGCATCGATATATTGATGTGTTTTAGGTAAGTGCGAAAAATCTAAAAAATCGGCATTAAAAAATTAAATTTAACAAAAAAAAAAAGGAAAAATAACCGTAATATAAAAGGGTCAAATATACTAACACGTGTGTACAGATATATTGATATGCATATGAAACTAACACGTATATAAATAGATTGATATCCATATGAAACATTAATATATTAACATGCAAATGAGCATTTAAATAGATTGTATATCAACCCTACAAATCACAACTTAAATCATAAGCCTTGAAGTTCATGAACACTACTAAAGTTCTTTGCACAATATCAAACCCAAATTGATAAAACAATATCAGAGTTTGAATGAAAAATCAGGGGCAAACTCTCAAAATCTCTCAAGTCTAAATAAAAAGACGGACTATCAAAAATCAAATATTTTACACTAAAAATAAAGTTTTGAAAATTTTGATAAAATTACACTATGAACCAAAAAAAATAGAAGGGTCCGACACCCTATTGGCCCCTATGAACCTTCGCCACTTGCCTTGCACATCAACATTTGCTGAAAATACCTATATATATGGACTGCTAGAAGGTCCATAAAGCTCACACATATGTTCCTATGCAGTATTTTCACTCAAAACACATCAAATTGTGTTTCAAGAAGAATGTATTTCGGTGTTGAACATTGCCACGATAGGCAATGGTGACCCGACTATGAAGACTAGCTTTTTCAGGAGATCTAGCTATTTGGGCAGATTATGTAATGCATGGGTCACAATTTTATAATAAAAATTATATAAATAAATATTAAAATTGTAAAGATACTCGCTTTACATAATTTTGGGAAATTGTAGTAACCGTATCGTCTATAAATCCATACAAAATTATATATGAAATACAACATATTTAAATAAATCGATTCGAATCGTTATCTTTGACAAGAGCTTGAGAAGCGTCTTCTTGTACAATTTCCGCTACGAGAACTTGAACCCCGCCTCCTTGTGAGATCCTTCTTGGCTGCAAAAATGAACAAACTGATGTTGACGGTTGTGGCTGAGGCACGTGTTCAACACGCTTCCCTTAAAACAGATTTCGCGCCTCTATTAAAAAGGACGCGTCTGTCTCCCAGGATACAACAACCGAAGCAGTCTGTATTGCCGGAGATAGCTCAAGCGCCTGAGGTTACACTGGGTAAAATTGTAGTATTTAAACTTGTAGAACGGATAAACAGGCGATGATGGTGGAAACGAGTAGAGAGTACTCCTCTCTATATTAGTCTTCAAGTATCTATCTTTTTCAAATATTCTTCATGTATATTTCTTCTAGTAACAAATAAAGCAAATAGCCAACTAATTATTAAAGACTTGAGGGAGAATTAAGAGTCTCAGTTAATTAGAGACTTAACACTCTAATAAAAACTAATCAAATGTTATCATTAAAACTCTACTCAAGAGTTTTACCATATGAATAGTTTAATATTATTAATTTCAATGTATTAATTTCCATTCATCACATTCTAATTTTCCAACAGATCAAAAAATATCTAAAACATCCTCGGTAGAGGCATGATATCTAAAAAATATCTTGTTATAGCGCGCTCCATCATCACTGGAGCCACCGGTGGTTGTTGTTCATGTTGTCGACCTATCTCTAACGGGCCTCGTCTGAGTCTGTATTGTTATATCATGGTATGTATACATTACTATTTTTATTTTGATTGATCTCGGGTTGTCATTTTGGGTCGGATTTTTGGCTAATATATTACTAATAGTTTTTTGACGGATATTTCGTCAGTAATGGCCCCCTTCAACCATTGCTTGAAAAGCCTGGGTTGAAATCTTATCGGAAATTCAATCCTCGATTACTGATGGATTTCCGCCAGAATCCTAATCAAATATTACCGCCGGAGAACCGATGGACTTGCGATAACACGTTAATACCTATTATAAAAATTAAACTAAAGATAAAATATAGTAAATAACAAATAAAGTTAAAATAAATAATTATTAATAAATCAATATTGATAAAATTTGTCAGCATAGTGTGTTTTTAATTTTTATACAGGATTGGTTCTTCTACAGTTGTTATCCTATTTATTGCGGGTGCAAAATTAAGCAGTCAAGAAAGTGTGGCGAAAGAGATGGATGATAAGTTGTATTGTTACACTTTAAGGCATGGAGTCTTCTCTGCAGCCGGTACCATGGGGCTCGTGAGCGTTAGTCTCGTCTATTATTTTTTATATGTTTTGGCTCAACGTCAGGCAACGAAGAAACCGTGCGTAGATCTAGAACTCTAGAAACCCCCAATCACCACCGATGTAAGAAAACCAACAATCAGTGATGGCAAGAAGCCACATGAACCATTGTAGAAACATTCAGTGACCAATATTAGTAACAAGCAAGCACTTGGATTCTGTCTTCTTTGGACTTTCCAAGTTCTGAACATGCACTTTGTCTACTTTCTTTTGATTTTGCATTCTCGTATACCATTTACGATGCATCATATATTTTTTAAATTCAAAATTTAATTTTTATTGATGTAGTTGTGTAATAAAGGTGATTTTTTTTATTAACGGAAATAAAAAAATTGTAATATTTATATATTTACTATATTTTCTCTTCTTCTTTTTCTTTCTTTTATGAATCTCTCTCTATTTTTATATTTATTACATACAAATACATCAACGATGGTTTATGTATGTAAAACTCATTATTCATTAAACTAGTTTTATCATATTTTTAAAATTTGAATTGTTTACCTACATGTTTATATGCTATGGGCGCAAGTATGCAGTTGTAAGTTATATACAAAAACAAATTTACAAATACATCAACGATGGTTTATGTATGTAAAACTCATTATTCATTAAACTAGTTTTATCATATTTTTAAAATTTGAATTGTTTACCTACATGTTTATATGCTATGGGCGCAAGTAATACGACTTATGCAGTTGTAAGTTATATACAAAAACAAATTTGTTTATATATATATATATATATATATATATATATATATATATATATGTATGTATATGTATATGTATGTATATCTATATACGAGAAGCATCAACAACAAAAATCAACAAAAGGTTCCAAAGAAAATCCCAAAAATCCATAATCAGATATCGTCCGGCCTCTTTCACCAAGATTTATCATGGCTTTAATACAGTTGCCACCACTCACAGTTGACAAAAAGCTAAATCGTGTGAAAAGCTCAAAAAGAATGGAGAAAAAGGCAATAAAAGAGTTAACTAAGAATCAAACAAAGATGACCTACATAATGGGTAGAAGGATAAAAGAGATTAAAGCCTATGAACATTACTCTTGTCAAGAATCAGAAAAGCTCTCCCAAATCATACCCTTCAAAAATCTAGCTATTGTGAAAATGACAAAAGATGAAAGTATTTTGACCGGCTAAAAAGGCATGTGCCATAGTCAGTCAAAAGCTTCTACATCTTTCTAAACTTGGATGTTCATAATTTGCTGGATGAAGTAGGGAGAGTTAAGAAGATGATTGCAAATTCCAATGTGAAAGTAACTCCTCCCAACTCGAAGCTTAGTAGTAAAAGAAAACTAACACTAGAAGCAGCAACAAAATTCTTCTAGATGAAATAAGAGTCGATTCATGGAGAATGGGATCCAAAGAACTCAACCATCAGATGGAAAGTGTCTACTCTCATAAGAGAGTATGTGGAGTATAGAGATGCAAGAAAGAAAGATCCAAAAAAATTCCCTCTACCATTATCTTGGGAGAACACCAACATCTATCTTGCTGATAAAAAGAAGAAGTTTGTTATTGTTCCATTCAATCCCCAAGAGAAAATCTCTTATAATTCAAAACTCATGGAGAATTACATAACAACCTAAAGGAAAAGCATGGCTATGCCCGTTGGATTCTTAGGTTAGATGATGAAACAAATTCCTCTTTGTAGACTTCATGCCAGATGTTACACATATATTCAGAACTGGTGAAGATATTGCAGCAGGCACCTACACGGTTGCTTTGGATTCACCAAAAGATTCACCACATCAACCAATGGAACACTAAGGGGTAATAGTGTCTCTGACAGATTCACCTCCATCCACTAATGTCCTAGAATTGCCTCCAATCCTCCCTAACCCAAAAATTGTGAGATGGAAAGTATGGAGAGACTCAAATGATGTGGAAATCTTCAGAGAAGATGGCTCTGTAACCCAAATAGATGTGTATGGTGTTCAAGAATTAAATAGGATGACATAAAAGTCATAGTTAATCTTAAGCTAGAAAATGACGAACATGATGACCAAGCCATCAACATGGAGTTCGACATCTAAGGAATGAGCAGAAAAATGTTGCTTGACATCTAATAAGTGTAATTTTGGCATCAGCAGATCTAGGCGGAGATTATTGGGTTATGTAAGATCTGTTGATGATGAACGCCAAAACTAAATGAACCATCTTCCTTAGCCCGTGAAATAATATTTATATAATCATGAAGTACTAGAAGTTCCCCCCTTGAAAGCTTCACAAACAACCACCAAACAATTGGAAAGTAGAACTATTGGAATCAAAGAGTTGAATTATCAAAGAACTGAAATGAAGAACTATTGGTCAACAAGTCAACAGCTAAAAACAAAGTACAGGTCAACAAGTCAAAGAACCGAAGACAAAGTACTGGTCAACAAATCAAATATTGAAGACAGTAGTATTGGAAACCAAAATACTGGATCAGTAGTTTGGTTTCCAGTAGTTTTACTTTGTAATTTCAGTAGTTTGTAATTTCAGTAGTTTGTTAGTTTCAGCTGTTTTTGCTTTCTTTTCAGCAGCTTTGCAAACCGATGGTAGTTACACCTTTTTGGTTTGTTTTGGATCGCTTTCAAGGTGACTCCACCAATAGTTCTCTCATCTTACTATAGATATCATAGTACATTGATGTAATACGTAACTCTCACATCTGAAAAATCTCTAATCAAAGAATCTAAAGAGAGAATGCTAAAGTGAGAGAGAAAGAGAGTTCACATAATAGGGGTAGTGTTTTTTGTACTATAATGTATTGCTATAATCAGTAATAAAGAAATCATAGACAATCATTCCTTACAAAGCCAATTTATGTTTAATTCATTTGTATATTAATTACTTGTATTAATGATCTTTTGAATTGTTAAATAGTGTGTATAAAAAATACACACAAACACAGACTCTCAGATCCAACAATATTCACCTCATCGATCGCTTCTCACAACTTTTATCTTCTTTTTAAGTTGATACTCAACTTCCTTTTTATACAAAATAAATTTATATATTGCTTCGCCTTTTAAGTAATATACATGGCAATATCTAGAATAATCATCAATAAACGTGATTAAGTACTTGCTTCCACCTCTTGTGGGAATCGCTTTTAAATCATAAACATCGGTTTGAATTAAATCAAGGGGTTCAGTTATTCACTCAACCAATTTAAATGAAGATTATGTTAGTTTGGATTCTACACACGTTTCACATTTAGGATGTGAATCAATATGGAATGTTGGTATACGTTTTAAATTTATCAAACGACGCATTGAATAAAAATATAAATGACCTAGTCTACCATGCCATCTATTAGAATCAGAAAACTCAAGCATATAAGTAGAAGTAGTAGCAGTCATATTCATGTCTTTTTTCATAGCCATTACATTTACCTTAAACATTCCATTAAGGGCATAACCCTTACCAACAAACATTCCACATTTATTAAGAACAAACTTGTCACTTTCAAACACTAAACGAATTAAACTTGTTAAGCAACGACCCTGACATGAGGCTCTTACGCAAGTCAGGCACATAGAGCACGTTGCTTAGAGTGAGCTCCTTCCCCGAAGTCCACTTCAAGATCACATTACCTTCACCCTTAATGTCCGCGGTCGCTGCCTTTTCCATGTACAACTTCTCATCTTCCGCTGCCTCTTTAAAAGCACTAAAGAGGGTCTTGTCTTGGCAAACATGACGGGTCGCTCCCGTATCAACCCACCATACTTTTGGAGTGTTGGTCACTAAGTTAACCTCTTCCATCATGGCGGTTAGGTCGGAAATCATTGCCACCAAAGGCATTCCATCCTCATCCACAATATTTGCCCACTCACACTTTAGTTTCTTGCATTGGTTAGCTCGATGCCCCGTCTCACCACAGTTGTAACAAGTCCCTTGGAACACTTGAGGCTACTTTTTCATAGCCCATTTCTTTGGTCCAACTTTGTTTCCATTTGCTTTCTCTTTGTCCTTTTCCCCCTTTCCTTTGTACCCCTTAGAGGATTGCCCAAGTTCAACCATATTCGCGTTAGCCGAAGCTTGAAAAAGCCTGCCCTTTTGAGCAACTTTATTGTCCCCTTTAATCCGAAAACGAACAATAAGTTCCTCTATAGTCATCTCCTTTCCTTTATGTTTAAGATAATTTCTAAGCTCCACCTAACTAGGAGGTAACTTCTCAATCAAGCTGCTACTTGAAAGGTCTCGCTAATTTTATAGTCCAAGAAACGAGCAACAACAAATTTCTTTGTTCCAACATCCTCCGTTTTGTATTTTTTTCTCTAAAGACTTCAATAACTCTTTGGAAGTTTTTATGTTGTAATACACATTATACAACGAGTCCACTAGGTCGTTTAACACATAACCTCAACAAAAGAAATTTGAATGCTTCCACGCAATACCAAAACATTAACCAGTTATTAATTTTAAATGTCAAACATAATACACCTACAAGGTTTTGCAAACTAATTAAAAACAATCAGAGACAACCCAAAGGTTAGGTCTAAAGACACAAGCAAGGTGTTTTTTAATCAATTTTAAAGAAACCAACTGTTAGGCTTCTAAGTCCAACTTTAAAGATTAAACATGAGGTTTTAGGAATTTAGGAAATAATATAAATTGTAACTAATTCTGTTTTCAAACAAAGTGCTCCTTTGTTATAGAAAATATAAAATAAAATCTGTTTTCTAAAACACAAACCATGTGAGACAAATTGGTTTGAAATACAAACAATATGGTTTTGTAATACACATATGATATTTTAAAAATTTGTTTTAAGATTGTAGAAACTGTTTGCATCTATCTTTGTCTATACTAATAAAGTAAAACACATCTCATAAAGTTTCACATCTTTTGTTGACTTTATGATCATTTTCTTAAAAAATTCAAGCAGATCACATCTACGTAATTTCACATCAAGTATTCTAAATGTTTATATTATCCATATCTTCTTTGTGTCTTTATTTATGATCCGATCTTCCCGAATCTAACTATTGGTATCAGAGCCATGTTGGTTCATTGAAGAAATGGAGATTGAATAAGATGAAGGAACAAAAATATTCGTTGCATGAACCATTGTCAACTCTGCAGATATCTGGAAAAAAAATCATATCGATCTATAGACAAAGACGTTAACTGCATAGAATTCTTGTCAAACGCGTATGTGCACATTAATTCAGATTAACCTAATACATAAGAGCATATCCCGATCAATAAAAGTAGATCTACATTAAAGGCTGGTCAGCGAGGAAAATTAAGAAGGCAAATCAAAAGATAGTAGGCGTCAGGCACAAATCAGACTCACGAAGAATAAAATTGAAGGATGGATCGATCTTCGGCAAACTTGGGATCACCGTAAATCGCAGCACAAAACAATAAAATGAAGAAAACATCAATGCAAAGTCAAAGGAAGAAATCGTGATTACATATATAAGTAATATATTTAACCAATTTAGATTGTTATTTCTTTGCAATTTTAGTTAGTTAAAATTGCCATACATCATATCAAACAAAAGACATTGAGGAAGGAATGAACATCAAGCATCAAATCACAGAATCAATCATCAAAATTTGTCAACAAATAAGAACGAACCAAATAAATCCAGAAGGAATAAAGGATTAAATTTAAAACTTGATTTCATCTGATCAAGATCCCCAAAGAACTGTGGGTCAATAAAAGAAAATGCAAGTAGCATCTGTTAATCAGTCAGAAGAAAAGGAACAGCAAGAATCACGATGAATGGAATTTTAAAAACATACAAAAGAGTTATGCAATTTACAAGATAAGTAAAAAAAAGTTTGTGCTATTGAGGAAGCAAGGGCTATGAAGGGCAATCTTGATTTTGTGATAAAGAAAGAGGTTATCGGAATAAAGAAACAAGAATTCTAACTGTTTATCTTATTCGTATCTTCTTTGCATCTTTATCTATGATATGATTTTCCTTATTCTAAAATTTTGTTGAGCTTGAACATGAATGTCACCACTCAAGTAGTCTAGTCATAGGTATAGCCATAACAGCAACGGTGGCTCTTATGATAGCACACACACATCATCATCATCATACAAACTATCGTTGGTTGTTGTTTGTGTTACCACGACGTATCCCTAATGCCTCCAAATTCCCCTGAGACTATATTGATATATCATGATATGTAATTATTTATTCCATTTTCACTCAAGATTTCAATCTTTTCTTTGTTGCAGTAAGGTATTCGGATATTTAAGCTAAATTAATGACTAACAAACTAATGATAAATTAAATAATAATTTTAACAAGAATAACAGATAATAAAGCAACTAAAACTTATATGACTTTATATAGGATTATGTCTTCTGTAGTTGTTGTGGTGTGGAGATAGGTGTCCATGGTGTGCCATATTGTTATACTCGAAAGGTGTCGACGAGGCCCCTGATTGGGCTTCTCGTCTGGGCTCATTCCCTTAGATTGATGATTGGGCCCGAACCCATTTGGATTTTCCCAACCTGTTTAAAAGGCCCGAGTGGGCCTATTTTTGAGAAATCCATTCTTAGGCCAGCCTATTAGAGTAATGGCCTAAGAATACTGTTATAAAAGGAAAGTTTTTCTTCCTGAACAATCAGGTTATTTTCGCCCCACCTCTTGCCTCTCTACTTTCTTACAACACAGACTTATACTCCATCGCTCAACGTTACAGTTTATAACTATCACTTCCATACATGATAGTGACTTGAGCGTCAAAGTGCATTCGGGGTAAACCCCCCTCAAGCTCTCTAACTAGATTTTCATGTGGCTGCAGCCCAAGACTCGACACTCTTTAAGAGGAACTGGCACCACAACGACGAGGAGTGGAATCTAAACCGGATCTCAACGAGTTCAATGTTAATAACGCCAATGGTTTTGATCTTGGATTCAACAAAAGGCATAGGGTCTTCTCTACACCCTTTATCGTAGGCCTCATGAGTGTGCTTCTATCGGTCTCATCTATTACGTTATATATGTCTTGAATCGACAATGTGTGGCTAAGAAATTAAGGGGAAACCATCTGTCACCATTGTCAAGAAACCAACAATCAGTGATGTCATGAAGACACATGCGTCATTGCATAAAATTGTGTAACCAATAGTGGTATTTGTGTTACACCCACAAATATGGTGTGAATTCATATCCCTGCACGAGAAAGTTGTTAGATGGTATGACTGATATCTAGCCAAAATTTGATGTTAAAAAAATAATAAGAGTAAAGTATATGACTACTGTCTAGAGTTTATTTAAATTTCCTCTCTAATCTTCAACTTTTCTAAAATTACATATATGTTTAGATTAGGGTTATTAGTTTTAATGAGCCTATGGCCCATGAAATTGTTTAAGGTTTTATTATAATATTTAGATAATGTAACTGAATTCTCTAATAATATTTCATCAAGCTTTTTACCGTCTAACATGGTATCAGAGCCTTACAGTTCTCTGGTTACCGAGTTCAAATCCTAGATAAGGAGGCGTGCCGCGGCCATGTCCTATCTCCGTTTATAGTTTAGTTTCTTTTTTCTAGTTTTCCATTGAATAAAGCCTCGTAATTGGTTGAAGCCTAATTTCTCCCTCATTTGCCGCCTCCTAATTAGTGCTCTTTGTTGCTACCATCGTTTGGTATTAATTTGGATATTTGTCAATTGTAGTGATTAATAGTTTACTATTGCCGTTTGATTCAAGTGTGGATATTCATCAATTGTATTGATCGGTGGATATTAATATTTTGCTTTGATTCAAGTGCCACCGCTGAGTGAAATATATATGACATGAGATATTGGATTTAAATAACTTAAACTTTTATCAACTGGCCGATAATATTTTCAACTTTTAATTTGTACACCAGCTCTCCTAACTTTTAACTTATTGATCGATAGCACTCTCTAACTAACTAATCCCTAATCTAGTTAGCTGATGTCAGCTGCCACACCATAAAAAATGCCATATGTCAGTTGTCACATTAGCTAACACATCATCAAAAAATGCCACATCAGCAAAAAAGACCACATCAGATGTCAAATCAGCAAAAACTAACTGAATTAGAGTTTAATTAGTTAGGAAGTGTTATCGGTCAATAAATTGAATGTTGTGAGTGATGATGTACAAATCGAAAATTGAGAATGTTATCGGCCAATTGATAAAAATTGAGATTATTTAAATCCAATAACCTTTATTGTAACGCCTCGCTTTTTCACACTTTCCTTAATTAGAAAGTATAATCGTAATTCTATTTATGGAACTTGTATTCGTATTAATTTTCCAATCTTGTAATCCGAGACTTTGATCGTAATAAAATTCATACTTGATACATACTTGTCTTACATGCATTCAATTGTTAAATACGCGTTTACATACAAACCGATACTTATTATACGTGCAAATACTCATACATTCATACTTGATACCTAAAATATACTTACATATGCATTACACACTTAAAAACATGCAAAAATATCAAGTTATAGCCTGAAATAAAAGATAAACTAAGTTCAAGTACCAAAAATGGCATAATCCGGAGAAAAGTGGTTTCTAGCCCATGGATTGGTCCAATTTGTGTTTTCTGCATTAAATGCACTCAACCAACAACCCCTCTAACCTCAACTATAAATACCCACCTCCTCCCACTCTCATTTCACACCTCAAACATTCTTCTTCTCTTATCTCTAAAGCTCTAAGAGTTCTCTCTTCCTAAAGATTCAAGGTTTCAAAAGATAACTCGGCGTTCATTCCATCCATCAACCAACTTCACAGAGTTGTCAAGTTTGAAGACTTAGCAAAACCGTGAGTACACTCGACCCACTTTTCGTTTACAACACTTTTGGGTGTAACATGTTTACTTATACCAAACCACAACACTTAAACTTTATGAAATGCACAAACAATCCTATACACATGAATACTTGATACGATTACTTGATGCTTATATCTTGGACATTCTTTATGTGATACCTTAGTCATTAACTTGTTTTAAGCCTTCGTTTGACATGTATAGCGCTATAGGAAGTAACGCATACCCCTCCATCGTGTAATCTTGAGGCCATGTTAAAACATCGTGATTGCGTTAAGGGTTTGACTAGTAGTATTGCATGCCTTATATATGCTCTTGTAAAATCATAGTTGCCATGAGGATTTGTTTAAACTTTATTCGTATACGTATGCTATGCTTCAACTTGTATACTCGCCTTTGCTTTTGCATTGAATTGTATTTTAAAACATGTTACAGGTTGACGAAGAGGATGCTACGAAATCAATTAGCAAGGATTTAGATACAGACATTTAGACGTTTAGATTAATATTGTTGTATGGTGTTCATTGTATTTGCTTCAATGTTGTATTTGACAATTATTCTTGAAATGAAATTCAACTTTAAATTAAACATTGTCATTATTAGCGTTGTGAGTGATGAGCAATCTCGTTATCGTCTCACTTCGATGTTTCTGCCATCGGTTGGGGTGTGAGGGATTGGTATCAGAGCCATAACTATATGGAATTAGGTAGAATTGCTTTATTCGACCTAGTCTATAATTTAAGTTACCAAACTTAACCATTCTTGATTCTTGTTTAAAATATAAATTCTTCCTACTTTTCTTCTTCCTATTTCTTTGGTCTGAATATATACTTATGTCTTTTCTAAGATATTTACACAATATACACGTTTGAAGACACTCATACTACAAACGAGACGATCTCACCAAAATAGGGGTGAAACCCGCACTTTGGTGATCATTCTCAATCCGTGTGTTCGATTTTTTCCACGAAACTACGCCATCAAGTTAGGAGTGATATCCATACCTTAATGGAAATTTTCCATTTCATACTCTAGTGAACCCTTACCAACAAGTCGGAATTCGCTCCTTGTTTGGTAAGTGCCAACCACACTTAGGGTACGATGTTGCCAAGTTAGGGGTGAAACCCGTACCTTGTCAACTAGTCCCACTCCTCAATTTTCAATCTCGCTAAAGTTTTTTCGATCAATTAGAGACGTGTAGTAACTGGAAGGGTAAAATGCCGTTAACCGCTTCTCGACGAGAGCATTTTACCTATAGGCCAAAGTACGTTTCTTTAATTCGAAAGGATCTTCTATTCACTTTGGAATAGTCGACGCTTCCCAACCCAAAGCACTCCAATATTTTATTAAGACTATCTTTTATACTATCTTAATTTATGTGTCTTTTAATACTTGTTATCTCGTTCATTTCGAACCCGATGCACAATTCGCACATCTTTCGCAATCATAAACAATAAATATTCTCGCAAACCAACTAAATTCATACTCCTTACGCAATCATACGTATTTATACTATTGAATACTTGTTATGCTTATGTCACCTATGTGAACTCATACATGTTATACAATACTTACATGCTCAAACGTGATTTTTATTGTCGATCACCTAGATGTATTTTTTTGCAAAACTCAAGTTGGAGAAATGAGTCGAAGTCCTACTCCAACTCGACTATTTTCGAAACAATCACTATATCAAAACTTATACTCAAACCTTTTATCATTGTTTCAATTTTATCCAAACGATTTCTCACCCTAAAACTTATTTACGTAAATCACATACATACTTTAAATGTTTCTTCCTCAAATTTTCAAAATCTTATGAAAAGCTATCTATCAAACTTAGACGGTTTAATGAACCTCTTGCCCATGATTTTTCATAATTCGTCCAATCACTAGAACACACTCACTTTATACTATCATTCTAAAGACGTTTTGTTCCCAACAAAGAATCCACGAAAACTTTCTCTCACATACATACAAGTACGTTTTACAAAAAAAAAAAAAAAAAAGAAAATAATTCCTTTCAAAAATCAAAGTTTATCACATTACTTTCAAACACAACTTTCCTTATTTCGATTAAAAAAAGAAAGAAAAACGCCTTCAATGAAGCAAGTTCACTGTTCTAAAACTTTTTTTAAGAATGTTAATCCGCAACCCTAAATTTAAACACGTGGGCATAGAAAACTCATTAGGTCGGACAATCTTCGACATACTCAAATCTTAATTTTTGTAAACCAAAGTAACATTTTTGTTACCAACCGCTTCTTACATAAAAAAATATTTTTCTCAATATTCACCCGACATTTACAATTCTGGTCTTTCATTACCGACAAACTCGACTTATTTTATTTCAACTAACTAAATATTTTGACTCAAACAAACCATACACATGCATATCATCATACACGATCCAATTTATGCAGTCAATATTTCATAGCAATCCTACATGTATCATTTTTACCCTTTTTATTTATACACTCAAACTATATACTAGACTTATATGTGCTTAACGCCATGTAAATTTCAACTTATACGTTCTATACTACATGCTAATTTTATACGTATTTGTCATCAATCATACTCAAAACTCATACATTCGCACTACTTAGTTGTTATACTTGAAACCTATTAGTGGGCATAACCCAAGTGGTTTCGCCTACGTTAGACATACTCACACTTAAATACAATCATGCTTACATGCTTAATTTCATAGGCTACCTTACACACCTTTTGCCTATAATACTAAATGTAACCTGACCCGTACACTACTAGTACAAACTATGCAAATCATGCACAAACCAAAATAATCACGGGTGCACACGGGATTATATGGGTACGCGCATGAAAACCATAGTGGGTTCTATTGTTTATCGCAACACGAAACATAACATGACACCGAATAGCCAAACGACGTAACATGGTGTGAACATTGTGGATACGCCGCTGGTACTTCCTATATATAAGTGTCCCTACCATGTTACCAAACTTTCGTAATACGTGCCATGAGAAATTCGGTGTTTTCCCGGACCTTGTTAAATACATTTGATTCATAACAAACTTTGGTGACACCACTTCGAAATGATTAGTACTCGATTACCCATGACAAAGCTTCATTCTCGAAATCGTTAGCTTTAACCGCCACAACTATCACTAGCATCTCTCAACATTACATGTCGCATTTTATCCGATATTCATACCATTTTTACCCCTCGCATACACCTTTCGAATCATTCACTACCATACCACGATTTTCCCAATTCTTCAATTAACCTGTCATCCAAACTTTATTTACAGTGAATCAGCCTAAATGTTTAATCCATCTTTTTAAAAATTCCCACCGGCTTAATCTTGTAAAATGTTCCTTTTCTTTAAAACTATCTTTCACTCTTATCTACGCACAAACTTCAACTAGTTGGTCTATTACCGCCAAAACCTTTTAGAAACTGTGAGTATTTACCATCCTAGTTTCTCCCCAATAAACATTTTCTACCACAAATGATTTGCTCAAACGCCTTAGAACTAACAGAACTTCTCTTACAGTTTACGGTACGGGCCGCACATTTTAATCAAAATGCATCCTTATTCATACTAAATCCTTCCTCTTAGGTCGCACTCTTTTAAAATATTTCTTCCAATGAGTTGTCTAGACTCAGTAAAACTCACATGCTTGCACACACATATACACGTTTTTACTTATCCTTATACACGTTTACTATTAGTGTCTCAAAACACCTTAGTCAAACAAATTACTTTCACGAACCTACCATTTTTATCCTTCATGATTTCGATACATATTGACACACTTATACATGAACTCCGCAAAAACTTTACACTTCAAAATCTTGATTTTGGCCAAACATTTTCACCAAAGTGACATCTTTCCCAAAGTCTTCCTCTTGAATAAATTTCGGGATGAAATTTCCTAAAGGAAGGGAGACTGTAACGCCTCGCTTTTTCATACTTTCCTTAATTAGAAAGTATAAATGTATTCTATTTATGGAACTTGTTTTCGTATTAATTTTCCAATCTTGTAATCCGAGACTTTGATCGTAATAAAATTCATACTTGATACATATTTGTCTTACATACATTCAATTGTTAAATACGTGTTTACATACAAACCGATACTTATTATACGTGAAAATACTCATACATTCATCCTTGATACCTAAAATATACTTACATATGCATTACACACTTAAAAACATGCAAAAATATCAAGTTATAGCCTGAAATGAAAGATAAACTAAGTTCAAGGACCAAAAATGGCATAATCCAGAGAAAGTGGTTTCTAGCCCATGGATTGGTCCATTTGTGTTTTCTACATTAAATGCACTCAACCAACAACCCCTCTAACCTCAACTATAAATACCCACCTCCTCCTACTCTCATTTCACACCTCAAACATTCTTCTTCTCTTCTCTCTAAAGCTCTAAGAGCTCTCTCTTCCTAAAGATTCAAGGTTTCAAAAGATAACTCGGCGTTCATTCCATCCATCAACCAACTTCACGGACTTGTCAAGTTTGAAGACTTAGCAAAACCGTGAGTACACTCAACCCACTTTTCGTTTACAACATTTTTGGGTGTAACATGTTTACTTATACCAAACCACAATACTTAAACTTTATGAAATGCGCAAACAATCCTATACACATGAATACTTGATAAGATTACTTGATGCTTATATCTTGGACATTCTTTATGTGATACCTTAGTCATTAACTTGTTTTAAACCTTCGTTTGACATGTATAGCGCTATAGGAAGTAACGCATCCCCCTCCATCGTGTAATCTTGAGGCCATGTTAAAACATTGTGATTGCGTTAAGGGTTTTACTAGTAGTATTGCATGCCTTGTATATGCTCTTGTAAAATCATAGTTGCCATGAGGATTTGTTTAAACTTTATTCTTGTACGTATGCTATGCTTAAACTTGTGTACTCGCCTTTGCTTTTGCATTGAATTGTATTTTAAAACATGTTACTGGTTGACGAAGAGGATGTTATGAAATCAATTAGCCAGGTTTTAAATACACACATTTAGACATTTAGGTTAATGTTGTTGTATTTGCTTCATTGTTGTATTTGACAATTATTCTTGAAATGAAATTCGACTTTAAATTAAATATTGTCATTATTAGCGTTGTGAGTGATGAGCAATCTTGTTATCGTCTCACTCCGATGTTTCTGCCATCGGTTGGGGTGTGACACTTATGATATTGATTGTTTATATACGACACATTCACAAAGATTCAAGTTATATTTGCTACCATCATTCCGTTGAACAAGTTTCATGAAAAAATAACCGCAAAATTCTTTATTTTTATTTGTGATGCTACGACACCATCTCAATAGCCATGACACTCACCCATCGTATCGTATATAAGACATGGGTTACAATTATATTAAAAAATATATTAAATAGAATACCAATAATATTCTGATTATAAATTTGTGAGATTGTAGTATCCGTATCGTGTGCAAATCAATATAAAATTAACATGAAATACAACATATATAAATAAATCGATTCAGACCGTTTTCATCAACAAGAGCTTGAGTAATGTCTTTTTGTAAGATTTTCGCTTCATCTTTAACAAGAACTTGAATCACATCTCCTTGTGTGATCCTTCTTGGCTACAATAATGCACAAACAAATGTTGACGGTTGTGGCTGAGACACGTGTTCACCATGCTTCCCTTAAAACAGATTTCACATCTCTACTAAAGATGAAACCTCTGTCTCCTTGGGTACAACAGTCGAAGCAGTCTGTGCTACCGAATATGATCACGCGCCCGTGGTTAGACAGATAAAATTATAGTGTTAGAACTTATGGAAAATATGGATACAAAGGTGATGGAATCGAGTAAAGACAACTTATTTCTCAAAGTACCCAACACATGGGTCTTCAGGTATTCCTTCTTTTCCAAGAACTCTTCATATATACATGATTTTTTTCTTGTATCCTTTTTCTTGTATTTTTCTAGTGTACTTTTCATATGAGGCACATAGTCTTCTAAGTATACAAGAGTTTAGGAAAAATTAAGAGCCTTAATTAATTATAGACTTATACTCTAATAAAACTCATCAAATGTCATCAATAAAACTTTACTCAAGAGTTTCACCATATAGAGTTTAATATTATTATATCAATAAATTAATTTCCATTCACAATATTCTAATTTTCCAACATCGTATTCCTCAAGCAGTTTATCGTCGTCAAGCCGCCGTTGATCTTTTTTGTTGTTATTAATTGCCGTCGAATTTGGTCCGCTGCTCACTGAACCACGGTTCTTTCTTATGTCCGTTGACTTCGGTCCACCGCTCATTAGACTTCGTTCCTCCGCCACGCCGCCTACATGATTACGGTTTGCCGTCGCGCTGCTAGTTAGTTAGATTTCTACCCCATTTTCGTGCCGCCACATTGAACACCTCTTTGTAAGATTACGGGATCTGTCATTGAATACTATGGATGGAAAAATAAAAAAAATCGATTTGTCGGAAAAAGTTTGGATTCTTCAATCGATCAAATCACGTTTATCTTTATCCTATTATTATTGTTTTTTATGCTTTTTGTATTTCTAGTCCAAGCTTATGGTTTCCTTCCACTTGGATTGCGGGGAGTATTAGACAAGGTTGTAAAAAGTGTTAGCATTAGCAGGCCGGTGAGATACCGACTAGCGATTAATCTAAATTAATCGGGATTAATTAGATTGAGATTTTTATTTGTAATTTTCAGCTTTATGTATATATATATATACACACACACACACATTTTTATGGGTAATATTTTAAGGTGACATGTTTTAACTATTTCTCAACTCATTTTTTTTAAATATACAAGATTAATTGCTGGAATTAACATGGTTTTGGTTGTAAATTGTGCGGAATTTACATGTTTTTGTCTGGAATTACAGGTTTTTGGCTGGAATCTGGCTAGAATCACCGATTTCTTGGTTAGCCGATAAGGTCCAACTAGGCCCGACTAGATCCGACTACCGATTAACGAATAATTAGCAATTAATCGCCAACTAGTCATGATTTTCAACAGTGGTATTAGATTAGGGTTTATTAATATATTATAAGCTTACGGTCCCATTAGGTTGTTAGGGTTTTGTTATGATGTCTATATATTGTAACCGAATCCTTCAATAATATTTCATCAAGCCTTTTACCGTCTTATGTAACACTCCATAATAATCAAACCACGCTAATATTAAAGAGCGGGTAAAGTACCGTTAGCGGTAAAAGTTAACCCGTAAACAAAATAACTAGGAACAAATTAACCTAGTTAGTAACATGGAAATAGTAATAAAACAATGAGTTGTAGCTCTTTATAAATAAAACCTCAAACATGAGGTACCAAAAGGGGAAAAGTTGAAACTTAAATATATAAAAATAAAAACAAAACACAACACTCACAAAAGTGTGTGTGGTGTGTGTCGACTTGGAGAACAAGGAGCAAACTCTTGATCATCTTAAATCATCAAATTGGAGGACAAATCAAAACCAGAATCGATGTATGAATGCATTTTAATGATCACCCGAACTAGGGGGGTCATAAGGTGTGTCATTTGGTGACATTATCACCCGAACTAGGGGGGTCATGAGGTGTGTCATTTGGTGACATTATGAATTTAAGTAGATTTCATGGATTTCAATCCATGTATGAATTTCAGTAATTGAAGTAAGATAAGGGATGAATATTTGCTTAGGAACAAACCCTTATTGAAAATTTGAATAGATTGCTATGAATTGAGTGTTTAGATGATTTGATGAAATAGATTATATATTCATGTTAAATGATGTTTGAAATCATCATGTGTTTATGAATATTTAAAGTATTTGGCTAAATCTGATGTTTGGGTAAATTTCATATAATGATGCAAAGGGTTAACTTATAATGATGAAACAATCTCAAGTTCTTTTATGAGATTGATAGATTATCATACAATGATTGAGATTACGTTAATCCGATGTTAACGATTTTATAAACTTGGTTGAGAAAAGTAGTTTAAATGGTAGCCTAAGACTAATGACTACCGGGTATTTGACGAATTGCTTAAATGAGTTGTTAAACTTAATTGTGCATTTTCATATGTTAATAGGCAGTTGACTTTTAAAAAAAGTCAAACTGACCTATAATAAGATCAAATGGTAAATTTGATGTAAAGTCCGTAAGGTGGGATAGTCTTGATAAATGATGACTAATCTAACCATCTTGCGAATGATAAATGATAGTTTGACGCTTGACAAGCTAGGTGGAGGCTTAAGAAAAAGCGGGTCAAACGGATCAAGTACGCGGGAAAAACATAATCGGATTTCAAAGTAAATAAAGCTTACATACTTAAAATAGTAAATCTACTTATGTATTTAACTAAGAATAAGCAATTTGGTATTCGGAACGAGATTTTGAAATAAAAGTTTCCGACGCGAATCGATTCAGGTCGGAACAAGTGAAAATGCTAATAAACCATATTTGATGGTAAACGGGGTAAAACAGTAATTTAGTCATGTAATGACAAATAAACAAGGAATTCTGAAAAGTTACCTTATGGTGTAAATCATAAGGAATAAAAAGGGGGTAAAATGGTAATTAGTTGACAAATAAATATTAAATTTTTAAATAGACACTCCATGGCGTATTCCATAACGGATCGAACATATTGAGAAATGAATTTTAAGTAATATGATCATGCGGTGTAAACCGAAACAGATTAAATGGTGAGATGGTACATAAATACAATCTCATAATGATAAAATGGTCATTTAGGCCAAACGGGTCGAATGGTGATATCATCAACATTTGACAATAATAACTAATAATCGCTTGTCGAGTTTTGTGCTCACAGGGAAATAGCGTAAGGTTTGTGTTGCTATTAATTAGTAACTAATAGTGCAATGTATTTAAATGGGCCAATGCCATGACCCGAGCCAGGTATGTGTAATGAGTCAAACTCTCATTAAGGACTTAAGGTCCGATGAGAGTTAAAGAGTCATGAATGAACATTTGATTACCTAAAGTAAGGTAAATCTAATAGTCTAAATCGTAGACATTATGTTCTTAGGAGCATAATGATTTTAAATAGATTATCGTTAAAATGTTCATATTAGGTCAAAATATGTTATTGAAAGTCCTTCGTCGTAAAAGAAGGGTCTAAAGTTGACCAAAACGCCCTTGAATTGTCACACCCCGACCCGCAGCGGAAAAGGTGACCGGGGCATGATTGGGTTTTCATCAAAGCTCATCACATTTATTATAAGGTTTCATATTTATTATTTCAATTTAAAAGAGATCATACAATCATATCAAACAAATACAACATGTTTTATTCATCCTTCTAAACTTCATTATTTTTCTTCTAAGGCAATTTCCTATGTTTTCCTTGCTTCATCATGTTCACCTGTATCATGTGTAAAAATGGTTTTTGGATCAACAAAAAGTTGGCGAGTGAACCTTGTTAGAAAACATTTATTATTTATTTCTGGTTGTATTTTATATGGAAAAATTGTGCAATATTCATATATGAACAAACGTAAATAAACATACATTAACAACAATTAGCATACAATAACAAACCATTAGCATACGATATCAAACAACAACAAACAATAACATACATTAACAAACCAACATCATACAATCACAAACCATTAGCATACGATATCAAACAACAACAAACAATAACATACATTAACAAACCAACAGCATACAATAACATATCAACGTGCATAAATATATAACATGAATGAAACTGTGCGATCAAGGCTCAATCAACGGAGCCGAACGTATTGCATGTACTGAAAATGATAAATGTTTGTGCGATCAAGGCTCAATCAAACGGAGCCGATCGTATTGCATGTACTGAAAATGTAAATGTCTGTGCGATCAAGGCTCAATCAAATGGAGCCGATCGTATGTAGGCAACGCCAGGTTCACTCTCATAATGAAATGGGGAACTGCTCAACGCTCATAATGTAATGGGGAGCGGCGGCCTATGAAATTTGAATGTACTGAAAATAATAAATTAAATCTAAACATTAATCACACAAACAGTTTACACAGGCTGGATACATATTTATTCATGATATGATGTATGCACAATGATTTAAATATAATAAATAGTAAGACACATGATACACCCCAAAAACGTGATTTAAACGGGGAATTTATAGAGATTCACTCACAGTGGGTGCGTTCGGTGAATGATGAAGAATGCGCACGAGTTTAGAGGATTGATCGACGAGGAATAACTAACCTAATTAATAATGAAAAAGTAAGGTAAATAAATGGATTTTATTAACAACTTTAATAGAATTTTTGGATATATTTTTGTGAGTTTTAGGCTATTTTCTAACTTTAAAAATGTTATTTTTAAGTATTTTTAATTGATTTTTAAATAAAATAAATAAATAAAAATAATAAAAAATGTTGACTTTTTGGCCGTTGACTTGTTGACCGTTGACCGTTGACTTGTTGACCGGTTTTATTGTGTAAGTGTATGCGCCGGGTGAGGCTCGAACCCGAGACCTCCCGTTCGCGTGCACGCAGCTCTACCAACTGAGCTACGTGTCTAACCCGAAATAATTCTGTTTTTAATTATATTTATATACTAACTCAGTTTATTCAAAATGCTTTTATTTTCAAAAATGTTTTAAATCATCGGACCGGTGTCGTCAACAGGTCTCGAACCCGGGACTTGTGACTTAATGTTACACACAGTCTACCGCTGGACTGTGTGTCTAACTTGGTTAAAATACATATTTTTATTATACTTAACGTCTAACGGAGTTAACCCGGTTCAGTTTAATAAAAAAAGGACATTTTATTACAGCAAAGATGCGTGTGTCAAGAATCGAACTCGGGACGTGTACGTATTTGTTTGCACACAGTCCACCGCTGGACTGTGTGTCTAACCTGTTAATAAAACTGATTTTAATTAATCTTATAACATAACTGAACTCGTCTTCTTCGTTCAAAACACAGACATCGGTCAAAGCAACTGTTACTTGATTAATTCAGTTAATGAACAAGATGAACAATTGAAAAGTATTGAACCGAAGAGTTTGGGGAAAGAAAGTACCGAACAGATCGTCTTCTTCAGAAAATCCAGCGAAGTTCGTCGGCTCTGTTTTGGGACCTTCGGCTTTTAGAATCAATTAACAGTTTGGAGAGATTAGATGTGAAATTGAACTAATGAGTAATGATTATCAGTATGTTTGAATGATCATACCTGTTAACAGCGAGTTTCCAAAAAATCCAGAAGTTTTCCGGTGAAAACAGAAAGTCCGGCAATGTCGTCTGTGGTTGATTCTGAGTGATGGAATGGTGTTAGAATTTGTATAATAATGGAATGAAACAGAAAAATCGAGGTAATTACCGTGTAGATGAAAGTCTCGTTTTTCCGGCGACTTGCAGAGAATTCCGGCGAGTGAAATTTCTTGCGACAGAGATTCTTCAGAGGTTTAAGGTGAGTGGGAGTGATGTCAGTACGAGTTCTATGATCTTATTTTTGGGTAAGAAGAAAAGATGGATTGAATTCGGTTTTCCGGCGAAACTTTCCGGTTAATTTACAGAGAATTCCGGCGACTTCCGGCGAAGTTTTCTGAGTGAAATGAAGAGTGTAAGTTGAATAGCTTTGTGAGATTAACTGATGAACAAGGTATAATCCCGAGTTTGAGTTGTATTTTCGGTTTCAATAGAAATTTAAGGCAATGAATGTAATTGATGGTTTTCTTCGGTTATAGCCGATCTTACTGTTAATGTATATGTTATGACCAAAAAGAAACGGCAAACTTTGACGAAATTGTCGGGATTTCCGGCATGAGCGGATTTGGGCGCGTTGTGTAACTGGGTTTTGATTTCCAGATTTAATTTATGTATTAATTGTTTCAATATGTAAACAAAGATCACGAGTGGCGGAGCGGTTGAATGTGTGTGTTAAAGCTGTGCTGACCCGGTTGACCCGGCTGACCCGAGTTCGAATCCCGGCTCCAGCATATTATTTTTAATTCACTATTTTTAATACATTTTCAAAAATAAATTTTAAATTCTAATATACTTATTAATTATGTATCGTTTAAAATTAATTTGGGCATTAAATACGCAACAAAATTTTTAACTGATTGTTCGGTTAATAAACGAAGCAGGTTTGGTAAATCCGGTTTTTTGGCGGATTTTACATGAATGATAAAACAAGAAAACGACCCTTGATGGTAGCTTAAAGTGAGTTTTATAAGTAAGTATACCCTTTCGGTAGTGTAAAAGTAAATGACATGAGCCATTTTGGTTTAGTGCCTCATAACGGGTCTTTTTTCGTAAATTGTCAAACTGTATGATAGAATTTGGAAGTATATGAATTTTCTATAACAAATCCACCACAAATATAGTTGTGGTGGAAAATAAATGGACATCTTAGTGTGGAAATGAGAAGTGAGGAAAGAGGAAGTGAGATTTAAGCTTAAGTGCTTAAATCTCTTAACGGGTCAAAATGATAAGATAGATAAAGGTTTGGTTGAATAAAGTGATGGATTTTGCTAAGGCAACAAAATGGGTAAAAGTGGAGTTTTAATGCATACCGAAATGGATGCGTGAATGTTTAATTTGGTTTAAATGCGGTTAAAGGGTAAATTCAGAAAATATGCGTAAAACCGAGTAATGGGTGCGTAAACAATAAGGTAGTTATCCCTAAGAACGGGACATTTTTATAAAATTTATAATTTTGAAAAATAAATAAATTATATTAAGTTCGTTTGTTCAAATGCGCAGGTCAAAAACTATAAGATTTACGAAATTAGAACCGGGTAGTGTAAACACTCATAACAAAGGTACTATGAGAATGAAAACAAGAAATGATGTTTTATGGATGTGTTTCCGCATGTTCCAAGTCAAGTTTTAATGTACGAAACTTGAAACGGGTCGAACGGAGAAGTTAAATAACACAGCAGCAAAACTGTTGCAGCAGATAGCGTCGGCGATGCCATGTTTGGCCATCGCCGACGCAGCATGGTTGTCCGACGCTTTAAGTTACTGCCTACGGCAGTAAAGCTCCGAAATGACATTAGAAGAGACGTCGCCGACGCGGCAAAGTGCCGTCGCTGACGCCACCTCAATTATTCGAATTTTTCTGGACAAATTTTGTTAAATTAGTTATGTGGTGTTATTATACCTTATCCAGTACATTACTAACTAATTTGTAAATTCCCAGTTTAAGGTAACCGCAAGCACCTTTGGATGACGATCAAGATCAACGAAGAACCGAACACGATCAAAGACGAAGCTTCCGCGTTTCGATTAAACCATTTATCAAATCGAACTATGAGTATATGTTAAAACATTTTGAAATAGTTAAGAAGTTCAATTTAATATAGAATCTTGAATCATTATATTTTTGCATTATGCTTATATTAACACATAAATTTTGTAAAAGTTATATTTTAAAAGATTGGATCTTACATCTTACAGTATGTTATGCTCCCGGTGTAGATGATCGTTAAGTTTTCTAGTTATTCCTTTTAGAATGACTAAAAAACTCTTTCAAAGGTCAAAAGAAATTAACTAATAAAGAAAGGACCCACTTAACATTGTATTTTATGTTATGGTTGTTGTTGCTTCGATATCATTTTTGTCTGCTTTCTTTTGATCCTTGCATTTGTTTTTTGTTTTTTTTTTTTAAACTGAATCATTTATTTGCGGAACTAATATTTTTGCGTGTTGGTGTGTAATAATTTATATTTATTAAGCAAAACTAATAAAAGTCAATTTTCTTCATTTTATCATCTCTCCACTCTCTCCGCACTCTTCCCAATATTATATATACATAGGGAGGATCTACTAAAAGTAGATTTTGCCTAATTAAAAATTATAATGTTAACATATGATACTTCTTATAAGTACGAAGGAAAAATATTTTAGTACTAAAACATTTTAGTTTTTATAAGTATGGGTGTGAAGATAACATGTGACACCCATTTTGTTTCCTGAAAAATACAACACAAAAATCCAATACCAGGAAGTCTAGCACAAAAAATCTAGTACAAAAAATGTAGCACAAAAAAAAATCTAGTACAAAAAACATAGCATAAAAAATTCCAACACAAAAAATGTAGTACAAAAATTCAGCACAAAAAATTGATATACAACACATTTTTTGGTTTTTTTATTTATCATTTTTTATATTGCAATAGAGTACTCAAATGAGCGAACACAAAACATGTCACGTGTTACAATTATGCAGTTACACTTTTTCAGACATGTTACACATTTTTTGTGTAAGGAGAGAGAGAAAAGAATGTGTCACACCTCTCACCTGTTTACAAATTATATAACTTAATCTTTTACACTTTTTTTGTTTCAATAGCATATTTTTTCAGATTTTTTTATAAAGTGTAACATTTTTTAGCTTAGAATTTACGAAGTTTTTTATTTTTCGTGCACATCAAAAAACGTTACATGTTTTTATATAAAGTTTGTAGCGTCACAATTCCAGTTATTACATCTTTTGTGTTAGACAGGAGAGAGGAGGTGCAAAAATGTTATAACTTTTTACACATGTTTCTAAAAAAATAGATTTTGTAACAAACCGATCTCAACCGTATATATATAGTTTCATGGTCTGTGCTTCTATGCACAAAGTCTGATATTCAAGAACTCGTAACTGGGCAAAATTTTTGGCTAAATGTAACACATGAAAGCTTAAGAAATATCCTCACAACCAATTTCTTAATGAAAATTGTAGTGAATAAACCTCCTCTCTCTGTTCAACTAGTAGTTTTTATAACGAAGTTTTTAGACAAAAATGATAAAAATTGTCCTTCTAACTACCAACTAGCACTATTTTAAACTCGAACCAACCCTTCAACTACAAGTTACACTATTCTAATCAGGTATGAAAACTTGGTATTGGGTATATATTTTTTTAGTATCGATTCGGTTTTTAGTACCGATTTGGTACCTACTTTTTGCCGTTTTCGGTTCCGTATTTCGGTTCCGTACGATACCGATAAAATACTAGTTTTTACCTTTAAACATCGTACCATGCATAACATTTTCAATACCGGTACCCAATTTTAACGATTTTGATACTGAAACCACACTCATCGCTAATTCCAACCTTCAAATGGTGACCTAATTGTAAACCTTTCGAGTCATTTTAGCAATTGTCTCATATTTAAATCTACCTTCCACTGTTTTATGTCTTTAACCTTCTTTAAAATCACATATCAAGCCCAAGCTACGTTCAACTAATATTATTAGTTACTAGGGTATTTGTAAGTCCTGTATATTTTCCCGTAATGAATTCTCACTTTTTTTTAAGAAAAAAATACACCATTTAAAAAAAAACAATACGGATCTACATGATTTAGTGGTTCAATGGTTTTACTTTTTGTTGATTAAAGAGAAAATTATAAACTGTTTAAAGAATACACGAAACTTCACTCACTAATGGTACTGCATCTTTAAAATCAGTGAGATTAACCCAGGCTCCATTGCGGGCTTTCGGTCGGTATTAGCTTTGTTCCATACAATACCGACATTTGGAATAACAACCAAAAGATATACGCCCAAAAGAATATCGACACATGTTTTACATCGATTGAGATAACAATAAAAACAAATACCGGTATTTGTACCGATATTGTTGGGCGCTATCATTACCGTACCAACGCCTACTATAGCTTATGACAAAAGATGCTCTATTGCAAATACAATTCTATTTTCAATGAAGTTTATACCGTCAAGTCAAGAAAACCATACAAACAAATATTGTACCAGTACCGATGTTTAAACGACATCATTTCGGTTCCTCACCGTAAAGAAAAAAATAACTAATTATATTTGACAAGTTCGAATAAAGTTATAAAAAAACATAATATGCTTGAAAAGTAAATATGATAATAGTATATTATAAAAAAATTTAAAAATTAAATAATAAATTACATATAATATAATAATATGAAAAAAACTGAATGTTAAAAAAAATACAAATTATATAGGTATAATTATTAATATTTGTCACTATAGAAAGCTCTATTGTTTAATATATATAGGTATAATTTGCATGATTGGTTATACACTTAAAAGACAATATCTGTAATGTAATGTCAAATCAAATATTGCTATATAGCTAAGTTCAAAGATTTAACATATATAGGCATAATTTGCATGATCACACTCACAAAGATACTAATTATAATATCAAAGCAAATATTACTAAGCGCTTTAACTTTAGATTTTCTTTATAAACCTATCCTATACACCAATATATTATAACACGTGACACATTCATATCTTTTTTTCCTCTTACAACTTTTCTAAATGCGATGTTTTATCAATATTTTGGAATTCTTCGTATACAATTGCAAAATGCTTGTTTTTATCTACATTTAGATGTAAAATTTATTTAAAACTAAATTGTGCGTGACAATGTACAAGTCATCAAATCACAGACGTATATATCGTCAACACTCCTTCAAGGTTTTGTTTATTTTTTTCGTTCTATTTTTCTTTTTCCTTTTTTTTACTTTTACAACCTTTAATATATGATAACTTACAAAATTCAGATTTTGCCTGACATATTTATTATATCAACCTTTCAACTCGATTTTTTTGCATGGTAAATTTCAATATACAAATTATCAATACTGAGCATCATAAATTTTAACATCTATACTGTAGCGTGCGGGATTTGTAGACTAGTATTGCTTTAATTTATCTAGTTGTACGCCCCCAAGGATGATTCCATTTAGTAATCGTCACCCCCAAGGCTGATTCCATTTCCTTATTGTGTCCCCATTATAAAACCAAATTACTATTTCATTTAAGAATAACACCATCTCTTTAAGGAAGGAAGAAATGGAGCGCAAAATGGTTTTGGTCATAGTTGTCCTGGCGACACTCGGAATAACAGTTGTGGTTGCAGGTTTTGTGGCTGAAGCCACGAAGGTTAAGGTAAACCATATAGGCATTTAGCCAATATATCACAATCAACACTCATGAAAAACATAATTTGTGGAAGATTATTTGCTACTGCCATTTTGGTCGTAAACCTGTCGCTAGAGGTCATTTGTAACTGATTTGTGATTTTTAATTATGAAAACCTCGTCGCAAAAGGATTTGTGACAGATTTACGACTGTGTGAATATTTGCGAGTGCTTTTGTCAAAGTTTCTGCGAACTCCATGTTTTACGACTGTTTTAGCAATTGTTTTATATTTGGTCACTATGTTGTCTTCGTCTAAAACATGTTGCTAACTTGCGACTGTTTTAAATTCTAAATTACAGTAACCGATAGGAAGTAGTGGAATAGTGGTTATTAAATTTATACAAATACTAATAACATGCATGTATTCACATATGCATGGCAGAGATCTCAAATCCGATTGGTTTATTATGGTCTCGTACCTGAATGTCACTACCCTAGTAGTCCAGCCATGGGTCTAGCCATAGCAGCGGTCGTGGCTCTTATGCTAACGCGTTCCATCGTCAATTCAATCATTGATTGTCGTTCGTGTTGCCAACCGCTCCCTAACATGCCCAAGATTGGCCTAGTCTGTATTGTTATATCATGGTATGTAGTTATATCATAAAACAACATTCTAACTCGATATTTCAATCCTTTATTTGTTGAAGTTTGATAAATTCAAGGTTTTTAAAATAACGGCGTAATTGAATAAGTGATACTAGCATGATAATAAAGTGTCAATGACTAGAGGTGTATACGAGCTTAACCGCTCGTAAGCTTTTCGAGATCAGCTCACTAAAAACCCGAATCAAGTCGTTCTTGAACAAGCTCGAGCCCGAACTCGAGTTTTTTTTATTGAGGCACATTTAATAAATGAGCTCAAACCCAAGCTTCACATATCAATCTCAAGCTGGCTCACGAACCTAAACGAATCTTTTATTTACTATATTAAATATATATTTATGTAATAATTGTTTTAGATAAAATTATGATAAAAAACAATATAATATATATAACATGTTGTATATAAAAGTTGTGATTATATATATACATACATATATATACAGGAGGGTTATCTAGAGAACATTAAATATTTCGAAAACCATGAGAAAGAATAAAAAACCAATCGATACCAATTTTTTTAATACAAATAAATGTGTGTGTGTATATATATATATATATACATGGAAGGGCTATCTTGAGAACACTAAATATTGTAAGAACCGTAAAAACGAATGAAAAACTAATCGAAACCAATTTTTTTAATACAAAACATCATTGTAACGAAAATACAACATTAAAAAAAATTTACAACATAAAAAAAATTCATTTCTTTTATCGAAATCACTCTTATTTATTTTTTTACACATGTGTAAATATAACAAACTTACACATGTGTAAATAGCAACCTTACACGCGTAAATTTTCAATATTTACGAATACATGTAAATTTAAACGTGTAAATTTACTTTCTAACATTGTATTCGAACAATAATATGATAAGTGAAAAAAATATTTTAATTTTAATTGTTTTTTACTAAGTTCTTGTGTTTTTTTATTCGTTCTCATGGTTTTCACAATATTTAGTGTTCTCATTTAAACATTCCCCTATATATATATATAAAGAAATTTCATATTAGTTAAGAAAACTAAGAAACCCAAATGAATGAACCTCCTGTTGCCACGTGTTACACCTTTTGCAGACGTGGTATAACAACCAGAGGCTGCCACATCTTATGTAACAACTTTTATTTTTTCAGAAAAAGCTAAAAGTCTTCAAAAGCTGTTACATGTAACACGTGGCAACATCTTGTTGTTACACGTAACATATTTTACAAAATGGTGTAACACGTGGCAAAATGAGATCCATTCATTTAGGTTTCTTAGTTTTCTTAACTAATATTGGTTTTTTTTCTATCCCCTATATATATATAGGTTTGGTTAAAGACAATTTGTCTTAACGTACGAAATGCAGTTACAACATGCGAATTTTTTTCAACATGCTGTTTTTTTTCCAACATGTTGTTTTATTTTAAACATGCGGACTTTGGTATTTACAACATGCGGGGTTTCATTATGGGGTTTATAACGTGCAGAATTCATATCGCGTACGCTCGTATGACAAGGCACATTGTACATTACATTTTCACTACGAGAGAGAGAGAGAAAATGTATTGTACAATTGGCCTTAACGTACAAGTACACGCAATGAGAATTCCGCACGTTATAAACCTCAAAATCATAAATCCGTATGTTGGAAAACCATAAATCCGCATGTTATAAAACATCAGGTGTTAGTCATAAAATCCGGATGTTATACCTATAATACACATGTTATATTTTCATCGCGTACGCATTATACGTTAATGCCAATTGTACGTTAACTAACCGCTATATATATACACACACACACACACTTAAACAATTGTAAAGAAAAAACTAACTAAAAAAATAATAAACGAGCCAGGCTCGAGCTTGGAAGAATACGTTTGAGTCAAGCTCGAGCTTTAGAAATACATTTTTAAACGAGCTGAGTTCAAGCTCTCTTATGTTAAACAACCCTAACTCAAGCTCTCGTTAATTTACACCCCTAATTCCAATAACTATCATTATATTCAAACCAGAGATAGAATAATGACTAACATACACACCTAAAGATAAATGATAAATAATAATAAAAACTATAACAAATAACAAACCTAGCTAACATTATCTGGTTTTATACAGGATTTCGTATTTTCTAGCTCTTGTCTTATTTATTGTGGGTGCAAAGTTAAGCTTTGAAAATAGTGTGCAGACAGACAACAACGGTGTGTTATATTGTTACTATGTAATACCCGGGATCTTCTCTACAGCCGGTATTATGGGTCTCATGAGCGTGCTTCTAGGTATCATCTATTACTTTTTACATGTATTGACCTCGCGTCGTGCAGCTGTGAAAGTGTGCGTAGATCTAGAGCTCGAGAAACCGACAATCGCAGATGGCAAGAAACCACAAACAATCAGCAATGGCATGAAGCCACAGATGCCGTCGCATAACTAGTGAGTAACCCATGGTGACTGCCTCTTCATTCGTCACTATTGCTTGTATATCTTCTGTCTACTTTATTTTGATCATCTGAAGATCGAATTATTTATTTGGTGGAACAAATACTTGGCTTAATGTTGTTGTGTAAAATGTAACACTGTTTTATTTATGTATGTTTTTATATATTTTGTGTTCCTTTGATTATATCTCCTCTTATCTCCATTCTCTCTTTTTGATATTTTCTAACCATATGCGCATCCAAGAAAATATATACATAGTATGAAGATGTGTATTAAACAAAAATACATCGATATACATATATGCATAAAACAATAATATATAAACAAGCATAAAAAATATACAAAAATAAATGATGAAAACGTCTACTTCATGAAGAAGATAATATACAAAAAGTAAAACTATAGGTATAACGTTGTCACGTTGATACACAAGTTAATTGTTAACCATATCGTAAAAATAAGAAAATCAACAATTAATCCCACAAGCACCCAAAAGTACATCAATATATATATATATATATATATATATATATATATATATATATATATATATATATGCATAAAACATTAATAAAATTACAAATAACGACAACTTGGTTGTGATTTACTGCGGTGGCTGTTCAGAGTCTTACCAGCGGTGTCAATTGATTTTTAAAACCTTCCCTCCTTTTTGTCACCGCGGAGGTCAATTTCGTGAAACAAGTGGAATATTTTAACCAAACAAGAGCATGAAGGTTTGATACCATGATTTGCTATCCAGATATATCAGTTGTTATGTATATTTGGATAGCAAATCACAACCAAACAACCATGCACAAGACTAATCAAAACAAAGAAAACAGAACAAAAGTTCATGTGATTCAATCAATGTAACCTACATCCACGGGCTGTAACTAGCAGTATATGGTTGTGAATGTTTCTATTTGGTTTGCATCTGGAGTATGGTTGTGAATGTTTCTATTTGGTTTGCATTTAGACTCCTCCTGGTAGGCGATCCAAATTTTGGTTTGGATCAACTCATACACATGTTTCCCTACATTAAAGTTTTTAAATAAATGTACGAGACCCAACAGGCTCAACGTTGTGCAACCGAAAAATCAAGGGTAGATGGTAGATCTAGAACTCGAGAAACAATCAGTTACCACCGAAAAATCAAGGGGTTGTGGTGTTGTGAATAATATTATCTATAATCTTAAAGCACAGTGTCGGTAGCCTTTGCTACCGTCAATACTCACCCCTATTCTTTGATTAAATCTTTGGTCCCTCTTTTTTGTTTGCTTTTTTATACTTATGACCCTTACCATTGTCCTCATACATATAATAGCGATGTGCTTTCACCACCGCAACACAGCCGCCACCACACCACCGGCTGTTAAACCATTGCTCACACGGCGGTGCTCTTAAAGAACATAAATAAGGGTGTTTTGGCGCCTTCGATTCCGACGAAGATGAAGCAAGCGACTGCAATGGTGTGGGAAGGGAGAGAGAGACTAGGTCTCCAGGCTCAAACGGAACCATTGAAGCAGCCAGCACATTTTAAGACTGTAAGTAGGGTTTTTCTGTTTTCTGTTATTTTTAAGCATGGAGTTTTGATGATGCTATAGGTCATTGGAGCTTTTTGTTTTGGGTTATTTGGGCAATCGAGAACACCCATTGTAGAACGAAGACTGAGGATGAAGAAAACTAGGTGGTAAGAGGCTTAACAAGGAGCATCCGTCGATCGTAGCTCAAGAAACACACATAAGCGGTCTGGGCATATTGAACATGGATTTGTAAAAAGACTAATAAGGTAAAAAAAAAAAAAAAAACCCGTCACATGCTGCTGATTCGAGATATATCGGCTCAGTTATAGTCACTCTTTGTATAAAGGGCTGATAGAGTACACAATGCGAAGACAAGATTAATTTTAGTTCAGGGAATGTACTGTGAAGACTAAAACTAGGTTTATGTCTAGAAGGTTTGTAAAACCATGCTCGTGATGTTGTTTGTACGTTGCCAGCTACTTGCTGGTATGATTATATTCTATGAATGGTTAACATTGCCTTATAAAAAATTTAAAATAAATATATTAAATTTATACAATTTTGGACAACTAAAATACATACATTTTCAATTAGTCTACGCGAACTATGTTTCGACGTAAATTTTGTTTCGAGACAGTGTATGTTTCGACCTGTTACGCGTCGCCACCGTGCGTCGCAGCGGCTAAAATACTAGTTTACTATTAAAAAAACCATTTCGCTTTCCACACAGTCTCTTCCCAGTATTGGACCAAATTTCAGCAACCATACTATGTATACATGTGTACAAGCCTACGAATCGCAACTTAAATCATAAGCATTAAAGTTCGTCGACACGAAAGTTCTTTGCATACAGAACCAAACCTAAATCGACAGAAAATTAGCGAATTGCACTCTGGTTTGAGTGTCAATATATATAAATTTCATGGTCTGTGCTTCTATACACAAAGTATGATATTAAAGGACTCATAAAAGGGGCATAATCTTTGGCTAAAAATATAACATATAAAAGATTAAGAAATTACCTTCAAAAATTAGTTTTGACATTCTTATCCACTTCCAATTTCTATGTTCAAATAGTCAATAAACAATTAAAAATCCTCTCTGTACAACTAGTATATTTTTTTCTAACTAATTTTTTTGACATATTCATATTGGACTCTATAATCATATTTTATATAATATAGAGTAAAAAATAAAGAAAATATCAAAACAATCTTACATTAGAGTCCTATAGTAGAGAACGATTTTTAGAAAGCAAAGTATAACTTCTATATTTAGAGGCTTATATTAACCCTCTATATTTTTATTGTAAGTATGTAGAAAAGAGAAAAAAAATTAATAAAATAAGTGTTTGTAAGTATAATAGAGATAGAGAGTTGAATACTTGGATATTAGAGGTTTTGAAAAATAAACAAAATATAGAGAAAAATGTGAATTTTTAACTGAATTATATAGATAAAGATGTAGCCTCAGATGTGAATGCTTTAACACTACTAAATAACACTATTTTTAAAAGTAACCAACCCTTAAACTACAAATTACTGGTGACGTAACAGTAAACGTTTGGAAACTGTATTTAAGTTTACCTTCTATTGTTTTTTTTCCTTTAACCTCCTTAAAGATCACATCTCCAGCACAAGTATATTTAACATATCTTATTGGTTAATAGGGGCATTGGTAAGTCTCCTAAAGTTTCCTATAACAAGTTCTTACCTTTTAAAAACATACACTATTCCAAAATAAAACCAAATTGACCAATACAGATTTACGTGATTTGGTGGTTTGATGACTTTACTCTAGTACCATTGACAAATTTGTTAGTTAACTTGTACTTTTTTTATTAATATAAAAGGGTTATTTTTGTGAATAATTTCTTGACAATAATTACGTTTGGTATACGGGGTAACTTTGTTGAATAGTAATCTACCATTACTACAGAAACAGGTATTTGCTAAGGTCAAATCCCTAGCTAATCCGTAGCAAACACTTATTTAGCTACGGATTTGCTATGGATTTGGTACGTAGCTACAAGTCTCGTCGCGAATTTGTTTGCTACAAATTTTAGCTATGGGAATCATGTTTGCGACGAAATTGGCTAAAAAAAGGACGTAGCTGTTTAAGTTACGAATTTTGCTACGAAAATGTTAGCTATGGGTTTTGCTACTAAATTTTTGCTAGAGAATATTAGCTACAAAATTTTGCTATGGAACTTTTGCTATGAAATTGTTAGCTACAATTTTGCTACTAATATTAAGCTACAGAATATATGGCTACAAAATTTTGCTATGGAACTTTAGCTATGAAGTTTGCTACAGATTTTAACTAAAAAAACTATTGATTCCACTATGAAATATGGCTATGAACTTTTCTACCAATTTTGTTTGATTTTTGCTACTATATTTTTTCTTTTTTGCTACGATGTAGCTACAGGTTTTGATAGCTTTTTGCTATTAATTTTGTTTATGATTTATATATTATTTTATGTTTTGTGAGCATTATATTCAAATCAAAATAAATATAAAAATTCCCAACTTATCCATACCAAATATAGCCAAATATAATAAAATTTCCTAACTATCCAAATGTAGCACGATGAAGATTCAAATTATCCAAAAACAATACAACAAAATTTCAGCGTATAATCTTGTATTTATATTTTCTTCATTTTCTCCGTTATAGAATGTTTCTTTCTTCTTCCAACTCCGTTGCGTCAGAGAGTTTCAGCGTATAATCTCGTATTTATATTTTCTTCATTTTCTGCGTTATAGAATGTTTCTTTCTTCTTACAAATCCTTTGCGCCTTCCTCAACCGTTGCTCCTATAATTAATAAAATACCAAAATTACCTTAGTAAAACATTAATACTTTTACAAGTTCTAAGAAATTACAAGAAAATACAACTCCATGTAAGTTAATACATCAAAAAATATAAGTTAACATCCGTGTCAACGTTCTCCGATTTGAAAAGCGTGAGGCGCTCTTAAGCGCATAGGACCAAAAGCCAAGACGTGAGATGTGAATTCACATATATGTAAATGAAAAAATGTCTAAAAAAACATGTTCGTTTCATTATATCTAAAACAAATTACTCATAACCATTATGAAAATAAAAAAATAGTTGAATAAATTCCAACCTCGAGATGTTGGGCAGCATATAGAATCAACCTAACACTAGTGGCAACTAATCCAATTCAATATATGGCATCGAGTAGATATAGACGCATGTGTATGTCATCTATCTAGTGAATTCCAAATTAAAAAATAAAAAAACAAGATACGTGTATCTTAATAAACTATATCTTCAGGTCAAAACTCATCAACCATCCAACATAACTTTAAATATGTTTTATGCAACTGTTACCATTACCTTATGCTATAATCAATTAGCAAATAAATGTTGTATTTCTTTTATCACATGCGATACCTGTTTGCTTTTCATAATATGTTAAATTGTTAATATACAACCAAGAACATGGAAACATAAATACATATATGCTAATAACCTATATTGAGAGCTCAAGTCAAACATCACCGATGAATGACAAATACAATTAGATTTTGTTTTGGAAAATACCACGTACATGGATTTGGAAACAGAGTAACCAGTCGATACAATTGAAACGACAAATAGAAAAAGTATAAAAGCATAATACAAATACATAAATTAAAAAAAAAACTTACATTGGATGAGTTACTAAAGAGCTCATGTAAAAAAGATCTACTTGAAATGCAAACGTCTCTGTGTCTGCCATTGATAATTCGCTCAACATGATTCCCGCCTGCGATGTGAGATTGAGAAGGTTTCTAGATGCTGATTCAAGATGTCCTTGTTATTGCGAATGCCCACAGCAAAACAGAGATCAAGACTCAACATATAGTTAACTTCCATCACCGGTTTCCTCTCTATCCCGTTCTTTTCGACGCTTCCCGTATATGCAACTTTCCACGTGGGGATATGAGAAGATTTTGGAGGGAAGACCACTGAATGGAAACTAGGGAGGGAACGATGAAATTAGAGGAAAATTAAAAGTTTTGGTGAAAAGAAATGAAATTAATAACTATTTTGTATTTTAATAAAATTAAAATAACAAATTTTTAGGTATAAGCTAAAACTACAAATTGTATAATAATATAATATTATAATTTTTTTTTACAAAAATATAAAAAAACTTATATGAATTATAATAAAATCACTAGCGACGGAGAGTGGGGGCTTAGACGCCATCGAAACAAACGTATACATAATTAATATAACCATACATTCGAAAGATGAATTATATATTAAACATAGTTAGATACTAGAATATTATTACTTAACTTGATAGAGCTTCTTGCCTCTTACACCACACGGTGTGGGCGTGGAAATATGGTGTTGTTGTTAGTCCACACCAATAAAACCATCCCATGCCCCGCGTTGTGAACGACGTTGTGCTTGGGGCTTGAGGATTTCCACCGACGTGGGGGAAAATTTGTGGGTGAGGTGGAGGCTTTTGATTGGTGGGTGTAGTTTAGGTTTGTTTTGATTGGTTGACGTTTATTTCTTTTTAAATTTTTTATTCTCTTCCACGCCACTTTCCATACGGTGCTTTTTTCTCCATGCCACCATGTTGTCGTGGTTGCCACATGTCGCTCCACGCCCTCTCTTCAAGCCCCTCCATACCGTGTGGTCTTAGTGATAGTTCTTTGGTTCAATTTCAAGCAAGTAGTAGATTTAGGTTTATTTTGTGTAATTTAGAAGGGGTATGTAAATGTTGTCATTCATACTGATTTACAACCATATTATTTGTGGTAGTGTCTATGGCTGTAAACGAACCGAACGTTCAACGAACACTTTGTAAACCGTTCTGCTGAAAGTTCGTTTACGTTTGTTCGTTTAGAGCAAACATGAACAAAAAATTTCGTTAGATTAGTTATATGAACGAACACAAAAATAGATCTTGTTCGTTCAACTGTGTTGTGAACGTTTGTTCATGTTCGTTTATTTATGTTGTTCATTAAATATTTATGTACATTTATTTATTTTATCTAAACTTTTGATATTTTAATTATTATCTATATTTATTAGCCTAACGAGGAGAATAAGAAACTCCATTCTCACTTTGTTTATGCACCGTTCCCGTCTTCCTCTCATTATTCTTGTCGATTAATACTACCGACATTTGTTCCACGATTAGGGCTTTAGGTTCTAGCTCCCTTCTACCTTTGTCATCCACCTCTACTTTTCGTTGATTTAATTTGTGTTTGTTTGTGTTTATGAACATGTTCATTTCCTTAACAAACGAACATGAACATGATGTCTTGTTCGGTAAGTGTTCATGAACCATTCACGAACACATTATTTCCTTAACGAACGAACATGAATAAGAATAAGGCCTTGTTCGTGTTCGTTCAGTTAATTTACAACCCTAATAGTGTCATTTCTAATATGAGGTTTCTAACTTACTTTCCGGTACTTTTAACCTAATTGATAGTGGTTGGCTATGAATGAACCCAAATGATCCTAATGTTCATAATGGACCAATGTTGAACCTAATTGACTATTATTACTAGTATTGATTCCAATTCATCCTATTTGAGGCAAATTGCCCCTAACTAAACATAGTCCCTAATTGATTGTAGTAGACACCACTTTCCAATTTATCCTATTTGAGGCAAATTGCCCCTAACTAAACATAGTTTCCCTAATTAATTGTAATAGACACCACTTTCATGTAACGTACCCAAGTTTCCCTAACCGATATAATTGACCAATATTAACACTGTATCACCATAAATGACCATGAGTGTCCATTATTGGCAATTGTTTATGTGTTTTTTTAATTGGTTTGGCTAATCATCCCCTTCCTCGGTGTACCATGTTGTCTCCAGAGTGGCGTAAGGTCGAGGGGTGAATGGGTTTGGTGAATGAGTTTCAGCCGTAGACAACAAAGAATGGATTTACCCAATTGAGCCATGGTCGACTGATTGTAAGATAACTCGGCATGTTACGATAAATAAATTCCACTGTTTAAGGTTATTTTCTACATACAAGATTTCCCAACCTACGGTTGGTCGCCTATCTCTTCTAGTGAGTTTGAGAATGGTGAGAGCTACTAAATTGTAATTGGGACCCCAACGTTTCCACAACTTACACCAAAAATGACTAACAAATTTAACATCATGGTTGGGGGTAATAGACTTAGGAACACCGTGGAGCCTAACAATTTTTTTGCAAAGTATAATCTAGCCACCTGACTAACTTCATAAGTCTTCAAACCCGCAATTAAATGTGCCATTTTGGAAAACCTATTGATCACCACCGTAATAAAATCCTTCATGTGTTGGGTTCGTGGTAGCCCCACCACGAAATCAAGGTCAACGTTCTCCCACTGGCAGCCGGAACTAGAAGTGGGGTATACAGGCCCGAATTGGTGCCTTGTAGGGATGTTAACGAGGTGAGCCGAACCCTAGCTCGACTAGGCTCGTGCTCATTTAACATATGAAAAATCGGCTCGATTCGATCTTTGTCCGTAAAGCTCGAGCTCAGCACAATTCAAGCTTTGTTTCTATAGCTCGAGCTCGTAGGTAGTTTTCAAGCTCGACGGCTAATTTTATATTTCATCATTAATTTATATTAACTAGAATTATTATTTTGTATTTAATTAGGTTATTTTTTATAATTTTGTATATATATATATATATATATATATATAGGTGGAGGATTATTTGAGAAGAAAAACAACAGAGTGTATAAATATATTTTTTTTCTCTCATCTTATTAATTGTACCCTTTGACTAATTAAGTAGCCATAAACACTCCTATTTTACACATCAAAACTTTTGCCTGCACAAATCGAAATTTATACTACACATGTAAAAATTTATCTCACGCAACTCGTAATTTATCTTACACACCTTTTAATTTATCATACCTTCTACGTTAATTTTTTTAAATATATATTTTGAATGTAAGTTACAAATTTAATGTAGTTAGCTATTAAAGAGGAATATTGCAAATTAATTATCAATGTAAGTTTACGGATATACTCTTACAATATCATTAAATAAAAATATTAAATAAACAAAATGAAGCATTTTAATTGGTTGGATTTCTTTTTCATATTATAAAGAATTTCTTCTCATTTGAAATCTTAATTATCTATGTGTGTATTATTAACAAATTACGTAAACAGCAAGCTCATTTAAGCTCACGAGTCAGCTCGAGCTCGATAAGCGAAGGTTAGGATCGAGCTCATTCACATGATTACTCGTATACTACAAGTTTTACTTTGAACCATTAAAAAAACTGACATTGGGATTTTAACTTTGTGGTTTTGTAAATACTTTAATATAATTAAATATTTTTTTACAAAACCATATAACTTGAATGAGCTTATGATATTTCAATTCTGCCCAAAGGTGATTTGATACATCTATCTTATTGTTCAAGTATAATATTAAGCTATGTTAATTATGCCTTACAAACGTGAATGTCTCATCTGGTCAAAGTTGATTTAATTCATTCATGTCTAGCATACTTAACAAGTGCATAACTAAGGTAATTGTCTCATATCTGGCCAAAGATGATTCGTAACAATTATTTTGCACACATACTTAAATGATGTCACTTCTGCCCAAAGGTGATTTGTCTTTGTTTAAGTAGAATTTATCCAATTAGTCTATTATTTTGATGTTAGTAATAGGCCTAACACAACTTCTTTAAATAATGATTATCACATTAATTATCCTTCATTAATCATGATCATATTTTGTCTGCATTACTTTAATAACTACATAACATTACTCACTATAACTTTCTTTTATAAATTAGCATCTCATCCACTCTAGTTTCTAACCTAATATGTTTTTCCTTACTTAATATTTCTACAGATTTAGCTTTTAAATCAAATCCTTAATTATCTCTTAAGACAGATAATCCTACTTCTCTCTTATTATAAAAGTACCTCAGTAGAGAAGTAGAGCATGATGAATAGGATAAGTCGAACATGGTGTCTGTTATGATAATCAAGAACTCGTATAACATGAATGCTATCGCTAAAGTTATTCTAGATTTAGTTTTTCCTAAGACTAATCTAATTTTATGGAATAATCAAAAGGACTCCTAAGATGCATGCCTTTATTTCAAATTCTAAACTATAAGGTTAAATAGCATCCATGAATAGAACATAAGTACAATACCATGACCCATAAAATAAAGGGCTTACACATGGAAATAAGTACATTTTTCCAGTACATTACATACTAAATTTTTCGCTTGTACAATTTGATGCCTTAAAATCAACTACACTCAAAAGTACCAAAGGAAATGGAGTGTGTTGATAAGCAACATATGTACAAAGAAAGAAATGTTAGAAACTAGAAAATAAGATGTTATTCACCTTACAACCACAAAAACCTTAAAGGATGATACTTCTAAGGTCCATAGACAAAATACAAGTACTAATTCCAACTCTAAGGTTCTTAAAGGGAGAATCTCATGGCATAATTTATGTAACTAACTAGGCATAAGCAACGAGACTATCCATAATTTCAAAAGAGCAGTTGGCTAAAATTAGCAGTCACCTATTAATGATATTTAAGTCTGTTAATCTTAATATTCCAATTTACACATGATAGGTTGAGTCTAGTTCTATACGTTTTCTTATCAGAAGTCAACAAATAACTAATATGAGATTTAGTGACAAAATAAAATGTTAAAGCTATAAGGACCATTATAAGTTGTCTTCTAACAACGCTTTTCGATACCTTACATATTCTGGAGATTAATCAGAATATTGTGTCAATACTTAAGTTATGTTATGAAGGTTGTGAGGTTTCCATAGCCAACACAAAGTCACACTTACCTTAAACTCTCATATTATTTGTTCTGATAGAAACATTAATAAGATAAAACTAGATGATACTATACATTTCACAACTTTTGTTGTTATGAAACTGAGAATTTAACAAGAGGACAAATGAGACTTATAAAATTAATCCATTGTAACCAAATCTCATGAGAAATCATGACAAGGTTGATGAGGATCAATTTTTATCTAATCTCATTCTCAATGATTTTAAATCATGTGCTTGAAGGCCCTAAATCATTACTTGGCTTAAGGAATAAATATAGGTCCACCATAAGTTATATTTCATTGACATTCGTGGAACTTGTTCCAAATGAAATATTCAGATATAATTCATTTATCAACTATAAACTATCTACTTGTATCTAAATTTGTCTCCTATGGTCCACAGTCTTAAAGAAATCTATTCATATATATATACTTAATATAATTCCTATTAAATATGTTCCTAAGCTTCTTATGACATCTGGACATTAAGGAAATCAAATAAAGTCTAACATATGTATGATAGGTTTCCACGTCATGTACATCATTGAAACTTTGCTTGTAGTATTTATAGAGATATCAAAAATCAATAGGGAGCATTAAGTGTCTTCATAAATAATAACTTGCAATAGTTGCAAGAGGTGGGGAGTGAAAACTTCATATTACTTCAATTTACACCTCTTGTATAAGACACTGCACCATCTCGACACTGTTCCATCAAAACCTGTCTCCTTAAAATCTAATGCTACTTTTACAAAAGTTTTGTCGTTGCTTAATTGTGGGCACACTTAGATTTCTTACCTAAACTAACATAATCCTTTACAAGAGAAACTACAACGACTAATGTCATTAATTAGTTTTCTCTATTAGAATCTGTTGGTGGTTAAATATTGACCCTAAGCATGTTGGTTTTCTAAAGACTTCTAACGTCAGTGGGAGTAGTAAAAGTCTTTCTCATGACTTACAAGGAATGCAAGAGGCAGGGGGGAAGAGAGTCATTAAATTTTACTCCAATTACACCTCTTGTACACCATACTACACTAACTCTTGCGTACTTAGAATCTAACATATCTGAAAGTGATAGCAGCCTAACTAAGAGCTAATCTATAAAACTAGAACTTCTAATAAACTCAATAATCAACTCAGGAGGTCATCTAGGTTTAAAAACCTAACCTTGATGATTATGTAACCTCCCTAACTGTAGTTGAAATGGATTTTGGAAAATTGTACTGATCCTACCTCTTCTAATTAAGTCATTAGCGTCAATCAATCTTCTAAATGGAATAAAACATTTTCCTAGTAAAACTGATTTTATGTGTTCACATAACGTTTGGGATTTGATTGAACTACCTAAGTGTGTTCATAACCAAACCAAATCCTATTTAGATGTTAAGACACGAAGAAGCATAATTGATTGTCAAAGGTTATACTCAGGAAGAGATAAATTATCAAAGAATCTTTCTTACCTATCTTACAAAAGATTTCTTTGAGGATTATCGCTGTTCTAGTAGCTTATGAAAGTTTAGAGCTACATTAGATAAACATTAAAACAATTTTTTCCTAACAACTGACTTACACATTTATATGTTCATAAAACAACATGAAAGTTCTAAAATAAAGGTCAAGAACACTTAATCTGTAAGCCAATAAAATCCATGTGTGGGTTAACGCAAACATTAAAATGTGAGGAAATCTTAATGCAATTATTTTCATCAAGAATCAAGTGGATTGACGTACCTACCTCAAGATGAGTGGGAGCAACTAAATCAAACTTGTCCTTATATAAATGATATTCTTTTGACAAGTATATGTTACATACGTCAAAGCATTGTTCATACATACTTGATATAATAGAACTCAGAGATATCTCTTAAGTGATAGATATCATAACATACTGAGATAGACCCAATGAGACTTTAGTTTCGTTTGACCTTAAATGGTCCTTACATATGTATCAAACAGTATTGCTCTCCTTTAGAGGATATTAGGATCAATGAAATCATTTCCTTATGCTTCATTAATTAGAAGCCTTATGTAAGCTCAAGTCTATACCATTTAGATATTACTCACTTTGCAACACACTAGATATGTCTAGATAATTGTGATGCATCTAACATAGTACAACAATATCTTTAAAAGAAAGTGAGAGACTATAATTTAAAGAAGAAGTACGAACTTAAACCGGTTGATTACTTTAACTTTGGTATATTCAAAGATAACTAAATGTAATTTCGGGGTATATCCTTATGTCAGCAGACAAAACCGTTCTCATTGAGGAGTCATAATGAACTGATAACAACAACCTAAGTTATAATGACATAATATGTTGCTAATCACAAAGCAGTAGTCACTAAATGTTGTTGAAAATTTATCAGTGGATTCATAAGTTTATCAACTCCATAGAAATAATATATTGAAGATTTATTGTGATAAAGTCAACTACCATGTCTCCTTGAACAATAATAGTTCGAGAGGTGTTGCATTAAATTTTGATACGTAATTAATGATTCGTTAATGAACGAATTAAGAAAACTAAATCTTTGTATCAAATACATTCATGATATGCTTATGGATCCAATAACGAAAGGTCAATCACCCATAAATATTATGTAAGCGCTTATAATAGTAACTGGTTTTACTAATGATCATGTACAACTGCATGTTGTACTATGAACTACTAATTATTAATTTTCATCATCCGTTTAGATTTGTCTGTCTCTAAATATATGTTCATGCTAACCTAAATGACATATAGACAATTATTATAGATATCAACGTTAAGGGCTTATTTGTCAATTGATCCTAATTGCTTAGGTTTTAAATTGGGACTGTAGTATGATTAATGGGGGTCCCGAGTTGAATATTGACTCAATGACTGTAGTTCTTTGCTACGGTTTTAGTTTAAAGCTAAAATTAGTATTAATTCCTGATCAGGCTTATTTAGTACTCATAATAAATGATAACTCAGCCAAGTGGGAGAATGTAAGAATATTTTTTTATATTAAATATATTAAGTGGCCATAATTATCATTTATCTAATATTGATCATTGACCTAATTACCCCTATATCATTAATTGGTAAATATTTGATGGACATATTTACCCTTAGTAGATAAAGATAGGGTTTTCTCTTGGGTGTATATATATATAGAGATTATTAGAGATAGTTTATGTTAGACAATTATAATAACAACATCATCACTATCAATTCGTCTCATCTCTCTCTCATCACTTAAACCCAGTACACCCTAAAGGGGAACTTGACCAATCTGATGAACATGAAGTCTACTTCCCTCTTTGGTGTGGTTGCTGGCTTATCAAGTACACACGTCTGATTTACATAATTAAGGTTTGTGTTTTACCCATATTCTAATGATATAATCAAAAGATAGTTGGCCATCATGGCTAATGGCTAATAGAGTCTAGTCAGTGGTCCACCCATGGCTAAAGACCAAGCACAATGGCGTTGGGCACCTCTGTAAATTACACAAATGATAATCGGATCAAAAAGCATCATCACAGTTGACTTACAAAGCCGTGACGGAGACAAACAAGAAAAACAAAACAAACGTTTATTTGATTCTTGATTCTTGTGTTCAAAAGAAAAGTAAACTGAATAAAGTCAATTCTGAACAGTCTATAGTTTGGAAACAACAAATTAATAAAGTCATACTTATTCCAAACTTAAACATAGGACAATAATTTAATTAACTTGACCTTTTAGATCTCCTCGAATCATCTCTTTGAGATCAATCCGAACCACCTTAAAGTTTATTCAAATATCATTACGTTTGATAACGTCCTATGTGGCTTGGTCCATTTCGTAAAGTGAATTCGCGTCTGAAAAACCAGCACTATGTGTTGTTATTGTTGGTTACAAGATTTTAACATCTCTGTGTAAGTTTTCACTAAGGGATTCTCATTAAAAGATTACAGTATTCCAAAATTAAACCAAATTGACTAATACGGATCTACATATAACAAATTGGTTACTTAATAAGTATTTTTTTAATATGTAACAAAAAAGTAATTTTTGAAAGTAATTTCTTGACAGTAACATATAACCAACTAGTAAAAGCATATAAGTTACTTGCTAAATCCACAAAACTTGAATGACTACTGACTAATATCTAGCTATAATTTACCTAGTTGTACAACCCGGCCCAAGGTTGATTCCATTACATAATCGTGACCCCCAAGGCTGATGGTGTTCCCAAACTATAAAACCAAATTACCATTTTGTTTTAACAATAACACCATCTCTTTAAGAAAGAAATGGAGAACAAAACAATTTTGGTCATTGTTCTCCTAGCAACACTCGGGATAGCAGTTGTCGTCGCAGGTTTCACGCCTGACACCACGAGAGCGAAGGTAAACCATGTAGGCAGTATATGAGTACATCACTATCAATAAATCATGATAAACACAATTTGTTCACTACTACTACCATTTGGTCGTAAATCAGTTGCAAACAAATACCTGTGCCTGGTTTGTGACCAAGAAAATTGTGGTCACTAAAACCAAACTATTGTGTGAATATTTGCAAGTGGCTTCTAGGGACCAATATTCCGCTATCATGCTTGTGATCATGCGATTGCTGTTTTGCAAAGATTTTGAGTCTTCACTAATTCGCGACTGTTTTTTTATCGTAAGTTTCAATCAGTGATACCAAGTAAGGATTGTGGTGTATTAATTCATCTTTACAATTGTTGATGAACATGCATGTTGTTACACATGCATGGCAGACATATCGCGTAACCTACGATGTCAGGCCGAATTGTGACTACCCAAGTAGCCCAACCGTGGGTCTAGCCATAACAGCGACCATGGCTCTTGTGCTAGCACGTGCCATCATCACAACAACGACTGGCGGTTGTTGTTCGATTTGCCAACAGACCCCTAACAAGCCCAAATATTGCTCCCGAGTCTACATTATTTTATCATGGTATGAAATTATTTTATAGAACTTCATTTTAACTCTAGATTTCAATCTTTTCTTTGTTACAGTATAATAAATTTAGGGTTCTTAAATATAGTGATGGAAATTAATTACAAGATACTGACACAATGATAATGTAAAGAATGGTATGAACAGAACAAGAACAAGATAAACACTAGAAATAGCGATAAAACAAATGACAAAAGATTTTATTAGTTAACCAACCCAAAAAACTCCCAAACCAAACCCTAGATCTCACAAAATATGAGATCTAAACGATACAATCAACAAACAGAAAATCAACTGATGAACTCAGTAGATCTATATGACTTACAACAAGATCTTTAAACAAGATCTAACAGATACGAACAAAGACAGAATAATACGAACAAACCCTAATTGCAGGATGAAGAGAGCAGGTGCAGAGCAGAGAACAATCTTGAAGACTACCAATAATATCTCCTACATACCTCAATATTACACAAAGCCCCTCCAATAATCAAGATCTTCAATATGCACCAAATAGCTATTTAACCACAACATCACATCCCTGAACTTTCTTTACTGAACACTTTAACCCCTCGTTAGTTACAACAGACTGTAACAAAATAATATATAACAACATCCAACTAACAAACCAACAACCACAACATTGCAACATGAATCACACTGCAACATTACATTTCAACAGATAAAACATCAATAACTAACCTTTCATGAAATATAGGATTTTGTGAAATAGATATTGCAGACTTACTATCACAATAAAGTTTAACTGGTAAACTTTGATCAACCTGCAATTCAGTTAAATCATTTAATATCCACATAATTTCACAAGTAGCTGAGCACATAGCTCTATACTCAGCTTCTGCTGTTGACCTGGAAGTAACACTTCGTTTCTTGCTTTTCCAAGAAACAAGAGTGTCTCCTAGAAAAATACCAAAACTAGTGACAGACCTTCTGGTTTCCAAACATTTAGCCCAGTCAGAATCTACAAATCCTGATACTGATACTGTTAGATTCTCAGACTTCTTAAACTTTAACCCACTTCCAGGCGACTGTTTTAAATATCTCAACAACCTTAGTGCAATATTAAGATGTATCTGACTTGGACTGTGCATATACTGACTTAAAAACTGGACTGTATAACTTATATCAGGCCTAGTTAAAATAAATCAACTTACCTATCAACCTTTGATATCCATTTATATTTTCTAACTGTTCATGCTTTTTATTACATTTATTTGACACAATAAAACTCTGTTCAATAGGAGTTGTAACAGGTTTACAACCCAAATAACCAAATTCAGATAGAAACTCAAGGCAATATTTTCCTTGAGACAAACATATATTGTTATCAGAATACAATACTTCTATTCCTAAAAAAATACTTTCAAAGACCTAAGTCTTTTATTTTAAAACTATTATTTAATGACTCTTTTATTTTTTTCTATTTCTGACTTATTATTTCTTGTTAAAACAATGTCATCTACATATACTAAAAGAATAACAAACACTTCTTTCTTAGCTAACACAAATAAAGAATAATCACATATACTTTGCTTAAACCCCATTGAGGTTAACACAAAAGTTAATTTTTCATTCCATTGTCTCGGAGCCTGTTTTAGACCATATAATAACTTCACTAGTTTACAAACTTTCGTGTTATCTTTTGAAAAGTACCCTTGAGGTAAAGTCATAAAAACTTCTTCAGTTAAGTTGCCATATAAAAAGGCATTGTTTATATCTATTTGATATAATGGCCAATTATTAATTATTGCAAGCTTCAAGACAATTCGAATTGTGACCATCTTTACAACCGGTAAAAAAGTTTCACCAAAATCAATCCATTCTTTTGATTAAAACCTTTTGCCACCAACCTGGCTTTATATCTTTCAATCTCCCCTTTGCCTTATACTTAATTTTAAACACCCACTTACAACCAATGGGTTTTCTTCCTTTAGGAAGATCAACTAAAACTCATGTGTTATTTCTATATAAGGCTTCCATTTCATTGTTCATAGCCTCAACCTATCTATCATTTTTAACAGCTTCACTATATGATGTGGGCTCAACCACTTATTCAACGATGCAACAAAACATTTATTTTAAAAAGACAAATTAGTGTAATTCACAACCCTTTCTATGCCATATTTTACCTTACCTTCAACAACAAAATCACTTAAATTTTTTGGCAAAGAGATATTCCTAGACGACCTTCTAACACTTTGACTACCATTTCTAACATTTTGACCCTCAGATAGGTTGGGTTGTTCATCAATTGATCCTACAGTGTCCTCTGCCCCGCCATTTATACCCTGACTACTACTACACTGCTGATCACTTACAACCGGCTGAGTATTCTCAGCAGTAGGAACAGAGGCAGACGTGGAGGGTATAAATGGCTGCTGATCATCACTGACAGGATCAGAACCACCATTTGTACCCTCTTCATCATCGGGAGTTAGTTTTTCGGATGTCAAAGTCTCATACTTTTCAAAAAAATTTATGTGATTTAATTCTTGATTATCAAGAGGTTGTTGATAATCAATTTGTTTACTTTTGAAAGGAAATAAATTTTCATAAAACCTAACATCTCTTGAAAAACTCCAAATCCCACAATTTGTAACCCTTTTTTACATTCGAATAGCCAATAGGCACACACTTATCAGCATGATAAGCAAATTTATCTGATTCAGTTAAAACAGTACTAAAACAAAGACATCCAAAATTTCTCAAATGCGACAAAGTGGGTTTAAAACCAAACACAACTTCATATGGACTCCTACCATTTAACACAGAAGTAGGCAACCTGTTAATTAAATACATAGCAGTTAGAACACATTCAGACCAGAACCAAAGGGGTAAACCACCCTAAAACATCAAGGCTCTAGCTATGTTTAGAAGGTGTCTATGCTTCATTTCCACCACACCATTCTGTTGTGGTGTATAAGAGCAAGATGTTTGATGCAAAATTCCCTTATTTTTACAAAATATAGACATCTGATTATTCACAAACTCAGTTCCATTGTCACTTCTAAACACTTTTATCTTTGTTTTAAACTGTGTCAAAATAAGTTCATAAAAGTTACATATATTCTCGAAAACTTCAGTTTTATTTGACAACAAATAACACCACACAGTCCTAGAAAAATCATCCACAACAGTGAGAAAATATTTATAACCTTCATGACTGATGACCCTATATGACCCCACAAATCTAGATGAATTATATCACCTATTGCTTTTGTTTTATGTTCACTCAAAGGAAAAGGAACTCTAACTTGCTTTGCCTTATGACATGTATCACAAGGCTCATGTTCAATACTTGTGATACCAAATTCACCTTTTAACACAGCCAAAACCTGATCTGACGGATGCCCCAATCTATTATGCCATAAACTGACTTTAAAGAACTATTATAACACACATTAATAGAATTACCATTATTACCCACAAAATACAGACCACTATCCTGACTAACAGTCACCAGGATTTTCCTTGACTTGGAACCTGAAGCAAACAAGCATCCTCAGTAAACATAACACTAATATTATTCTTTGGCCAGCCTAGGGACAGACAACAAGTTTACATTATAGCCTGGGACATAGAAAACATCCTTTAAAACAATGTGTTCATTTAACTTTATATTACCAACTTTTAGAACTTTAACACTTGTACCATTTAGATGTCCTACTTTAAGGTTAAACTCAGAAACATCAATTACATTAAACAAACATTCATCAGTATTTATCATATGTTGACTTGCCCCAGAATCTATTATCCAATTAACACGATGCCTAACAAACATAGAACTAGAGCAGCTAGAAAAACTGTTGACAAAATCAAACTTACCTCCTGCGTTAGAAGGATCAACACCATTCTTTTCACTCACAAGACTCAACAGCTTTGCTATCTGCTCAGACGTAAAAGGTAAACCAGGAGCAGTAACACTAGCAGATGACCCAACAACAGCATTAGACTTATTAACAAACGTATTCCCAGCAGACATAGAACCACCACTGTTAACCCCTTTTTTAAAACCTGCAGGATATCCTACAATCTCAACGCACCTATCCACAGTATGACCAACCGTGTTACAATGTGTACACTTTAGATTTGGATTAGGACCTCTTTGATTATTCATTCTCCTTTTTGACTCAAAAGACTGATTTGCCTTAGACACAAAAGACACACCATGACTTTTAGAACTATTGCTAGACAGCCTATGAGATTCCTCTCTAGACACCACAAAAATGCAACTTTAACAGATGGAAATGATTCTCTGGTCAATATATTAGTTCTCACAGGTTGATAAATGCCATCCAGCCCCATAAGGAACTGCATTAGTTTAATTAAAGCTGAAAAATCATTGTAATCCTTTGCTGCTTTACAAGAACATGTTGGCAGTTTGAGCATAGTATCAAACTGCTTCCACATAGTTGTTAGTTTGTTATAATAATCAGTAACAGAACTTCCATTTTGAGAAATACAGTTTATTTTTTATACAAATCACAGACCACAGAACCATCTATCTTGTCATAAGTTTCTTTCAAATCCTCCCAAACCTCATAAGCAAATTTAGAAAAAACATGCCCCAAAAATAAATCCTCAGACACATAATTTAAGAGCCAACTTAAAACAACCGAATTACATCTATCCCACTGAGCAGCAAGCACTTCATTATCATCCGACTGTTTACAACTACCATCTATCATACCAAATTTGTTCTTGGCTTCCAGAGCCAATTTCATAGAACTAGACCACGCAGAGTAATTTTCAGTTCCTGTTAACTTTACACTAACAACAGTTAAAGCACTTGAATCACTAGGATTAAGATATAAAGGATCCCCAATGTCAAGTTCACTTATTAAGGTCTGAGAAGAACTACCAATATCACTCATGTTTTTACACAGAAAAAAGAACCAACAAACAAAAACAATTAATACCAAATAACACACAACGCAAAACTGTATCAGAGGCCAGATTCCAGGTTCATCACTCTATAGGTGCCTGGACAAGCATAACACAGTTGCAAACTAAGACTATATACACAACCAAAAGAACACAGTATTGGTAACAATAAGAGATATTTGACCACACAAGAACAAACCACAAGATATATAGACTCAACAAAATACACAGATCAAATAACCACAGAAGAACAAAACCAGATAAACCGATCAAATAGACAGACTCAATCAAGTGCCGGCCCGATTAGTCCGATAACAGTAATGCCTAGACTCACAAGATATAATGATGCATGTAAGCAGTAATAAAAGATAAGGGACAGAAAATTCTCACTGAAGCTTTTAACTCCCTCCAAGCAGAGATGTCTTACAACCTTCAAGGTTTAGAAGACAAACTCAAGAATCAGCAAGCAGTTATAACTGGTTAGTTTGCCCTGAACCTTCTTGGGTTCAGAGACTAACGCAGTCTTCAACCAGAAACTACACCAGATCTACACAGAAGTCTTATTGATAGCACCTCCTACCCTTCGTTAGGGTTCCAAACACTCCAGATCTAAACAGATCTAACCAGATCTAAACAGATCTAAACCTGCACACACTCCAAGAAATCATCAAAACAATTCTAGAAACACAATATTTCCAAAAAAACACTTCACCGACAAATCAAACCGTGAAATAAGCAGCGGAAACACCAAAAAAAAAATCTCAAGAGCCAATTAGCTCTGATACCATGTAAAGAATGGTATGAACAGAACAAGAACAAGATAAACACCAGAAATAGCGACAAAACAAATGACAAAAGATTTTATTAGTTAACCAACCCAAAAAACTCCCAAACCAAACCCAAGATCTCACAAAATATGAGATCTAAACAATACAGTCAACAAACAGAAGATCAACTGATGAACTCAGTAGATCTATATGACTTACAACAAGATCTTTAAACAAGATCTAACAGATACGAACAAAGACAGAATAATACGAACAAACCCTAATTGCAGGATGAAGAGAGCAGGTGCAGAGCAGAGAACAATCTTGAAGACTACCAATAATATCTCCTACAGTACTCACTTTGTTATATATACCTGAATATTACACAAAGCCCCTCCAATAATCAAGATCTTCAATATGCACCAAATAGCTATTTAACCGCAACATCACATCCCTGAACTTTCTTTCCTGAACACTTTAACCCCTCGTTAGTTACAACAGACCGTAAAAAAATAATATATAACAACATCCAACTAACAAACCAACAACCACAACATTGCAACATGAATCACACTACAACATTACATTTCAACAGATAAAACATCAATAACTAACCTTATATTCAAATTAGAATTAAAATAATGACTAACAAACAAACTTAAAGATATGCGATTAATTAAATAATAATAACTATAATAAATAATAAACTCAACTAAAATAATCTATTTTTCTACAGGATTACGTCTTCCATTGCTGTTATTTTACTTATAATGGGTATAAAGTTAAGCACTCAAAATACTGCGGAGGGAGACTTCTATGATGGATATTATTGCTCCATTTTAAGCCCTGGGGTCTTCTCTGGAGGCGGTATCGTGGGTCTCATGAGCGTGTTTTTCGGTCTCATCTATTACATTTTATACGTCTTGGATCAACGTCGCGCAGCCAAGAAATCAGGGGTAGATCTAGAACTTGAGAAACCACCGGTCACCTATGTCAAGAAACCAACAATCAGTGATGGCATGAAGCCACAGGTGTCGTTGTAGACGCATTGAGTAACCGATAGTGACTACCTCTTGGATTCATCGCTATTGCTTCTATATCTTCTATCTTCTTTCTTTTGATCATTTCTGAGATTGAATTCTCTATTGGTGTAATAAATATCTGCCTCAAATGTAGTTGTGTAAAATGTAATATTGTTTTATTTATCTAGGTGTAACATTGATGCACAAATCATAAAAATAGGCAAATCAACAATAAAACCAATGTTTAAAAAAACCGCTTTTTATATCGTTCGGGCTCAAAAACGGTTCAGTCGGTTGAACCATAAATATACAACTTCAACTCAAAAACTAATCCAAAACTATATAATTACATAATAAAAATCAATTTTCCAACATTTTTTTAAATAAAAGCCTACAATAGGTTTATGGCATTAAAGTGTTAAATACATCAAGTTCATGATCGTTTAAAAGACAAAATTCACTATTATGGTCATCCTCAACAACAAGAACATAACTAATTTCAATATAAAATAAGAAGTTTTAGTCATCCATAGGGAGTTTAAAACTCAAAAATTGAACATAAGTATTAACCGTTTTATTGGTATTTAGTGGTACTAACGGATTTTTCCACGTTTCGAAAACTATGGCAGTACTCTAATTAGACCATGCTCTATCGTACATGTGATATCTCCGGTAGCCGGTTCAACTAGTAATACCAACCGATTTGAACCGCTTTTTAAAACATTAAATAAAACTCACAAATACCAGTATCGATAATAACTTTATTCAAACAGTACTCATTTGCCTTAAAATAATCATGCGTTCTGATATGTAAGAATTCATAACAAGAGGCAAAACTTTTGGCTAAATATGACAATAAAAGCTAAAAAAATTACCTTATAAAATCAATTTTGATAAGACAATTTTATTCTTCATTCACTTCCAATTCTCCGTGAATAAACATTCTCTTTGCACTGTCAACATCCGAAGCCGGTTGCGGCCAACTTAAGCTCGATTGACTGATCAACTTTTAGGAAAGTCTTTTGTAGCCTCAGAAGCTCAAGTAATCAACCACAGAGACGAAAATAGTAATTTACTATGCTTTTTTGTTTATGAAAGAGCAAATTATTTAAAGACATGTATTTTAAAACCAATTAACATAAAATAGTAATTTACTCTGTAAGTTAGATATGCAAAAATAAATATAACAAAAGTGATTTTAGGAAAGTAATATCTTGACAATAACATATAACCAACTAGGAAATTTAATACAAGTTGTTTGCTTAATCCACAGAACATGAATGACTAATATCTATCTTTAATTTACTAGTTGTACAACCCAGCCCAAGGTTGATTCCATTTCAAAATCATGACCCCCAAGGCTGTTGGTGTTCTCAAGCTATAAAACTATAGATCACCATTTTGCTTTAACAATAACACCATCTCTTTAAGGAAAGAAGAAATGGAGGGCAAAATGATTTTGGTCTTCGTTCTCCTAGCGACACTCGGGATAGCAGTTGCCGTTGCAGGTTTCGCGGATGAAGCCACCAGAGCTCAAGGTACATCATTATCAACAAATCATAAAAAAATACAATTTGTTGACTGCTACTGCCATATTTTGATCGTAAATTAGTCACAATATGTCGTTGTGACTGGTTTGTGACCGAAAATTACGGTCATAAAAACCATACTATTGGGTGAATATTTGCAAGTGCTTCTAGGGACCACTATTCCGGTATCATGTTTTGTGACTGATTGGAAATTAAATATTTTTGTGATTGTTTTGCGACTGTTTAGCGATTGATTTGCATGTGGTGTCGCTAATTCACGAGTGTTTTTTTAATGGTAAGTTTCAGTCACTGATACCAAGTAATCATTGTATATTAATTAATATTTACTGTTACTGATGAGCATGCAAGTTGTTACATATGCCTGGCAGACATATCAAGTTCGAATTCACATAAACTATGGTCTCAGACCTTTTTGTGACTACCCGAGTAGCCTAGCCGTGGGTCTAGCCATAGCAGCGACCATACCATAATCACAGTAACCACTAGCGGCTGTTGTTCGTGTTGCCAACGGACTCCTAACGAGCCCATATGCGCCCAATTCTTCCTTATTATATCATGGTAAGAAATTATTTTATGAAACTTCATTTTAAATCAACATTTCTATCTTTTCCTTGTTACACTATGATAAATTTAGGGTTAATACAACAGTGGAAATGAATTAGAAGACAGAAACAATTATAAAACATCGATAGCTGTCTTTGTATTCAAACTAGATTTCAAGCTTTTCTTTGTTACACTGACAAATTTAGGGTTAATACAATGGTGGAAATGAATTACAAGATACTGAAACAATTATAAAACATCAATAGTTGCCTTTGTTTTCAAACTAGAGATAGAATAATGACTAACGAACAAATGTAAAGATATATGATTAATTAGATCATACTAGCTATAATAGATAATAAACTCAACTAACACTATCTATTTTTATACAGGATTACGTCTTCTATAGCTCTTATTTATTTATTTTGGGTGCAAAGTTAAGCAGTCAAAATACCGCAGAGGGACTGAGGGAGACATCAATGGTGGCTATAAATGTTGCATTTTAAACCCTGGGTCTTCTCTGCAGTTATCGTGGGTCTCATGAGCGTGCTTTTCAGTCTCGTCTATTACTTCTTATATGTCTTATCTCGACGTAGTGCAGCCAAGATATCAGGGGCTGATCTAGAACTCGAGAAACAACCGGTCACCGATGTCAAGAAACCAATAATCGGTGATGGCATGAAGCCACAGGTGCCTGCGCAGAGATATTGAGTAACCAATAGCGACTGCGTCTTGGATTCGTCACTATTACTTCTATATCTTTTATTTCTTTCTTTTGTAAAATGGAGATTGAATTTTTTATTGGTGTAATAAATATCTGGCTTAAATGTAGTTGTGACAATCGGCAAAATTTCAGGTAATTCTGTACAACCTGAAAACTATTACACTATCTATTTATCGCACAACATGACTTAATTTATGATTTTAAGTCTTAAAAGTCTAGGAATTCAACAAAATCATAGCTTGGTATGATAATGAATCCGTCACAATCACGAACATATAAAACTATATCCTAGACGAATAACAAAGACGCGAACACGTGATAAATATCAATACTGGTTACGGAATAGTCTGATATGACAAAAATAAGACATAAGATATGTTTGCACTGCTATACCATAAAAATTTTACTTAAAACATCAAATTTTCCAAGTCTGCAGTAAACTACAACATTTTGCAGCAAAATACATCATTCTGCAGCATAAAACAGCAAATATCCGAAAAACCAAAAATAACTATTTTAGTTAAGAATACTAACGGGTGTTAAAAATAGTATAAAACCCGTATATAAATCCTGTTGTTTAAAGTTAAACAGCTTGTTCAGTAAAAACATGACAACAAAGCCGGTACCGGAACTGAACTCAAATGACAAATTTATTAGTCTAGAGAGCTAGATTAATTAACTGGACAATAAAAATTGTACTAGAACTATTATGAAAATAAAATTTTAAGGTATTTTACCCGGTACAAGACCCGAACCAAATTTATCAACCGAACAACAAAACAATAAGACAAGTAAGTTATTTTGGCATATTATCACATAACTTTAAAGTGTTGGGGCATTAGATTTTATAAAATATATATATATATATTTATATATATATATAAATGTTAATTTATAAAAGTTATATAGTTTTTGTATAAAAAATAACCAACCCCCCCCCCCCCCACACACACACACCCCTCACGGTTATATGGGTGAAAAACCCCATGCCACTTAATCACTAATGTTGTGTTAGCAAGATTATAAGCATGGTTAGTGTAGTATGTGTTGTAAGAACTAAAACACAACACCATAACCAAATCATAACCATTTCCTTTCATTCTCTCACTTCCAAACATAAACACACAACAACTTTCCTTTCATTTTTCCTCCTAAAAACCAGCCAAAGCATCATCAACCATACCTTCAACTTTTTTTAAAATCTAAACTCAAGAAATTGAAGCTTGTATGAAGATCCAAGGATAATCTAAAGTGTTTGCAAGGATTAGGAGGCACACTTGGAAGCTTTGGAACTCTTGATCAACACTTTTTCTTCATCTTTTTACCAACATTTTCATCATCCCTAGCCAAGTGCTAGTATAGTAGCTTCATAACTTAATCTTATACTTTATATTTCATAAAAATATACAAGATCATCTTAAAAGATATTTAAAAACTCACTTGAAAAACACTAATAAAACTATAATCACTAACATAATTATGTGGTTTTCTTGATGATTATGGATGATCTTGAAATTATTATTAACTAGTAAACTTGAATCTTGCATTTTATGTATAAAAAGATAATGTAAACACATGCATGTTTAGATTACCAAGATTTATTAATAAAAATTGTCATGAACATGATTTTATATGTTAAGATGATCATACAAATTATAGATTATTAAATAAAAATTGCGATTTAGAAATCTTGTTAAAAAGTGATAATAAAGTTTTCATTTTAAGAATGTTTTAAACTATAACAAGTTCATGACATTTCTGTTAATACATTAGTATGATGATGATTTGAGTTAGAAAAGTAATTTAAAACATGTTTATATAAACATGGGAAAACTTATATGTAAAAGGAAACTATGGCAAAATTTTTATAAAAATTAATCTTGATTAAGATGTGGTTAAACTAAAGATTTTGTGCTTAAAAGTGATTAGGAACTTTAATCTTGTTTAAACAAAAGTTTGAGTGAAAAACTTTAAGATATAATTACTTAAATTTTCTTAAACGAAAAAGGAGATAAAAATATATATGTTGAAATCACCAAATATGTGTACATATATTTTGTATAAAAATATGTATAAGTGTTCAACTTTTAACAAAATAATATATCGGACAATCCGGATAACTTGGACAATTCGAACAAAATAAAGTATATGGTATAAACGAAATAAACGACAAAGACGAAACGAATAAAATGGTCGACGCGAACATAACAGTCAAAACGAACAAATCAACCGTTACACTTTATATTTACTAGGACTGATAAAAATTTAACTTATATCTAGTAATTTTTACAAATAATTTTTTAATAAGTTATTGAATTACTAGTAAATATTTTAAAACTTGGATTAAGCCCAATTAAACAAATTGTTTAGGCTAGGCCCATTTTCACAAAATTATGTTGGGCTAAAACCATTTTTATAAAATATATGGACTAGCCCATTTATATAAAATAATTGGGCTAGGCCCACTTTTATAAAATTAACTTTGGGCTAAGTCTACTTTTATAAAATTTACATGGGCTAGACCCACTTATATAAATATAAAATTTGGGCCAAGCCCACTTTGATCAAAATAAATTGTACTAATCCATTTTTATAAAAACTAACTTTGGGCTAAGGCCACTTTTATAAAACTAAACTTGGGCTAATCCAATTTTATAAACTATTTTGGGCTAGGCCCAATCTTTCATTTTTAACTTGGGTTAGGCCCACTTTTACAAAATAATTGGGCTTAACCCACTTCAAATAAAATTAGGTTGGGCTAGGCCCACATACATGAAATAAATTGGGCTAGGCTCACTCATCTGAAACGAATTGGGCTAGGCCCACACATAGTAAGCAAATTAGGCTAGGCCCATACTTACAAAATCTATTGGGCTAGGCCCATATATAATAAACTTTTAGATTGAACTTGTACATTTAAATTATGGGCTAGACCCATTTACATGTAATCAATCTAGAATATATATATATATATATATATATATATATATATATATATATATATATATATGAAAGATATATATATGTATACTAACAAAGAAAAACCAACAAATACAAGTACGAAATTCAAGATAAAATATTTGTACGAAAAACGAACGAAAGCCTAAGTGTCTAATAGATTAGAACACTTGTAGGTCGAGAAACGAACGAAGTACCAGGAATCGAATAGAAATTTGCACGGAACGCAAATTAGTGAGTTCATGTTTCTCATTTTATTTAACGTTTTTTATGGTTTTCAAACGTACAGATATGTATACATGTTACATTTAGTGTAGCTGGGAAATGAAATAATTTAAATCACATGTGAATAAGGCTCAAGCACTGGAACCATTAACGAATAACAAGTACCGAGGAATAAGGGGATAGATCTATTGGGTTTGGGCGAGCCCCACTCTAGTACGACAATTATAACATATCGTATTAGAGTGCTTTTGTGTCTAAAACGAGTGTCTCGGACATAATAAATCGTCAAGGTTTGGTTGCCACTTTATTCGGCATACAGATTAGTGTCCTTGCAACACACTAATGATCTTACAAGTTTCATTAAGCTATATTAAACGAATTTATTATTTCAAATGTTTTTGAAGATTCATTTGATACGAAAATTTATAACATGAATTCACCGGCTTTTGTTGACGTCGTTTTCAAAACTAACATGTATTAAAGGAAACTAGTGGACAGCCTTCAGGGAAAAACATGTTCGGATGTTGTGAAGTCAAGATGTTATGTTTCATCCAGTGTTTTGTTATTATGTTTGTAAACTCGTGTTGAATTTTAAATAATGTTGTTAAACTTGTGGTTTGTTTCAAAATAAAAGTTTGTATGTAAATTATGTGTTAAATAAAAAGTATGGATGAACATCTTGTAACGTATTACAAATGTCGTTTACTTGGTTGAATGCAACGAATGCCGCTCTAGCCACACCTTGCGTACGCTTCCGCCACATCGAAAATCAGGGTGTGACATTAATTGTGTAAAATGTAACATTGTTTTATTTTTCTATGTGTAAGATTGTTTTATTTTTCTATGTGTAATATTGTTTTATATATCTATGTTGTAGAATTTTCTGACCAAATTTCAATCCACAAAAAAATTGCAAGAATACATATACATACTTGTATGCATGTGTATGGATAAAAAATACATTAATATACATATATGCATCAAACATTAATATATTTGCGTGCATCAAACAAAATACAAAAGAAAATGACGAATAATGTCTAGCCTGTGACAAAGATGATATAACAAAATAAATTTATATGTATGACCTAGGCAAGGGGAGTATTTCAGTATATTTAGTGTAAAGTAGAGTAGGGAAAATAGTTGCCATTCAAAAAAAGTGTATGTATATTAGTGCACAATTCATAAAAATAGGCGAATCTATTGATCAGTTATATTTAAACATAATGGAAAACATAAATAAAATACCTGTGACGGCAGACAGGCCAGCAGAGAATCCAGTCAGAGACGCAGCCATGGGGTTCGACATATTTGTCAGTATGATCTGGTTCCTCCTTAGGGTGTAAGATTATGATGGTAAGAACCGAACTAGGGATGAATTCGGTTTAGGTTATGAAGAGAGAGGTGGGTGGCGACTTTGATGATAATGATGTTATTGTAATTGTCTAACCCTAAACCTCTCTAATCATCTCCTTATATATACACCCAGAAGGAAACCCTGATTAGTTAATAAGGGTAATATGGTCCATCAACAATTACCAACTAATATATAATATGATTAATATATTTTGATCTAATATAATATAAATGATTATAATGGCTACATGATTAAATATTACAAATAATATATTTAATCTTACATTCTCCCACTTAGCCGAGTAATCATTTATCATGAGTATTAGAATAAGCCTGATCAGGAGTTAACACTCATTTTAGCTTTAAACCAAGAACCATAGCAGAGAAATACAGTCGTTGAATCATCATTCGACTCAGGACCCTCATTAGTCATACTACAGCCTCAATTTAAAACCTAACAGTTATGATCAAGTATATGCAAACAAGCCCTTTAGCGTTTGAGTTGTATTTATATTTGTCTGTATGTCATTACACCGGCAGAACATATGTTAGAGACATACAAGATCAAACTGAGGAAATTTCATTAATTAAAACATAAGTAAGTACAATATGCTATTAAATAAGGTCTTTAGTAAATCCCATATTCGAAACATGTTATTTGAAAACTTTAGGTGGGAGACCTTTAGTCATCGGATCCGCAAGCATATTTTTAGTACTAATATACTCAATACAAAGATTATTTTCCTCAGCTCGTTCACGTACGAACAAGTACTTTATATCAACATATAAACCAGCTCCAGTCAAACTGTTACTGTTCGAGAAATTAACGGCACCTGAGTAATCACAGTAAAGCTTCAATAGTCTAGAAATGGAATTAACGATTTTGAGTCCAGTGATCAGATTTCTGAGCAACATTCCATGACAGGTTGCGTTATAAATAGCAATGTATTACGCCATCATTGTGGAAGTTGTAGTTAACTGTTGTTTATGACTCTTCCATGAGATAGGTCCGCCTGCTAACATAAAGATATAGCCCGAAGTGGATTTCTTGTCATCTTTACAGTTGGCAAACTCAGAATCAGAATAGCCTACCACTTCTAAATTATCACTTCTTCTATAAGTCAGTTTATAGTCTTTCGTCCTTGCAAATATCTAAGTACTTTCTTAGCTGCTTTCCAGTGATCTAAGCCAGGATTAGTCTGATAACGGCCTAGCACTCCAGCAATATAAGTGATATCTAGGCGAGTACAGACTTGAGCATACATGAGGCTCCCGACTACTGACGCGTAAGGTATCTGGCTCATTTGCTCCTTTTCAGCCTCTGTTGTCGGACATTGGAATGAACCGAAAACATCTCCCTTAACTACTGGAGCGACTGAGGGTTTGCACTGTTGCATGTTATAACGTGTAAGGACACGATCTATGTAAGCCTTTTGAGACAATCCTAAGATCCCTTTGTGTCTGTCTCGGTGAATTTTGATGCCAATGACGTAAGAAGCATCTCCGAGATCCTTCATCTCGAAGTTATGCGAGAGTAATCCCTTTGACTCATGCAACATGTCTAAACTATTACTTGCCAATAGAATATCATCTATGTAAAGGACAAGTATAGTAAAGTTGTCCCCACTCATCTTGAGCTAGGTGCATTGATCCACTTGATTCTTTATAAAACCTTGCCTCTTCATGACTTCATCAAACATAAGGTATCATTGACATGATACTTGTTTTAACCCGTAAATAGATTTCTTCAACTTACAGACCAGATGCTCCTGACCTTCAGGTTTAAAGCCTTCAGGTTGTTTCATGTAAACATCTGCGTCTAGTGTAGCGCCTCGCTTTTTCGTACTTTCCTTAATTAGAAAGTGTAATCGTATTTCTATTTATGGAAACTTGTATTCGTATCACATTCGTATTTCATTTCCCAATCTTATAATACAAGACTTTGATCGTAATAAAATTCATACCTGATACATACTTGTCTTACATGCATTTAAGTGTTAAATACGTGTTTACATATAAACTGATACTTGTTATACGTGCAAATACTCATACATTCATACTTGATACCTAAAATATATTTACATATACATTATACACTTGAAAACATGCGAAAATATCAAGTTTTACCATGAAATGAAAGATAAACTAAGTTCAAGGACTAAAAATAGCATAATCCGGAGAAAGTGGTTTCTTGCCCATGGATTGGTCCATCTTCTGTTTGTTGCATTAAATGCACCCAACTAACAACCCCCAACCCCATCTATAAATACCCACCTCATCCCACTCTCATTTCACACCTCAAACACTTCTTCTCTTCTCTCTAAAGCTCTCTCTATCTAAAGGTTCAAAGGCCTTCAAAAGATAGTTTGGTGTTCCTCCAACCCTCCAAACCCTTCGCGAAGTAACAAGTGAAAGCTTGCAAACCGTGAATACACTTGACCCATTTCCCTTTTTTCACAATTTGGGTTGTAACATGTTAACTTACAAAAATACACGGAAACACACACTACATGCTTTATACACTCGATCCAATCATACATGCTTATTGTTATGCTTAGGTTCATGCTAAATTCATACATGCTTCTTGTCATTAACTTGGCTAGCCCCAACTTAACATATATAACGCTATATTAGTAGCAGACCACCCGTCGGGGTAATGTTAAGCTTTAAGCTTATTCATTCCTAATTCATACTTTAGTCTCGTTACTTCGTGTGACGAGGGCACATTCATTCTTGAGGACACTTGGGTTTAACAATTAGTATTGCATGCTAGCCTACCTTGTATACAATTGCCATGTGGATTTGAGTAAACTCTTTTATACTTATGCTATATACTTAAACTTGTGTACTCGCCAATACTTTTGTATTGAACTATACTTTTAACATGTTACAGGTTGATGATGATGCTTATGACAAATCTAGTAGGGATGACATAGAAACGCACCTAGAATGTTAGGCTTTCATGTTGTAATTTTGTTGAAATTATTGTATTTTGATTTCTGTTGTAATTGACAATTTGATATATGAAATGAACGAGTTTTTATTTAAATATTGTCGCGAATAGTGTTATGATGCATTGAGCAATCTATTTCGTCTCACTCTGATGTTTCCGCCATCAGTTGGGGTGTGACATCTAGTCTTCGTTAAGGAAAGCAGTTTTAACGTCCATCTAATGCAGCTCTAAATCAAAATGTGCTACTAGGGCCATAACGATCCTTAATGAATCTTTACGAGAGATAGATGAAAACGTCTCTTGATAATCAATTCCCTCTTTCTGAGTGTAGCCCTTTGCAACCAATCTCGCTTTATAGCATTCAACATTCCCATTCGGATCTAGTTTTGTTTTGAATACCCATTTACATCCTACAGGTTTGACACCGTTGGGTAATTCTACCAAATCCCAAACGTCATTTTTCTTCAAGGATTCAAACTCATCATTCATTGCTTTATTCCATTCAGAAGACTGATCACTGCTAATGGCTTCATTATAAGAGATAGGATCATTGAGCTTTGCGGCATCCATTTCAGTCAGGTAGGCAACATAATCATCCCAATTAGTGGGCCTTCATTGCCTGGATGACCTCCTGAGTTGATTATCGGGTTCAGCGGTGTCTTGGTTTTGAGCGTTTGATGTGCCTTCGTTATGAGGTATAATGGGTTCTGGTTGTGGAGGTAAATTTGGAGTTGGTGCAGTAGCTTCAGGTGGAGTTGTTGCATTGGGTACAAGAGGAGTAAACGGAGTAATGGTAAGCGACGACTCTCTCTCCCCCACGTCTTGTACTTCTTGCAATTCTTCGTAAGGGTTGGTACTGCTCCCACTGACCATAAAATCCTCTAGGAACGCGGCACGCTTGGTATCAATAATATGGGTGACATGGGAAGGACAATAGAAACGATAATCTTAGAGTGATCAGGATACCCGATAAAGAAGTAGGTAATTGTTTTAGGGTCAAGTTTCTTTAGGAAAGGATTGTAAAGTTTCACTTCAGCAATACAGCCCCATACTTTCATATATTTAAGACTCGGTTTCATTCTTGTCTTAAGTTCATAAGGAGTTTTAGGGACAGACTTAGAAGGAACTCTATTGAGTATATGAACTGTCACACCCCGACCCGCAGCGGAAATAAGAGTCGGGGCATAATTGGGTTATCACCAAAGCACATGACATTTACTATTATGTTTCATAATTAAATGAAGTCAAAGTTACATTTCTCAAACCTTCAAACATGTTCATTCATTACAAAGGAAAATAACCAAACATAATAATCCAACCACTAAATCATTTTATTTCTTCTAATCCAGGTCCTACGTGTTCCTAGCTGCTGCTGGTTCACCTGTATCATGTGTAAAATGGGAGGTTTTTGGGTCAACATAAGTTGGCGAGTGAACCTTATAGATAAACATTTAGTAATGATTTTCTGGTTAGTTTATCAATAAAAGTATTGTGCATAATCATAAAAGAGCATATGTATGAAAATCAAGCAATGGCAACATCGGTTACAATTATAACATACATTAACAATTGATAACATACATGAACATACCAACATCATTAACATAAATGAACTGTGAGATCAAGGCTCAATCAAACGGAGCCGATCGTATTGCATGAACTGAAAATGTAAATAAATCTGTGTACTCAAGGCTCAATCAAACGGAGCCGAGCGTATTGCATGAACTGGAAATGAGAATAAATCTGTGTACTCAAGGCTCAATCAAACGGAGTCGAGCGTATTGCATGTACTGAAATGAGAATAAATGACCGATCAAGGCTCAATCAAACGGAGCCGATCGTGCGGGCACGCCCTGATCAACCGCATAATAAAATGGGGATCAAACTCAACCTCGAGGGATGGGGAGCTACGGCCTCAGCAATTGCATGTACTGAAATAATAACTTGCAAACAATACTAACTACTTAACAGCAACAACTAACACACATGTCATGATATGATATATGCACAATAACTTAGTTATAGTAAGTAAATGAACAAGACACATGATACACCCCAAAAATGTGATTAAAACGGGGAATTTGAAGGGTTCACTCACTTTGGGTGCGTTGGATTTGAGTTGGTGAGATGCGCACGATTTAGACGAAGCGTGTTAACGAGGAATCACTGACCTAAATAATAATGGGAAAAATATATTAAACGGATGGATTTTATTAAAGGTTTTTAATGGGATTTTTAGATATATTTTTGTGAGTTTATGGCTATTTTCAATCCTTAAAAATGTTATTTTTAAGTATTTTTAATTGATTTTTAATTTAAATAAAACAAATAATTATTTTAAAAAAAATAATATTTTTTTACTGTTTGACCGTTGACCGTTGACCGGTTCGGTCAGCGGTAATTCTTGCGCCGAGCGGGATTCGAACCGGTGACCTTCCGTTCACGCGCACGTAGCTCTACCAACTGAGCTACGTGACTAACCCGTTAGAAACCTAGTTTTAATTATATTAATACACTTATTCGAATTTACCGAAAATTCCTTTATTTTACAAAACGTTTTATTCTCATTGAACCGGTGTTTGTGTCGGGACTCGATCGCGTGACGTGCAGTTTGTGTTGCACACAGTCCACCGCTGGACTGTGTGTCTAACCCGGTTATATTCTCGAATTATATTATACTTAACAACTACTCAATCTAACCCGGTTAGTTTTATGAATAAAAAGGGAATGTTATTACGCAGTGTGTGTAGTAAGGATCGAACTCGGGACTCGTATATAAACTTTGCACACAGTCCACCGCTGGACTGTGTGTCTAACCCGTTAATTATCCGAGTTTTATTTATTCTTATCCCGTTTTTAGATTCGTCTTCTTCATTACGATTACCGGTTTTTACTCAGACAACTGATTCATGGTTCTACTACTTAAATATCATGCCTACTAGTTTGAATGAACAAACCGAACAGTTTGGGGAAAAGAAATACCGGACAGGTCGTCTTCTTCAGGAAGTCCGGCGAGAACAGGCAACTCTGTTTTTGAAACTTCGGCTGAGAGGGGCTAATCAACAGAATTAAAGAATTAGATTTGAAATTGAACCAGAGTACATGGATTATTAGCACAATTGAATGTGCTTACCGTCAACTAGCGTGGTTCCGGCAAACTCCAGAATTTCTCCGGCGAAACCAGAAATCCAGCAAAGTCTTCTGTGACTGACTTTGAGTGACGGAATAATGTTAGTAGTGCCCTAACAATAGATTGAAACAGCAAGAGAGTAAAATCTTACTGGTTTGAGTTGAACACGGTTTTCCGGCGAGAGTTGCAGAGAATTCCGGCGACAATTTTCTTGTGCTCAAAAGACTTGAAAACGCGACGAAAAGGGTTTGGAGTGTATTGGAGACAGTTCTGAATCGTATATATGATTGGAATCAGAATTATTTGAAACTTGAATGTCTTTCGGTTTCAAAACCCCAAACTTGAAGTTCATTCAATCTGAACTTTAATTAGAAACCGATATGCGTCGGTTATAAGTTAACTAAACGAACGAAAACTGATTTGGCGATTTGGCTTACCAATTTCCGTTATTCAGATATCATCAACCGTTAATCCGAGTTTGCGTATAAAATTTAATTGTTTTCATAATACTAACAGAAAACAATTGGTGGCGGAGTGGTTTGGAGACGGAAAGATAAATCGTTGGAGGCAGTTGACCCGGGTTCGAGTCCGGTCAGCTCCAACTATTTTTTTATTTATTTTATTTTAACTTTTTATCAAATATAATTTTTATAGTTTAGTTTATATATTAATTATGTAACGTTTAAACTCAAAATACTCATAAATACTTAATGAAATTTCGTAACTTGGTATTTGATTACAAAACGGAGCGGGTTTTGGAGACCCGATTTATACAAATGTTACAGTATCCCCTACTTTTAGGAATTTCGTCCCGAAATTCAAACAGTTGAAGTAGTAGGGAAAAGATGAGGGTATTTTTCACGCATTGAGTCTTCACGTTCCCAAGTAAACTCAGGTCCCCGTTTTGACTCCCAGCGTACCCTAACAATAGGAATGCGACTTCGACGTAGACGCTTCTCTCCATAGTCCATAATCTCTACTGGCCTTTCGATAAAATGCATGGATTCATCAATATGAATATCCTCCAGTGGAATATGAAGATTCTCATCAGCGAGGCACTTCTTCAAGTTCGACACGTGGAATGTGGGATGAATTCTGTCGAGTTCTTCCGGTAGGTCAAGCTTGTAAGCTACAGGACCTACTCTTTCGAGTATCTTGAAAGGTCCTACGTAACGTGGTGCTAGCTTTCCCTTTTGACCAAAACGAACTACTCCCTTCCACGGTGACACTTTTAAAAGCACATGATCACCAACGCTAAACTCCAAGGGCTTTCGTCGTTTATCTGCGTAACTCTTTTGACGACTTTGAGCCGCTAGAAGATTGTTTCGGATTTGATGAATCTTATCTGTTGTTTCTTGGATTAATTCCGGACCAGTAATTTGAGCTTCCCCAATTTCGTGCCAACAAACAGGAGATCGACACTTTCGACCATATAAAGCTTCAAAAGGTGCCATGCCGATGCTAGAATGATAACTGTTGTTGTACGAAAATTCGACTAATGGTAGGTGGGCGTCCCAATTTCCCTTGAAGTCTATGACACATGCTCTAAGCATATCCTCAAGGGTTTGAATGGTGCGCTCAGACTGTCCATCAGTGTGGGGATGATAGGCGGTACTGAGATCTAGTCGAGTGCCCATAGCGGATTGTACTGCCTGCCATGTCCGTGAGGTGAAACGACCATCACGATCAGAAATAATACTTAATGGAACTCCATGACGGCTGACGATTTCGCTGATATAAATACGAGCAAGCTTTTCGTTCTTGAAATCTTCTCGAATAGGAATAAAGTGAGCTGATTTTGTGAGTCGGTCTATAATCACCCATATAGTGTCATACCCACTAGAAGTGCGAGGAAACCCGGTAATGAAATCCATGGTTATATTTTCCCACTTCCAGACAGGTATTTCTGGTTGGACCAGAAGTCCTGAGGGTCTTTGGTGTTCAGCCTTTACTTTAGAACAAGTGAGACACTTGGAAACAAAAACGGCAATATCTTTCTTCATTCCAGGCCACCAATAGGTGTACCATAGGTCTTGATACATCTTATCGGCTCCTGGGTGTATAGAATATCGCGACTTATGGGCTTCATGCATGAGTGTTTCACGAAGATTGATATGGTTAGGAATCCATATACGATCTAGGTAATACAAAATACCATCAGATTTAGTTTCCAGCTTTAGCTCGGCTCCACAGGACATCTCCTTTTGTACATCTTCCTCTGTTATTGAAACGTGTTGAGCTTCTCGAATTTGATCCTTAATTTTGGTTATAATTTGCGAACATAGAATATGAATGGAGTTCGCATAACCCTTTCGACTAAGTGCATCAGCCACCACATTTGCTTTACCAGGGTGGTATTTGATTTCACAGTCGTAATCATTTAGAAGTTCGACCCATCTTCGTTGCCTCATATTTAACTCTTTCTGATTGAAGATATGTTGAAGACTCTTGTGGTCAGTGTATATTTCACACTTCGTACCATAAAGATAATGTCTCCATATCTTAAGAGCGAATACAACGGCTCCAAGTTCAAGGTCATGAGTGGTGTAGTTCTTCTCGTGTGTCTTGAGTTGCCTTGAGGCATAAGCTATGACTTTTCCTCTTTGCATGAGAACGCAACCTAACCCTTGTCCTGACGCGTCACAATAGACTACAAAATCATCACAACCTTCAGGAAGAGTGAGGATTGGTGCATCACAAAGTCTTTGCTTGAGGGTTTGAAAAGCTTCTTCTTGCTTGGGCCCCCATACAAATGGTTTCCCCTTATGGGTTAAAGCCGTGAGTGGCACCGCAATGCGAGAGAAGTTGGAAATGAATCGACGATAGTAACCAGCAAGTCCAAGAAAAGACCTTACTTCAGTTGGCGTACGTGGAGCTTGCCACTCTTGAACTGCTTTGATCTTTGATGGGTCCACATGTATTCCTTTGTCATTGACTACATGCCCAAGAAATTGCACCTCTTTTAACCAGAATTCACATTTAGAGAACTTGGCATAAAGCTTTTCCTTTTCTAGAAGTGCAAGAACAAGTCGCAGATGACGCTCATGATCAGCTTTAGATTTTGAATAGATAAGAATATCGTCAATGAACACAATAACAAATCGATCAAGGTAAGGTTTGCAGACTCTATTCATTAGGTCCATGAAAACAGCTGGTGCGTTGGTTAATCCAAACGGCATAACCATGAATTCATAGTGACCATATCGAGTTCGAAAAGCAGTTTTAGGGACGTCTTCTTCATGCACCCTAAGCTGATGATAGCCCGATCGAAGGTCGATTTTCGAAAAGCAACTGGCACCTTGTAGTTTGTCTAGGAGGTCATCTATACGAGGTAAAGGATATCGATTTTTGATAGTTAACTTGTTGAGCTCTCTGTAATCGATGCACATGCGAAAAGATCCATCCTTCTTCTTTACAAAAAGTACAGGTGCACCCCAAGGCGATGAGCTGGGGCGTATAAATCCCTTGTCAGTCAACTCTTGCAATTGACTGGCTAGCTCTTGCATTTCAGAGGGGGCTAACCTATATGGAGATTTTGCCACTGGTGTAGCACCAGGTATAAGATCGATACGAAATTCGACATCTCTGATTGGAGGAAGTCCTGAAATGTCGTCAGGGAAAACTTGTGGAAAATCTTTTACAACAGGAATATCTTCAAGTTTCTTTTCTGCGGTTCCCTTCTTGATGATATGGGCTAAAAACGCGTCATAATTCTTGCGAAGGTATTTTTGAGCTTGAAGGCAAGACATTAAGTTGAGTCCCTTCGCCGTGGTTTCTCCAATAATTCGAAGAGTCTGACCGTTTGAAAGAGGAATACGAATAAATTTCTCACGACATACAACTTCCGCATTATGCTGACTGAGCCAATCCATTCCAACTATGATGTCGAAACTTCCCAGCTTCATAGGAATAAGATCGACTGAGAAATCGTGGTCGTTTAGGGTGAGCGTACAGTTGCGTAAAATAAAGTCTAACGAAACTGGTTTTCCATCTGCAACTTCCACTGTTATGGATTCCGCGAGCTTATCTCGATTTTTACTTAAGATAGGTTCAAACTCTAATGACACGAAACTTCTATCCGCACCAGTATCAAATAACATAGAGGCATATCTACCATTTATAAGAAACGTACCGTTGACCACATTGCCGTCAGCCCTGGCCTGGTTTGCGTTAATATTGAAAGCCCTTCCTCTAGCAGGTGGAGGAGCTTGGTTTGCTTGGTTCACAGGGTTGGCTTGGGCCTGAGCATGAATAATATTGACTAGTCTTGGACATGAGTTCCTGAAATGACTTGGATCTCCACAATTGAAACATGCCCGCATAGGTTGGCCCATAGGGTAGTTGGGTTGATAGTATGTTTGGGCTAAATGTTGAGTGGGTGGAAATGGTTGTTGTTGTTGGGCTTGACCCATAAATTGTTGGTGGGTTTGGGTTATAGGTTGGTGGCGGTTTGTTCGTTGAGTTGCGCGGCAGTGTTGTACAATGTGTCCAGCGCGACCGCAGCTGGTACAGTACTGGCAAGGATAGACAGGGGAGTGGTGATACTGACAACGGTTACATTTTGGTAGTGGTCCTGTGTATGGTCTTTTGTGTGGCGCGGGTGGAGGAGTGGCTTGAGTGATGGGTGCAGCAGGAACAGGGGTGTTGGTGTGGGTGACTGCAAAGTTCCTGTTGTTATGCTTCCTCTTGTTAGCAAATTTAGAGGAAGGAGTGTGGTGGTTTGAGGTTTGTCCCTCAGCAGGGGCTTTCTTCTTTTCTTCCTTGAACTTCCCATTGCGAATTCGGTTTTCGGTCAGTTCTGTCGCCAATTCCATGGCAGCTTCTAGTGTTACCGGTGAAACGCTGAGGACCGAATCCTGGATTTTCGAGGGAAGTCCTCGAATGTAATGTTCGATCAGACGGTAGGTTGGAGTGAATAAGTTTGGTACCATCTGGTTCAACTCCAAGAACCGTTTGTTGTAAGTAGAGTGATCACCATCTTTTTGCTTCAGGGCATGAAATTCATCTTCCAATTTCTTAATCTCACTCCTAGGACAGAATCGCCTAGTCATGATCTCCCTTAACTCCTCCCAAGTTAAGGCCATCGCATCTTCCGTTCCCCTCTTTCCCTTCTCGGTATTCCACCAAGTGAGAGCTACACCAAGTAGTCTCCCGGTGGCATAACGAACTTTGCGATCCTCCGGACAATCGCAGTTTAAGAAAACGTTTTCCATCTCCTCGAACCAACGCTGTGGAGCAGTGACTCCCTCAGTCCCTTCGAATTTTGGGGGATCGCAAGACTTAAAATGTTTGTAGGTGCATTTGCTGGTAGGAGGGTCGTTGATGATCTGGTCCTGTTGTTGAGGAGGGTTAGTAGGATTTGCAGTAAGAGCTTGTTGTACTTGTACTACGATGTCAGGTAATATCGTGGCCATTTGGTTGGCGATATGAGTGGCCAATCGCTCCTGAGACTTTTCCGATTTCCTACTCCTTCGATGCGATCTATACGACATCTACAGGATCATAAAATGAGAAGATTGTGAGTTTATGGTATCTTTTAGGTGTCATGTGTCTTTTAAAAAAAATGAAAATAATATAAATATCAATAATGCAACTACATCCGAAGGATGTCTTGGGTTCGCTCATGTTGGGCCTCAAATGTCCCCCATACCTTCACCTATATAGTCATGTGGGCCCCCATGGCTATTGGTTTGGTAGGATTCACATTAGTATTGGCAATTTAACACTCGCATCCCCCGAATGCTAACCACAAAATATGTCCATGAGATGTTTGGTCGGAACGTGTCCAGGTGTAGACACAATGACAACTCAAAGTGGGATTAGCTCTCACGACGTTTGGTATAGCATGCTTTGGCCTAATAGGTATTTCGTACTCTCATCGTTGGTCCCCAGGTAGGCAAACTGGTCCTTTATTTTGGATTTATACGAATGCCAGCCTAGACAGGACGTCCCGACTACCGGTACTAGTACCCTTCCAGTTACTACATGCCCGTCATGAGAACTCACTTTGATGAGATTTGAAAACACGAAAATCGTTGTAAAATCAATCATGATGTGGTGTGTGCTTGCATGGATGTGATGTATTATGATCATACGATTTCATGATAGGCATTACTTGATAATACATACTTATGAACATGCTTGAACAATATCAAATGTAACATTTTAACATAAACATATAAACATCATGAAATTTGGCATATAACACACAAAATTCTTATAAGTTTCTAATCGACTATAGTATAGGCTCTAAGGGTCTAATAACCTATCCTATATCCCTATAATCATGGCTCTGATACCAATCTGTCACACCCCGACCCGCAGCGGAAATAAGAGTCGGGGCATAATTGGGTTATCACCAAAGCACATGACATTTACTATTATGTTTCATAATTAAATGAAGTCAAAGTTACATTTCTCAAACCTTCAAACATGTTCATTCATTACAAAGGAAAATAACCAAACATAATAATCCAACCACTAAATCATTTTATTTCTTCTAATCCAGGTCCTACGTGTTCCTAGCTGCTGCTGGTTCACCTGTATCATGTGTAAAATGGGAGGTTTTTGGGTCAACATAAGTTGGCGAGTGAACCTTATAGATAAACATTTAGTAATGATTTTCTGGTTAGTTTATCAATAAAAGTATTGTGCATAATCATAAAAGAGCATATGTATGAAAATCAAGCAATGGCAACATCGGTTACAATTATAACATACATTAACAATTGATAACATACATGAACATACCAACATCATTAACATAAATGAACTGTGAGATCAAGGCTCAATCAAACGGAGCCGATCGTATTGCATGAACTGAAAATGTAAATAAATCTGTGTACTCAAGGCTCAATCAAACGGAGCCGAGCGTATTGCATGAACTGGAAATGAGAATAAATCTGTGTACTCAAGGCTCAATCAAACGGAGTCGAGCGTATTGCATGTACTGAAATGAGAATAAATGACCGATCAAGGCTCAATCAAACGGAGCCGATCGTGCGGGCACGCCCTGATCAACCGCATAATAAAATGGGGATCAAACTCAACCTCGAGGGATGGGGAGCTACGGCCTCAGCAATTGCATGTACTGAAATAATAACTTGCAAACAATACTAACTACTTAACAGCAACAACTAACACACATGTCATGATATGATATATGCACAATAACTTAGTTATAGTAAGTAAATGAACAAGACACATGATACACCCCAAAAATGTGATTAAAACGGGGAATTTGAAGGGTTCACTCACTTTGGGTGCGTTGGATTTGAGTTGGTGAGATGCGCACGATTTAGACGAAGCGTGTTAACGAGGAATCACTGACCTAAATAATAATGGGAAAAATATATTAAACGGATGGATTTTATTAAAGGTTTTTAATGGGATTTTTAGATATATTTTTGTGAGTTTATGGCTATTTTCAATCCTTAAAAATGTTATTTTTAAGTATTTTTAATTGATTTTTAATTTAAATAAAACAAATAATTATTTAAAAAAAAAAATATTTTTTTTCTGTTTGACCGTTGACCGTTGACCGGTTCGGTCAGCGGTAATTCTTGCGCCGAGCGGGATTCGAACCGGTGACCTTCCGTTCACGCGCACGTAGCTCTACCAACTGAGCTACGTGACTAACCCGTTAGAAACCTAGTTTTAATTATATTAATACACTTATTCGAATTTACCGAAAATTCCTTTATTTTACAAAACGTTTTATTCTCATTGAACCGGTGTTTGTGTCGGGACTCGATCGCGTGACGTGCAGTTTGTGTTGCACACAGTCCACCGCTGGACTGTGTGTCTAACCCGGTTATATTCTCGAATTATATTATACTTAACAACTACTCAATCTAACCCGGTTAGTTTTATGAATAAAAAGGGAATGTTATTACGCAGTGTGTGTGTAGTAAGGATCGAACTCGGGACTCGTATATAAACTTTGCACACAGTCCACCGCTGGACTGTGTGTCTAACCCGTTAATTATCTGAGTTTTATTTATTCTTATCCCGTTTTTAGATTCGTCTTCTTCATTACGATTACCGGTTTTTACTCAGACAACTGATTCATGGTTCTACTACTTAAATATCATGCCTACTAGTTTGAATGAACAAACCGAACAGTTTGGGGAAAAGAAATACCGGACAGGTCGTCTTCTTCAGGAAGTCCGGCGAGAACAGGCAACTCTGTTTTTGAAACTTCGGCTGAGAGGGGCTAATCAACAGAATTAAAGAATTAGATTTGAAATTGAACCAGAGTACATGGATTATTAGCACAATTGAATGTGCTTACCGTCAACTAGCGTGGTTCCGGCAAACTCCAGAATTTCTCCGGCGAAACCAGAAATCCAGCAAAGTCTTCTGTGACTGACTTTGAGTGACGGAATAATGTTAGTAGTGCCCTAACAATAGATTGAAACAGCAAGAGAGTAAAATCTTACTGGTTTGAGTTGAACACGGTTTTCCGGCGAGAGTTGCAGAGAATTCCGGCGACAATTTTCTTGTGCTCAAAAGACTTGAAAACGCGACGAAAAGGGTTTGGAGTGTATTGGAGACAGTTCTGAATCGTATATATGATTGGAATCAGAATTATTTGAAACTTGAATGTCTTTCGGTTTCAAAACCCCAAACTTGAAGTTCATTCAATCTGAACTTTAATTAGAAACCGATATGCGTCGGTTATAAGTTAACTAAACGAACGAAAACTGATTTGGCGATTTGGCTTACCAATTTCCGTTATTCAGATATCATCAACCGTTAATCCGAGTTTGCGTATAAAATTTAATTGTTTTCATAATACTAACAGAAAACAATTGGTGGCGGAGTGGTTTGGAGACGGAAAGATAAATCGTTGGAGGCAGTTGACCCGGGTTCGAGTCCGGTCAGCTCCAACTATTTTTTTATTTATTTTATTTTAACTTTTTATCAAATATAATTTTTATAGTTTAGTTTATATATTAATTATGTAACGTTTAAACTCAAAATACTCATAAATACTTAATGAAATTTCGTAACTTGGTATTTGATTACAAAACGGAGCGGGTTTTGGAGACCCGATTTATACAAATGTTACATGAACAGCTGCTTTTAATGCTTTAGTCCAGAGGAATAATGGTAAATTAGTGTTGGCTAACATACTGCGGACCATGTTCATAAGGGTACGATTTATTCGTTCAGCGACACCATTCTGCTGAGGTGTACCTGGCATAGTGTATTGGTTTATAAACCCCTGGCCCTTACAAAACTCATAAAATGGACCAGGAACTTGACCCACATCAGTATGTCTTCTGTAATATTCACCGCCTCTATCTGATCTCACAACTTTAATTTTACGATCTAGTTGTTTTTCAACTTCAGTTTTATAATCTTTAAAAGTTGTAAGAGATTCAGATTTTTCCTTAATGAGATACAAGTACATCTAATGAGAATAATCATCAATGAAAGTGATAAATGAAGTACGTCCTGTTATGCCAGCGATTTGGTAAGGCCACTAATGTTAGTATGAATGAGTTTAATAAATTAGAGCTCCTAGTGGCACCTTTCTTATTCGCTAATGTCATTTTACCTTTAAGACATTTGACACATGCTCCAAATCAGTAAAATCGAGAGGAGGTAAGACTTCATCCTTTACGAGTCGAATTAATTGTTCTCTTAAGATGTGGCCTAAACGTTGATGCCACAACATGGATGAAGTCTCTAAGTCTCGATTTTGTTTCATCTTTGTGAGTGATTCATTAATATTATATAATAACAAAGATTTGGAAAAGTCATCATCTAGTTCTAATCTATAGAGACCACCATCCAGAATGCCGGTACCATAAACCACAGAATCATAGAGAATAGAGAGTTTGCGATGACCATGAGTAATATCAAAACTGTCTATGTCTAACTTTGGTCCTGATACAAGGTTCTGAGTTACCTCAGGAACATATAAGGTATCATAAAATTTAATGCATAAACTAGTTTTCATAAATAATTGTAAAGATCCTATGGCCCTCACTTCTAATTCTCTATCATCCCCCACTTTAAGTGTTCTTTGGTTTCTTCCCAGCCTCCGGATTGTAAGGAATCCCTTAGTAGAGTTAGTGACATGAATCATAGCACCAGAATCAAACCACCAAGAATTAGCAGGAACATTAATATTATAGGACTCAAGTATCATGAAAAAATCATTACCTTTCTTAGCCAGCCACTCCTTAAAGTCAGATCATTCTTTTTGCTTATGTCCTGTCTTTTTACAAAACTTGCAGTAGGGTTTGCCCAAGGAGTTCTTAGAGCTGGAAGGCGCACTTGTATTAGGATTGGGCTTTTGGACTTTAGAAACATCCTTCCTTGGATAAGTGTTCTTCCTCTTCTTAGAGCTGGAGGTAGTAAAGTGCGCAACATCAGTAGTTTGATCCATCCTCATACGTTCCTCCTCCTGCACACACATGGCGATCAGCTCACTCATCGACCGTTTCTCTTTCTAAGTGTTGTAATTGATCTTGAATGCTTCATAGGATGAAGGAAGCGAAGCCATGATGAAATGAACAAGAAAACCATCACTAATCGCCATGTCTAATCCCTTGAGCTTATGGGCCATGTCGTTCATCATCATGATGTGTTCACGGATGCCGCTCCTCCCATCATACTTAGTAGTCACCAGCTTGAGGATTACAGTATTAGCGTGTGCTTTAAACGTTCCCTTGAACTGCACCTCCACAGAAGCCAAGTAGGTTATAGCATCTTCAGAATCAGGAATGGCTCCTCGAATTGCATTGCTTATGCACTGCTTCATGAACATGAGAGACATGTGGTTACACCTTGTCCATTTTTCATGAGCCAGCTGCTCAGCAGCGGTACTCTGAGGAGTAAGGTCTTCAGAGTAAGCATAAGAGAGTCTTTCCATGTAGCAAAGTTATCACCAGTTAATGGTGGAATCCCGCAATTGGGCGCTGATAGTGGAAATAATATGAGCAAAATTATGATACTAAGAAAAGAAGTCTTAATGTGATCTAAGGGCAAGTTACACTAAGGCAGGCATAAGTAATGGCCATTTTAATTATGAAGTTGTGATATTGTCTATTACTAACATCAAAATAATAGACTTAGTTAAAATTCTACTTAAATGAAGACAAATCAGCTTTGGCCAAAAGTGAAATCATCTAAGAATGTGTGCAAAGTAATTATTACAAATCAGTTTTGGCCAGAAATGAGACAACCACTTTAATTATGCACTTGTTAAGTATGCTAGACATGAATGAATTAGATCAGCTTTGGCCATAAATAAAACATTCATGTTTATAATGCATAATTAACATAGCCTCTTATAATACTTGAACAATAAATAGATGCATCAAGTCACCTTTGGGCAGAAGTGATACATCAGAAACTCACTCAAGTTAAGCTATTTGGTTTTGCAAAAAAGTTATCTTACTATAATTAATTAAGTGTTTACAAAACCATTTATTTAATAGCAAACCCCCTGTTAGCGCAGTGAGTTCGCTGAGGGGTGCAGGGGAACAGCGTGTCCCTGCACGGGGTTCCGGGCGGAGCCTTGAGCTGAAATTTAGTTCACAATAATAGCCTAATTTAGTAATGAGATTTCGGATAAAATCTTGGATTTCAGATGAGTTTCGGATTAGTCCGAGATAGGCATCTCGGATGAGTTTCGGATTAGTCCGAGATGGGCATCTCGGATGAGACTCAAAATTAGTCCGAGATAGGCATCTCGGATAAGACTCAAAATTAGTCCGAGATAGGCATCTCGGATGAGTCTTGAATTAGTCCGAGATGGTCATCTCGGATAAGTTTCGGATTAGTCCAAGTTGGTCATCTCGGATGAGACTCTGATTTGTCCGAGTTGGTTATCTCGGATTAGACTCTAATTAGTCCGAGTTGGTCATCTCGGATAAGACTCTGATTAGTCCGAGTTGGTCATCTCGGATGAGTCTCCGATGAGTCCGATATGGGCATCTCGGATGAGTCTCTGATGAGTCCGAGATGGGTATTTCGGATAAGACTCTGATTAGTATGAAACTTATCCTGCAAGATTTCAAAATCTCTAATGATGGCAGTTATTGTGATAAGTTTGAAATTTGAAAATTAAGGGATTATGAGATAATTTGTTTCCTTTTTAATGTCAATTAAGTTTATCTAATTATTTCGAAATTATATCATTTTATAAAATAACATATTTCGAAAATTTTTAATTAGATAAAATAGATCAAAACAAAGAAAAACACCCCATAATCCGAAAATATAGGAATTTATTCGAATTTCATAAGAACATAATGAACCCTAAAAACATAAACTTCAATTCCAGAATAGTAATCCGAAATCTTGGATTCTGATGATTTCGGTATAGTTATTTATTCATTAAACAAAAAAATCCGAATTATTAACTCACAAAATTGATGTGATTTCGGAATAGTGTTTTCCAAATATTATTAGTTTTTTTCAAAATTTTGTTTTCCAGATTTTTAATCCCATAATAATGGATTCAAAACAGAACTGATTTATCAACATATGCTCTGATACCACATGTTGATCAGTTCTGTTTAAACATAATGGAAAACATGAATAAAATACTTGTGACGGCAGACAGGCCAGCAGAAAATCCAGTCTGAGACGCAGCCATGGGGTTCGACATATTTGTCAGTATGATCTGTTTCCTTCTTAGAGTGTAAGATTATGATGGTAAGAACCGAACTAGGGATGAATTCCGTTTAGGGTATGGAGAGAGGGGTGGGTGGCGACTTTGATGATAATGATGCTATTGTAATTGTCTAACCCTAAACCTCTCTAATCATCTCCTTATATATACACTCAGAAGGAAACCTTAATTAGTTAATAAGGGTAATATGGTCCATCACAATTACCAACTAATATATAATAGGATTAATATATTTTGATCTAATATAATATAAATGATTATAATGGCTACATGATTAAATATTATAAATAATATATTTAATCATACAGAATCAACAATATAACTCACAAATACCACCCAATATAACTTTATTTAAACAGTTCTCATTTACCTTATAGTAATCATACATTCTATTAATTTAATCTCACAAATAATACTAAAATGTCATGGTCTGTGCTTCTATGCATAAAGTATGATAAACAAGAATTCATTACAAGGGCAAAACTTTTGGCTAAATATAACAATAAAAGCTTAAGAAACTACATTCAAAAATCATTTTTGATAGACAATTTCATTCTTCATTCACTTCCAATTTCTTTGTTCAAATAGTCAAAAAAAACATTCTCCTTGCAATGTCAGAGTCCGAAGGAGGTGGTGGCCCACTTTATGAATGTCTAATTGATAGTCCGATCACAGATCCGCCCATGGTTAAAAGACTAAGCCTCAACAATGGTGTTGGTCACCTCTGTTAAATTACATAAGTGATAATCAGATCTAAAACCACCACCAATTAGGCTTAACGGCTTTGAAAACTACTTGGAAGACTTCATCAGAGTAGAAGGCGAGCAGATCATTGAACAATGAATTTTTTTTTAACTTATAATGTGAGAGGTATTGGGGAGGACCATTATTAGAAGACAGAAAATCAAGTTTGTCTCCATTTAGGAAACAATGGCAGAGACGGGTCGAAAATTCAGTTTAGAAAGTTATGGGGGAGAGGAGTGATGGACTCTACTGATGGCATGTGGGTAATAATGGGTGATTTCAACATCGTGAGATCACCGGAAGAAATGATGAACACAAAATTTATCACGGGGTGTGCGAAGGCGATCAATGCATTCATTGATGATAAGGGCTTATCGAGTACCCAATGGGAGGGCAAAAGTTTACGAGGGTCTCGGAGGCGGGGGATAAATTAAGCTAAATAGATCGTTTCCTAGTTTGCCAACATTTTTGGAATCGGTGGCCGGATGCTTTGGACACCGCACTCTCACGTGGAGTATCCGATCACAGCCCCATTTTTTTGTCAACAGTAGCTCCCAACTTCATTTCGAATCCGTTTCGGTTGTTTAACACTTGGATCAGGCAGTCGATAGTGATTTGTAACACGAGAGAATTAGTGAACTGAGTCGTAAGACGTACTCATCATGCCTAACTACCTTCCATGTCATGACTTGGGATTTTGAAAGAAAAAATTTCCATAAAGAATGCCACAATGATAAGATTGAACTCACAATACCAAGGCATTGGATCATCAACGCACAACCAAAACAAACTGACATAAAATTTCTCATGATTAATCTAACGCTGCTTTTGAAAATTTGGCATAAGCACTTATATATAGGAAGTACAAGCGACGTATCCACCATGTATCTACCAAACTTTCATCCACATCGTTATCCAAACCATGATTGACGACACAACAACACTTATACAGAACAGTTATATATAGGAATTACCAGTGGCGTATCCACCATATCCTTATCGAATTTCATCTGCTTCGTTATCAGAACATGATTGGTTCTGTGTGACGACACTACTAACTCATGCACTAAATAAATATCACCAAACCACAGACAACCATAGTTTGACAGATCATTGCTTGTGTCCTTAACTTTTACAAGTTAAGTTGTGTCCGCGTCCTTGGCTCTTCCGAGTCAGGTTGGGTAATTGCTTGAAATGAAATAATAATGATTATAGATTATGAAATGATAAAGGTATGAATTAATAATAACATGAAATAATGATAACATTATAACTCAATTTTCCGTGAGTTGAGCAGCTAAACGCATAGTCGCTTCAAGGGTGGCAGGGTTGTTGCCTTCCATTGTATCTTTAATGATTGCAGGAAGACCCCCAATGTACTTCTCGATGATTTAAGAGAGAGGTGTGAACAAATATGGAACCATTTTCCTTAATTCATGAAAACGTTTGTTATACGCTACCTACTCACCGCTATCTTGTTCCAAATCCCAAAAATCATTTTCCAATTTCTTAATCTCTTGACGAGGACAAAACTATTCAGTCATCAATTCCTTCAGTCGCTCCCATTTTAAGGCCATTGCGGCTTCAGCACCGCGAGTATTGTTCTCAGCATTCCACCATGTTAACGCATTTCCAAGTTAGAGACCGGTTGCGTAACGAACCTTGCGATTATCAGGTTATTCACAATTTAGGAAGGTACTTTTCATTTCTTCAAACTGACGGACGAGGACAGTCGCACCAATGGTGCCTTCACAAGTAGGAGGGTCGTACGACTTGAAGTGTTTGTAGGAACACTTATAAGAACAAAAGAAAAGGACAAATAATGTCTAGTTTGTTTGTGGTTTACGGCGTCGAATGTTCAGAGTCTTACTAGCGCTGATGATTGATCTTTAAAACCTTCGTTCATACCGAAAAGGTCGAATCCACAAAACAGGTGGAACAAGAGCCTGAAGCTGATACCATAATTTGTTATCTAAAGATATTAGCTGTTAGGTATCTTTGGATTGCAAATCACAACCAAACAATTACGCACAAAACAAAACAAATCAAAACAAAAAAAAGTTATGTGATGTCGTCGTTATGACCTACGTCCACGGGCTACAACTAGCAATATATTATTGTTTGGTGTTCAAGAAACTACAAAGACAATTAACTGATTTAGAGTATTAGGGTCGGTTGCTCCTAGGTCAAAGCTTTCAAAAACATGGTTTAGTTTGACTTAATCGATGCAGTGGAGTAGTTGAGTTGTTTAATCTTTTGTTCTCTATCTTCTTACATCTAAATAATGAGTTAAATAATGAGTTGCTAATCTTTCATTCTTGATCTTTTATTCAATTATATGATTTAAATTGTTTTATGCACTAAGTAGGTTTCGTCTACGATATCTTAATAAGGAGCATATGATCACCACCCAAATTACGTATAACTTGAATTGACCGTCTAACTGCTCTAAGAGCACTCATATTTCATCCATTATCTCTCACCCTATTTTCAATTTTTTTTTTTAAATTAACAAAATTATCATTACATCCTATCCTCTATCTTTATACCCACCACCTAAAATTTAATAAAAACTTATACTCCCCCTAAATTTTAAAAAGCTACTATTTAACCCTATGTCATCTCTCTCACATGCCCATCCACACATATATATATATAGAGAGAGAGACAAATAATATAAAGACAGAAAAATAATAAAAAATATAGAAATAGGTATGGTGAACGGGTTTATTTTTTTAATGAGATAATAGCTTTAAAAGGTGTAATTTTTAGTTAAATTATAAGGTATGAGACACTGAAAGGCGGGGATGTAAATACTCTTATCACTCCTGCAACGTCATGTGGGTTTTTGACAAATGGTAATCTAGTATAGCTTTAATTTACCTGGTTGTACGTACACCCCAAGGCTGATTCCCTGTCGTTATTGTGTGACTTGTATCCCCAACTATACAACCAGATTACCATTTTATTCAACAATAACACCATTTCTTAAGGAACAAATGGAGGGCAAAACGGTTTTGGTCACCGTTCTAGCGACACTTGGGATAGCAGTCGCGGTTGCAGGTTTCGCGGCTGAAGCACAAAGGTTAAGGTAAACCATATATATAGCCACTATCTCACGATCGACATATCATGAAAAACACAATTCGTTCACTATTACAGAAGTTTATTTGCTACACCATTTTGGTATTGGATATTTGCGAGTGAATATTTGCGACGGTGTGAATATTTGCGAGTGCTTTTAGCAACCAGTGTTCTAACATCAAGTTTTGTTATTGGATTTATTGTGATCGTTTTTGTGAACTCCATTTGCCACGTTTATAGCTATTAATTTGTATGCGGTCGCTATTGTGTAACCATTTTGACTCCATCGAAACCGGTCGCGAATTTGCGATTGTATTTTTAACTTAAATTTCAGTAACCAATACCAAGTAGTTGTTGTAGTGTATTGATTAATGTTCACAAATACTGAAACATGCATGTTGTTACATATCAATGCAGAGATGAGAGATCTCAACTCACAGTCATGATACTCTATGGTTTCGAACGTGAATGTCACTACCCGTGTAGTCCAGCCATGGGTCTAGCCATAGCATCGGCCCTGGTTCTTGTGCTAGCGCGTACCATCATCACCTCAACCACTGGCGGTTGCTCGTGTTGCCAACCGCTCCCTAGCATGCCTGAATTCGCCCGAGTCAGTATTGTTATATCATGGGATCTTAGTTAAACTTCATTCCAACTCTTTGTTACAGTTTAATAAATTTAGGGTATTTAGATATAATGATGTCACTGAATTACAAGATACTAGCATAATGATAAAACGTCTAGAGATGTAAACAGTCGAGCCACTCGTAAGCTAGTCGAGATCGGCTCACTAGGAACTGGAATTGAGCCTAGCTTAAACGAGCTTGAGCCTGTGCTTCACATATCAAGCTCGAGTCGGATCGTGAGCCCAATGAGAACAAGCCTTTCTATCTATGTAACTTTTATTTAATATATTGAATATATATTTATATGAAAACATTATAGATAAAATTTTGTTAAATTAATTTAATAATCTATATTATATTATACTATATATAAAAATTATTATTATTATAAATATATATTAAATAATTATAATAAATATAAACAAATTAATTAAATAAGTAATAAATGAGTCGAGCTAAAATTTGAAAAATTACTCGTGAGCCAAACTCGAGCTCTCGTTTACACCCGTATTAAAATCAGTATCGATATATTCAAACCAAATATAAAGCAAGGAATAACATACAAACTTAATAATGATAAATGGTAAATCAAATAATTATAACTATAATTGATAATAAACTCAGAAAACGCTATCAATTTTGTACAAGATTACGTCTGTTATAGCTGTTATCCGATTTATTACGGGTGCAAAGTTAAGCACTAATGACTAAACATAGTGTGAAGATAGACAACAACGGTAGGTATTATTGTTACATTGTAAGGCCTGGGGTCTTCTCTGCAGCCGGTATCATGGGCTTCGTGAGCGTGCTTCTCGGCCTCATCTATTACTTTTTATATGTCTTGCTCGACGTGGTGCAGCCGAGAAAGGGGTAGATCAAGAACTCGAGAAACCACCAACAAATCAAGAAACTAACAACCAGTGATGGCTGTCGCAGAAACATTGAGTAACCAATAGTGACTGCCTCTGGGATTCGTCGCTATTTCTTCTATCTTCTTTCTTTTGATCATCTGTTTTTCAAAACGTAGATCGAATTCTTTATTGGTGTAATAAATATCTGGCTAAAATGTAGTTGTGTAAAGTGTAACATTGTTTTATTTATCTGGCTAAAGTGTTGTTTTGTTTGATGTTGTGATACGATCTCTGCATTTGATTTGTTTTTAGTTAGCAGTGCCAGTAGTCTTGGTTACCTTATGTTTTCAGGTGTAGAGAAACTTTTGGTTATTGAGTTATGCTGGTAGATATCTAATGTTAGCATTTAAATCATTAATTAAATTGATGTTAAACAAAAATAATAATAAAATCAATAGTCACTAGCTGTTGGAGTTTTCGCAATTGCTCCAATATTTTCTTTGTCTGCTGTCTTTTGATCCTTGCATTTGTGTTTTAGTAAAACTTAAATTATTTGTTGGTGGAACTAATATTTTTGGCTGTAGGTGTGTAATAATTTATTTTGTATGTTACAAAAGTCTTACCTTGTTTTTCTACTCTTTTAGTGATCATCGCTTGTTTGCGTATTTGATTGGCGAAACGAAAAGATATTCTTAAACAAGGTTGAGGTGATTGTTATCGACATCAAGGCTCTAGGTTTTTTATGGTTTAAGAATAGATCAAAGTTACAATAGAACACATTACCTTAGAGGTGTAAACGAGCCGAGCCGAGCCGATCGAACTTGGGCTCAAGCTCGATTAACTTATAAAAGCTTGAGCTTGGCTCGATTCGAGCTTTGTTTCTAAATCTCGAGCTCGACTCGTGTGTAGTTTTTCAAGGTAGGGCTCGACTCATTTATTATTTATTAATTACTTTATATTAATTATAATTACAATTTTATATATAAATTAGTTATTTTTTCATAGTTTTATAAATAGTATTTATTATTATTTAAATTATATTAACAGTGGGCATGTTTTGACTTGCGAACCGGCTCGAGCTCGATAAGCAAAGTGCGGACTTAGGCCCGTTTACTAAACGAGCTTGTCTTTGGGCTCGGGCTCGAGCTCGTTTAAGCTCGGCTTGTTTCAAGCTTTTTTTTTAGCCGAGCTCGAATAGCTCGCTAGTAGCTCAACTCGTTTACACCCATACACATTAGCAATCTCTAAACTTACCCATTACACCTTGAAGTTTTGCTTTCGGTTTTTTTTATTCTTTTTTAATCAAACCAAGTTATAACATGTGGCTCATTCATACCTTTTCCTTTGTTTTTCACTTATAGTATTTAAGTTTTATAAAATTCTGAAATTCTGAAAATACTGGTGTGATGTTTTTATTTTTATCTATGTTTCCGTGTAAATTTAAACAAAGATCGAGTTGTGCGTGATAATATACACGTTATCGATGCACAGACGTATAAGTCATCAAGGCTGCTTCAAGGCACCCATTCATACTGTTTTTCTTTATATCCTGTTACGACCAATATTTAAGCTTTTCCGTTATTATATGTGTTTATTTTTATCAACGTTTTGACATGAATTTTATTCTAGTGAGTGAATTTTATATGCAAGCCATTGAAACCGAACCCTTGCAAATTATAACATCCCAGCTACGGCATGCAAATTATTCCCACTAGTAATCTAGGATAGCTTTAATTTACCTAGTTGTACGTACACCCCAAGGCTGATTCCATTTCATGATCGTCACTCCCAAGGCTGGATCCATGTCGTTATTGTGTCCCCAACTATAAAACCAGATTATCATTTTCATATAACAATAACACCATCACACCATCTCTTAAGGAAGGAACAAATGGAGGGCAAAACGGTTTTGGTCATCGTTCTTCTAGCGACACTCGCGACAGCAATCGCGGTTGCAGGTTATGCGGCTGATGCTACGAAGGCTAAGGTAAACCATTTAGCCAATAGCTCACTAGCAACATATCATGAAAAAACACAATTCATTCACTATTACGGAAGTTTATTAGCTACGCCATTTTGGTCATAAATCAGTCACAATACGTCATTGTGACGCATTTGTGACCGAAAATACGCTCATAAACACTCTCGTCACAAAGGATTTGCAAGATTTACGATTGTGTAAATGTTTACGAGTGCTTTTAGCGACCAATGTTCTGGCATCAAGTTTTGCTATTGGATATTTGTGATCGTTTTTGCAAACTCCACTTGCAACGTTTTTAGCAATAGATTTGTTTGCTGTCGCTAATTTTCAACCATTTTGACTCCATCGAAAACCAGTCGCGAGTGTGTTGTAACAGAAATGTCAGTAACCAATACCATGTAGTAATTAATATTTACAAATACTGATAAGCATTCATGTTGTTACATATGCAATGCAGAGATCTCAAATCACAGTAGAATACTATGGTCTCGAACCTGAATGTCACTACCCGAGTAGTCCAGCCATGGGTCTAGCCATAGCAGCGACCGTGGGTCTTTTGCTAGCACGTACGATCATTACATCAACCACTGGCGGTTGTTGTTCGTGCTGCAAACCGCTCCATAGCATGCCCAATTTCGGCCAAGTCTGTATCGTGATATCATGGTATGATGTTATTTCATAAAACTTCATTCTAGCTCACGATTTCAATCTTTTCTTTGTTGCAGTTCGACAATTTCAGGGTTTCTAGATATAATGTTGTAACTGAATTACAAGATATTGGCATTGTAACAAAAGTCAATAAACAGAGGTGTAAATGGGTTGGGCCGCTCTTAAGCTAGTTTAGATCGGCTTACCGAAAACTCGAATTGAGCCTAACATCACATATCAACCTCGAGCCGGCTGCCAAGGCTATATGTGCCTTTTACATATATAATTTTTATTAATTATATTAAATATATATTTGTATAAAACCTATTATAGATAAAAATTATGATAAAAAATAATTTGATCGCATATATTATGTTACATAAAAAACTAGTAATTATATATAAATATTAAAATAGCTATAAAAATAAACAAATAAATAAATAAGAGCCAAGTTCGAGCTTGAAAAGGTACTCACGAGCCAAACTCGAGCTTTAGAAATAAAGTTCTAAACAAGCCGAGCTCAAGCTCTCTTGAGTTAAACGAGCCAAACTCGAGCTCTCATTTACACCCCTAATTATGTTCAAATCAAAATAGAGAATAAAGACTTAACATACAAACCTAATGATAAACGATAAGTCAAATAATAATAACTATAATTGATAATAGACGTAGCTAACATCATCTGTTTTTATACAGGATTTTGTCTTCTATAGCCGTTATCCTATTTATTGCGGGTGCAAAGTTAAGCACTCAAAATAGTACGATGGTAGATGTCAATGGTGTGTACTATTGTTACACTGTAAAGCCCGGGATCTTCTCTGGAGCCGGTATCATGGGTTTCTTGAGCGTGCTTCTCGGTCTCGTCTATTACTTTTTATATGTCCTGGCTCAACATCGTGCAGCCGAGAAATCAGGCGCAGATCTAGAACTCGAGAAACCACCAATCACTGATGTCAAGAAACTACCGATCACCGATGTCAAGAAACCAGCGGTCACCAATGTCGAGAAACAACAGGCGCCGTCGCAAAATTAATGAGTAACCGCTAGTGACCTCCCTCTTGGATTCGTCACTATTGCTTGTATCTCTTCTGTCTGCTTTATTTTGACTATCTGAAGATCGAATGCAGTTGTGTAAAATGTATGCATAAAACATTGATATATTAACGTGCATTAAATAAAATACAAAGAAAATGATGAATGACATCTCGTTTTGTGACAAAGATGATATACAAAAATAAATTTAATGTATAGCGTTGATCGTTGATACAAAAGTTTACAACATTGATACAGAAAGCATAAAAACAGGCAAATCAAGAATAAAACCCAAAAGCACCGACAATAATATTATTCAAACATCTCATTGCCATGTCATAAACATAGATTTTGTTAATTTGATTTGATCTCATAAATATATATATATATATATATATATATATGAATTTCATGATCTCTGCTTTTATGCACTAAATGTTTTGGCTACATACTACAATAAATTAAAGCTAAAGAAATTAGCTTCGAAAGTCAATGTTGATGCTAATTTCATTCTTCATTTACATCCAAATTCTCTGTTCGAATAGTCAATAAATATTCTTTTTGCACTGTAGCATCCGAAGGCGGTGCGATACACTTAAGGTCGATTGACCGGTCAGCTTTATGAAAGTCTTTCGTAGTCTCCGAAGCTCGGGTAATCCAACTCTAGAGACGAAAATAATAATTTACTCTATTTTTTATTTTTTTAAAAAGAAAATTCTTTAAAGACATGTATTTTACTACCAATTAACTAATTTGTAAGTTAGATATGTAAATATCTTTTAAATATAACAAAAAGTGATTTTTTTAAAGTAATTTCCTGACAAATGACAATAACATATAACCAACTAGTAAAAACATACAATTTGTTTGCTAAATCCACTATACTTGAATGACTAATATCTAGCTTTATATTTACCTAGTACAACCCCAAGGATGATTCCATTACAAAATCTTGACCCCCAAGGCTGATGGTGTTCGCTAGGGGTGTAAACAAGCCGGGTCGAGTCCGAGCTCGACTAGGCTCGGCATGTTTTTATGAAGCTCGAGCTTGGCTCGTGAGTAAAACCCAAAGCTCGGGCTCGGCTTGACTCGGCTTGGGGTATTTTAAGAACAATCTCAAACGAGTTAAAAGTTCGTCTCGGGCTCGCTTCGATATCTCTTAAACGAGTCAAAAACTCGGCTCGAGCTCGGTTCGCCAATGTTATTATCATTACTATTAAACTATATATATAAAAAAACTAAAATTTGCATGGGCTCGCTTAGGCTCGCGAGCCTAGACGAGCTTTGTATTTCAGGCTCGAGCTCGGGCTTGATAATTAAACAAGCTCTATTTCAGGCTTGAGCTTAGGCTCTGGCTCGTTAAGGCTCGGCTCGTTTGAGCTTTTAACCGAGCTGATAAAGAGTAGCTCTCGAGCCTTTGGGTTTGTTTACACCCCTAGTGTTCCCAAACTATAAAACCAGATTACCATTTCGATTTAACAATAACACCATCTCTTTAAGGAAGGAAGAAATGGAGGGCAAAACGATTTTGGTCTCAGTTCTCTTAGCGGCACTCGGGATAGCGGTTGCGTTGCAGGTTTCCCAAACTATAAAACCAGATTACCATTTCGATTTCAATCTTTTCTTTGTTACTGTATTGATAAATTTAGGGTCTCTTACCATGGTGGAAATGAATTACACAATGATAAAACACCAATAACTATCATTATATTTAAACTAGGAATAGAATAATGACTAACAAACAAACTTAAAGATATGTGATTAGTTAAATAATAACTATAATAGATAGTAAACTAAACTAACATTATTCGTTTTTAGGTTGAAGGGTGTGGGGGTCATGGTTGGAACATGATTCGCCAAGTAGGAACATAAATGGAAGACTACCCCCCTCCTTGATTGATGGTGGTTGGCGTGGATTAAACCACGATTACCACAACCCTCCATTTGGTGACTTTCAGATAAAATATATTAAAATAATAAAGGGGATAGTGGTTTGGGTCATGATCACACCCTTAGGGTAGTGGTTTTGGATGGTGGATTAGAGGTGGGTGACATGGCGCATATGTGGAGCGTCATGGTAGTCATGAGGGTCATGACCGCACCCTTTAGCCTTATACAGGATTACGTCTTCTATAGCTGTTATTTTATTTATTATGGGTATAAAGTTAAGCACTCAAAATACTGCGGAGGGAGACAGATATGATGAGTATTATTGTTCTATTTTAAGCCCCGGGGTCTTCTCTGGAGCCGGTATCGTGGGTCTTGTGAGCGTGTTTTTCGGTCTCCTGTATTACATTTTATACGTTTTGGATCGACGTTGTGGAGCCAAGAATTCAGGGGTAGATCTAGAACTCGAGAAATCACCAGTCACCAATGTCAAGAAACCAACAATTAGTGATGGCATGAAGCCACTGGTGACATAGCAGAAACATCGAGTAACCGATAGTGACTTCCTCTTGGATTCGTCGCTATTGCCTTTATATCTTCTATGTTCTTTCTTTTGATCATCTGTGAGATTGAATTCTCTATTGGTGTAATAAATATCTGGCTTAAATGTAGTTGTGTAAAATGTAACATGTTTTATTTATCTATGTGTAACATTGATGCACAAATCATAAAAGTAAGCAAACCAATAATAAATATTCACAAATACCACCCAAAATTTACTTTATTCAAATAGTTTTCATTTGCCTTATAATAATCATACATTCTACTAATTCAAAAATATATATAAAAAATTCATGGTCTGTGCTTCTATGCACAAAGTATGATATGCAAGAATTCATAAGGGGCAACACTTTTGGCTAAATATAACAATAAAAGCTTAAGAAATTACCTTCAAAAATCAATTTTGATTAGACAATTTCATTCTTCATTCACTTCCAAATTCTCTGTTTATATAGTTGATAAACTTTCTCTTTGCACTATCAGCATCTGAAGGTGGTTCGGGCCCACTTAAGCTCGATTGACCGATCAACTTTAAGAAAGTTTTCATAGCCTTAGCCAGAAGCTCGGTAATCCAACCATAGGAACGAAAATAGTAATTTACTCTACTTTTTGGTTTATTAAAGAGCAAATTATTTAAAGATATGTATTTTACAACCAACTAACAAATGTATAAGTTAGATATGCAAAAAAAAGTAAATATAAAAAAAGTGATTTTGGAAAGTAATTTCTTGACGGTAAGATATAACCAACTAGCAAATTCATACAAGTTGTTCCGCTTCACCCACAGAACATGAAAGACTATTTTTTTTTATTTGAAAGGCGAAAGATTCTATGATTATAGGACAGGTCAGCAAAGCTGTAAAACCTAACAAAACAAAAGAAAAACAAGATAAAACAACAAAAGCTACAAAACAAAACCAAATCGGTACTACGTGATTACATCTCGTACATTGAAGTCCCATATCTCCCATATGAAATTTTTTATTTTTGTTTGCCCTTTAATCCGTAGGTACGTGTTCGCCTTTATAATTTCCATTGTCTTCTTAACCAACATGTTGACACTATTGAATGACTAGTATCTAGCTTTAGTTTACCTAGTTGTACAGCCCGGCCCAAGGTTGACTCCATTACAAAATCGTGACCCCCAAGGCTGATGCTGTTCTCAAACTATAAAACCAGATCCCCATTTTCATTTAACAATAACACCATCTCTGTTAAGGAAGGAAGAAATGGAGACCAAAACGATTTTGGTCGTAGTTCTCCTAGCGACACTTGGGATAGCAGTTGCTGTTGCAGGTTTCGCGGCTGAAGCCGCGAGAGCTAAGGTAAACCATATAGCCAGCATATGAGTACATCATTATCAACAAATCATGAAAAACACAATTTGTTCACTACTTCTGCCATTTTGGTCGTAAATCAGTCGCAATAAGTCATTGTGACCGAAAATTACGGTCATAAAACCATACTATTGTGTGAATGTTTGCAAGTGCTTCTAGCTACCACTATTCCCGTATAATGTTTTGTGACTGATTTGAAATTTAAAATTTTTGCGATGGTTTAGCAACTCTGGATTGATTTGCATGCGGTGTCGCTAGTTCACAACCGTTATTATTGTAGTGTATTTAAGTCACTGATACCAAGTAATGATTGTACTGTATTAATTACTCTTTACAATTACTGATGAACATGTATGTTGTTACATATGCATGGCAGACGTATCAACTTCAAATGCACATAAACTATGGTCTCAGACCTTTTTGTGACTACCCAAGTAGCCCAGCCGTGGGTCTAGCCATAGCAGCGGCCATAGCTCTTGTGCTAGCGCGTATCATAGTCACAGTAACCACTAACCACTGGTGGTTGTTGTTCGTGTTACCAACGGACCCCTAACGAGCCCATATGCGCCCAATTCTCCCTTATTATATCATGGTATGAAATTATTTTATGAAACTTCATTTTAACTCAAGATTTTAATCTTTTCTTTGTTACACTGAAAAATTTAGGGTTTTTAAATACAATGGTGGAAATGAATTACAAGATACTGAAAAAATTATAAAACATCAATAACTATCTTTGTATTCAAACTAGAAATAGAATAATGACTAACAAACAAACGTAAAGATATATGGTTTATTAAATCATAACAGCTATGATAGATAATAAAGTCATCTGTTTTTATACAGGATTACGTCTTCTATAGCGCTTATTTTATTTATTGCTGGTGCAAAGTTAAGCAGTCAAAATACTGCGGAGGGAGACATCATTGGTGGCTATAAATGTTACATTTTAAACCCTGGGATCTTCTCTGCAGCCGGTATTGTGGGTCTCGTGAGCGTGCTTTTCAGTCTCATCTACTACATTTTATATGTCTTGGATCAACGTCGTGCAGCCAAGAAATCAGGGGTAGATCTAGAACTCGAGAAACCACCAGTCACCGATGTCAAGAAACCAACAATCAGTGATGACATGAAACCACAGGTGTCGTCGCAGAAGCATTGAGTGACTGCCTCTTGGATTCGTTACTGTTGCTTCTATATCTTCTATCTTCTTTCTTTCGATCATCTATTTTCTTTTCAAACGGAGATTGAATTCTTCATTGGTGTAATAACTAATAAATATCTGGCTTATTTGTAGTTGTGTAAAATGTTAACACTGTTTTATTTATCTATGTGTAACATGGATGCACAAATCATAATAACAGGCAAATCAACAATAAAACTCACAAAAACCACCCAAACTAACTTTATCCAAACAGTTCTCATTTGCCTTATAGTAATCATACATTCTGTTAATTTAATCTCATAAATATATAAAATTTCATGATATGCAAGAACTCATTACAAGGGCAAAACTTTTGGCTAAATATAACAATAAAAGCTTAAGAAACTACATTCAAAAATCATTTTTGATAGACAATTTCATTCTTCATTCACTTCCAAATTCTCTGTTCAAATAGTCAATAAACATTATTTTCACACTATCAGCATCCGAAGGCGGTGGAGGCCCGCTTAAGCTCGATTGACCGGTCAACTTTATGAACGTCTTTCTTAGCCTCCGAAGCTCAGGTAATCCAACCGACCTTGAAATGTTGATAGTCGGCAAGTCATGGCTAATCGAGAGTCCGGTTGCAGGTCCACCCATCGCTAAAGACTGAGCCTCGATAATCGCACTGGTCACCTCCTGTGTCGCTCGGTCCATTTCGTAAAGCTAATTCGCCTCCGAAAAACGTGCACTTTGCGTTGCTATTGTCGGCTGCAAGATTTTAACTACTCGCGTCTTCTAGTCCACTTTTTTGGTTACGTACGATACAAGGTCAACAATAGCCGGAGACGATTTCTCTATTCCGTCATTAAACGGCCATAACTCGAATAACGGTGAATCCCATCGGTTCCGTCCGTCGGGTCTCTCGAACCTTCGAACCAAATCTTCTAAAATATCGTCATTATACGAACTTCCATCTTTCTCCCTGAGTTCGTTATTCCATTTCCGACAATGCATTTCTTCAACGTCAGTGAAAAGAAAGCAATGTCGGATCCTTGCAGCGCGTGCAAGACACCATAACTCGTATCGGTAACCCTTTATGCTATTTAGGGAATCGACGATATCGATCGACTTCGGATCTAAGCACTCCACGTAAGTTTTTTTCTGAGGTCATTTCTGCGTAGGTTTGATTACGATCGAGGTGAAAGGAAGTTTCGTCAATGATTCGGACATTAGGTTTAGATTCTAGGTCGTTTAGAGCTCCCGGCAGGCAAAGAGCGGCCTTTGACTTCCCGCTGCATGGTTGACCGCAAATGACAACCAAAGCCATTCAAAGTAATGTAACTGCAGACACGAACGTCGTTTATATCAATCGACATTTATATTAGCTTTAGTGAAAAATTGTTATCAAAATCGTCTTTAATTTTTTTCATTGGAATAAAGAATGTGCATATACTCTGCATACCACATATCACATTAACAGTGTGATAGACGCGAGTTGGGGATAACGGAAACAAGCAGTCAAAAGCTTACAGATTTATCATAGAAATAGCAACTCACTATCAAATCCTGATTTTTTTAAAGCTAGAATTATATAATGTTTCTGTAACTTTCTTAAACACAAATCAACTCTAGGGCTGTCATTTTTAACTGAAAACCGAAACCTGACACGGATATGAAGCCAGCCGAACCCAAATTAGAGAATACCCGAAAAACTGGAACTCAAATAAGCCAAACCCGACCAACCCGAACTTTTAATGGGTCGGATCACTTTTCCTAGCCAAAAACCCAAAACTCGAAACACAAAAAAAAAGCCAAGAAAACACCCTTTAGCATGATGAATTTTGTAGAAAAAAGATTCTTTTTTTCATTTTCCATCTAAACCCCAAACCCGAACAACCCAAAAACCAAAGGTTAGCAGGTCACTTTTTTCACAAGGTGACAAGGATAAAACCCGAACAACCCGACCCAAAAAAAGCCAAAACCCAAAGAACAGCCCTGATCCAACTCTACTTTACTTGAGATTTCTTCTCTAGATCAAACAACTATCACTCAAAAAGTGCATCTATGGAGATAGAACTATTGCAATTTAATACATCAATTGAATCATATGAAATTAGATCCTTGAAGTTTATAAAAACCCCAAATTTCCAGAAATTAAGCACATAAAAAATAAGGAAAACAGTCTTAAAAAATAATTGAAACCCTAGCAGAACAATACTGCAACATGCTATTGAAAAAACAGTTACCTCGAGCCAGTTGAGTGGACAAGCGAAGAAGTGAAAGAAACCCTAACCCAAACTCTAGCTGTTAATATGCGCAAACTAGCCATAAATAATAAGAAATATAACACTTTAAAATTAATTAAGTTATTAATCATAAATAATAATAAGAAGAAAAAAAAAACACTTTAAAATTAATTAAGTTATTAATTATTGAATGATAAAATTTATTCGATTGTTCCAATGTTTTATATGTTGGAGTGGAATTTTTTAACAATTTATATATGTTCAATTGTCAAATATGATTACCAAAATAAACCCGATTAGTTTGACGGCTTGGGTCACCCGACCGGACTATATAAATCTTTTACAACTTTAGTGAGGATTAAATTAAAATACTTCCAATTTTTATAAACTAGAATTATCACCCGCCGTAATGCGGCGGGGATTCGTTGATTATATATCATATTAGATGAGAGTCAAATGTTTTTTACATGACCGTAAACCTGCGTGTAAAACATAGAAAAGAATAATTAAGTTGATCTCTGACCCGCGCGTTGCGACAGACTTATCAAATGGGGGAAAATAGACGCGTTATTTATTATTGTGACTTTTCTGTATTTGCGTTATTGTGTCTTTTTGTGACTAGTTGTGTCTTTTTTTTTCCTTCAACATTGTGTTATATTTTTGACATTATGTTATATTTTGTGATCTATTGTGTCTTTGTACACTTTTTTTATTTTTAGGAGTCTTCATTATATAAATTTATCTTATTTTAGATGTTAATTGATTTTAAGAAATTAAAAATGGTGTTACTGGAAAAAGTAAGTGCTTTTTACACAAAATTTTGAAGCCTAAAAAGCAAAAGTGAAAAACCAAATCTGAAAGGTTTTCAAATACGAAAATTTCTATTTTGGTTGATATCAGCCCAAAAACCAACCCTGCAAAGTTGCACACCCCTCTAATAAAAAAATTAGTTGGGCCGTGAGAATACATGTAACCCATTGACAATTCACCAACTATGCCCATTTCAACCCGATCCATATGAATCCCATTGTACAATCCACACTATAACTAGAATTATCACCCGTCATAGTGTAGTGGGGGATTCGTTAGTTATATAATATGTTAGATGAAAGGCAAATGTTTCTTACATGACTGCGAGCCTGTGTGTAGAACATAGAAAAAAATAACTAAGTCGATCTCTGAGCAGCATGTTGTGACAGACTTATTAAACGAGGAAAAGTAGACACGCTGCGACGGGTCTGTAAAACGGGAAAAATAGATGAAAAAACGTTGAATCCCACACGTATGTTGCGGCGTGTTAACTCGGAATATTTAAAACGAAACGTTAAACGGACAACTTGTGAAAGATGAAAAGTATAAGGGTCCAAAGTTTAAAGTAAAAAATGTTGGTGTTAAATTGCAAAAGATGAAAAGCTTTGGGTTAAAAGTAAAAAAATTAAAGAGGTTAAATTGTAAAAGATGAAAACTTTTGAATTAGAATTGAAAAATCAAATTAATCAAATGAGTTAAAATACCATAAATTGAAACTTTAGACTTAAATTGCTAAATATTAAAGGTTTAGAGTTAAAAAGGAAAATTTTAATTTTTTTTTATTTTTTTTAACTCTCAAAGCCAAGCCATGGGTGGAACAACCTTAAACATAAAATGTTGAAAATCTTGTGGTTGTAATTTATAAGAATTTCTTTTATCAACTATTAAATTAACTTCAGATCATGAAAACGTTTAAAAGTGTGGGGTTGTATTTTATAAAAATTTCTTTAACAAAGGAGATAAATAGATTTAATTAAATTGATGTATAACATTATTATTATTTAATAAAAAGGAAAAATAAAAGATAAGAGAACACGTATCCAAAAAGAATTTTTATGTATTAGTATAGAAAGATAAAAAAAGTCTATTAAATATTATTATACCAATAACTTATTCTTTTTATAATGTGTAATAAAAAAAGTCTATTAAATATTGTTATACCAATAACTTATTAACAATACATTTCTAATAAATAATTTAGAAAGTCATAAATAAGTAAATAACAGATCATATCCCACATGACTTATACCTCATTTGATTAACTTCCAAGTTATTTATAGAGTATATTAATTAATAGTAACAAAACGTGAAAAAACACATTTCCACATATTGTTTATTTATTGAGCTCTTATTAGAAAAAATAGTTTAAAATAATACAAGCACACCTCATCGAGACCTTTTCTTTTTAAGAATCTTTTCACATGCCACCTCGATGGACATATTAAAGTTAATATTTATAGGAAATGTAAATATCTCTAGATCAAGTGGTGGAGGGCTCTATTTCTTTTAACATATGTATGGTTAACTCTCACTTGATGCAGTAAGATATTGGTGGGCAATGATAGAACACACAGAGAAACCTAGGTTCAATTCTTGAGTCAAACGGGTTTTACTGGTGACTTCACGTTTGTGCCTACGGGTGGTGGGTTACGAGGTTTTCTCCGAAATTGATGGTGGACTTGGGTTACTCTCGTAGTACTCTGTTTGGTACAGTAGATTCCCCAAAAGTGTGAAATTAATTATATTGACCGTTTAAAAAAAATATTTATAGGAACTAGAGCTAAAAGAAATATTATTTGTACGTTTCCTATATTTCACCACTATACGTTGAAACTATCTACAAACCACGTAAACCGTACGCCGTTCTGATCCACACGTTTGATGGTCGAGGGAATATTTTGTTCTTGTGTTTTACTTCTTGTTACTTGTGAAATATTATTTTATGTACTTTGTTTTCTTTTCTTTTTTCTTAACAATGCATGTTAGTTCAATCAATATATCAAATTTAATGATTTTGGTTTTGCCAAATCAATTATTCTTAAATGAAAAGCTTTTCAACCACAACCCCATTCAAGTACAACGAATCTGGAAGGGAAGAGTGCCTGGAGTAGAGGTGCAAAAAAAAACCGTCTTTGAAATTGGTTCTGTCGGTTTTTTTAATACCCAGGTATTCTATCCGAAATCGAAATCGACCCTATCCGTAGGGTATACATAGGGTATGTATTTTGATCTCAATACCTCGAACTGAAATTGAAACCAATTTGAAGAAGCAGAAAAAAATTGTGTTAGCGATGAAGGACGCAGGGTACGAGCCTGATAACATAACCTACAGCCAGTTGATCTTCGGGCTTTGTAAAGCCCGAAAGCTAGAAGAAGCGGCAAACGTGATCAACGTTATGGAACAAAACGAGTGCGTACCCGATGTCAAAACATGGATGATTTTGATTCAAGGACATTGTTCCGCAAACTAAGTCGATAAAGCCGTTATCTTTTTAGCCAATATGATCGAGAAAGGATGTGAAGCCGACGCATATCTTTTAGATGCTTAAATCAACTGTTTATGGACTAATCTGGAGTGAGGTACAATTTTTGCTGAATTTGTAGATCTTCACAAAGTTATATTTAGACATGAATTGTTAAATTAAGCAGCCAATTATTAAGGCATAGTTGTGACTTGTGTTTACTTAGGCTATATGGTATGGGCTTTATCACGCCATATTAGCACTACGTATGCGCCACATGGCAAGGGGCTTCATCGTTAACTTGCGCGGTATGAGATAACGTCTCTCCTTGAAAGCCCCCTTTAAACAATATGAAAAAGCAAAATAAAATTTAAAAAGTTCTGATTGGTTGGAATCTATGGACCTGACATGTATAATGACCCTTTTGGCGCTCGTTAAAAAAGATTCCCCCCCCCCCCCCTCTCTCCTATAACGTCCACGGGTGGTGTTTGGGACCCCATTAGGGTGATGTGGAGAGAGACGCTAAGCCACCACATATAGCCTTATAATAGTGTTTATGCATTTGGTTCGTTTTAGTATCTAAAAGTTTATAAGAGTTGAAACTAGGAATGATTATGTTTGAGTTTGGCTTGATTAACTTACGAGAGCTGAAGCTCGAACTTGGCTCGTTTTGATTTCTATTTTTAAAGTTTCAGGTCGGCTCAAGATCTTCATCGATGTTTGTATCCATGATCATCACCAATATTTGTTCTCTTGAATTGGTGTTTGTTAGCACCTTATTATGTTTGTATTAAAAGTTTTGTTGTGTAGAAAAGGTGATCCGTGACAACACACAGATACAAATACTAGTTATTTGTAAATTACAATAATGGTAACGAAACGTGAAAAACACATTTCCACTTATTGTTAATCTATTGAGTTCTTATACAAGGAGTTAAAAATTATACAAATACACCTCATCGACATCTCTTTTAATTTTAAGAATCTTTTCACATGCCTCCTTGATGGACATAGTAAATTTAATATATTTATAGGAACTAAAAAATAAAAATATTATTTATACATTTCATATATTTCACCATAATACGTTGAAACCATCAACAAACGACGTAAGTCCTACGTCGAACTGATCCACACGTGTGACGGTCGGGGGAATATATTTGTTCTTGTTTTTTTTTTTAACTGCCAACAAATTCATCCCGAGTATAGGACAACCGCGTAGGACCACTATCTTTAAGGGGCCTCAATTTTTTTTCTATGGCTTTGAAGCTGACGCTAGTTTCTGCATGAAGATATTAGGCACCATATGGTTTCTACTGTGAAGGGTTTTATGCAAAAAGAGAATGGACCAACAATGAGTTTACTTATTTTTTAGTTAGATTTTCTTATTTATAAACTTTGCTATCTTATTGCTTTGATCTGTATAGTTGCTAAATTACTAAACTCATTTGATAATATTCATTATTTGTACTTGCGGATAGAAAAAAACCCCATCTAGTTTATACATTGATTAGCTCCTTACTAATAATTTTCATGTCAGATAGAAATCGAAAGTACGAACCAAATTCTTTGTTGACAAAGGGCCGCGAATTCTTACTTCGCTTTGAGCCTCCAAAATGATTAAGCCGGCCCTGACTCTCGGGGCACCCACTGGACAAACGGAGTACTCCGAGAGTAACCCGAGTCGTCCACCATCACTTCCGGGAAAACCCGGTAACCCACCGCCCGTAAGCACGCCAGTAAAATTACCGGTAAAATCCGTTTGGCTCAAGGATCAAACATAGGTTTCCCTGCGTCACCCATCATTGCCCACCAGTACCTCACTCTTTTTTGTTCTTGTGTTTTACTTCTTGTTACTTGTGTTACACAAGTTTTATGTATTGATTTTTCTATTCGGTATATTTTTAGCGTTCTTATAATTTATATTAGCATCTAAAAATAGAAGATAATGTACAAATTAGGTAATTGGTTATTAAATGGCAAATAATATAACCATACACGGGATGGATCGGTTGAGAATCGGCTTGAGTTGTAGTGACATAGGGGTAACGGTAGACCGTGATTGGCAGAGGAGACGGAGTCGAATTGTTGGGTGTGTGTTAATACATGTACTTATTTTTAAGAGTGAATTTCAAAGATTGTCCTTTAACTTTATACCCATTTTCAGGCGCTATCCTTTATGTTCAAAATTGATGAGTTTTGTACTTTATGTTTTAAAATCCATCGCGTTTGTCCTTTAGGCATAACCCAGTTTGTTTTTTCAATTAAATATGACCATGCACAGGTCACGTGAGGGTAGATATGTCATTTAATATGATGGATTTTATCCATTTATCTTTGCGGGGACTAATAGTGTAAATAACATAAATACCCAAACATAAATATTCAACTTTGCAGAGACTAATTCAAAATTACTCTACTCTCTATTTATCCACTAAGAACTCCCACCCTCACCACCATCTGCCACCATCCACCCCCACACCAGCAACACCACCGCACCACCCCACACCACAACTGTCACACCAGATCTTGTTTAACCCGGAAATCGAGCCGTCGGGGGAGACCCGCCACCCACCCTCTTTTCTGCCATCGCCGCACCTCTCCAGCGAACGTCATTGTAAAATCGAGCACCATCAAAGGTAAACATACAATCATTTAACTCGTTTTGATTCTCTAAACAAAAACCCTATGATTTGGTCTGTTGTCATTGAATAATGAACACGAATTTTTAGTATGAAAATGGGAATGGTTCTAGGGTTCTTGGATTGGGGAAGATGATGATGGTTGTAAAATTTGTTGTTGAAATTGAAAAGTGGGATAATGCCACATTCTGTTTCAATTCTTGCATTTTTATGGAGGATTTGCAAGAAGAATAAGAAATTGGGAGTTATTATTTTATGCAAACAAGCCGTGCCCCAAATTTAAATGCAGACCTACCTTCTGCTGTATAATATACTCCCTCCGATTTTAAATCCCCCCTCAACTTCTTTTTTTTTCATTTTCTAAGACGAGTGAGCGTATATGTTTTTTATAATCTCTGTTTGTCGAGGTTTAGTTGTATTGGGATAAAATAAATAATTTATAGGAGAAGCTAATATAATCCTTATTATTGTGGCAGAAGCGGCGGGGCACTGATGATTGATGGTGGTGGCGTAGAACTACTATGAGAGAGAGATGGAAAAAGAGGGAGGGTTGAAAAAATCCTTATTAGTTTTTTAAATTTCACTTTATTTTTTTGTTAATATATTTTTAAATAAATAGACAAAAAGACTAAAATACCCTTGTGTTAACTAATTTAACTGAAAAAGTTAACTGGGTTAGGCCACTCATCAATTTTGAACAAAAAAGAAATGAGTATAAAGATAAAGGACAATCCTTGAAATTCACTCTATTTTTAATAATTGTTTTATTACTAAAAAAACAATGAAATCATACAAAAAGTTTAAATAAGGGCCATAAATAGTAATGTAATTTTATCTTAAAGGAGAAAAACATGAAGTGTATGTAAAACAAACGGTAAAAAGAGAGATAAAATCTAAAAGCCAGATATAGTTTTGACGTGTAAAAAACCATTGTTAACTTATAAAATCCAAAACCCGATTTAGTTTTGACGTGTAAAAAAACATTAACTTTGATAAAACGTGTAAAAACCATTATTAACTTAGATTAAATGTATTAAATGTAGGAGACTCTTTATACAACTTACTCAAAATAATTTACCACCATAGCATACCTCAGATATAGTGTTGTCAAGTATGCACTGTGTGTAATAAACTAGGGATTCTATATGCTTTGAGAATACATAAAACAATATTAACTATTTATTTTTTCAAATTATAAACTTTAGTTTAGAAGTTGTGTAAATGTGGTGTTTATTGATCTCATTTACTTCTAAGATATGAACTTTTTATTTTTACAAATTAATTTGATTGTTCGTTTTTACATATAATCTACGCATTTATAGGTTATATGATGTTACACATATATAGGTAAACGATACAAAACTGGAAAAAAAACATATGAACTAATCATTTGGATGGTTTTGCGTAACTACTGTATATGCATCTAGAAGTTACAAGATTGAAAACATATGAATCACTGATGACAATTTTTAACGGCAAACTAACAAACACTTACAACAACAACTACTAATCCTAAATTATACTATACGCCCACAATAAAACTTGAACCTTCGTCACTTTAAGAGAAAAACCAACAAATTTAATATCATTAGATTACATGAACTTTGGTAACAAACGTTAAATAATTGTTTAAATTTGTTCTTTATGTTTTCGTTAAAATTTGGTGTAACAAAATTATCTTTTTTTATATATTTTAGAAACACATTTCAAACATCATTTTTATAAAAAAAAACATAAAGGATCTTGGCTTGAAACTTGTGGAAAGTATAAAGTAAATTGAATTCAATAAAGAAAAGGCGAAAACAAGAATAAGAAGAAAAGTTTTTACATGTTACGAAAAGAGGTTTCGAGAAGCAGGACATGTTCGAGGGTGAGAAGACATATGTGTGGCTCACATGACGGGGTCCACGTGTAGTCATTTGCTATTTTAATTTAACTAAAATAAAATGTTTGTGTTATAATTATTTTGAGCTATGTTAGATATGTTAATATATGCGACTTATAAGGTAATACAATCAAATTAAGTTTAGGTTCTACTAGGGTATTATTTATTACGTCTGAAGTTAGTATGAAAACAGCATATCTTAAATAAATGGTATGTTAAAAAAATATTCAAATACCTATTTTATAGTACGTGTAACGTTAAGAAACACTTTTTATATATCCACGTACTAGTCGTGTTACTTTAATGTGATTTTGATCTGATCACTTCGTTCGCGTACCATCTAATATTGTACGTATGAAAATACACAAAACTTAATATTGTACGTGAGTATCATATGCATATGTATCTATTTCGAAGTTATTTGAGAATAAGCTTATTAGTATATATACTCGCTTAATATGTTTATGTACTATCATACGCAAATAATAATCGTAAGTAATAACTGATAGATACATCATCATCATCATGTTGTAACATAATTCATAACTATAACAATATAACGATTTTAACATCTATCATTTAAATATAACACACTAAAGAATGTAACTACTCACAAAAAAAATCGTTGTATGACAACATAACCTTCTTTAAATAGTATGTATATTGAAAACTAACTTATTAATGTAAATAGTACGCTTTACATATATTATGAGAAATAGAAGATGTTACTTAGTGAAACTATAAAATAAGATAAATCTTTTTCAAACAAAAAGAGTTTCAGTTATTAAAACCCCAAGTGAAAACTATCCATTGATCTTGTAGAGAAATAGTGACAGATCCAGCGCTGTTTTGTGGGTTCATATGAACTCATTCGATTTGGAAAAAATAAAAAAAAATAGTGAGAATTTTTTATGATTTGAAAAAAAAAATAGTGAGAATCTATCAAAACGAACCCACTAAAAGAAGTTTTTGAATCCGCCAATGTAGAGAAACAAGAATTACTTAATTCACAAATTCCTACACAGAATATTAATCAAGTTTAAAAGCTTTATCTAGGTTGTCTCACATTTTACGTAGCTCGTTTAACTTTTACACTAATACCATCGTTAACTCAGAACACACAAAGACAACATACGAACAAATGTATAATGTCTAATACCAGCCTACTTGTGTTTCAGTTGTTAACACAATTGTAAATTGTTTTCTCACTGGGTAAAAAAGTTATCATTTACTAGTAATCATAGTTTCAGAGTTCTCATTTTTCCTTATTAATTAGCCAAGATGTTGATAAATTTTTTTATATGATGAAAGGTGGAGCTAGGCATCTCCCTCGTGTTCTATTGTTTTAATTTTAATTTTAAACATAAAAATAATAAATATTCTTATTCTTTTGGTTTAACACCAACATTCAAAAAGTTTCAAACTAACTTTTTAATTAAGCTGTATTACCTCACATAAAAAACTATGTACATAACTTTGTTTAATACCAAAGAATCTCACGTGTTAACTCCTTCTGCTCGGGGCTATGTTCAAGGTCGATTCTTCGACCACCATGAGACTGTGCCCCCTGATGCGTGGGAACTAGATGGAATCCGTAAACCCTCGCCCCCATCAAGGTTAAACCCAGGATTAAAGCCCTGATTCGTCCCTTCACCTCGTCCATCAAAAATGGCAAAAACAGGAATCGAACTTGCGTCTCCATTAAAGGGGACAGGCCTTTTGACCGTTGGACCAATATCTCACGACAACTATGTACATAACTAACTTAAAACAAAATTAACTTATAATTTATAAGTCATAATTAATTCACATAATCAAACGTAGTTATTGTTTTAGTTGTGATACAAAGCTCAACCACTCTCTCACTAAATTTATACATACCGTACACGTGTTTATGAAGTCCTCTTTAAATTGGTTTTATATTTTTAGTATACTATGTACATAACTAACTTAAGTAGACTACAATATATATATATATATATATATATATATATATATATATATATATATATATATATATATATATATATATATATATATATATTGTTTTCTCCCACTATTTCTTTAAAGGATTATGTACAAATATTTGTGTGGTTCTCATATCGATTAGATAACAAACGTACCCAAAGTGAAGCTATTGATTTGTGTAGTAAGATGAGTACAAGAAGTTCGACTTTTCTTGTTTAAAACTACAAGTACCCTTAATTTTGAAACTAGTGATGATTGTTTTAGTATTTGGGAAATAGTAAAAAAAAAAAAAAAGCATACATTTTGTGTTCTACAATATTAAAAAAAAGGAGAGACCTTCAGCCAAAATGAGTAAACACATAATGTTTACTTCAATTATATGAATCTGATTGATGATAATATTTGGAACAATATTGTCCATATTCTAGGACCACTTTTATTTTTATTTTGTAAAAGATGCCCATTTCATTTATTGAGATATTGACTTGGGCATGGGGTGGGGTGGGGTGGGGTGGGTGGGTCATTGTGCTATGGGTTTCTATCACTGTCATGTTTGAAAATTGGATGTTTCCTCTAGGGCCCGACCCGTTCAGGTTATTGAAAATGTGCATGTCCTTGAAAATTTAATGCTCAAGTGATGGAGTACACATGAGGTTAATGATGATTGATTAAGACTTGTAAAATTGAAACTTTTGGAACATTGGTTGGGACCTTCTCGAAAGGTTTGGTTTGAGGTTCATATATCGTTGGTTGCAATTATGGTTTTTGGTTCGATTTAATCAAGGTTAAGAAACATTAAGATTTGATTGATTTGTGACCCTCTTCATCATACTAGTTTGTAGCAATTGGTTGAATGTTTCACATGGAAATATGGTATGTAGGCTATGTAGTAATTTGGGGTTTGACTCATGTGATATTCACAAGTTAAACTGTTTGCTTGTTGAAGCTTTAAAAATCGCAATCATATAATTTGGAAAAATAATTAAGAACGAGTCTGTGTTTTCTGTTGTGAAAACGTATACTTAGATAAACTAAAGTATACATGTTTTATAAATTGTGAAAGGTATACCCAAAATGGAACGATAAATATGTTTTGTAGGTTGTTTAATGCTACATGAATGAGTGTGTTAGTTGACAGTTAAAAGGGTTGGCAGTTAATTTAGGTAAACAAAGACTATCATGTGTAACTCGATTGCCACTAATGGATGCTCATGTTTGCAATAATTTAGTTACTGTTTATGATTGGTCCACACTGCTATAATAATTCTTATCTTTCGCGTTCCTATTGTCACTTATGAATAGATTCTTTCAATCGATGTTTCTACCTTCATGCATAAAGCAAGTTCAAGAGGCTTGCAATTACTATAATTGTTTTTTGGCTCGCCGAGGGCGGCACTCAAGCCCTTGAACCCTGACCCCTAAACCCTGTGGTTCATTGATGTTAGAAATCAAAATAGTATCTAACGATTGTGCACTCCGCACCTCATAACCCATAATCCTGTTGATTAAAATTTTAAATTGTTTATGCGTTACATACGAAATTCATGATAGGTTATTAGACCCTTAAAGCCTATACTATAGTTGATTAAAATTTTAAATTGTTTATGCGTTACATACGAAATTCATGATGTTTATATGCTTTATGTTTATTTTTACACTCAATGTTATGCAAGCATGCTCACAAATACATGTTATTATACAATGCTAATCATAAATCATATCCTCATAACATATCGTATCCATGAGAGCACACACCTCACAATTCCCATGATTTTTGCAATGATTTTTGTGTTTTCAAATCACATCAAAGTGAGTTCTTATGACGGGCATGTAGTAACTGGAAGGGTACTGTAACATCCGTCAAAAACGGATTTACCAAACCCGCTCCGTTTATCAACCGAACAGTCAGTCAAAATTTTCGTTGCGAATTAAATGCCCAAAATAATTTTAAACGATACATAATCAATTATTATTCGGGAATATATAATTAGTTTTTGAAAAACTGTTAAAAACGCAAAATAAAAATAAGTTGTTCCTGCCGGGTTTCGAACCCGGGTCTGTACCGATCCGGAAACAGACTTAACACTTAACACCCGAACCATTGCGCCACTTGTTCTGTTTGGTAAATATTGAAATCATTTAATTCATAAGGTGACGTTACGAATTCAAAACCGGCGCCCAAATAGTTCAATCGTCGGAATCCCGGTAATCTCGCGAACTTTTAACACCACTTTCAGTTATAACGTAAACTAGTATTAAGACATCGGTTATAACCGATGTTTGAAGTCCGCGACCAAACCATAACCGCCGGAAAATTTAAATCGATGAATATAGTCGGAAATCAGACCAAGTGCTTTGACGATTTGCACTATAAATTCACCCACAACCCACTGCAAACCTTTTCGCTCAAAACCACACCTTTTCTCGGCGTAATTCCACTCGCCGGAATTTCTCTGCTCATCGCCGGAAAACCGGTTTCCTCATTTCTGAACCTCACTGAGCCTCTGAACTTATACCGGAGATACCCACACCCTTTGTAAGCTTCCTGGAGCCTCGCTGCTACAAGGAACACGTCGCCGGAAGTGATTGCTGTCGCTGGAGTTTCTACCGGAAAACAGAGAGTCCAGTCGGTACACCTCTTCGCCTAAATTCTTTTTCTTTTCACTCATATTTCACCTTAATGAACTGTAAGACGCTAAGAAACCGATTAAGACTTTGAACCAGTCGATTTCCGATTTCTGGTTCTAACTTGACGAGGAAGACGATGACCGTTATAACGTATAAGTATAATTAAAATCAGGATATTACTCGGGTTAGACACACAGTCCAGCGGTGGACTGTGTGCACATAAAACGCAAAGGTCTCGAGTTCGAATCCCAACACGCTGCCTTAATAAAAATCATTTTTTTTGTAAACTGAACCGGAGTCGTCACTGGTATATGTTAAGTATATTGATAACCGGAATAATAACCAAGATAGACACACAGTCCAGCGGTGGACTGTGTGTTTGTTTATATCACAGGTCACGAGTTCGAGTCCGGTCTACTGCACCGACTCGAACAATTATCTCTTCTTTTTAAATAAGGCAGAAAAGGAAATATCTAATTTGTATTTAAGTATAATAAAAATCGAATTATATAACATGTTAAACACACAGTCCAGCGGTGGACTGTGTGTTAGATTAAACCACAGGTCCCGGGTTCGAGACCTGTGGAGCGCACCGCCGAATTGATTTAAACTGTTTTTTTAAAATAAAATGATTTTCGGTTTAAACTAATTAATATATATATATAATTAAAATCAGATATATAACGGGTTAGACACGTAGCTCAGTTGGTAGAGCTGCGTGCACGCGTACGGGAGGTCTCGGGTTCGAGCCTCACTCAGCGCACATATATTCCGAATCGAACCGGTCAACGGTCAGGTCAACGGTCAGGTCAAACGGTCAACGGTCAGAAAAAAATCAATTTTTTTATTATTTTTATTTAATTATTTTAATTAAAAATACTTAAAAATAACATTTTTAAGGTTAGAAAATAGCCTCAAACTCACAAAAATACACCCAACAATCCTACTAAAATAGATTAATAAAATCCGTTTACTTACCAAACCATAATGCGATTTATCTAGGTTAAATCTCACTCGTGGTTAAAACCACTTCGCGTACATTCAACATCATCAACCTAACGCACCCACTGTGAGTGAATCTTACAACTCCCCCTTTTAAATTACACGTTTTGGGGTGTGTCATGTGTTATGAAAATAATTAATTTATTTATTTAAACTTGTGCCATACCACATCATGACTTAAACTTAGATTGTTTTATTGTTGTGATTTACTTATTTCCTTTTGTCAAATTATATGAAACTCATACATAAAGCCCATCAGTTCCTCGTGGGAGACGAGTAGAACATCGCGTGCTTCAAATCAAATTCATTATTGTTCATGTGTGTATCATTGAGTTTATATTGTTTGTAGTTGTGTCATTCATATTATCATGTTATGCAATTCATTCATCAGGCCCCTCAGTTCCTCGTGAGAGACGAGTTGAGCATCGCGTGCCTCTAATTGTTCCATTATTGTTCAAGAGTGTTTCATTTAATATCTTATGATTGTTGATTAAGTTACATCTAATTTTACTCATGTTTGGTTGTGCACATATTTCATAATCAATTTAAATAAATTTGTTCAAATGTTTTTCCATAGGATTCACTCGCCAACATTATGTTGATCCAAAAACCCTTTTACACATGATACAGGTGAACAGGTTGAAGCAAGGAAAACATAGGATATGCCTTAGAAGAGAACAAAGAAGCTTAGATTGTTAGTTAGATCATGTTGTAACATTTATTGTAAATTTCCATTTAATTTGTATTAATGAATATGAAACGTTTAATAAATGTCATGAGCTTTGATGATAACCCAATCATGCCCCGATCACCTTTTCCGCTGCGGGTCGGGGTGTGACAGGTACGAGTACCGGTAATCGGAACGTCCTGTCTAGGCTTGGCATTCATATAAATCCAAAATAAATGACCAGTTTGCCTACCTGGGGACTAACGATGAGAGTACGAAGGACCTATTAGGCCAAAGCATGCTATACTAAACGTCGTGTGAGCTAACCCCACCTTGAGTTGTCATTGTGTCTGCACCTTGACACCCTCCTACCATACATCTCGCAAGCATATTTTACGGTTTTCATTCGGGTGATGCGAGTGTTAATCTGTAACATTTGTCAAAAACAGGTTTTCCAAACCCGCTTCGTTTGTAATCGAATATCATGTTATAATTTTTTCGTTGCGTATTTATGTTTATTTTAATTTTAAACGATGCATAATTAATAAACAAATTAGAATTTAAAAACTATAATTAATAAAAAGTGAAAAGAAAATAAATAAAAAAGAAAACCGGCTGCCGGGATTCGAACCCGGGTCAGCCGGGTGAGTCTAATGACTTAACTCGCACACATATAACCACTCCGCCACTTGATGTTTTTGTAAGTTCTAGGAAGAAATTAAATCATATGTTCAACCAGCAATCGACCTGTTTACGCCAACTGAAACCGTTATCGGCTTCCAATCGTCCAAAACGTTTGAGTGATCGCGAAATTCTGTTTATAACCGATCAACCGACACTTTCAATCAATTCAGTCTTGAATGGACTTGAATTCATGTGATGATCGGTTTTAATAACCGAAAATCTGCACTTCCTGAATTACTCCAACAATAATAGTCTCCCGCGACTCAAACTCATCCGCAGAACCTCCAATTTTACTTTCGCTCTGCTTTCAGTTCGTCGGAAAAGCTTTTTGAAATCGCCGGACTTTCGCCGAAAAACCGTGTCTTCCATCAAGTAAGTTTCTCAATTCTTTCATCGTCTATCAGTTGTTAAGCTTTTGCAAACTCAAACCCTTCAATCAGAATCAGTTTCAGACGACGATATCGGATAATTAACTCTCGCCGGAAAACTTCTGAAAGTTCCCAATTCTCGCTGTGAAACGGTATGGCCTTTTAAACCTTCTGGTAACTCTTGTTCAGTACTTCAATTCCGCATCTAGCTAATCAAAATTGTTAATTGGTCCGCTCAGACAAAGTCCATAAAAACAGAGCCGACGACTTCGCCGGAATTCTGAGAAAGACCATCTTTCCGGTATGTCTACTCCCAAAATCTTTCCTGTCCATTTCGTTTTAATCACTTAAAAGATTGTCAATCGAATTAAACAGAATCAGTAGGGTAATCGTTGTCTGTGATATTGTAACGAAGAAGATGAAGTTAGTCTTGTATATAAGTTTAATATAAATTGGATATTATCTCGGGTTAGACACACAGTCCAGCGGTGGACTGTGTGCGCACATATATCACACGCCGCGAGTTCGATCCTTGACACAATTGTATGCTCTGTAATAAAGATGTTTTCCTTTTTAACTGAACCGGATTAATTCGAGGAAGATGTTAAGTATAATAAAAATCGATATATTAACCAGGTTAAACACACAGTCCAGCGGTGGACTGTGTGCAACACTAACCCACAGGTCTCGGGTTCGAGACCTGTTACACACGCCGGTTCGAGGATTAAAATCCTTTTTAAAAATAAAAGAATTTTGAATAAACTAAAACAGTATATAAATATAATTAAAAACAGAATTATTTCGGGTTAGACACGTAGCTCCGTTGGTAGAGCTGTGTGCACGCGTACGGGAGGTCTCGGGTTCGAGCCTTGCCCAACGCACACTTATACACCAGGGAACCGGTCAAACAGTCAACAGTCACGGTCAACGGTCAATGGTCAACGCAAAAGTCAACATTTTTTTTATATTTTTATTTATTTATTTAATTTAAAAATCAATTAAAAATACTTAAAAATAATGTTTTTAAAGATAGAAAATAGCCTTAAACTCACAAAAATATATTTAAAAATCTTATTAAAATTATTAATAAAATCCACTCATTTACCATACTTTCCGTTATTATTTAGGCTAGTAAGTTCTCGTCGATCAATCCTCCAAACTCGTGCGCATTTCATCATCTTCAACCAAACGCACCCAATGTGAGTGAATCTCTACAAATTCCCCGTTTTAATCATATTTTTGGGCTGTATCATGTGTCTTATCATTTATTATATTTAAATCATTGTGCATCCATCATATCCATGAACAAATGTGTATTCAACATGTATCAACTGTTTGTGTGGTTATTGTTTAGTTTAAATTATCATTTTTAGTACATACATTATCATAGGCCGCCGCTCCCCATTACATTATGAGCGTTGAGCTGTTCCCCATTACATTATGAGCGTGAACCAGGCGTTGCCAACATACGATCGGCTCCGTTTGATTGAGCCTTGATCGCACAGACATTTATCATAGGCCGTCCGTTCCCCATTACATTATGAGCGTGAACGTGACGTTGCCAACATATACAGTTTCATTCATGTTATATATTCATGCAAGTTGGTTGGTTATTGTATGTTATTGTTTGTTGTTGTTATAGTTATTGTATGATTTAATTACATTTGTTCACATATGATTATTGCACAATTTTCCATGATAAAGATAACAAGAGATCAATAATAAATGTTTTCTAACAAGGTTCACTCGCCAACTTATGTTGACCCAAAAACCCCTATTTTTACACATGATACAGGTGATCCAGCTGCAGCAAGAAACACATAGGATTGGCTTAGAAGAATAAACTGGTTTAGATCTTGGATTGCTTAGTTGATTATTTTTCTTTGTATTTGTATGAACATGTTTGGAATATTGAGGATGTAATTTTGAATTTAATAAATGTGAAACATATTAGTAAATATCATGAGCTTTGGTGATAACCCAATTATGCCCCGACTCTTATACCGCTGCGGGTCGGGGTGTAACAGATTGGTATCAGAGCCATGACTATAGGGATATAGGATAGGTTATTGGACCCTTAGAGCCTATACTATAGTTGATTAGAATTTTTAAAATTTTTGTGTGTTACATGCAAAGTTCATGATGTTTATATATTTTATGTTTAATGTTACATTCAATGTTATGCAAGCATGTTCATAAGTACATATTATTATATAATGCTTATCATGAATCATAATCTCATAACATATCATATCCATGAGAGCACACACCACATCATTTCCATGATTGTTTTTGCAATGATTTTTGTATTTTCAAATCACATCAAAGTGAGTTCTCATGACGGGTATGTAGTAACTGGAAGGGTACAGGTACCGGTAGTCGGAACGTCCTGTCTAGGCTGGCATTCGTATAAATCCAAAATAATGGACCAGTTTGCCTACCTGGGGACTAACGATGAGAGTACGAAGTACCTATTAGGCCAAAGCATGCTATACCAAACGTCGTGTGAACTAACCCCACTTTGAGTTGTCATTGTGTCTACACCTGGACACCTTCCGACCATACATCTCGTAAACATATTTCATGGTTTTCATTCGGGTGATGTGAGTGTTAAACCGCCAATACTAATGTGAATCCTACCAAGCCAATAGTCATGGGGGCCCACATGACTATACAGGTGAAGGTATGGGGGACATTTGAGGCCCAACATGAGCAAACCCAAGACATCCTATGGATGTAGTTGCATTATTGATATTTATGTTATTTTATTTTCTTTAAGACACATGACACCTAAAAAGACTCCATAAACTCACAATCTTCTTATGTATGTTCCTGTAGATGTCGGCTAGGCAACAACGAGGGGGTAGAAGATCAGGAAGGTCACACGAACGCTTGGCCACTCAAATCGCAAAACAAATGGCCGCGGTGCTTCCTGACATTGTGGTTCAAGTACAACAAGCTCTCGCCACAAATCCCACCAATCCTCCCCAGCAAGAAGACCATAACATCGGCAACCCTCCTACCAAAAAGTGCTCATATAAACATTTCAAGTCTTGCGATCCTCCGAAATTTGAAGGGACCGAAGGTGTCACTGCTCTCCTCCATTGGTTTGAGGAAATGGAAAACACCTTCCTCAACTGCGATTGTCCCGAGGATCGCAAGGTACGATACGCAACCGGGAGACTATTTGGGGTAGCTCTTACCTGGTGGAATACTGAAAAGGGTAAGAGAGGAATCGAAGATGCAATGGCCTTAACGTGGGAGGAGTTAAGGGAAATCATGACGAGACGATTCTGTCCTAGAAGTGAAATTAAAAAGTTAGAGGATGAATTTCATTTGTTGAAGCAAAAGGAGGGAGATCATACTTCCTACAACAAGAGGTTTTTAGAGTTGAACCAAATGGTACCTAACTTGTTCACCCCAGTTTACCGCTTAGTCGAACATTATATTCGAGGTCTTCCCTCGAAAATTCAAGATTCAGTTCTCAGCACTTCGCCAGCAATACTTGAAGCTGCTATGGAACTAGCTACTGAGCTGACCGAGAATCGAATTCGCAACGGTAAATTTAAAGAGGAGAAAAAGAAAGCCCCCGTTGAGGGACAAACTTCAAACCATTCCACCTCCTCCTCTAAGTTTGCTAACAAGAGGAAACGTAACACCAGAAACTTCGTTGTCACACAAACAAATTTCCCTATCCCTGCTGCACCCATTACCCAAGTTTCCCCCTCACCTGCACCATATAAAAGGCCATACTCTGGCCCATTACCAAAATGCAACCGTTGCCAATACCATCACTTTCCTGATCATCCCTGCCAACATTGCACCGGCTGTGGTCGCGCAGGTCACACTGTTCAAACCTGTCGCATACCTCAGCGAACGAACCGCCACCAGCCCTCAACTCAAACCCATCATCAAATAATGGGTCAAGCCCAACAACCTCTACTACTACCACCTTCCCAACATTTAGCCCAATCATACTACCAACCCAACTATCCCATGGTGCAACCTATGCGGGCTTGCTACAATTATGGAGACCCAAGCCACTTTAGAAACACTTGTCCACGTTTGATGATCATTATACATGCTCAAGCCCAAGCAAATCCAGTGAATCAGGCTAACCAAGCTCCTCCACCTGCAAGAGGAAGAGCTTTCAACATCAACGCTAATCAGGCTAGAGCTGACAGCAATGTGGTAAATGGTACGTTTCTTATCAATGGTAGTTATGCATCCATGTTGTTTGATACTGGCACGGATAAAAGTTTTATGTCCTTAGAGTTTGAACCCATCCTCAACCAAGTTCGTGATAAGCTCATGGAATCCATAATAGTAGAAGTTGCTGACGGAAAACCGGTCTCATTAAACTCTATTATACGCAATTGTACTCTCACCTTAAACGATCACGATTTTCCAGTTAACCTCATTCCTATGAAGTTGGGAAGCTTTGACATTATAATTGGTATGGACTGGCTTAGCCAACATCAGGCTGAAGTTGTATGCCGCGAAAAGTTTATACGCATTCCTCTTACAAACGGTCAGACTCTACGAATCTTTGGACAAACCTCATCGAAAGGCTCAGATTAATGTCCTGTCTTCAAGCTCGAAAATATCTCCGCAAGAATTATGTCGCATTTTTAACTCATGTCGTCAAAAAGGGAACCATGGAGAAGAAACTTGAAGACATCCCAGTAGTAAAAGATTTTCCGCAAGTTTTTCCTGACGACATTTCAGGACTTCCTCCCTTGAGAGAAGTCGAATCCCGCATTGATCTTATACATGGTTATCACCAGTTGCAAAGTCTCCTTATAGGTTAGCCCCCTCTGAAATGCAAGAGCTAGCCAGTCAATTGCAAGAGTTGACTGACAAAGGATTCATACGTCCTAGCTCCTCGCCTTGGGGTGCACCTGTCCTTTTTGTGAAGAAGAAAGATGGAACGTTTCGCATGTGCATCGACTACAGAGAACTCAACAAGTTAACGATAAAGAACCGCTATCCATTACCTCGCATTGATGATCTTCTTGACCAACTTCAAGGCGCCAGCTGTTTTTCAAAAATCGACCTTCGTTCTGGTTATCATCAACTCAGAGTACATGAAGAAGACGTCCCAAAGATCGCCTTCCTAACTCGTTATGGTCATTATGAATTCATGGTCATGCCATTTGGTTTAACCAACGTTCCAGCTGTCTTCATGGATCTAATGAACAGAGTCTGCAAACCCTATCTCGATCGTTTTGTTATAGTCTTCATCGACGACATCCTCATCTACTCAAAGTCTAAGTCTGATCATGAACGGCACCTTTGACTCATCCTTACACTCTTAGAGAATGAGAAGCTCTACGCCAAATTCTCCAAATGCGAATTCTGGTTAAAAGAGGTACAATTCCTTGGACATGTCGTCAATGACAAGGGAATACATGTCGACCCCTCAAAGATCAAAGCAGTACAAGAATGGCAAGCACCACGTACACCAACCGAAGTAAGATCATTCCTTGGTTTGGCTGGTTATTATCGCCGTTTCATTTCAAATTTCTCCCGCATTGCTGTACCACTCACGGCTTTAACTCATAAAGGAAAACCCTTCATATGGGGACCCAAACAAGAAGAAGCCTTCCAAACCCTTAAACAAAAACTCTGTGATGCACCTATCCTCACTCTTCCTGAAGGTTGTGACGACTTCGTGGTTTATTGCGACGCGTCAGGGCAAGGACTAGGCTGTGTTCTAATGCAAAGAGGAAAGGTGATAGCTTATGCTTCTAGACAACTCAAAACTCATGAGAAGAACTACACCACCCATGACCTAGAACTTGGAGCCGTTGTGTTCGCTCTTAAGATATGGAGACATTATCTCTACGGTACTAAGTGTGAAATATACACTGACCACAAGAGTCTTCAACATATCTTCAACCAAAAGGAGTTAAACATGAGGCAACGAAGATGGGTCGAACTTCTAAATGACTACGACTGTGAAATTCGGTATCACCCTGGCAAGGCAAATGTGGTGGCTGATGCACTCAGTCGAAAGGGTTATGCGAACTCCATTCGTCTTCTATGTTCGCAAATCATAATCAAAGATCAAATTCGAGAAGCCTAACATGTTTCAGTAACGGAAGACGACGTACGAAAGGAGCTGTCCTGTGGAGCTGAACTTAAAATTGAAACTAAATCCGACGGTATTCTGTACTATCTAGATCGCATATGGATTCCTGACCACAACAACCTTCATGAATTCCTTATGAATGAGGCTCACAAAACACGATACTCTATACACCCAGGAGCCGACAAGATGTATCAAGACCTTCGATACACCTACTGGTGGCCTGGAATGAAAAAGGATATTGCTGTTTTTGTTTCCAAGTGCCTTATATGTTCCAAGGTAAAAGCTGAACACCAAAGACCCTCAGGACTTCTGGTCCAACCTGAAATACCTGTATGGAAGTGGGAAAACATAACCATGGACTTCATTACCGGGTTACCTCGCACTTCTGGTGGGTATGGCACTATATGGGTAATCATTGATCGTCTTACAAAATCAGCTCACTTTATTCCAATCCGCGAAGATTTCAAGAACGAGAAGCTAGCTCGTATCTACATCAGCGAAATCGTAAGCCGACATGGTGTACCGTTAAGCATTATTTCAGATCGTGATGGTCGTTTCACTTCACGAACATGGCAGGCCGTACAAGCCGCTTTGGGTACACGATTAGACCTCAGTACCGCTTATCATTCTCAAACTGACGGACAATCTGAACGCACCATTCAAACTCTTGAAGATATGCTTCGAGCTTGTGTCATAGACTTCAAGGGAAATTGGGACGCTCATCTACCGTTAGTTGAATTTTCGTACAACAACAGCTATCATTCAAGTATCGGCATGGCACCTTTTGAAGCTTTATATGGTCGTAAGTGCCGATCTCCAGTATGTTGGCACGAAATTGGGGAAGCTCAAATCACCGGTCCGGAATTGATTCAAGAAACCACAGACAAGATCCATCAAATTCGAAACAATCTTCTAGCGGCTCAAAGTCGTCAAAAGAGTTATGCAGATAAACGACGGAAGCCTTTGGAGTTTAACATTGGTGATCATGTACTTTTAAAAGTATCACCGTGGAAGGGAGTAGTTCGTTTTGGCCAGAAAGGCAAGCTAGCACCACGCTACGTAGGACCTTTCAAGATACTCGAAAGAGTAGGACCTGTAGCATACAAGCTTGATCTACCAGAAGAACTCAACATAATTCACCCCACATTCCACGTATCAAACTTGAATAAGTGCCTCGCCGATGAGAACCTCCATATTCCTCTGGAAGATATTCAGATTGATGAATCTATGCATTTCATTGAAAGACCAGTAGAGATCATGGACTTCGGAGAAAAACGTCTAAGACGAAGTCGTATTCCAATTGTTAGGGTACGCTGGGAGTCGAAACGGGGACCTGAGTTTACTTGGGAACGTGAAGACTCAATGCGCGAAAAATACCCGCATCTTTTTCCTATTACCACTACTACTTAAATTTCGGGACGAAATTTCTAAAAGTAGGGGATACTGTAACATTTGTCAAAAACGGGTTTTCCAAACCCGCTTCGTTTGTAATAGAATATCAAGTTATAATTTTTTCGTTGCGTATTTATGTTTATTTTAATTTTAAACGATGCATAATTAATAAACAAATTAGAATTTTAAAAACTATAATTAATAAAAAGTGAAAAGAAAATAAATAAAAAAGAAAACCGGCTGCCGGGATTCGAACCCGGGTCAGCCGGGTGAGTCTAATGACTTAACTCGCACACATATAACCACTCCGCCACTTGATGTTTTTGTAAGTTCTAGGAAGAAATTAAATCATATGTTCAACCAGGAATCGACATGTTTACGCCAACTGAAACCGTTATCGGCTTCCAATCGTCCAAAACGTTTGAGTGATCGCGAAATTCTGTTTATAACCGATCAACCGACAGTTTCAATCAATTCAGTCTTGAATGGACTTGAATTCATGTGATGATCGGTTTTAATAACCGAAAATCTGCACTTCCTGAATTACTCCAACAATAATACTCTCTCGCGACTCAAACTCATCCGCAGAACCTCCAATTTCACTTTCGCTCTGCTTTCAGTTTGTCGGAAAAGCTTTTTGAACTCGCCGGACTTTCGCCGGAAAACCGTGTCTTCCATCAAGTAAGTTTCTCAATTCTTTCACCGTCTATCAGTTGTTAAGCTTTTGCTAACTCAAACCTTTCAATCAGAATCAGTTTAAGACGACGATATCGGATAATTAACTCTCGCCGGAAAACTTCTGAAAGTTCCCAATTCTCGCTGTGAAACGGTATGGCCTTTTAAACCTTCTGGTAACTCTTGTTCAGTACTTCAATTCCGCATCTAGCTAATCAAAATTGTTAATTGGTCCGCTCAGACAAAGTCCATAAAAACAGAGCCGACGACTTCGCCGGAATTCTGAGAAAGACCATCTTTCCGGTATGTCTACTCCCAAAATCTTTCCTGTCCATTTCGTTTTAATCACTTAAAAGATTGTCAATCGAATTAAACAGAATCGGTAGGGTAATCGTTGTCTGTGATATTGTAACGAAGAAGATGAAGTTAGTCTTGTATATAAGTTTAATATAAATTGGATATTATCTCGGGTTAGACACACAGTCCAGCGGTGGACTGTGTGCGCACATATATCACACGCCGCGAGTTCGATCCTTGACACAATTGTATGCTCTGTAATAAAGATGTTTTCCTTTCTAACTGAACCGGATTAATTCGAGGAAGATATTAAGTATAATAAAAATCGATATATTAACCAGGTTAGACACACAGTCCAGCGGTGGACTGTGTGCAACACTAACCCACAGGTCTCGGGTTCGAGACCTGTTACACACGCCGGTTCGATGATTAAAATCCTTTTTAAAAATAAAAGAATTTTGAATAAACTAAAACAGTATATAAATATAATTAAAAACAGAATTATTTCGGGTTAGACACGTAGCTCAGTTGGTAGAGCTGCGTGCACGCGTACGGGAGGTCTCGGGTTCGAGCCTTACCCGGCGCACACTTATACACCAGCGAACCGGTCAAACAGTCAACAGTCACGGTCAACGGTCAATGGTCAACGCAAAATTCAACATTTTTTTTATATTTTTATTTATTTATTTAATTTAAAAATCAATTAAAAATACTTAAAAATAATGTTTTAAAGATAGAAAATAGCCTTAAACTCACAAAAATATATCTAAAAATCTTATTAAAATTATTAATAAAATCCACTCATTTACCATACTTTCCGTTATTATTTAGGCTAGTAAGTTTACGTCGATCAATCCTCCAAACTCGTGCGCATTTCATAATCTTCAATCAAACGCACCCAATGTGAGTGAATCTCTTCAAATTCCCCATTTTAATCACATTTTTGGGGTGTATCATGTGTCTTATCATTTATTATGTTTAAATCATGTGCATCCATCATATCCATGAACAAATGTGTATTCAAGATGTATCAACTGTTTGTGTGGTTATTGTTTAGTTTAAATTATCATTTTCAGTACATACATTATCATAGGTCGCCGCTCCCCATTACATTATGAGCGTTGAGCTGTTCCCCATTACATTATGAGCGTGAACCAGGCGTTGCCAACATACGATCGGCTCCGTTTGATTGAGCCTTGATCGCACAGACATTTATCATAGGCCGTCCGTTCCCCATTACATTATGAGCGTGAACGTGACGTTGCCAACATATACAGTTTCATTCATGTTATATATTCATGCAAGTTGGTTGGTTATTGTATGTTATTGTTTGTTGTTGTTATTGTATGATTTAATTACATTTGTTCACATATGATTATTGCACAAATTTCCATGATAAAGATAACAAGAGATCAATAATAAATGTTTTTCTAACAAGGTTCACTCGACAACTTATGTTGACCCAAAAACCCCTATTTTTACACATGATACAGGTGATCCAACTGCAGCAAGAAACACATAGGATTGGCTTAGAAGAATAAACTGGTTTAGATCTTGGATTGCTTAGTTGATTATTTTTCTTTGTATTTGTATGAACATGTTTGGAATATTGAGGATGTAATTTTGAATTTAATAAATATGAAACATATTAGTAAATATCATGAGCTTTGGTGATACCCAATTATGCCCCGACTCTTATTCCGCTACGGGTCGGGGTGTTACATAATCCGCCAACACCAATGTGAATTCTACCAAGCCCAATAGTCGTGGGGGCCCACATGACTACACAGGCGACGGTATGGGGGACATTGGAGGCCCAAACATGAGCAAACCCAAGACATCCTATGGATGTAGTTGCATTATTGTTAGTTATGTTATTTTTATTCTTTTAACGACACATGACACCTAGAAAAATTTCTTAAACTCACAATCTTCCTATTTATGTTCCTGTAGATGTCGGCTAGGCAACTACGTGGAGGTAGAAAGTCAGGAAGATCCAATGAACGCTTGGCCACGCAAATTGCTAAACAAATGGCCGCGGTGCTTCCTGACATCGTGATTCATGTTCAACAAGCTCTCACCGCAAGTCCCATCAACCCTCCAATCAAGAAGACTAGAGCGTCGCCAACCCTCACTCCAAAAAGTGCTCCTACAAACACTTCAAATCTTGCGATCCCCCAATGTATGAAGGGACCGAAGGTGTTACTGCTCTCCTTCACTGGTTTGAAGAAATGGAGAACACTTTCCTCAATTGCGATTGTCCTGAGGATCGCAAGGTACGTTATGCAACTGGAAGACTGTTTGGGGTAGCCCTTACCTGGTGGAAAACGGAAAAGGGTAAATGAGGAGTTGAAGATGCCATGGCCTTAACATGGGAAGAGTTAAGGGAACTCATGACCAGATGCTTCTGTCCATGAAGCGAAATCAAAAAGTTGGAAGATGAATTCCACACGCTAAAACAAAAGGAAGGAGATCACACTTCCTATAACAAGAGATTTCTCGAACTAAACCAGATGATCCCTAATCTATTCACCCCCGTGTACCGCTTGGTTGAACATTACATTCGAGGTCTTCCCTCGAAAATTCAAGACTCAGTTTTAAGCACTTCGCCTGCAACACTTGAAGCCGCGATGGAGTTAACTACAGAACTCACTGAGAATCGCATCCGAAACGGCAAATTTAAGGATGATAAGAAGAAAACACCCATAGAGACCTCAACTCCAAACCACTCAGTCTCCTCCTCAAAGTTTGCTGTAAGAGGAAGCGAAACAGCAAGAATTTTGCTGTCACTCAAACCAACCCTCCTATCACTGCTGCACCAATCACCCAATTTGCTCCTTCGACTGCACCATTTAAAAAGCCATACACCGGCCCACACCCAAAATGCAACCGTTGTCAGTACCATCACCCTCCCGAAACTCCTTGCCAACATTGCACCAGCTGTGGCCGTGCAGGTCACACCATTCAAACTTGTCGCACACTTCAACGAATGAACCGCAATCAACCCCCAACCCAAACCCACCATCAGATAGTGGGTCAAGCCCAACAACCCTTACTCCTACCATCTGCACAACACATAGCCCAATCCTACTACCAACCCAACTACCCCATGATGCAACCCATACGAGCTTGTTACAACTGTGGGGACCCAAACCACTTCAGGAACACTTGTCCACGCTTGGTGAACATCATCCATGCCCAAGCTCAAGCGAACCCAGTAAACCAAGCTAACCAAGATCCTCCACCTGCCAGAGGAAGAGCTTTCAACATCAATGCCAACCAAGCTAGGGCTGACAACAACGTGGTTAACGGTACGTTTCTCATCAATGGTAGTTATGCATCCATGTTATTCGATACTGGCGCGGATAAGAGTTTTGTGTCCTTAGAATTCGAACCTATCCTCAACCAAACTCTTGATAATCTCATGGAATCTCTAACGGTGGAAGTTGCTGACGGAAAGCACGTTTCATTAAATTCTATTTTACGAAATTGTACCCTCACTCTAAACGATCACGATTTTCCAGTTGACCTCATTCCTATGAAGTTGGGAAGTTTCGATATTATAATCGGTATGGACTGGCTCAGCCAGCATCACGCTGAAGTAGTGTGCCGCGAAAAGTTCATTCGCATTCCTCTTGCAGACGGTCAGACTCTACGTATTTTTGGAGAAACCCCTTCGAAAGGACTCAAACTAATGTCCTGCCTTCAAGCCCGAAGATATCTCCGCAAGAACTATGTCGCATTCCTAACTCACGTCGTCAAAAAGGGAAACAAGGAAAGGAAACTCGAAGATATCCCAGTTGTGAAAGAATTCCCACAAGTCTTTCCCGACGACATTTCAGGACTCCCTCCTGTGAGAGAAGTCGAATTCCGCATCGATCTTGTACCTGGCGCTACACCAGTCGCAAAATCTCCTTATAGGTTAGCCCCATCCGAAATGCAAGAGCTGGCCAGTCAACTGCAGGAACTGACTGACAAAGGATTCCTACGTCCTAGCTCCTCGGCTTGGGATGCACATGTTCTTTTTGTGAAGAAGAAAGATGGAACGTTTCGCATGTGTATCGACTACAGAGAACTCAACAAGCTAACGGTTAAAAATTGCTATCCACTACCTCGCATCGATGACCTCCTAGACCAACTTCAAGGCGCCACCTGCTTTTCAAAAATCGACCTTCGTTCTGGTTATCATCAACTCAGAGTACATTAAGAAGACGTCCCAAAGACCGCCTTCCGGACTCGTTATTGTCATTACGAATTCATGGTCATGCCATTTGGTTTAACATTTGTAAAAATCGGGTTTTTAAAACCCGCTCCGTTTTGTAATCGAATATCAAGTTATAAAAGTTACGTTGAATATTTATAATTATTTTGATTTAAAACGATACATAATTAATAAATAGACTAAACTATAAAAATTATATTTGATAAAAAGTTAAAATAAAATAAATAAAAAAAATTATGTTGCTGCCGGGACTCGAACCCGGGTTAGCCAAGAACAACCCAACGCCTTAACACACACTCACATCACCAATCCGCCGCTTTGTGTTTTCTGTTATCTCTAGGAAACAAATGAGATTTATACACAAACTCGGTTAAAACCGGTTGCGCCAACTGAGAAACTGAAATCGGCAAATCAATCGTCTAATTGTTTGATTAATCGTTCATTCACATTTTATAACCGATGAACCGATGATTGTAATCAATTCAGAAGTGATTGAACATCAATTTTCTTTATTAATCGGTTTTTATAACCGAAATGAATCAAGTCACAATTACATCAATTCCAGACCTCTCTCGCGACTCGAAAACGTCATAAATACTTCATTTCACTTTCGTCACATTTTCAGACCATCAGAACGCTTAAAACAACTCGCCGGAATTTCCTGCAAAAGTCGCCGGAAAACCGTATTCATCCTCAAACGGTAAATCTTTCAATATTCGTTATAGTTCAACAATTATTAGACTATTTCTAACTTAAACCTCTCAATTGAAATCGAATTCAGGCGCTGTATTCAACTAATTCCAGTTCGCCGGAACTCCCCTGAAAATCTTTATTTCCGTCTGTGAAACGGTAAGGACCTTCAAACACATCGTTAACGTTTGTTTATCACTTCAATTCCACAATCGACTAATCAAAACAATTAATTATCTTGTTCAGTTGAAGAGCATAAAAACAGGGACCGACACATTGCCGGAAATCTGAAATAAACCGTTCATCGGTATGTTCACCTCTAATTACCGTCTCTGCCATTTCATTTAAGCTTTAATAATGTTTGTAAATCGTAAAAACAAGGAACGGATTAGTAAATCAGTTGACTGTAATTTGAATGGAGAAGACGAAGCTAATTAAGTTATAAGTATATTTAAAACTAGTAAAATGAACGGGTTAGACACACAGTCCAGCGGTGGACTGTGTGCAAAATACATACGCAAGTCCCGAGTTCGATTCCTGCTATACGCACTCCTTATATAATAAAATGCCTTTTTGTTTAAAAACTAAACGGGGTTAACTCAGTTAGTTGTTAAGTATAATAAAAACCGAGATAATAACCAGGTTAGACACACAGTCCAGCGGTGGACTGTGTGCAACATTAAGCCATACGTCGCGCGTTCGAAACCCGTCACTAGCACCGGTCCGTTGAATTAAAATGTTTTTGAAATTTAAAAGAATTTCGGTTAAACTGAATAAGTGTATAAATATAATTAAAAACAAGATTATTTCGGGTTAGACACGTAGCTCAGTTGGTAGAGCTGCGTGCACGCGTACGGGAGGTCTCGGGTTCGAGCCTCACCCAGCGCAAACCATGTCCCTGACCGAACCGGTCAACAAGTCAACAGGTCAACGGTCAACGGTCAACGCAAAATAAACAAATTTTTTTATATTTTTATTTATTTAATTTAATTTAAAAATCAATTAAAAATACTTAAAATAACATTTTTAAAGATAGAAAATAGCCTTAAACTCACAAAAATATATCTAAAAATTTTATTAAAATCCTTAATAAAATCCACTCATTTAATATATTTTTCCGTTATTATTTAGGTTAGTATTTCTCGTTGTTCCGCTCATCTAATTCGTGCGCATCTCACCATCTCTAATCCAACGCACCCAATGTGAGTGAATCTTTACAAATTCCCCGTTTTAATCACGTTTTGGGGTGTATCATGTGTCTTGATATATATGTTATACTTAAACCATTGTGCATACATCATATCATGAGCTAGTGTATTCAGTTTGTTTCTGTTGTGTAGTTATTGTTGGATGCAAGTTTATTATTTTCAGTACATGCAATTTCATAGGCCGCCGCTCCCCATTACATTATGAGCGTTGAGCATGTTCCCCATTTCATTATGAGGTTGAACCTGGCGTGCCCACATACGATCGGCTCCGTTTGATTGAGCCTTGATCGCACAAACATTTTCATTTTTAGTACATGCAATACGATCGGCTCCGTTTGATTGAGCCTTGATCGCACAGTTTCATTTATGTTATTTACAGTATGATGTTGGTATGTTCATGTATGCTGTCATATGTTATTGTATGTTATAGTTGTGACTGCTATTTGCCATTGCTTGATTATTTACATTTGCTCATCTATGATTATGCACAATTTTTCATTGATAAACTAACAAGTAATTCATTAATAAATGTTTATCTAATAAGGTTCACTCGCCAACTTATGTTGACCCAAAAAAAAAACCCCATTTTACACATGATACAGGTGAACCAGCAGCAGCTAGGAACACATAGGACTTGGACTAGAAGAATAAAACGATTTAGAGTTGGGATTGTTATGTTTGGTTTATTTTCTTTGTATTGAATGAACATGTTTGGATATTTGGAAATGTAACTTTGACTTTATTAAATATGAAACATATTAGTAAATGTCATGAGCTTTGGTGATAACCCAATTATGCTCCGACTCTTATTCCGCTGCGGGTCGGGGTGTGACAGCCCCAGCTGTCTTCATAGATCTAATGAATAGGGTATGCAAACCCTACCTCGACCGCTTTGTCATAGTCTTCATCGACGACATCCTCATCTACTCCAAGTCTAAATCCGATCATGAACGACACCTTCGACTCATCCTTACACTCTTAAGGACTGAAAAGCTCTACGCTAAGTTCTCAAAATGCGAATTCTGGTTAAGAGAAGTACAATTCCTTGGACATGTCGTTAATGACAAGGGAATACATGTCGATCCTTCGAAAATCAAGGCAGTATAGGAATGGCAAGCGCCACGTACCCCTACCGAAGTAAGGTCATTTCTGGGTTTGGCTGGTTACTATCGCCGCTTCATTGCCAATTTCTCCCGTATTGCTGTACCGCTCACGGCTTTGACTCATAAAGGAAAACCTTTCATATGGGGACCTAAACAAGAAGAAGCCTTCCAAACCCTAAAGCAAAGCTTTGTGACGCACCTATCCTCACACTTCCTGAAGGTTGCGATGACTTTGTAGTATATTGCGACGCATCAGGGCAAGGGCTAGGCTGTGTATTAATGCAAAGAGGAAAAGTGATAGCCTATGCTTCTAGGCAACTCAAGGTTCATGAAAAGAATTACACCACCCACGACCGGGAACTTGGAGCCGTTGCGTTCGCTCTCAAGATATGGAGACATTACCTCTACGGTACCAAGTGTGAAATATACACTGACCACAAGAGTCTCCAACATATCTTCAACCAGAAGGAGTTGAATATGAGGCAACGAAGATGGGTCGAACTTCTTAACGACTATGACTGTGAAATTCGGTATCATCCTGACAAGGCAAACGTGGTGGCCGATGCGCTCAGTCGAAAAGGTTATGCGAACCCCATTCGTCTTCTATGTTCGCAAATCATAACCGACATCAAAGATCGAATCCGAGAAGCTCAACATGTTTCTGTAACAGAAAACGACGTACGCGATGAACTGTCATGTGGAGCGGAACTCAAAATCGAAATCAAATCCGACGGTATTCTATACTATTTAAACCGCATATGGATTCCTGATCGCGACAACCTTCGTGACTTCCTCATGAATGAGGCGCACAAAACACGATACTCTGTACACCCAGGAGCCGACAAGATGTATCAAGACCTACGCTACACCTACTGGTGGCCTGGCATGAAAAAGGATATCGCTGTTTTTGTTTCCAAGTGCTTTACCTATTCCAAAGTAAAAGCTGAACATCAAAGACCTTCAGGACTTCTAGTCCAACCCGAAATACCTGTATGGAAGTGAGAAAACATAACCATGGATTTCATTACCGGGTTACCTCGCACCTCCAGTGGGTATGACACCATATGGGTAATAATCGATCGTCTTACAAAGTCATCTCACTTAATTCCGATTCGCGAGGACTTCAAGAACGAGAAGTTAGCTCGTATCTACATCAGCGAGATCGTAAGCCGTCATTGTCACACCCCGACCCGCAGCGGATAAGGTGATCGGGGCATGATTGGGTTATCATCAAAGCTCATGACATTTATTAAACGTTTCATATTCATTAATACAAATTAAATGGAAATTTACAATAATGTTACAACATGATCTAACTAACAATCTAACTTCTTTGTTCTCTTCTAAGGCATATCCTATGTTATCCTTGCTTCAACCTGTTCACCTGTATCATGTGTAAAAAGGTTTTTGGATCAACATAATGTTGGCGAGTGAATCCTATGGAAAACATTTGAACAATTTATTTAAATTGATTATGAAATATGTGCACAACCAAACATGAGTAAAAATAGATGTAACTTAATCGGCAATCATAAGATGTTAAATGAAACACTCATGAATAATAATGGAACAATTAAAGGCACGCGATGCTCAACTCGTCTCTCACGAGGAACTGAGGGGCCTGATGAATGAATTGCATAAACATGATAATATGAATAACACAACCACAAACAATATAAACTCAATGATACACACATGAATAATAATGAATTTAATGTGAAGCACGCGATGTTCTACTCGTCTCCCACGAGGAACTGATGGGCTTAATGTATGAGTTTCATATGACTTGACAAATGGCAATAAGTGAATCACAACAATAAAAACAATCTAAGTTTAAGTCATGATGTGGTATGGCACAAGTTTAAATAAATAAATTAATTAATTTCATAACACATGACACACCCCAAAACGTGTAATTTAAAAGGGGGAATTGTAAGATTCACTCACAGTGGGTGCGTTCGGTTGATGACGTTGAATGCACGCGAAGTGGTTTTAACCACGAGTGAGATTTAACCTAGATAAATTGCATTATGGTTTGGTAAGTAAACGGATTTTATTAAACGATTTTAGTAGGATGGTTGGGTGCATTTTTGTGAGTTTGAGGCTATTTTCTAATCTTAAAAATGTTATTTTTAAGTATTTATAATTGATTTTTAATTAAAATAATTAAATAAAAATAATAAAAATATTTTATTTTTTTCTGACCGTTGACTGACCCTTTGACCGTTGACCTGACCGTTGACCGGTTCGATGGCAGATTATTGTGCGCTGAGTGAGGCTCGAACCCGAGACCTCTCGTACGCGTGCACGCAGCTCTACCAACTGAGCTACGTGTCTAACCCGTTATATATCTGATTTTAATTATATATATATACTAATTAGTTAAACTGAAAATCATTTTATTTTAAAAATAGTTTTGAGCGAACCGGGCTTGCACTCCACAGGTCTCGAACTCGGGACCTGTGGTTTAATCTAACACACAGTCCACCGCTGGACTGTGTGTTCAACATGTTATATAACTTGATTTTTATTATACTTAAATACTAATTATTTATTTCCTTTTCTGCCTTAATTAAAAAGAGGAGATAATTGTCCGAGTCGGTGCTGAAGACCGGACTCGAACTCGTGACCAGCGATATAAACAAACACACAGTCCACCGCTGGACTGTGTGTCTAACTTGGTTATTATTCCGGTTATTAATATACTTAACATATATCTAAGGCGACTCCGGTTCAGTAAACAAAAATGGATTTTATTAAGGCAGCGTGTGTGAGACGGGAATCGAACTCGAGACCTTTGCATTATTAACGTTTTATGTGCACACAGTCCACCGCTGGACTGTGTGTCTAACCCGATTAATTTCATGATTTATATTATACTTATAACATACTGAAATTCATCGTCTTCTTCATCCAGTTTGAACCAGAATCGGAAATCGACGGGTTTAAGATTCTTATCAGTTTATTAGCGTTTTACAGTTGATTAAGGTGAGATAATTGTGAAAAAGGAAAAGAAATTTGGCGGAGAATTATACCGACTGGATCCTCTGTTTTCCGGCAGAACTCCGGCGACAGAATTCACCTCCGGCGACGTGTTCCGTATAGCAGCTAGTCTCCGGAAAGCTTGGAAGAGGTAAGAGTGACTTCGGTAAAGGTTTAGGGGGTTCAGTAAAGCTCAGGGATTAAAACTCGGTTTTCCGGCGAAAAACAGGTTTATTCCGGCGAGTGGAATTTCGCCGAGAAAAGGTGTGATTTTTGAGCGAAAGTGTTTGTCGTCGGTTGTGGGTCAATTTATAGGAGAAAACGAGATGTATTTGGTCTGATTTTGGACTGCATTCGTTTATTTAAAATTTCCGGCGGTTTTGAAAAGTGTCGCGGACTTCAAACATCGGTTATAACCGATATCTGTTTAATAGTTTACGTTATAACGTAAATTGGTGTTAAAACTCGCGAGAATTCCGGGATTCCGACGACTGAACCGTTTGGGCGCCGGTTTTGAATTTGTAACGACACTTTATCAATTAAATGATTTTATTATACAACAAACAAAGTCCGCGGCGCAGTGGTTTGTGTGTGAGGTGATAAATCGCTGAGTGACTCGGTACAGACCCGGGTTCGAAACCCGGCAGAGACAATTCATTTTTATTTTGCGATTTTTGACTCTTTTTCAAAAACTAAATATATATTCCCATATAATAATTGATTACGGATCGTTTAAAAATATTTTGGGCATTTAATTCGCAACGAAAATTTTGACTGACTGTTCGGTTGATAAATGGAGCGGGTTTGGTAAATCCGTTTTCGACGGATGTTACAGTATCCCCTGCTTTTTAGAAATTTCGTCCCGAAATTTAAATAATGATATATTTTGACTAAAAGGATGGTGATGTTTTGTTTGACAGTTGTATGCTTAGCAAAATAAGGGCTTAAGTTTTTTTGTTCGAGGCGGTAACGTTCCGTGGAAAGGTTAAGTACCCTATTCAGGAATCGCTTTTTGTTGCCTACTGTATGAGTATTGATAAACAGGAATGATTTGCTAAAAAAATGATATCATGCATAAGAGTTTAAATACGTTTCGGAAAATATGGTTATATCCTAAGGCAAAACCTTTAACACTACAATCTACATGGAACATAAATAAAAACGCAACAGCTGATATTTGAACATAAGTAAGCACAACAGCTAATATCCAAACATGAATGAACACATCAGCAAATATTTAAACATGAATAAACATAATAGCAAATATTCGAACATGAATGAACACATCAGCAAATATTTGAACATGAATAAACATAATAGCAAATATTCGAACATGAATGAACACATCAGCAAATATTTGATCATGAATAAACACAACAGCAAATATTCGAACATGAATAGACACATCAGCGAATATTTGAACATGAATAAACACAACAGCAAATATTTGAATCCACATTCTGATAACATATATGTTTGAATGATGGAAGTTCCTCTCTCGTTTGTTATGATGGAGAGGTCAGTTTATGTAGAAATGGAACACAATCCAATCTCTTTAAATAACACGATGATATCAATGTAACACAAATTCCAACCAAGGCAATACTAAATCCTACATGGAACTTCTCATAACCGCCTGATAATGCCTCTGATCCTTTGGCAAGAATACTTATATATAGGAAGTACCAGCGGCGTATCCACCATATTCTTGCCAAATTTTCATTAGTTTTATCCACAAGTTATGATTGGTTACCAAGAAACTAATAAATCCTACATAGAACTTCTCGTAACCGTCCGATAATGCCTCTGATCCTTTGACAAGAATACTTATATATAGGAAGTACCAGCGGCGTATCCACCATATTCTTGTCAAATTTTCATTGGTTTTATCAGTGAATTATGATTAGTCCTATAACTCTACAATCAATACAACAAACATAAAATACTGAAATGAAATATATCTGTGCGATCAAGGCTCAATCGAACGGAGCCGATCGTATTGCATGTACTGAAAATGAAATGGATGTGCGCTCAAGGCTCAATCAAACGGAGCCGAACGTATTGAATGTACTGAAATTGAAATTGTGTGCTCAAGGCTCAATCAAACGGAGCCGAGCGTATTGCATGTACTGAATATGAATAACTTAACCACACAAACAGCCTATGCATGGAACCTCTCATAACCACCTGATAATGCATCCGATCATTTGACAAGAATACTTATATATAGGAAGTACCATCGGCGTATCCACCATATCCTTGTCAAATTTTCATTGACTTTATCCGTAAGTTATGGTTAGTTCGATGCGACTCTACTACAAACACCACAACCACAAGATACTGATAATGATATTGTCTGTGCGCTCAAGGCTCAATCAAACGGAGCCGAACGTATTGAATGTACTGAAATTGAAATTGTGTGCTCAAGGCTCAATCAAACGGAGCCGAGCGTATTGCATGTACTGAATATGAATAACTTAACCACACAAACAGCCTATGCATGGAACCTCTCATAACCACCTGATAATGCCTCCGATCATTTGACAAGAATACTTATATATAGGAAGTACCATCGGCGTATCCACCATATCCTTGTCAAATTTTCATTGACTTTATCCGTAAGTTATGGTTAGTTCGATGCGACTCTACTACAAACACCACAACCACAAGATACTGATAATGATATTGTCTGTGCGCTCAAGGCTCAATCAAACGGAGCCGAACGTATTGAATGAAATTGTATGTGCGCTCAAGGCTCAATCAAACAGAGCCGAACGTATTGAATGTACTGAAATTGAACAACTTAATCTAAACAACCATCACACAATCAGCCTATGCATGGAACCTCTCATAACCGCCTGATAATGCCTCCGATCATTTGACAAGAATACTTATATATAGGAAGTACCATCGGCGTATCCACCATATCCTTGTCAAATTTTCGTTGACTTTATCCGCAAGTTATGGTTAGTTCGATGCGACTCTACTACAAACACCACAACCACAAGATATTGATAATGAAATTGTCTGTGCGCTCAAGGCTCAATCAAACGGAGCCGAACGTATTGCATGAACTGGAAATGTAAATTGAAATGTGCGCTCAAGGCTCAATCAAACGGAGCCGAGCGTATTGCATGTATTGAAATGTAAAATAAATAACCGATCAAGGCTCAAACAAACGGAGCCGATCGTGCGGGCACGCCCTGATCAACCCATAATAAAATGGGGATCAAACTCAACCTCGATGGATGGGGAGCTACGGCCTCGGCAAAAGCATATACTGAAAACAATATATAATATATAATATCCAATAATTTCTCTAACAGTCTACACATGTGATAAAGAAAAACACAAGACTAAACAATAGGAGTTGAATCTGGATCTTCGGCGAAGAGGACTAGCTGAGTATCTTCATCTGGGCCGTCATTATCTTCGACAGGATTGGCGTTGATATTGAAGACTCTTCCTCTTGTTGGTGGCATAGTGGTTGGGTTTTCTTGGTTTACTTGATTAACTGGGTTTGATTGGGCTTGAGTGTTGATAACGTTAACCAATTGAGGGCATGTGTTTCTAAGGTGGGTAGGGTCGCCACAATTGAAACAGGCTCGCGCATATGGGAACATGGGGTATTGGGGTTGGTGATAAGTTTGGGCCATGTTTTGAGTAGGGGAAAAGGTTTGGTCTTGAAAGGTGCGACAAACATTGTTCACATGACCATAGCGTCCACAAGTTGTACATAGCCGGCAAGGTAAAGTAAGGGGATGGTGATAAAAACAGTTGTTGCATCGAGGGTGAGGTCCAAGATATGGTTTCTTATTTGGGTAAGCTGAGTTGGGTGCCACTTGGGTGATTGGGATAGCTCGGATGGGTATGGCATGAAAAACGGGTTGATTTCGTTGAGTAGCAGCGAAAAGTCGCCCGACTCTTCTTCTCTTAGGATTGGGTTGAGGAGGGAATTCGGTTTGAGTGGAGTCGGAGGTTTCAGTCGATTCTTTATCCTTCTTCTTCTCCTCCTTGAAGTCTTTGTTTCGGATTCGGATCTCGGTGAGCTCTGTTGCTAGCTCCATTGCTGCTTCCAAAGTTGCAGGCTTGGTACTTATCACAGGGTCTTGAATCTTTGACGGAAGGCCACGAATGTAGTGCTCGATCAAATGGTAGAGGGGAGTAAACATGTTGGGAACCATTTGATGTAATTCGAGGAATCTTTTGTTGTAGGTGATGTGGTCTCCTTCCATTTGCTTCAATGAATAAAATTCATCTTCAAGCTTCTTGATTTCGCTCCTTGGGCAAAATCGTCTGGTCATGATTTCCTTCAATTCGTTCCAAGTTAAGGTCATAGCATCTTCCACACCTCGTTTGGCCTTCTCTGTGTTCCACCAAGTAAGTGCTATCCCATATAATCGACCGGTAGCATATCGCACTTTGCGATCGTCAGGGCAATCGCAATTTAGAAATGTGTTCTCCATTTCTTCAAACCAATGGAGGAGAGCGGTGACGCCTTCAGTCCCTTTGTATTTCGGAGGGTCGCATGATTTGAAATGCTTGTAGGTGCATTTAGTGGTGTTTGGGGAAGAGTTGAAAATGTTTTGGTTTGCTTGATTGACAGGATTAACGGTAAGTGCTTGTTGAACTTGGATTACAATGTTGGGTATTACGGCAGCCATTTGTTGAGCGATTAAGGTAGCCATGCGTTCGCGGGCTTTTCTTGCTCTCGTCTTCCTACGGGCGAGGTTAGAAGACATCTACAATGAATACATGACAAGAGTATGAGTTGGATGCTTTTGGGATCACGGGTCGCATTCAAGAATGATCATTTATAAAATAATTATACAAAAATACTACATCCATAGGATGTCTTGGGCTTTGCTCGCTGTTAGGCCCGTCATGCCGCCATACTTTACCTGTGTAATCATGTGGGCCCCCATGAATACCGGTTTTTCATATGGTTCGCACGGTTTCTGCCAGGTTGCGTACACAAAAACCCGGAGAAAATCGAGAAATATGTATACAACGTGTGATGTTCGGAATGTGTCCAGGTGTAGACACGGTGACACCTCAAAGTAGGGTTAGTTCGAACGACGTTTGGTGTGGCATGCTTTGGCCTAATAGGTCCTTCGTACTCTCATCGTTGGTCCCCAGGTAGGCAAACTGGTCCGTTATATTGGATTTATACGAATGCCAGCCTAGACAGGACGTTCCGACTACCGGTACTCGTACCCTTCCAGTTACTACATGCCCGTCGCAGAACTTACTTTGATGAGATTTGAAAATTGCACAAAATCTTTGGATAATGAGAATATGAAAATAAATTGAATTCATGAATATCGATATGTGTATAATGAATATGTATATATGTATAATGAATATGTATATAAGCATGTATGTTTGACTGAAATGTAAACAAATATGAAACAAATAAATATCACAAGTTTGTATGTAACCACCTAATCAATTTAAAATTTAGGCAGACTATAGTATAGGCTCTAAGGGTCTAATAACCTATCCTATATCCCTATAGTCATGGCTCTGATACCAATCTGTCACACCCCGACCCGCAGCGGATAAGGTGATCGGGGCATGATTGGGTTATCATCAAAGCTCATGACATTTATTAAACGTTTCATATTCATTAATACAAATTAAATGGAAATTTACAATAATGTTACAACATGATCTAACTAACAATCTAACTTCTTTGTTCTCTTCTAAGGCATATCCTATGTTATCCTTGCTTCAACCTGTTCACCTGTATCATGTGTAAAAAGGTTTTTGGATCAACATAATGTTGGCGAGTGAATCCTATGGAAAACATTTGAACAATTTATTTAAATTGATTATGAAATATGTGCACAACCAAACATGAGTAAAAATAGATGTAACTTAATCGGCAATCATAAGATGTTAAATGAAACACTCATGAATAATAATGGAACAATTAAAGGCACGCGATGCTCAACTCGTCTCTCACGAGGAACTGAGGGGCCTGATGAATGAATTGCATAAACATGATAATATGAATAACACAACCACAAACAATATAAACTCAATGATACACACATGAATAATAATGAATTTGATGTGAAGCACGCGATGTTCTACTCGTCTCCCACGAGGAACTGATGGGCTTAATGTATGAGTTTCATATGACTTGACAAATGGCAATAAGTGAATCACAACAATAAAAACAATCTAAGTTTAAGTCATGATGTGGTATGGCACAAGTTTAAATAAATAAATTAATTAATTTCATAACACATGACACACCCCAAAACGTGTAATTTAAAAGGGGGAATTGTAAGATTCACTCACAGTGGGTGCGTTCGGTTGATGACGTTGAATGCACGCGAAGTGGTTTTAACCACGAGTGAGATTTAACCTAGATAAATTGCATTATGGTTTGGTAAGTAAACGGATTTTATTAAACGATTTTAGTAGGATGGTTGGGTGCATTTTTGTGAGTTTGAGGCTATTTTCTAATCTTAAAAATGTTATTTTTAAGTATTTATAATTGATTTTTAATTAAAATAATTAAATAAAAATAATAAAAATATTTTATTTTTTTCTGACCGTTGACTGACCCTTTGACCGTTGACCTGACCGTTGACCGGTTCGATGGCAGATTATTGTGCGCTGAGTGAGGCTCGAACCCGAGACCTCTCGTACGCGTGCACGCAGCTCTACCAACTGAGCTACGTGTCTAACCCGTTATATATCTGATTTTAATTATATATATATACTAATTAGTTAAACTGAAAATCATTTTATTTTAAAAATAGTTTTGAGCGAACCGGGCTTGCACTCCACAGGTCTCGAACTCGGGACCTGTGGTTTAATCTAACACACAGTCCACCGCTGGACTGTGTGTTCAACATGTTATATAACTTGATTTTTATTATACTTAAATACTAATTATTTATTTCCTTTTCTGCCTTAATTAAAAAGAGGAGATAATTGTCCGAGTCGGTGCTGAAGACCGGACTCGAACTCGTGACCAGCGATATAAACAAACACACAGTCCACCGCTGGACTGTGTGTCTAACTTGGTTATTATTCCGGTTATTAATATACTTAACATATATCTAAGGCGACTCCGGTTCAGTAAACAAAAATGGATTTTATTAAGGCAGCGTGTGTGAGACGGGAATCGAACTCGAGACCTTTGCATTATTAACGTTTTATGTGCACACAGTCCACCGCTGGACTGTGTGTCTAACCCGATTAATTTCATGATTTATATTATACTTATAACATACTGAAATTCATCGTCTTCTTCATCCAGTTTGAACCAGAATCGGAAATCGACGGGTTTAAGATTCTTATCAGTTTATTAGCGTTTTACAGTTGATTAAGGTGAGATAATTGTGAAAAAGGAAAAGAAATTTGGCGGAGAATTATACCGACTGGATCCTCTGTTTTCCGGCAGAACTCCGGCGACAGAATTCACCTCCGGCGACGTGTTCCGTATAGCAGCTAGTCTCCGGAAAGCTTGGAAGAGGTAAGAGTGACTTCGGTAAAGGTTTAGGGGGTTCAGTAAAGCTCAGGGATTAAAACTCGGTTTTCCGGCGAAAAACAGGTTTATTCCGGCGAGTGGAATTTCGCCGAGAAAAGGTGTGATTTTTGAGCGAAAGTGTTTGTCGTCGGTTGTGGGTCAATTTATAGGAGAAAACGAGATGTATTTGGTCTGATTTTGGACTGCATTCGTTTATTTAAAATTTCCGGCGGTTTTGAAAAGTGTCGCGGACTTCAAACATCGGTTATAACCGATATCTGTTTAATAGTTTACGTTATAACGTAAATTGGTGTTAAAACTCGCGAGAATTCCGGGATTCCGACGACTGAACCGTTTGGGCGCCGGTTTTGAATTTGTAACGACACTTTATCAATTAAATGATTTTATTATACAACAAACAAAGTCCGCGGCGCAGTGGTTTGTGTGTGAGGTGATAAATCGCTGAGTGACTCGGTACAGACCCGGGTTCGAAACCCGGCAGAGACAATTCATTTTTATTTTGCGATTTTTGACTCTTTTTCAAAAACTAAATATATATTCCCATATAATAATTGATTACGGATCGTTTAAAAATATTTTGGGCATTTAATTCGCAACGAAAATTTTGACTGACTGTTCGGTTGATAAATGGAGCGGGTTTGGTAAATCCGTTTTCGACGGATGTTACAGTCATGGTGTAACGTTAAGCATCATTTCAGACCGTAATGGTCGTTTCACTTCACGAACATGGTGAGCCGTACAAACCGCCTTGGGGACACGATTAGACCTCAGTACCGCTTTTCATCCTCAAACTGATGGTCAATCTGAACGCACCATCCAAATTCTTGAAGACATGCTTCGAGCATGTGTCATAGACTTCAAAGGGAATTGGGACGCTCATCTACCATTAGTTGAATTTTCGTACAACAATAGCTATCATTCAAGTATCGGCATGGCTCCTTTCGAAGCTTTATATGGTCGTAAGTGCCGATCTCCAGTATGTTGGCACGAAATTGGGGAATCACAAATCACCGGTCCAGAATTAATTCAAGAAACAACCGACAAGGTCATTCAAATTCGAAACAATCTTCTAACAGCTCAAAGTTGTCAAAAGAGTTATGCAGACAAACGACGAAAGCCCTTGGAGTTTGACATTGGTGATCAAGTACTTTTAAAAGTATCACCGTGGAAGGGAGTGATTCGTTTTGGCCAGAAGGGCAAGCTAGCACCACGCTACGTAGGACCTTTCAAGATACTCGAAAGAGTAGGTCTTGTAGCATACAAGCTTGACCTACCAGAAGAGCTCAACAGAATTCATCCCACATTTCACGTATCAAACTTGAAAAAGTGCCTCGCCGATGAAAACCTCCATATTCCTCTAGAAGACATTCAGATCGATGAATCTATGCACTTCATTGAAAGACCAGTAGAAATCATGGACTTCGGAGAGAAGCGTTTAAGACGAAGTCGTATTCCAATTGTCAGGGTGCGTTGCGAGTCAAAACGAGGACCTAAGTTTACTTGGGAACGTGAAGACTCAATGCGCGAGAAATACCCACATCTTTTTCCTGTTACCACTACTTAAATTTCGGGACGAAATTTCTAAAAGTAGGGGATACTGTAACATTCGTCGAAAAACGGGTTTCCAAACCCGCTTCGTTTATCAATCAAATACTCAGTTATAAGTTTCGTTGCATATTTATGGTTCGTATTAATTTTAAACAATACATAATTAATATATATATTAGAATTTTAAAACATAATTATTAAATAACAAAAGAATAATGAATTAAAAAAAATATGGAGACGCCAGGTTTCGAACCCGGGTCACCCACAAACTCAAACACACAACACACCGCTCCGCCACACACTGCTTTTGTGATAAACATGGAAACAAATAACATATATAATAAAACCCGAAAGTCAAATCCGGTAATCAGCGCGCCAGAACTCGCCATCACCGGAAAATCCGGCAATCCGCGATTTTGGCCAAATTCCTTTTGACTGAACCGCACAAATTGATGTCGACGTCAGTCAATTTCCGTCATAACCGACAGAAATCTTCAATCGCGAACCTTGACCCAATTCAAACCCAATTCAGCCTGTTTCCACTATAAATACCCACTTGAACACTCTGGAAATCCTTTCGCTCAGAACCACGATCGTTTCCGAAACTTTATTCATCCCAAAACACGTCGCCGGAGATATTCTGCATTCGCCGGACTTTCACCGAAAAACCGAGACTTACTTCAAATCGGTAAAATTCTCGACTCTTTTGTTTGTAATCCATTATTCGGCAACCTAAATCGTTCAACCAGAATCTGTCTCAGACAACGTTGCCGGAAATTCCCAAACTCACCGGAAAATCACTGAAAATTCGAAGTCTCGCTGTCGATCGGTACAATCATCTAAACCCTCTTGATATCTCTTGTTTAGTAACTTAATTGCACAACACATTGATCAAAACTGTTAATCAATTCACTCAGCCGGAAGTCACCAATCAGAGCCGACGACTCTTGCCGGAAATCTGAGAGAACATTCTGTTTTGGTACATTTTATTCCATAATCTTCTTTATCTATTTCATTCCAACCAATTATAAGTCTTGATGATCGATTTAAACAGAACAGTCGGACTTCACTGTTCTGTGTTTTTGTAAACGAAGAAGATGAAGTCGAGTATAGGTTTAAATATAATTAAAACTGGACATTCGAACGGGTTAGACACACAGTCCAGCGGTGGACTGTGTGCACAAACAATACACACGTCCCGGGTTCGAATCGCACACGTTACCGACTTTCAGAAATAAAACCAACATTTTTAAGACTTAATCAGATCAAGTCACGGAATGTTTATAAGAATAATATAATCCATAAGTTAAACATATTTGACACACAGCCCAACTGGTTGGGCTGTGCGCACTCGAACCGAAGGACCCGAGTTCGACTCCGGGTCCCTGCAACCGGTTCGGCCATATAAATCATTTTTAATAAAAAACCAAATAAGTTTAAAATTTATTTAGTATATAAATATAATTAAAACAGAGAATATTTTGGGTTAGACACGTAGCTCAGTTGGTAGAGCTGCGTGCACGTATACGAGAGGTTCCGAGTTCGAACCTCATTCAGCGCATATAAAAACACAGTCCGACCGATCAACGGTCAAAAAAAGTCAACTTTTTTTATTTCTTTTTATATTTATTTAATTCAAAAATTATTTAAAAATACTTAAAAATAAGATTATTAAGGTCAGAAAATTTTCTTAAACTCACAAAAATAAATATAAAAATCCCATTTAAGAGCACTAATTAAAAATATTAATCTCAACCAAAATTTATTTATTTATCGAATCATTTTGTTATTATCTAGGTTAGTTCTTCCCTCGTCAATCGAATCATAAATTCGTGCGCCTTCATCATCATCAAAGAACGCACCCATCGTGAGTGAATCTCTATCAATTCCCCGTTTTAATCATGTTTTGGGGTGTATCATGTGTCGCATAATCCTTTTATTATATATATAAACACTTGTGCATACATCATATCCGTGATCAAATGTGTATCAATTGTTGTGTAGATTATATGTAGATTGGTTTTATCATTTTCAGTGCACGCATTTCATTAGGCCCATCAGTTCCCCGTGGGAGACGGGTTGAGCATCAGGTGCCTCATTAGATCGGCTCCGTTTGATTGCGCCTTGATCTCACATACATCATCATTCATATCATATACTCATCCAAAGTGGTTTGTGTTTGTTTACCTATATATGTTTGCTCATATGTGATTATTGCACAAATTTTCCTTATTAAATAAAACAAGAAATTAGTAATAATGTTTTATCAAGGTTCACTCGCCAACTTTTGTTGACCCAAAATATCCCCCGTTTTACACATGATACAGGTGATCCAGCTGAGGCAAGAAACACATAGGAAGGCCTAGAAGAATAAACCAGTTTAAGCTTTGGATTATTTACATAGTTTCATTTCCTTGTAATTGTATGAATTTTGATTTGGATATTTAAGATGTAATTTGAATTTAATAAATATGAAACATTTTAGTAAACATCATGAGCTTTGGTGATAACCCAATTATGCCCCGACTCTTATTCCGCTGCGGGTCGGGATGTGACATCGTGTTCTACAATATTAAAAAAAAGGAGAGACCTTCAGCCAAAATGAGTAAACACATAATGTTTACTTCAATTATATGAATCTGATTGATGATAATATTTGGAACAATATTGTCCATATTCTAGGACCACTTTTATTTTTATTTTGTAAAAGATGCCCATTTCATTTATTGAGATATTGACTTGGGCATGGGGTGGGGTGGGGTGGGGTGGGTGGGTCATTGTGCTATGGGTTTCTATCACTGTCATGTTTGAAAATTGGATGTTTCCTCTAGGGCCCGACCCGTTCAGGTTATTGAAAATGTGCATGTCCTTGAAAATTTAATGCTCAAGTGATGGAGTACACATGAGGTTAATGATGATTGATTAAGACTTGTAAAATTGAAACTTTTGGAACATTGGTTGGGACCTTCTCGAAAGGTTTGGTTTGAGGTTCATATATCGTTGGTTGCAATTATGGTTTTTGGTTCGATTTAATCAAGGTTAAGAAACATTAAGATTTGATTGATTTGTGACCCTCTTCATCATACTAGTTTGTAGCAATTGGTTGAATGTTTCACATGGAAATATGGTATGTAGGCTATGTAGTAATTTGGGATTTGACTCATGTGATATTCACAAGTTAAACTGTTTGCTTGTTGAAGCTTTAAAAATCGCAATCATATAATTTGGAAAAATAATTAAGAACGAGTCTGTGTTTTCTGTGTGTGAAAACGTATACTTAGATAAACTAAAGTATACATGTTTTATAAATTGTGAAAGGTATACCCAAAATGGAACGATAAATATGTTTTGTAGGTTGTTTAATGCTACATGAATGAGTGTGTTAGTTGACAGTTAAAAGGGTTGGCAGTTAATTTAGGTAAACAAAGACTATCATGTGTAACTCGATTGCCACTAATGGATGCTCATGTTTGCAATAATTTAGTTACTGTTTATGATTGGTCCACAGCTATAATAATTCTTATCTTTCGCGTTCCTATTGTCACTTATGAATAGATTCTTTCAATCGATGTTTCTACCTTCATGCATAAAGCAAGTTCAAGAGGCTTGCAATTACTATAATTGTTTTTTGGCTCGCCGAGGGCGGCACTCAAGCCCTTGAACCCTGACCCCTAAACCCTGTGGTTCATTGATGTTAGAAATCAAAATAGTATCTAACGATTGTGCACTCCGCACCTCATAACCCATAATCCTGTTAGAGATCTCTTTGATCTCAAGTAACTAAAATGATTTGATGACAATTACCAACATCACATCACATAACATAACATCTTGATCATGAATATAACATATCTTTTCTTAATCCTTTTTATATATGAGATATTCAAGTTTTTAGTAAGAGCATAAGGTAAATTTGATGTAATTTAAGAGTAGTGATTATGTAATATAAATGAGAAGAAATCTTTATCAATTATCAATAACTAATATTAATTTGTTAATTTAAATTAGGGTTAATTGGTTTATGTGATTTACCAAGCACGAAGTAATATTAGATCCAGTTAGTTTATGCCTTCTTTTACGTTCTACCCCAATTATTTTTTAATTTAAATAAAAGTAATATTAGATTCGAGTTTGGCTTATTTAACTTATGAGAGCTCAAGCTATTGCTTGGCTCGTTTCAAGTTCTATATCTAAAGTTTGAGCTCAGCTCAGAAGTAATTTTCAAGCATGAACTCAAACCTAACTCGGCTCGTCTTATATTTATAAATTTTAACATGTACTTTAGTTACAACTTTATATATATATAGCACATAATATATTATTTAGCTATTTTTTCGTAACGTTACATACAATAATAACTATTATATAAAAGGGAAATTGGTCTGAAATAATCCCTAGTAGACATCCTTAACCATTTGCAGTCCCACTTTTGAATATTCACATGCCAGTCCAACCTCTCACTTATTTTTACTCTACATTTCCCCTGTTAAAAAACCTAACGGAGTTTAGTTTTTTTTTCGAATTACAAAAAATGTTTTAGGGCTTTGATCAGAATAACGATACGAGTCGATTGACGTAAAACTTACCTTGAAACGGTGCTCCAAATGACTTGATTTTTGTTAATTTGAAGTTTAAACACCCGAATCTAAGCACACTTTTCGTCGTTTGGAGCACCATTTCGAGGTAGGTTTTATATCGTCGTTCTGATCAAAAGCCTTAAAACATCTGTTTGTGATTCAAAAAGAAAAACTTAAATACGTTAAGATTTTTTAACAGGGGACCGATGGAGGAAAAATAGGTGAAAAGTTGGACTTTCAGGGGGAATTTGAAAGTGGGACTGCGAATGATCAATGATGTCTACTAGGAATTTTTACATGCCAATTTCCCTATATAAAATTATATTGAATAAAAGTTATATAGTTAATATGCTTGTTTAGTCTCCTTAGCCAATTTAAGCTCAATAGGTTCGGGCTCGGATGCATTTATAATACCCGTTTATTTTTAAGTTTGTGATTGAGCTCGAGCTCGATTGAGCCTGACTTTGTTCAAGCTTTTAGCGAGTCGTCTCGAGCATCTGGTTTGAGACCATAAGTCCACCCGTTTCTTTAACCCAAAACCTTGGACTCATGTTCGAGGTTGACGAATTTAAGAAATTTTCTTCTAATCTTCTAGTGCTTCATTAACTTCAATAGTTAACTAACCAGAATTATATAAATATGTGGTTTAATTCTCAAGATTATAAAAGTATTGTCTTTTTTAAAGTTTGATACGGTTGTATATAATATAGTTGTACAAAATAAACTGCCCGCGGGCAACGGGCACATCCTCACATTTGGGGAACAATTCTCAATCATAGTACAAATATAAAAGTTTAAATAAATATCCACCACCACAACCACTCGTAGTTTTGTCACGACTTAGGCAAAAAGTAAACCACTTACTTTAAGTTTTTTCACTTTGCCACTTGCCACCCCTTATGTTTACTTTGTCACTTTTCATGATTCCGTACCATAATGATGTTTAAAGGCTTAATTTTTTATTCATCACAAATATCTTTTTTTCCAATTTATTCCTTTAATTTGAGTGTCTATGTCATCACATTAATGTGCTACAAGTGGAATGGCTAAGATCACTCAAGTTCGTCCCATTACCACTTTAAAAAACAATCTTAATAAATATAAGGTAGAGAAGTTATGACATAGGTAAAAAAGATTTAACATTTTGATGGTTTACTCACTTGAAGCTTTATGGTTTTCTTGATAAATGTGTCATAAGCAGACCCTAATAGTGAAACTTACTATAAAATTGTGAGAATGATTGATCTGGTTGGAAAAGTTGATGGCATGTACAACAATAATCTTCAAAGCAACATTTTGGTGGACAAGACAATACTTACAAATAAAGAAATGAATATTACAACATCAAGTTTTAGTATCACCCACACCAAAAAGATAATGTACAAATCACATCTCTTAAACCATTTGTACCACGCGTCCTTGAAGGGACGTGGAAGAGAGCGGAGGAATGCATGCAAAAGTGGCTAGGAGCGCGAGCATGGGGTTGACCCAACAGATTGGCACGCCCATGGGTGATGAAAAGCTTTTGTGGGGGGAAGACTGAGGAGGACTCTCTTGGAAGAAGTTAGTCGGTCAAACAGGTTGCACCGACATGAAAACAGCTGTTCCACACCGTGTTGAAGAAGTCATATTCATGTCATTAAGTTTTAAACCAAAGCATAGATTTTTTTTGAACGACTAATGTTTCTTTACACCAATAATACTAAATTATTCCCCTTACGCATGTTTGAACTTAGGATCTCTCATTAATAGACATGTGTCTTTATCAAGTGGATTGTCCCACATTGGCAAACCAAAACATAGATATTGATTTTAAAAATTAACAATACTTAAATTAATTCACTTTTTGACTTGATCCATATGATTTTAACATTAACTTCTTCTAAACTAGAGTTACTATACACCTTCAGACTAGGGATGAGCAAATGGAAACGGGTACCCGTACCGAATTCTCAAACCGAAATAATTTTGGCTCCAATTCGGTACCCACTTTTGAAGTTTCCAGGATCGGTATTTGCCCGTTTTTACACTCAATTACCAATACCGTATCATACCCTAACGGGTATTTTCAGTACCAGTACCATTTTTTAAGATTTTCGATACCGGTTGATACCAAGCTCATCTTTACTTAAAAACTATTTTTCACTACACTCAATTACTGATACTGTACCGTACCCTAACAGGTATTTTCAGTACTAGAACCAGTACCCGTTTTTAAGATTTTTGATACCGGTTAATACCGAGCTCTTCCTTAAAAACTAATTTTCACTTCATGTTTAACCTATCCGTACAAAATTTTAATATTCATAATATTAAAAGATCAAAATGAGATGTTTAATTAACTTTGGGGTAGAAAGTGAACATCATAAGAAAGATGAAGGGCACGAAGAATGAAGTTTGATGAGAAAGAGGCAAGAGCATCAACTTGGTGGGGTCACATGACATTACCTGTTTGATTTTGTAAGGGATTTGTTACAGTGTGAGCTACTCCACCCTAATCATTTAATATTTAATAGCATGATTTAAGGAATTTTTTATTTATATTTTTTAATCGGGTTTGTAATGTTCATGAATGCATCAACCAACTTGTTACGTTTATTTATAACTAATTATTGCCAGTTCGTGTTGCGGGACATTAATTCGAATTTTTCTCTCTTGTATCATGTTTGGTTACTTGTACATACTATTTATAACACGATCTAAAAAAAATTACATTGAATCAACAAACTAAAACAAAACACTGTCTTACTTTTGCCTAAAAAACTAAAACAACGGACAAACTAAATTTTAAAATGATAAGCAAAATTGTACTTTTAAGGACAAATGAGTATGTGCCAAACAACCGTCTTATAACCTGCTCGTATTGCGGCGGCTAAGCCGAATATTTCTTGATTTCAAGACATGTACGCATGTATTTTGGTTATCTGTACATACTACTTATACCACGATCTCAATAAAAAAAATACGTTGAGTCAACCAATTAAACCAAAACACTACTATAATTTACTAAAAAAACCTAAAACGATGGTAAACCTGTAAATTTAAGCTGGGGGTAAAATAGTAATTTATCAGGACCAATGAGCAAGTGATAGACAGTTGGTTGACACAAAAAGTTACATTGAGTCAACCAAATAAAATAAAACAGTACTATAGTTTTGCAAAAAATAAAAATAAATAAAATAAAACGATGGCAAGAGTAAAATTTTAAACTACGGTAAATAATAAATTTAAACTGAGAGCAAATTCGTAATTTTAAGCTAGGGGCAAAACCATAATTTTATTGTGAACTAGAAGCAAAATCATAATTTTGAACTGAGAGCAAAATCATAATTTTTAATTGAGGACAAAATTGTAATTTTTAGCTAGAGGCAAAAGTATAATTTTATTTTGAACCGATGGTAAAAACATAATTTTGAACTAATGATGAAACCTAAATTCTAAACTAAGAATAAAATCATAAATTAATTAAACTAATAGAAAAATGTGAGACAAGCTGTCCGACACTATTCCTCTGGCTTCTGAATGTATATGTAGGATAATATTGGGAATGATTTTTATAAAAGTACTCTGTATGCGTAAATGTATAATACATTATAGCATTCTTCCTAAAATTGATTATACATTTTTAATATTTTATTTTTTACGTCGTGATTCTCCATCTCCATCTTCTTATTCTTTCTTTGGTTTTTCTTTCATACTTGATGTGCAAACCAAAATGTTTTGAGATACAAATCGAAATGCTTGATGTGTAAACCGAAATGGTTAAGGTATAATTTTTAAAGATGTGGTAGAAATACATTATAGAAATCTATATTTATATAATATAATGTATGACAATTAGAGTGATAGCAAGAAAACTCATATTAGTTAAGAAAAAAAACCTAAATGAATGGAACTTATTTTACCACATGTTAGAGCATTCACAATCCGTCCTCTAAATTACGCGAGAGTGCCTTTTTATTATATTATGAAAAATGATTGTCAAATGGTTGGAAGTGGTTGTGAGTAGAGGCGAGGAAAACTGTTAATGTTTATTTGTAAATTTGGGGGACACTATTCAGCCTCTAATTTTTAATGTATTTTTAAGTGGTTATGAATGGAGGAGTAAGAAAATGTAATGATAAAAATGTATAAAAAATATTATTTAATTGAAAGGGGAGAGAAAATAGTTGTTTTTAGAGAAATTATATCATAAAAAAGATGGAAGAGATGTGAATGCTCTTACACCTTTTGTAGACTGTGTAACGTGTAACAATCAAAGGCTACCAGTGTTACATGTGACAGCTTTGTGTAGACTTTTAGTTTTTTTTGAAAAAGTAAAAGCTGTTACAGAACTCGTGGCGGCATCTGAATGCTACACGTAACACAGTCTGCAAAATAGTGTAACACGTGCCGAAAGGAGGTCCATTCATTTGAGTTTCTTAATTATTTAAACAAATATGAGTTTTATTTCTATAATTTTCGTTTATGACAATCTCATATCTATATATTTTGTTAAGTCAACCAAATATGTATAGGTTTCGTTTATATCAAATCCAAAAGGAAATTGGTTTTTTTTAAACCACTCGTAATTTACTTTAAGTTGTTTTAAAAAATGCTTTAGAATTTTATGATGGTTATGTTGGAGGGTGACGGGACGGTACTCGCCAAAAAAAAGAAAAGAAAAGAAAAATAAAACACCATGACCATTTTAAATGAAGAGTAAATGAATTAATACGTTTTGTATATTGGATTTATTATCATAATTCAGAAGGTCATAATGTCAAAAAGAGACGTAGCATATGTTGGGTGGCCATAGCAAGATTTTTCATAAGGACACTATTGTAATCGTCTTGCTCGAGTATAAAGTACTGATGATCAAGTGGTATCGCGTATCTGTTCGAAACCGGTAGGTACCGAATTTCCTGAACTGACTTGATTTTTTATATCGATTCTGTATCGGTTTGGTATCGGTTTTGTACGATACTGATTCGGTACCGTTGTTTACCGGTTTTTTCCATCGAATACGGGTCTGTAACGATACCGAACCGTATCATACCGGGTATATTCGGTACCATCATCTATTTGTAGAATTTTCCATATTGGTACCCGTTAGTACCGAGCTCATCCTTTTACCATCATAGCTTATTGTTGTTTTAAAACTTTAATAGTCATAAGCTTATGTGACCCACTTGGTAAAATTAGAGCATTCACAATCAAATCTTCTATTTCATCTCTATAATTACATTAAAAAAACTATATTTTCTCTTTTATTTTTAATTAAATAATATTTTCTTATACCTTTATCATTACCTTTTCTCTCTTCTCCACACAACCACTTTCAAAAAATATTAAAAAATTTTAGAGGTGAACGGTATCTTCTCTAAATATACTGGTAAACAGTAATTTTTCTTCATTTCTCTCTTCTCCACTCACAACAATTTAGAACCACTTTCACAAATATAAAGGTTACAATCATACAGAAATAGATGATTGATTGTGAATGCTATTACCCATTTGATTTTATGTACACCTATCAAATTACCAATACATATGAGAACATTTATCATATTTATCCCCATAATTTTTTGATATTAGTAAAAATTATCTTCAATGCTTCGTTTAATTTCATTAGTTTCCTTAACTCATTTGCACAAGGTTCACATGACAAGATGTACTAGGTTCATAAATTTGTTGATACCTCGTAAAATAAATGAAGCCGTAGAGAATTATTGAATTTCAAACTAAAACTTATATAAAAAGCTGAAATTTCAAGTAACAACAACTTGTAAAATGAATTGAATCTTAAAGAATTAAAATATGTTAAAATTATTCAAACTTGTAACGTATTTGATTGACAAAATAATCTTGTTTTGATTTGGAAGTTTGTTAAAATCGTTGGAATGTGGCTTGTGGATGAGGGCTTGGTGGAGGTGTAGCGATGGTGTCACGACATATTGGTAGGGGTTGCAACGAGAAGTGACGGTGGCAGTTGTAGGTGTGGTGGTGATGAATGTGATTGTGGTGGTGTCACGACATATTGGTAGGGGTTGCAACGAGAAGTGACGGTGGCAGTTGTAGGTGTGGTGGTGATGAATGTGATTGTGGTGGAATGATAATGTGAGGTTATCGCTGTTTTTTTTTAATTTTCTTTGTTGTTTGAAATGAATGTTAAAACTTTCACTCAGGAATTCATCTAATTTCAATTTCGTTTTCTCAAGTAATGTTATTTCTTGAATGTAGATTCGAGGAAGTTTGTGAACCAAACACTTAAATATTAAAATTCATATTGCAATTTTAATATTTTATAAAATTTAACTTAATTCAGTTGAAGGAAGCTTAAAATATTTATCTGCAAAATTATATATTCATAGTGAATATTTTAAAAAACAAGTTATATTCGTACTGAATGTTGTAGTACATTTATTTTTCATATTATTAGTGATAAAAATAATTTATGAGTTAGTCCAGATCAACTTTAATATTGAATCGACCGACTAAAACCAACACATACCCATAGATGTTTACAATTTCCTCATACTACTTAAACAAAAATGTTTGGTCTCATGGTAACAAATAGATGCGATTAGTATTAAAAATGGATCAATATCACGACGAAGAATACAAGAGTAGTTAACTTTTCTGGCATCATTTTACAATATTCTAAACAGGGCCGGACCTACCTTAGGGGAAGGGGTAGCCTCCGCTACCCCTTGGCGTTTCGACGGTAGTGTAAATTTTTGAAAAATTTGACATTTTTTCGATTTTATTACCCCTTTTCTATAAAACGCTATCCCTACGAAGATTTTCTGGATCCACCACTGATTCTAAAGATGACTAATTACAAAGAACCTGCCAAAAATACGAAAGTAAATTATATTTTATGTTTTGTAAAATGATTATTATATAACTTAAATACAAACATGTTACTCAATTTTTGTAACCCCTAATCACTTATGTAAAGTACAAAGATTTAGAATCTCAAAATATTTTTTTTTGTTTCTTTCGGATATTAACAATAGGAAGAAATTACTTTTTTTAACATCGTTTTACACATAAATATCATATAATTTTGTATTTACAAAGATTAAAAATAATATTACTTATATGAGAGCAAATAGCATAGTACTAGACCACTTAATCAAATAAAAAAAACTAAATAAACTCTACTTTTATTAGAATATTTCTTCTGCAACATCCTTGTATACAATTATCTTCGAAACTTTAACTACATGACATTATCTTTTATACGTTAGTTACATTATACATTGTATTGGTTTTATAATTCCCAAATTGAAATTGCTTCTTTAATAGTTCGTATAAATAAAATTGTACGATACTTTTTTTATGAAAACGACAAATTTTGATCACAAATATTATTGTGTCACCAGTAGAATCACCCGATCATATGTATCTTCTCTAGACATAGTGTCTATATACTAATTCAGGAGGAAATCTAATAAATTCAGGCTAAACCCTATTGTGTAAATCGAACAAACAACCTTATGATCTTTAAGTCTTATTCCACCCACAAGATACCTCTAAGCTATGATCCTGGTATATAGCATAAAAATATCAAATAAAAAACTAAAACAATTCAGAATATCCCCCTTAAAATCAACCGTTAAAATACCCCTTAATATAATACTCCCTTTTAACCTTAATCATTGTTGCGAGCTATTAATAAACTATTTCATAACACCATAAACTAATTAACCTAAATATTTTATGAGATCATAAAAGATACTAATAGTGACACGTGTTTAAAAAAAAAAAACTAATAGCAATACAAGGCGGTCTTCGGCCAATAGATTCTTCTTCCCGTGGTTTATACTTCAACACCGCAACCCAACCCACCCCTACCCTACCTACCCCACCCCTGCCCTACCCCCACCCTCACCCCACACCTCTCCTCTTTATAAACTCCACCTCCTCCCTTCACATTCCCTCCACCCACCATCTCAACCCTTCCTCCGCTGCATCTCCGCCGTATCTCCGCCGTAACGCCGCCGTCCGTACAACCAACAACGAAAAAATCAACAAAAATGGAGTCTTTAACAACCAGAAGGCCTTATTTTCTGGAGGAAAATAATGGGTTAGCGTCAATTTCGGATTTTGAAAGTGGGTTTTCGTCATCTCCGTCGTCGTCGGCGGAGGACAACCACCGTGCCGGAAACGGAAACCACCTGATCTCGAGACCGTTATACTCGCCGAGAAAAGCGAGTATTGGAACCCTGTCGTCGGTTTGTTCTCCGAGATCTGGGAGGTTTAATCATGGGAGATTTGATGAACAACCTCATTTTTTGGATGCTTGTTTTCTTTGCAAGAAAATGTTGGGTCATAATAGAGATATCTTCATGTATAGGTAAATTTATGCAATTTTTTTTTTTTGTCAATTGAAGATGTGCATGATTCGAATTTTGGGTTTTTTTTTTTTTTTTGCATTTTCTTAATTTTTTTTTGCCAATTTTGGTTGGATCTTGTTATTACAACCAAAAGATGTAGGTTTTGAATCACATATAGGTTTTTACTTGAATCGAGTTTAAACAATCTTGAGCCTAAAAATAAATTTGTAATATTGAGCCTAAAATTAAATTTGTTTGATGAAAGGCTGGGCTCAAAAGTAGATATCGAGGTCGAGCTTTCTTACCAAGAAAAAAAACATATTTATAGAATTTTTTTAACCGTTTTATAAATTTAAAATTAAAATAACTAAATAATATATATTACTTTATAAAAAGTATAACTAAAGTTAAATATAAATAAATTAATTATAAATGTAATTAAATTTATTAAATAAATAATAACCCTTGGAAATTCTACTCAAGTGTCACACAGTAGTGGATCCAGCCCTGTTTTGTGGGTTCATATGAACCCACTCGGTTTGGGATAAATGGAAAACATTAGTGGGAACTTTGTATGATTTGGAAAAAAAATAGTAAGAATCTATTAAAACGAACCCACTAAAAGAAGTTTCTGGATCCGCCACTGGTGTCAAAGCCCAAGTTTTAGAACTATAACTCGAAATGAGCCGGGCTTGAGCCTGGACTAGCTCAGGTTGAACACTTATGATTTTCTTACAATTTTAACCGAAACCGGATCGTATTTCATATTCAAACGCTTTGATTTCCAATTCTGATCTGTATTCTTGATAATTTTGCAGAGGGGACACACCATTCTGTAGTGAAGAGTGTAGAGCAGAGCAAATTGACATTGATGAAGCCAAAGAGAAAACAAAGCATCTTTCTTCTTCAATGAGAGCTTTGAGGAAGAAAGAAAAGAGTGAAACTTCACCAAACAAAACTTCCAAGAAATACTCTTTTCATTCTGGTGCAGTTGCTGCTGCTTAACCAGTTATTTCATCATAAAATGAGGGGTAAAAAGGGAATTTGTCCACTTATGTATGTGGGTGGTTCTGATAGAGCCAGTTATTATTTTTTATTTATTTCTTTTACTTTTTATAATTACCGCCTACTGGGTTTTTTACTGTGGTAAAAAAGTTGATGTAAAAAAGTTGATGTATAAGAAATATAAAGAAAAAGAGAACAAAGGCTTTTAAAAAGCCTTTTTATGTTATGAATATTTATTATGCATATCAAGATTTATTTCTAAATCTATTAAGTAACTGGATGAACTCTTTGTTAAATTTATGGATAATGTATTGTACTACTTGTCCATTAAATAGTTAATCTTGTCTATCAAATAATTAATCTTTTTTGTAGTATAAATACTAGCTCAAGGTAGAAGAGAAAATACACTTCATATATAAACTTTCATAAGTTATTCAATTCTCTACTTCTTGCTTTTATAATCTTTCTAAAATTCTTAAAGTTTTAGCACTAATCTTGTGTTAATTCTTGTTATATTATAACACGTTATCAGTACGAGTTGCTTATATACTAATCAAGAAAGACTTTAATCACAAAGATATCATTCATAAGCATTGTAAACACTTATTAATTCTATAATTTACTTTAAAAAAATATAAGTACAAAAGAACATTTTATTATACATATTTCATAACTACGGGACTACTAACAATCTAATTATGCATCTAACTTTTACTTTTATCGCATCTAACTTTTATTTATACACACATGCTCACATTTCGTTTAGAGTTTATGTTTATTTATGTATACTAACATTTTTATTCTTATTGTTATGGATCCTAATGTTATACCTTATAAAATAACATTTCTTTAATACATCATTTATATATATATATATATATATATATAAACCGTTGTATAACGGCTATAAAACCGTAATATAAACCGTTACAAACAGTTATAAATTACCAATTATCAATCTCATTTTTTCCACAGCAAACACTCTTCTTCTCAAGGTTTTTTCAAGAAAATTTCGAAGATGATTCAACCGGTTTTAATATTGGCCAGCATAATATTAATATTATTGCCGAACTTAATGTATGAGCTTCCACCTCATCTTTTCGATACTTATGTATTCATTTATTTGTTTGTAGCTGTACCTATATATGTTATCTCATTTTTAATAAGTATTCAAATTTTAATATTTATCTTATTTATGTTTAGCAACAAAATGGCAAACATCGAAAAAATGGAATTCCCAGCTCTTAATATCACTGGAGAAAATTATATGCCGTGGACGGCACATGCTAAGTGACATCTCAAATCAATGGGTGTTTTGGAAACGACAACGGAGTGGAATAATTATACCGACCAAGACAAGGCAAAGCCGATATCTTCCTTCAAACACATTGATGAGATGTTGCAATTTGAATATTCAAATTGTGAGGATCCATACGTTTTGAGGGAAGATTCAAAAAGCAGATTTGATTATCAAAGGAAAGTTTTACTTCTCAATGTTAGAGATGAATGGAACAACCTTAGGTTCCAAGATTTCAAAAAGGTGAATGAGTACACCTTTGCTTTGTTCAGAATACGCTCAACGCTCCGATTCTGTTGGCAAACTGTTTTGGGGGAAGATATGTTGGAGAAAACTTTCTTCACATTTAATGCATCAAATATAAACTTGAAACAACATCGGTTGCAAAGGTTTCAAAGATATTCTGATATAAATTCATTTCTTCTCGTAGCAGAGAAAAACAATAAGCTACTAATGAAAAATCATTAAGCTCGTCCCACTGGATCATTAGCTATTCCAGAAGCAAATATTTTTAGTAGTGATAATACTAAAGACTCTGGAAGAAAATAGGGACGAGGCCGTGGCCGTGACCATTTTGGTAAAGGTAATGGTCGCAACCATTCATTCAAAGGAAATAATAATTTCCGAGGTAATTCCCATGGTCATGGACGTGGTCGCGATCGTGATCGTGGTCGAAATCAAATAACCACTAATTACCACACTCCACAAAATACCAATTCCAACCAGTATAACAAAAGGAATGAAGCTGGTAGGTCCGAAAACGATGGCACTTCTTGTTTCAGATGTGGAAGTACAAACCATTAGTCAAAGGCTTGTTGTACACCTTCACATTTATGTTAACTTTACCAAGCCTCTCTCAAAAGAAAATAAAATGATGCGAACCATGTGGATAATTTTAATGATATCAACGTCAAGCTAAATGTCGCCGACTATACCAATGAGATGGAACTCTAAAACAAATGTTGCTAAGCCATAATAATTATATGCAACAATTATGTAGTTTCCTTTATTATAACTATTTTTATTATGTTTCATTAGTCTTTCTTTTTATGTAACGTTTCAAACTAATAAATAAACTTCTTATTGAAATAATTCATAATGCTTTCGTTATACACTTATTATTATTTCTCTTTATATTTTCAAGATTAAAAAGAATACCACTAGAGCACAAGAGCAAATGAATGATGTAGATATATGTATAGCGGATAGTAGAGCCACACACACTATACTTAAATCTAAGAAATATTTTTATGAGTTGAAACCAACAAAAAGGAACCGTTGATACAATATCGGGTCCTACAAACTTGATAGAAGGAGTGGGAAAAGTGAATTTAATATTACCAAATGATACAAAGCACTTAATAGATAATGCTTTATTTTCCCCAAAATCAACGAGAAACTTGTTGAGTTTCAAAAACATATATCATAATGGATATGATGCGCAGTCAAGGACTATTGATAATAAAAAATATTTGCACATCATGAGCAAAGATCATATATTGGAAAAACTGCCATGCTCCATTTTGGTTTGCATTATACACACATTAAAGTGCCTTAAGCACATATGGCAGTAAAAGAAAGTTTTTATGACCCTGAGACATTTAACTTATGGCATGATAGATTAGGCCACTCAGGAGGTGATGAAAAGAATTATTGAAAACACACATGGACATCCATTGAAATATCAAAAAAATTCTCCAATCAGATAAAATGCCTCTATGTACCTCTTGTCCACTTGGAAAACTAATTACAAGGCCTTCGTCCTTAAAAGTTGAAAAGGAATCACCAATGTTTCTTGAAAGAATTCAAGGTGATATATGTGGACCAATTCATCCACCAGGTGGACCGTTTAGATACTTCATGGTCTTGATAGACGCATCCAGCAGATGGTCTCATGTCTCTTTATTATCAACTCGTAATGTTGCCTTTGCGAAATTTCTTGCTCAAATTATCAAATTACGAGCACATTTCCCTGATTATACCATCAAAATGGTGAGACTTGATAATGCTGGTGAATTTACGTCACATGCTTTTAATGATTATTGCATGTCTGTGGGAATTGTTATCAAACACCCTGTAGCTCATGTACACACACAAAATGGCTTAGCTGAATCATTGATAAAATGTTTACAACTAATCGCTAGACCATTAATAATGAGAACAAAACTTCATATGTCTGTTTGGGGTCATGCAATTTTACATGCTGAATCACTGGTTTATGTGAGGCCAAGTGCAAATCACAGATACTCCCCACTACAACTTTTTTCTTGCCATGAGCCAGACATTTCCCACCTTAGAATTTTTGGGTGTGTAGTGTATGTTCCTATTGTACTACCACAACACACAAAAATGGGACCTCAAAGTAGGTAGGGAATATATGTTGGATATAAAACAACCTCCATCATACGATATCTTGAACCTTTAACAGGTGACGTATTTAAAGCACGTTTTGATGACTGTCATTTTAACGAGGCAATGTTCCCAGAATTAGGGGGAGAAAACAAAAAACAAGAAACTGATGTCCCATGGTATGTGCCTTTATTGTCCTATCTTGATCCAAGAACAAAACAATGTGAGACAGAGGTTCAAAAGATAATACACTTGCAAGAAATTGCAAATCAGTTGCCTGATGCTTTTACTGATACAAACATAGTTACTAAATCTCATATACCAGCTGCTAATGCTCTAGCTCGAGTTGAGATCCCAAGTAAGGCAATAGATAATAAGATAACTCATGAATCTCAAAAATGTTTGAAACATGGAAGGCCAATCGGTTCGAAGGATAAGAATTCTAGAAAAGGAAAAGCACTTGTAAGGAAATTGACCACAAAGAGAATGATCTTAATAAAATAGTGAATACCGAAACCTCTCATGAGGAAGATGTTGATGATATTAACAAAGAGATATCAATCAACTATGGTCATACACATATCATATGGAACCGATATGAAATGGAAAATATTGATGAGATATTTTCTTATTCTATAGCAAGTGACATCATGGGTGGAGATGATGATCATGAGCCAAAATCTGTTAATGATTGTCAAAATAGACATGATTGGGATAAATGGAAAGGCGCTATGCAAGCTGAATTAGATTCACTTAACAAACGGAAGGTTTTTGGGTCTATTGTTGTTACACCTAAGGCTGTAAAGCCTGTAGGGTATAAATGGGTTATGACATGTGTGTATATATACATGTTTTTACAATGAATTTTACACACGAACTCGGTTTTAATATTTATAAAAATGATTTATACCTTAAATTAAAACACACACAAAAGGACAAGTGTACCCTATCGTATATGTAGTAAAGTATGAGTAAGAACCAGATGTCGATCCATGGACACGGGCAGACGCTTATGTACTAAACGTCGTCTTATCTACCGGTAAAAAGATATGTGAAAGAGTTTTTACTAAAATTTTATAAAAATATATTTTAAAACATATAAGACTCCAAATGCAAAAATATAATATCTTTTTATTTTGCCTTGTTTTATAAACAACCTCAACATGTTAAATAAATCAGAAATGTCGCAAAGGCACTTGATCAATTTTCCAAATATAAAGACAATTAGTATCCCTTTAGGGAATCCTAACATGATCATTCTTCGGAAAGTTAACGCGATAAACACACTTTAACCACCTAAAATTATTCATTAACGAGCTATTGATATATTTTCATGTGAATCTTTTAAAAATAAGTTAGTCATCCGTTAAGAGTTTTCTAACCTCACTTTATCAAGGAAAGCAATACCGATAACACAATACAACCACCGAGACAAGCATAAAGTAGATCATATCACAAAACTTATCCATTTTGCAAGTCTTAAACATAAACCTACCAAGTTGGTCATTTTAACCAAAAATACTCAACAAAGATTATGACACATGTTAAGAACTTGCAATGACACCATCAAACCCATTAGAGCCCTTACGTGTAAGAAAGCATTCTTGATCAAAATCAGATTTATATTTTATTAAACCAATACCCATTTCTAGTTTCATGGTGTAAACACATTAACAAGTTAATTGTTTACTAGCAAATGACTAATTATGGGGTTTTATCAACTTATCCTAACTAACAATTTACTAATCATCCAAGATAAAAAACCTCAATAAAACTCCAACATCAATGAACCAAGTTTGCCATATGATCATCAAGATTCAAACATGAACAAGTTGTCTGAGCTTCATTCCAACATGATTACAAACTAAATATTGTTCATAAAACAAGTATCTTAATAACATTCATAATAATAATACATAAACATCAGCTCAATGCTTGAAAATGTGCTTAAAATGTATGTTAAGAATAAGAAATCAAACTATAAACAAGCAAGGATTTGATGGATTGGATGATAGATGAGCTTCTTGCAACTTTGAGGCTTGAAATCGACCGAAACTGGTAGCCCTCGAACCTCAGAAATCACCTAGAAACTTGGAAAATTACCCAACATCTCGATCAGTAGCGTCTGCTCTGTTTTATACAGAAATTCATATCCGCACGGCCGTGCACTTTATGTGCATGCCCGTGCACGTCAGCATGACGTCAGCTGCAGGGTATGGTTCGATAAGTGGACGTTTGGGCGGCAAAGTCTTCAGATGTGCACGGTCGTGCACTTGGGTCGCATGGTCGTGCAGGGTCTCCAGATAACCTGTTGATCGATGATCAGCTAGTGCATGGGCGTGCGCACGGGTCTCACGGCCATGCCCACAGAGAAATGAGCTGCACTGCCTTGCGCACTTCAAGTGCTCCCGAGATCGCAAGTCGCGCTCGGTCGTGCCGAAGGTTTGCTCGACCGTGCGTGAGCTGTAACTTCAACAGTTTCTACAGAATTCATCCAGAACGTTCGTCAATCCCATTTTTCTCCAACTTTGTCTGTGGCACGCCATTTTGGACCTGAAAATATAAAAGTGACTGATTAAGTACCTAAACGATGAAGTTTTAGCCAAAAACGCACTAAACGAGGGCAAAAGGGGGGACTTAAATACGTATATTTTAACGTATATCAGGTTTTTGTATGAAAACGAAATGAGAAAAATGAGGTTACAAGATATAAAGCGAGACTCGTAGCTCAAGGTTTTTCACAAAGGCCAAGGATTGACTATGAAGAAACATATTCTCCCATTCTGGATGCAATAACCTTTAGATACTTAATCAGCTTAGCAATTTCTAAAAAGTTAGAAATGCGTCTTATGGATGTCGTTACAACTTACTTGCATGGATCACTTGATAGTGACATCTATATGAAAATTCATGAAGGGATTAAACTCCCTGAAGCATTAAGTTCAAAACCCAAAGAAATGTATTCGATCGAATTACAAAGATCTTTATATGGGTTGAAATAACCTGGAAGGATGTGGTACAATTTTGAGTGAGTATTTGATAAGTAAAGATTATACAAATAATCTTATCTGTCCATGTGTCTTTATTAAGAAGACAACATCAGGATAGGTGATCATAGCTGTATATGTTGATGATTTAAATATAAATGGGACGCAAAATAAATTTATGAATCAATTATTCTTTTAAAGAAAAAATTTGAAATGAAAGACCTTGGAAAAACCAAATATTGTCTTGGTTTACAAACTGAACAAATGAGCAATGGAATACTTGTGCATCAAATGAACTATACTGAAAAGCTATTGAAACATTTCAATATGGAAAAGGCAAATCCTTTAAGCACTCCAATGGTCGTTAGATCACTTAATGTCGAAAATGATCCATTTCGTCGTTGTGAGGACAATGAAGAAGTTCTTGGTCCAGAAGTACCATACCTCAGTGCAATTGGAGCACTTATGTATCTTACGAATTGTACGAGACCTTACATTTCTTTTACAGTGAACTTTTTGGCAAGATTTAGTTCAGCTCCTACTAAAAGGCACTGGAATGGGATTAAACATATTTTTCGATATCACCGAGGAACTCTTGATTTAGGCTTGTTTTATCCTAACGATTCAAAAAAAGGGTTAGTTGGTTATGCAGATGCAGGTTATTTATCTGATCCTCATAAAGCAAATATCAAACTGGATATGTATTTATGAATGGAGGAACTGCAATTTCATGGCATTCTAAAAAACAAACACATGTCGCAACATCGTCAAATCATGCTGAAGTCATTCCACTACATGAAGCTTCAAGAGAATGTGTATGGCTGAGATCTATGTCACAACACATAGTGACTTCTTGTGGGCTAGAGAAAGATCGAAGTCCAACTCCTATCCACGAAGATAATGCCGCTTGTGTCTCAAATGAAAAAAGGTATATCAAAAGTGACAGAACAAAACATATACCACTAAGATTCTTTGCATATACTCGAGACCTTATTAAAGACAATCAGGTCGAGATCCAGCAACAATTCAACCGATCTTTTCTCAAAAGCACTACCTTCAGCAATTTTCCGGAAACGCGTTCATGACATTGGCATGCGTCACGTACGGAGAATGTAATGCCTTACAAATTGCAACTTGAGGGGGAGCTATAGACTGCACTATTTTTACCTTAGCTAGGGTTTTTCCCACTAGGTTTTTCTTTAACAAGGCTTTTAATGAGGTAGTACTTAAAGACCCCAAAGTTTGCAAAGTGTCATCCAAGGGGGAGTGTTATGAATATTTACCATGTAGATCACGATTTACCTCTAGATCTACCAAGCAAGTAGATGAACTCTTTGTCAAACTTATGGATAATGTACCATACTACTTGTCCATCAAATCGTTAACCTTGTCTACAAAATAGTTAATCTTTTTGTAGTATAAATACTAGCTCAAGGTAGAAAAGAAAATGCACCTCATGTATACACTTTCATAAGTTATACAATTCTCTACTTCTTGCTCTTATAATCTTTCTAAAGTTCTTAAAGTTTTAGCTCTAATCTTGTGTTAATTCTTGTTATATTATAACACTTTATGGTTTATGCCACTATTGTTAGGTGTTTGTTTGGTCTTTCCATTTGTAGGGAAATTGATGAAATTATTAGGGCGATTCTGTAATACCCTTGCTTAATATGTTTAAATTTCATAAAAATTTCGCATATAAATGAATTTATACAAATAAACGTCCGTTAAAATTACGAATTTCATAAAATTTTATAAATATTAAAAACATTTCAACATATTAACGATGAATAGTTTCTTAAACGCCTAGATATAATGCGGAAGCTTTAACTTTGATCGTGTTTGGTTATTGTTGAGCTTGATCGTCATCCGGTACTTCAAACCATCACCTGTATTTCGTAAAACATGAAGTACCTTAGTTATGCGAAGTTTATAACATGTCTAATTAAGCCTGAATGCCAAAAATGATAAAACATCAAACAAAATAGGATTTTGTCAATACCCGCGGTAAGCTACGGCTCTGTATCGTAGCTTCCGGTTTGTGGGTTCTGTCACGAAATTTCCAATCTGTCGTTTTCATTACGAAAACTTCCGTAACTTGTTCGATTCTCATCCGTTTTACTTGAAACTTGTTTCTAATTGTCCGTAAAATGTTTGCCTATGTATTTAACCTGAAATCCTCAACTCAGATCCATATTTTACGGATTATGCAACCCGGTTATGCGCATATTTATTTTGACCCGTTTCAAGATTTAAACACTAAGCTAAAATTTCACCAATTCTCTCCATACCTCCTATTTCAAAATTGAGCCCTCTACTTATTTTTCACCACAACTTTACTTGTAGTGGGCTGTTGTAGAAAAATCATTATATTCCGAATTTTTACCCTCCGATTTGTTAATTTGCGACCATACATCGTTTGGAGGCATTAAGCCAAAAAGAGCTTACGTCTCTCACTTCTATACAACCGGAGAGGTCTATCTTATTATAAAACTCATTATTAATTTATCCTTAGGGGTTGTTTACCGATTCATCATCCGGGGGTATTTTGGTCAATTTTAGTTCTTTTAACTACGAATACATTTAAAAGCCTGTTTAACTAAGCGAACACCTTTAACCCGTATTCCATTTAAAATTTATTCTGTTCTTAAAAACATAAAAGTCTACCATCGTTAAATGTTATAAACTCACTTAAATGCACTTTTCTCTATAAACATGTTTTTCGGCTCTAATGGCCGTTTTACCCAAACACTAGACATACGTCACTTGAGGTGATATAGCGTCCACCCTTAACTCGACTAACTTTAGTTGTACAGCAAACCCTATCGAGAGCATGACCACTACACATACCTGGCGTGGGTCGAAGTATTGATCCGTTAGCAATACTTTGCGATTCTATATACTTACTCGTGGCAATGTATGCCCACAAACCATGCTTACCTGTAATCGTGAAACTTAACAAACAAAATATGAAATATTATTTTCAAATAGGGATAAAATCACCATTTGACCCATATGTCGATTTGACTTGTTTCTTGGCTCATCCTTTTTACATATCGGAAAAGCCAAACATTGTTTATGGTAAAAAAGATATTTACTCATTTTTATTCGTTTGATCCGTTATGGTTCGTACCCTAGGGTCCCATTTCTAAAATTCATTATGTTTATAACCAATTAATAATATAACTAATTCTACCATTTTGACCCGTTTTATGGTTTTCGCCATGGGGTATCATCTTAACATTTCTCCTTTATTACGAACATTAGTTCTTTGTAACTTATCTATTTTGACCCACTTCATGGTTTATACCATGGGTCTCATTTTGACATTTTTAGCCATTTAGCCGCAAACGTTCTTAATCATATACTTCCTATCACTTATGTAATGGTTCTATTCTAGAAGATATAAGTTTTACTTACCTTGCACCCAATTATGCTTTCTTGTGTCTTTAACCCACTAGACCCATTCCTTTCAAAGATTCCTAGCTTGTTAAGAGTCAAACTATAATACAATATCCACAAGATAGTTAGATTAGTAATCAATACCATGACTTTCACCCTTATGGATTTTTCTACCATATTTCGCATTTGATTCCATTATTGGTTAGTTTGAGTTTTAAAAGTCAATCTTCCAATTGACATATATATGCACTATCAAGATCAATGAAACTCATTTAGGCACTTTATCAAACATTTGGTGTGCATCATATTTAGGCCACCATTTTAACTAAATTCCTCAACCAAATTCATCTCATTCCCTCCATTTTTACAATTTCATGTAATTATTAACATCAAGTTAACTTAGCTTTCAATTATCAATACTAGTTCATCCATTTTTCATACTAGAACTAAGGTTTTTCATTTCTATGTAAAACCTATGCTATCATATTACTAGACATTCATCCGAACACCTAATATAATCAAGTTATCCATAAAACTAGTAGACATGATGATTTCAAGCACCTTTATATTGTTAATTTAATATCAATTTCATCAAATTTTCTAAACCCATTTCAATTCATATGTGAACACTTATTCAAATCACAAAATTGTTCATGTATTTCACCCGTATTGACAAGTATGTTGGTTATGAACATATTACTACATCATCACTTTCATCATATCATCTAAAACCATGTCAAGTCATGTATGAACACTTAATCAAATCACTTAATTGTTCACATACCTTTGTTTAGATGGTGTTAGAGAGCTAAAACCTTTAACATGCAATCACAATTACTTTGATTTCGATTTAGATTGAGTGATTTTGAGGAGATTATAAAGAACAACCTTTTTTTCTCTTCTCTGTACGCGCACACGCACACCTAAATGTGTTTGTTTTTGTGTTTTAACTTTGTTTTAATAAAACAAGTTTTTCAATTGCACATTATATTCCCTCATGTATGGTTTTGTTATAAAAAGGCCACCATTCATGAGTTCATTATTTAGCAACTTATCATAACTAGGTTTAGATGTTCCTAGTCAAATTACTACATTTGGGGTGTTACAACCCGACAATTTAAGTCCCATTCACCGAGCCTTTTAACTTTTACTTACTACAAGTATTTGTTCACTTTAATTAGCGTTAGTTTTGATTATTTAAAAATTCCAACGCTTATCCGGTCAACTTTTACCACTGATGGTATTTTACCCTCTCTTTAATATTAACGAGATTTAATTACCAAATTCGTTTTTAGGGTGTTACAGATTCATTAAAAATGAAAATAAGTGTAAGTTTTTGGTTGAATAATATAACATGTTTTGTTAAACGGGTCAAATCTGAACATGACCTGTTCCATAAATAGATTAGCTTTGAACTGGGCATAAAACTGGTTTGGGTTGGAAACCGGTCCAGTCTTTCCTACCTTGGGCTCAAACCAGTTCAAATTATAAACTGATTTTTAAGGTTGGAAAACAAAACCTGCCTAAACCGATTTGTATCGGGTTCAAACTAGTTTGGAGCGTTAAAATTGGGTTTTTTGGATTGAGCCCAAATGATTCTGGTTGGAACCGGTTCTCAACACAAAAGTCTCTTCGTGACAATCGGGAACTACCTTATAAATGAACTACTCTCACAAAGTCCCGATCCAATTCACCACACCCATACTGTCTACTCTTGTAAACAATTATTAGAATACAAATTAAAAAAAAAGTCTTATTTGAGCAGAGTAAATATTGGCCGTTTGAATTGTTAGCAAGTCATGAGTAACTTATTACTCATTCATAGATAAATATTAAACGGGTCAATATCAAAACACAAACAAAAAATGACACGATTTAAGTGTACCTGTGCCCAACACGACGCCGCTAGAAAATTATCAATACCTCAGTCTGATATCATCAAAATAGTTAGCCTTTTATTATATAAAAAATATTAATTAAATTTATGCATATTAACGATAAAAAATAATTAGGTTAGGGTCAAAAGATATCTCGTGCAAGCTTTTGGAACATTAAGTACAAAACTCGTCAATTTTAAGTAAAAAAACATGCGTTGAAATTGAGTATAAAGATAAAAGACAATTTTTATAATTTATTCTAAACATTATTTACCTTCATTATATATGAAACACTTAAAGTGTTGAAGTGATGCTTACGCAACAACATAATCAAAATGCGTTAAACCTGATTTATCATTACTATTAACTAAATTCGGATTCAACTAATTAATTTTTTTTGTGGATTGAATATGATTTTATTGTAGTCGTGATACACGAGTTTTTTTCTATTCATCTTCAAAATCTTCTAAAGCGTCTGTAACATGTATGTGAGATTTGCATATTATACATACACATTCCACAACATCAAGTATCTTTAATATGTTATTTGACCCTTATCGTTGTGATAGTTTGCATATAAGTTATTGCTTTGGACTTGGGTTGTTCAAGAGTCGAGCCAGATCAAGCTAGGATCAACTAGGGCTCGAGCTAAAAAATGTACACGCCAACCTGACTATGCTCGGTATCCTCTTTTGAGCTTGATCAAAATTTTGAGTTTGGAACTTCTAGACAAGCTAACTCATTTTTTAAATCAATAAATTAGAACACTGGTATTGCATTTCGATCTTATTCTCCACGCTCATCGCTTCTTCGAATCTTCTTTTAAGTTCGCTTGATTGGTTCTTCGAACTTCTTCACTAGTTATTTTTTTTGTAATCGCTTATAATCCGGTGACAAATAAATTTGTTTACCTTTTAGTTGGTTTTAATGCTTCAAAGAGTTTTCTTAGTGAAATCTACAAACTTGGTAGGCTTGAAGAGGAGCTTTAAAAATGATGATACAACACAAAAGTACCATTACCTACATAAAGCTTCACCTTATCTAAAATCATTGAATGGTAAAGGCTTTAAATAAGACTTATGGAATTCAAATCATAAAGTTAATATTTCAAAGCCTATCTATTAAAATCTTATCATTAAATCTAGATATAAGTTCGAATCTAACAAAACAATTTTGTGTTTGATTTTTTTTTACTTAAGTTTTCAAATTTTTATGTGAACGAAATTGCGGAACCAAAACACAACAATCAAAAGTATAGTGATCAGTTGATTACTGCTTTATTGATGAACTCTCAGTGATTACAAAGAAAACTGGTAAGCTAAACTCTTAACAGAACGATTTTTTCCAAATTATTTGCTAATCCAGGTGTTAACAAACTATTAACAACCTAACTTTAATAATGACAGAAACAATCCCTGAACTTTGACCAACTTGACATTAGCCTCTAGAACTTATTTGCAGTTGACTTCATTGACTTTAACCGATTTCCACACTATATCTCCCACTTATTCCCCCTTGCCCATGACATTATAGCTTAGTGGCATCTTAGGAGTGAGATAAGGCTTAGGGACTATTAGGTCCTGGGTTCGATTGCCACAAATGGGTTTTTCCCTGATTTATTGTGTTTTCTCCTGAATTGGTGTATAGACATTATTACCAAGTGAAGATGGATATGATCGGGTGGTTCCACTCCACTGTTATACTTCAGTGATCAAAATTTGCCATTAAAAAAATATAAGTTTCCCTACAAGAAATATTTTGAGTTTAATTTACATTCGTGGTTTACGATTGCATCTATGGTTTGGTCATTGATTTTGGTTTTGGTGTCCGTTTGGACTGATTTCAAGTGGTTTAGTTTTCCCTGGAAACTAAAAAATGATTAAAATTGACATTTAAGTTAAATTAATTTCAAGTTGTTTATATTCATAGTAGATTGAAAAAGAAATTTAGCATCCTATAATAAAATAACGGTTGTCATAGAACCCATTTAGTGTAAAATCTAAAAACACATCTATAGTGGGTGCTTTATAAGATTGAATACTAAACCCTTTACAGTTGTTTAGTGTCCACATAATGCATACATATGAATCCTTCTTGTGAAGTGCTTGAATGAGTGTGTTTTTCTTTTCTTGATTATTTCTTTATTTTTTTAATATTTTATCAACTTGCCAAAAATAACAGAATAAATACTTCCAAATATTAAAAAAATATATGTTACTTTTCATCTATGAAACTTATGTTTCTCCATTGTGTAATACAATTTAGAAACATAAACAATACATGAATGCTTATAAATGATAAGCTAAAGAAGACATCATAAGTGTCCCAACACAACATAAATATGGAAACATAACCAAGAAACAGACAGTCCCAAAAGGCTTTCAAGCCACACGTCCAAGAACTCAGGCGTTTCCCATACGTCTAGCTTTGTATGAACCCCGTGGCCTCGGGGAAGGCGGATATGTTGATCTAGGAAGAACGTCGATAACAAGCTTCATACCGCCCTTTTGACAATGCTTTCCAACACCACAAATGTACCATTTTCTTCCAGGGGTCGTCAGTGTCACCCAATCATAACCACTAGATAGAGGTTCACCAGAAACCGGAATAGTAGTACATTGTTGGAAGTCAGTTTCGTTGACTTTATATACGTTATGAGCCCCCTTCGGGTATATAAAAACTACATCAAAATCATTTAGTTAGAAACAAAGTAGCCAAGCCAAAAAAAACTATGAATTGATGATGAAATTTTCAGCACTTTTTACTAACTATAAAAAATCAGAGGTTCTGAATCTATCATTGAGTATAAAAGTGTGTGTGTGGGGCTTTTTAAAAAAAAAAAAGATTAATGATATACCAAGCTTGTCTCCGACTACGAACTCCTTCCCTTTGGACCAGGCTTGGTAATCGAAGTCGAGAGTCCAACCGTAGTCATCTCCTACAATGAACATGTTCCCAAGCGGTACTGGGCCGGGTGCAGGTGTGGGTACAGGTACAAGTACAGGATTTGATACCGGTAGTACTGGTGACCAAGATAAAACATCAATAACCAACTTCATTCCACCTGTCTCACAATGTTTTCCAACACCACAAATGTACCATTTCTTTCCAGGAGTAGCAAGTGTTATCACATCATATCCACTTGCCAAAGACTCGTTTGCAGATGGCACCACACATCCTTTGAAACCGTTTCCATCGACTTTGAACACATTGTGTTTTCCAACCGGGTACTTGAATACTACACCCAAAAAAGAATCATTACTCATTACTTCTTATTTATAAGACACACATAAGCCAAAACACTTTATATATTTTCCTAAAATGTACTTGTATCTAATCGTTTGATCAAAGTATCTACGATGATCGTGTTTGATAGGGCCGGCCAACTCGTGCCATCGCCCGAGGCCCAAATTTTCAAAGGGCTCAAAAGGTTTTTATAAGCTTATATATAATATATATGTGTGTGTGTGTGTGTGGTGGGGTTTCTAGAGTGAACACTAGTGTATTTGTGAATTGAGTGAACAAATCCTGACCATTGATTTACATTTTTGTATTGATAATCAAGGATTGAGATTACTTCACTAGAGTTCACAATCAAGGGGGTTCTTCACTAAAAAACTTAAAACTATATATATTTAGTATATGCATCTATTTGTTATGCAAAAAAGTATTAGTGGTGGTGTGGAAAACCATCTCAAAATAATATAAAGGTCTCAAGTTCAAGTTTTGGGCCCACCACTAAGATTTATTTTTTTAATTTATTTATCCTTAACCACAATTTTGAGCCCAATTCTTTTTGTTACCCAGGGCCTAAATTTGTTTGAAAGTTCTTGGGGACGGCTCTAGTGTTTGACATAACATGTTCAAAGATCACCATTACTATTTAGAAATAAATGATTTACATACCAAGTTTGTCTCCGACGACAAACTCCTTCCCTTTGGCCCAAGCTTGGTAATCAAAGTTGAGAGTCCAACCATAGTCATCTCCGACGATGAACACCTTTCCAGACGGTACGGGGCCGGATGCGGGTGCGGGTGCAGGTGCCGGTACCGGGAACGGTAGTACTGGTGACCAAGCCAAAACATCAATAACCAACTTCATTCCACCTGTCTCACAATGCTTTCCAACACCACAAATGTACCATTTCTTTCCGGGTGTAGTAAGTGTTACCACATCATATCCACTTGCCAAAGACTCGTTTGCAGGTGGCACGACACATCCTTTAAAACCATTTCCATCGACTTTGAACACATTGTGTTTTCCAACCGGGTACTTGAATACTACAAAAAACCATCATTACTCATTAGTTTGTATTAATGAGAGACGAGTATCATAAAATTACAACATCAACAGGGATGTTCGGTTGATCTCAAAGGGTGGTCTTGATAACATCTAAAGTCGAAGACTAAAAGAGAAAAATAATAATTATTTGAAGTATCCTAAGTATTAGATTTATTTGGTTTCTAATTGTTTAAGGCTAAGTATAAGTAAAATTAAGAGTTCTAGGAAGGATTAGAATGTTTTTGGTATTTATATTCCTTATGTCATGTATTTTATTTATTCACAAAAAATTAATAGAAGAAAATTGTGAATTCCATTTGCATACATCACTCTAATCCTATACCAAGTTTAACAATGTATGATTCAAACAAGTGAACCATTATTCAAAGCATATCATATATTCTCCTTAAAAACATGTTTGTATTAAAGCTAATGATAGAACGTATCTATAAATATCGTGTTTGACACAAGTTGTTCATAGATCACCATTTTATTTCGAGATAAATGATTTCACATACCAAGTTTGTCTCCGACGAAGAACTCCTTCCCTTGGGCCCATGCTTGGTAATCGAAGTTGAGAGTCCAGCCATAGTCGTCTCCAACAATGAAGTCGGTAGCCGAAACAGAAGTAGCTAGAGTTGCTATCAGACCTATGAATATAACGATGGCTTTAGTCACCATTGTAGATGTTCTAGGTACTTTTTTGTTCTTGCAAATGAAGTAAGTCTTAGATCTGTATTTATAGTATCTTGTTTCACATAAAACACAATAACACTTTGATCTTGACAAACGTTTGAAACGGCGATGGACGGCATGCATTGTTAATATGAAATATAATTTAATTATGTGTAGAAATCAAAGTACGCATATAACCGACGGTTGTTTATTTTACCTCGTAGATTCAATAAGAAACATCACATGTAAGAAAAACTTTTGTTGTCTACCCCTTCAACCATACTAGACAAACATCATATTCTTTTTGTTCTTCCTTTTTTCTTTTTCTTTTTTTATTATGATTGTACAAATATGTAATATGATTATTAGAAAGATTAAAATAAGCAAATTTAATCTATTTATAGTAGGCGGTGTGATTTTGTGGGTTTGAGTTTAGGGGAGTTTGGGTATCGGACTTGCAAACATGTTTGCTAAACTGGTTAGCTTAGGAGTTGACGTGTTTATTTAAAAAAAAATTCTTTGGGAAATTGCTTCACCATTTTAGCAAGTGAAATGAAGATCAGACCTCAATACCTACTTGATTTCATTAAGTGTATCTTCTTACGAGTATATGCAAGAAAACAAGTGTTAAGTATTGCATATATATATATATATGCTGGGGTTTTAGAGTGAATACTAGTGTATTTGTGAACAAAGTGAATATATCCTGGCCATTGATTTACATTATCAAATCGTAAAATACACTAGTGTATTTTCATCATCAAATCCTAGCTATTGATTTACACCCTTGTATATTGATAATCAAGAGCTAGAATTAGTTCACTAGTATTCACAATCAAGAAATTTATTCACTAATGAACCTAATCCTCATATATATATAATTGTATAACGGCAAACTAACCTCCTACTCTATTTTATCCAAAGAACTTAAACTCTTATCAGTTAAGGGAAATTACACCTTAAGTACCATTAAAGTACGAACCCTTTAGTTACTTTTCCATATGGCAATACTAAACATTAGTTAATAGTACCCATGTGTGTGTATATATATATATATATATAGGTATAGGTTCATGTGAGAAAATTTAAAAGTGTGAGAAGGGTAAGAAAGAATATGGTGGTGCCATGTGTTCTATTTTTTGGCAGATTTAAGGTATAATTGTAATTTCCCTAATAAAATCTATTAATGGTATTTATATGTTATAACCGAACAACCAGTTATTTTTGGGATTGTTATCAATTCAATTTGATGTCAAGATTGTGATAAATTCGCAGAGAAGTTTTTATTTGTTTTAAAATTCAGCATTTTTTGTTTGAATGCATACGTGATTTGCGATTGAAATTCGATTACGTATCCCTGATAAAATTGATTACATTTGCGATTGAAAATTCAGCATTTTTGATGGATAATCATGAACCAGGTATGTTTGTAAGGTGTTTGTTTGTATTAGATCTCGGAGATTTTTCCATCCTTTTTGTTTTTTTGTGATCATGAATAGCGTTCTCAATTAGTTAGAATGATTTTTAGTTTCCAACAGCGTTGTGTTGATACGGTTTTTTCAGTTTGTTGTCATGGTGTCTTTTGTTTTTATATCATTATATACGTGGGAGTGCAGGGGTCTTGTTCATGTGTTTGCATGGTGGTTTTTGAATTGGTGTTATGTTGGTTTTTTTTAGGGAGTGATTTTATTTGTTCGGTATGGTGTCTTATTTTAATAGGTGTTCTGTTAGACCGTGACATTCAGCGATCAAACTGGCTTTCAGTTTTAACCCTTATGTGCATTTATGGTGTTATTTAAAATGGTTTCATGGTGTCTTTTTATTAATGGATTAACTGTATAACTTATTAAATGGTTTTTGTAGTGTTATCCTTGTTATAACTAATGTTCTTTCATGGTATTTTGTGGTGTAACTAGTGGAAGTTTGTGTGTGTTTCTTATGTTGGATTAGTGAGCCTTCTTGTGTTATTTCATGGTGTTATGGTGTCTTTTTTATCTTGATGAATTACATGGTGTCTTTTTTATCTTGGTGAATTTTCAAGGTGTTATAACAAATGGAAATATTTATGTGTCTGATTACATATATGTGGTGTTATTTCCGTTACAACTATTTCATGGTGTCTTTTTTATCTCGTTAAATTTCATGGTGCCTTTTTTATCTTGGTGCATTTTCATGGTGTTATAACAAATGGAAGTTATTTCTGTGTCTGATTACATATATGTGGTGTTATTTCCGTTACAACTATTTCATGGTGTTATTTCATGGTGTTTTTATGAGGTATGATGCTGTTTTTAAAACATATATTGTTATGGTGTCTTTTTCTGTGGTGTTATAACTAATGGAAGTTATTTATGTCTCTGCTTACATAGCTGTGGTGTTATTTCTGTTATAACCAATCTTTCATGGTGTTTTTTATGAATGTCTTATAATTTGTAGGGCCTCAGAATTACCAGCCTGTTGGGCGTCCACGCCTGTCTCCAAATTATGGTAAGAGGACTTTTTTTACCTAAGGTGGAAGAGTCGCTTAGGCCGAGACAGAAATGACTTTCGACACACTGAATAATGCATTCCTTTTTTATCAAAAGTACGCGATGGCTGCAGGCTTTACCGCCAGGAAGTCTTCACAATACAAGCTGCATGATGTTATTAAATCCAAATATTTCGTTTGCTCAAAGGAAGGAACCAAACCTTTTAAGGTGATCGACTCATCTAAAGTGGTCGACGCCTCAAATATAGGTTCAAAAAGGAAATCTACTCGGTGGGTCCCTTTTATTAGGAGTGGATGCGAAGCACGTATGTGCTTAACGTTAAATGATTCAAATCTATATGAGGTATACTATTTCAAGGAGGAGCATAACCACTCTTTTGTTACTGACGAGGATAGGTATTTACTCCCCGTTAACCGAGGAATGAACTATACTCAAGAGCAAGCGGTTAATGCTTTGAGTGCGATAAATATTGGACCTTTCAAAGCATTTAATATCATGAGGACACTGTATGGTGGCTTTGACAAGGTTGGGGCAACCAAATCCGATTTCAAGAATTTTAAATGAGATATAAACAGGTACATATCTGAGTTTGATGCTGATATGATGATTAAACGGTTGTTGAGAAAGAAAGAGTATATGCCAAACTTTTCAATGGAGTATACAACCTCTGAAGATGGTATATTAAGGGCTTTAACCTGGGCAGACGAGGAGGCCAAGCAGAATTATTCAGTTTTTGGTGACGTTGTGTCATTTGATGCAACATATCGGCGTAACAAGTTTGTTTACTAATTATATATGTTGTTTGTTTTTTTAAATTCTTTTTAGTTATATAAAAGCCATTTATATGGTCTTTTTTTATTTTTTGTGTTAGGTACAAAATGATGTTCGTACCATTTACTGGTATCAACAATCATAATCGTAACGTTACACTTGGCGCCGCTATAATAGGAAACGAAACCGCTGAAACGTATAGCTGGTTGCTTAAGGTGTTCCGTGAATCTTTTGTTCGTGCTCCTCCGGTTGTCGTGACCGACCAAGACCCAGCCATGAAGAGGCTATGGAAGATACATGGCCTGAGAGTAGGCATAGGTTATGCATGTGTCATATAATTGATAAGCTTACTGTTAAGGTGTTTTTTACTTACTCGATCTATTAAGATTTTTCCATTTGTTGTATGGTCCTTATTTTGTTTATATGTTTTTTTCAATGGTGTTTTAGGTTGGCCCTACAATTTGTAATAGTATAGATTTCAAGAAGAGGTTGTGTGCCATTGTGTGGACCGATTCTATACTACCAGAGAACTTTGAAAGCGAATGGGGTACCATAATGAATGACTTTAATCTTTCTGAGCATGAATGGTTACAGTCAATTTACCAGATCAGGGATACGTGGATACCTGCATATTGTAACATTCATGTAAAAACGGGTTTTAAAACCCGCTGCGTTTAAAAATCAAGTAGTTTATCAAAGATCGTTGCATATTTATTTAGTTAAATTATTTAATTTGTTAATTAGTTAATGAATAATCATATAATAATGCTAACAATAATAATAAATAAAGTAATTTAGATTAAAAAATATTAAAAAGGGGGTAACCGGGAGTCGAACCTGGGTCCCCAATGGATCAACGCACACTTCACACCACTCCACCACACACATTCTTGTGTTCAATATTTAAACAAATAATGTTTATGATAAAACCGAAAGTCAAAACCTGTAAATCAGCAACCACAGAACTCGAAATTGCCGGCAAGCTAAATCTACGCAAATCAAAGAAATGTTGCTACCTTCCTAATGATTGAAACGCGTAAAATTGATTTCGACATCAGTTATAACCGAATAATTAAAAATCTGAATCAATGTGAAACCGTTTTCCAATCAACGATCAAAACTTGAAATTTGAATGAAATCAAGATGGGTTTTCCTATAAATACTGGTTCAAATCATTCTAAACTCGTTCATCCACTCAAACCTTCATAAAAAAATCTCTACGCTCAAGTTGCTGTGCAAACAGATTCTCGCCGGAGTTCCTGCTCACACCGGAATCCAACCGGAACCTTCATAACATTCTCAGATTGGTATACCCATTCTGTTCTCTTTTCGATTTCGATTGCTTAGTATAGGAATGATAATCAAAACTCAAGTTTGGGTTGATAATCGGGTTTTGTCTTCTGGATTACTATCATGAAAAAGATGAAGTTGAGATATCAGATAAATATAATTAAAACAAAAGAATTAACCAGGTTAGACACACAGTCCAGTGGTGGACTGTGTGCATTTCAAGCGAGAGTACCCGAGTTCGAGTCTCATTGCGTACAATGATTCATTCATATATCAAATCTTTTTAATAAATAAAAACTTGATTTAACCGAGTATGTATATAAATATAATATAAATTCAGAATACAACGAGTTACACACCCAGCCCAACTGGTTGGGCTGGGTGCAAAAAAAATCACAGAGGTTCCGGGTTCGAAACATGTCATGCACGCCGGTTCAAGGGATTTTAAATCCTTTTAAATTAAATAATTTATGATATGTTCTAATTAGTATATATATGTAATTAAAATGCGGTTTATTTCGGGTTAGACATGTAGCTCAGTTGGTAGAGCTGCGTGCACGCATACGGGAGGTCACGAGTTTGATCCTCACACGAAGCCAATAATACCAAAGTCAACGCGGTCCGACCGGTCAACCCTGTAAAAGGATATTTTTTTAATTAATTATTTTCTTTATTATTTTATTTAAAAATCATTTAAAAATACTTCAAAAATATGACTTTTTAAGTTTAAAAATTGTAATAAATACCACAAAAATAGATCTAAAAATCTAATAAAAGGCATTAATTAAAAATATTAATTTCAAATAGAAGATATATATTTATCGAATTATTACGTGTTTTTTTAGGTTAGTTTCCCCTCGTCGGTTGAATCATAAATTCGTGCGCGTTCATCATCATCAAGGAACGCACCCACTGTGAGTGAATTCTTACAAATTCCCCTTTTTATTCATGTTTTGGGGTGTATCATGTGTCGCTTTATTTATTTCGTTTATTCAAACTTGTGCTATTACCATTATATGATCTAAACGTGTGATGTAAATGTTGTTTGTTGTGATGTGTGTTTACATTTTGTCAAGTTGCGTGCAAATCATTCATTAGGCCCATCAGTTCCTCGTTGGAGACGAGTTGAACATCGCGTGCCTCATTAGATCGGCTCCGTTTGATTGAGACTTGATCTCATTGTTCATCATTTGATGTGTGCTTGTGCATTAATTGATATTATGTGTATTGTGATTATGTTGTTTGTTGTGATGTGTGTTTACATTGTGTCAAGTTGCGTGCAAATCATTCATTAGGCCCGTCAGTTCCTCGTTGGAGACGAGTTGAACATCGCGTGCCTCATTAGATCGGCTCCGTTTGATTGAGCCTTGATCTCATTGTTCATCATTTGGTGTGTGCGTGTGCATTAATTGATATTATGTGTATTGTGATTAAATTTACATATACGTATACTCATATGTGGTTATGCACTTTTTTATAACCAATATAACAAATTCGTTCAAATGTTTTCATAAAATTCACTCGCCAACTTTTGTTGACCCAAAACCCTATTTTTACACATGATACAGGTGGACAGGTTGAAGCAAGGAACACATAGGAAATTGCCTTAGAAGAAAAATAAAGAAGTCATGAAAAATGTATTTGAACATGTTGTGCTTGTATGTTTATTGTAATTTCTTCTTTAAAAAAATAATAAATATGAAACTATATAGTAAATGTCATGAGCTTTGATGAAAACCCAATCATGCCCCGACTACCATTTCCGATGCGGGTCAGGGTGTGACACGTATTATCGTGACGAGTTCATGTCTGGCTCATGCGCACCTCATCTCGTTCAGAGAGTGAGAACCATTTTTTTGGATAGTTTTGCAACCCGGAGTGTACCCTTATTGATTTTTTGGGGCATTTTGATTTTGCAATTGAAGCTCAAAGACATGTGCATAGGAAGAACGACCATGACACTAGAAACATGATTGCTGACATATGGGCAGTAGACTTTGTTTTGGAGGAGGAGGCCGCGAGGTTATACACATGCACTATTTTTTTGATGTCCAATTGGAGATACAAAATGGTATACATAGATGTGTATTGGAAAGTGGGAAACTATTGATGACTTCGTTAAATTTTTTGTGAAGGATCGGGAACAACCATGCACCACTTTCTTCGAGGTATATAATAGACTTTATTTTTATTGGTTTTGTTTACATTTTATCATTGTGGTGTTATATACCAAGATTAAATATAGTTGGTTCTGACACATGAATTAGTATGGTGTCATTTGGCGTTATATATAAAAAATTATGGTTATACGTTTTTTGTGTGAATTTATCTATTTTTGTTGTGTCTCATAGGTAATGGTGTGGGGGCCAACATGACTATATACTGTACATGCAAAAGATTCGAACAGTTTGGGTTGTTGTGCTCACACATATTCTGCGTGCTTAGGATGCTTGACGTCATGGAATTCCCTCAACGATATAAACTTAGACGTTGGACGAGGGAGGTTGTTCCCAATAGCGCTCCTAATGTTATTTTAGGTATGAACAAGAATGAAGATCGGTATAATGAAGTTAACCGGGTTGTACGTGAGATAACACAACATACTGAGTCGGTTATTAACAAGCTTGTTACCAATTTCGATGCCATTGTGCTCATTTAGGGATCATGTGGTTAAGTTTTTCGATTCAACTGATGAGGCCGTCGGAAATGCACCTCGCAAGAGTCGTAGGGAAAGGTTTGCTGAAATAAGTGGCAATACACAACCATCTACAGTTACTGTTCGGATCCATTTGGAACTAGATATAAAGGTATGGGTAAGCCGAAACGGATGAAGTCTAAACGTGAAATTGTTAGAAGCCAAACGCGTAATAAGAGACGTCGTTGTCAAAATTGCTTTAGGTACGGTCATAACAGACGTACTTGTAAACACCATAAAAGGAAAGAAGAAGATGCTAGTTCTAAGGAAGACGGGGGGGGGGGGGGGGAAGCAGTCGAATCTGATGAGGATGAAGCAGACAAGGATGAAGCAGACGAGGAGGAAGGAGAGGATTAGGGATTGTTGGATAAGTAAATTTTTTTGGTGTTTGTACAAAGTGGATTTCGGTTGAACGTATAAACTTCAATTTTTTATTTGAAACGTTATACACTTGTTTAGTTTTTTCCTTTATGAGTTTTTTTACGTGTCAATTTCAAAAGTGTACATATTGTATCTTGGTATAACAATGTATTTTTGTTCATGTATCGAAATGCATTGTGTTTTTATATATCGTATGGTGTCTTGTCAAATGGTTACTATGGTGTCCTTTTAATTTTAAAGAGAGGTTTAGCCAACTGAATAGTTTTGTTATCGTGTCTTTATATATCGTATGGTGTCTTGACATGAGTTATAACAATTTACACGTATCGAAATTGTATAACAATATATAACAACTGAATATGGTGTCTTTATATATCGTATCGTATCTTTATATATCGTATGCTGTCTTGCCATGAGTTGTTCATGTATCGAAATGCATTGTGTTTTTGTATATCGTATGGTGTCTTTGCCATGAGTTATAACAATTTACACGGTTTGTTATCGTGTCTTTATGTAACAGTGTTTTTGTTTTAAGCATATAGTATGTGATATTCGGTAATTCCATCTGTTTTGAACGATATAAATTAGTTTATTGCATCAAAATATTTTAGAAAGTAAAAAAAAAGCAAAAGAAATGATCAAATGTCACACCATTTTTTAATCGAAAAAACCCCATAAAATGATCATACGTCACACCATTGTTTAGAGCAACCAAATCGAAATGTTCCGACTGGATTAACTTGTTTGAAACCTACATTATACCATCCAACCTGTGACAAATCCTCTGTATTGCATTTTCTTCAAGCTTCACCCTTTCATCCTCGTCTAAACATGCAAACTCTCTAACTTCAGTCTCTACAATCACTCGTTCTGTGTTCACCTCACTAAGAAGCATTTTTGATACATACTTATTGCGTAGATCGGTGATTTCCTTTCTTTGATTTTCTAAGATTTCCCCCTTTGCGTTTCTTTCTGATGATAGTCCACACCTCCACTCTTTCACGCTCGTTCCTATATAAGTCAAAAGACATGTGTTTTCGTAAGCAGATACACTCATGCGCACTTACATGTATGTTTTTCAATTTACGAGGTAACCTTTAGCTTACCGTTGTAAGTCTCCATATGTCGCATTAAGAAAATACCACAGTCGGTACCGTTAAACAGAGTCTGCTATGGGAATTCCAGTCTTACGGGTTTGGTAACTCTTAGTTTCGCAGCTACTACTAGTTGTATACGGCTAAGGAACCTACAAAAGGCACTTACCTGAAATAATACATCCGGTAACATTATTGGTTTTTTTACAATATATAAATATAGTTATGAATATATCTGAGTTGACCGTACCATCTTTTCGACCGTCCCGTCGTATCTTTCTTCTAAACCCGCTTCACCCTCTATGTTGTCGATGATTATTATTTGGATCGTTGACAAGTTGAAAAAAAAGCAGAAAGTAGTGTTCCCATTCAAGATAGGGATGTACACCATCTGGAAACCTTTAAATGTCTTTTGTTCCGTACAGTCTAGCACATACTTCATGTTCTCAGCAAACTTTGATATCCGGTCTTTTTCAGGTAAGTCGAACTCCTTTTCTAGCTGCATATGTTTATTTTTTTTTGTCAAAACACATGAATAACTACCATTAGTTAGATGATATGGTGTTATTACAGCTCCAAAACAGAATTTACATAAGTTATTACAGCTCCAAAAACAGAATTTACATAAGTTATAACAGGAATAACACCATAGACTTTAAAGAACACATAAAAACACTTCAACGGTAGTATAACACATGAAAATAAGCACACATAGATCACCAGATGGCATACAACTAACATTTAGATATAACACCATGAAATAAGCACACATAGATCACCAGATGGCATACAACTAACTTTTAACAGAACCCACACCACAAGTATATACGCAGACATACAAACACCAGAACAGTAGAACAATCAACACCATAATCAATAAAGAAACACATACCAACATTCCAGCGTTGCAGAACAATCTTGGGGTTGTTCCCATCTTCCTCATTCTCTCCTCGTAGTTCAAGACTACACCCCATGCACTTATGACATCAATATGTACCGTGATACCCGGTATCATCGACTCGAATGGTGCCCTCATCACTGAAAGTTGACAATTATTGCTGAAAATTACATCCTTACAACACGAGAGACTTATTTTAAATAAATAAAGTTAATGAATAATTATAGTTGTATGATTGATACGTGCCACGCGTTACGCACCCCAGAGAATATACACCGTGCAAGAACTTTTTCTGCCTTCTCTCGTCCGGCCCTCAACGAAACTACGTGGCTGACATACGGCGACCGTAGTGTAGGCGGCCAAATTATTGTCCTTTTTGGCCGTGGTGTTTTTTCATGCATCGCAGATCGCGCCACTTCACCACTTTCCTCATGACCCCAAACATTGTCAAGCCTTTTTGACAGGTTCACGGCCTCAAGCCCTGAAACATTGAACCGTATTTGGGGTGTCTTTGCAGTATACACCGCGTCTATCGCTACCTCTACCTCTGGCACAAATGATGACGTCATTGGTGAAAAGGGGAGATTTTTTTTGCGACATGCTTTCATGATTTCAAATATTTGGAGTAGTGTTATTACTGGTAAATGTTACACTACCTTCATGAGTGTTGACATCATGCGTGCTGGCCTCATCCGAATTTAGATGTTTCAACTTCATTGCATTCCACGTCAATGTTTTTTTCTTCAATTTCTCACTTTTTGGGTACAATGCACACGATTCCGCAATTGTATCATTGATGTTGCGTACGCATCCTTCAAAATCACGGAACAATTTATCTAAAAGGTTGCATTTATCCTGTATCAAATCCGGTTAAACAACATTTTTGGTAAAACAATATATATGGTATCAGTCTATTTACAACCTACTGTTTACTTACCACATCAGATTCCCTTCCAGATGCGGATGGTGGTGATTGTGTCTCTCCGTATTGCGATACCATCAGCACACGAAACGCTCCATCTGGACCTACAAGCATGGCACACGTTTGGGTATCAGTTTGTGTCAGTAAGTAGTCCGCACAATTCTTGTATATACCAAGGTGTGCATCATCATCTTCAACTTCTGTAGTACCTTCATTAACATTTTTCTTTTCCTTTCTCCTGATCTCCTCCGATCCACGTTTCCTTTTTCCTCCCTTTCTTTCTGACTCAATATCTTCAGCTGATATCTTTTTACGTTCCATCTCTGAAGCCAGCTCGTCAAACACGTCATCAGTTGCTAATGCAAACAGAAGCCTACTTTGTGTTGAAGGTATCTTTTTCTTCTCGATTGCATAGGCCATCTGTTAAGTTTCATGGAAAAGAGGTTTATTACATTTCTACAAATGTTTAATGCATGAATTCTTTTTGTTTATGTTTTATTGAGTATGAACGGATCGTTGTAAGTAATAAGACTCGAACCCGGGTATCCCTGATCGTGTTGCACACAGTCCACCACTGGACTGTGTGTCTAACCCGGTGATACTTGGGATTTTAATTATCTTTATACACCTCTTAGACTTCGTCTTCTTCGTAACAAAACAACCGTTAACTGATAAAATTTAATACAATTGGTTTTGTTTGTTTCTGTTTATACACGATATTATTGACATGAGGGAATTGAAATAAGAGTGAGAGTTATACCGGCTTGATGTTTCGGTGAGGCTCCGGTGGTTGTTCCGGCGAGTTCCGATTTTCCGGCGAAGTGGGTTTTGAATACCGAGAGCGTTCAAAGAGATTTTGTGAGATTACTAGAGAGTGTCAGCGAGTTCTATTGAGTTCAAGGGCCGCTATTTATAGGTAGATGCTGGTTTAAGTTTACATTTCGGTTTCAAAATTTTTTGGTCAAGATGCAATTATCAACATGATTGCTTAACCGATTTCAATCATTGCTGACCCACTGATTTTGTTTAACACACATATAGAAAACGTTTTCTCCAATTTAAATCGGAATTGAAACAGAGACTAAATAATGGATTGAAGTTTGTAGCCGTTTCAGGCGGTTTTCTTTGAAATTGATTTCAGCGATTAGTTTTGATATAAAGTTTATTTAAGTCAATTTTGTTACAAATATGTATGTGTAGTATAGTGGTGTTTGGTGTGTATAATTATCCGGGAGACCCGGGTTCGAGACCCGGCTACTCCTTTTGAATTTATTTATTTATTATTATTATTATTATTATTTATTGATTATGGTTTTTAAATTCTAAAATATTTATTAATTAGGAAATATTTAAAATAACCGGCACAATAAATACGCAACGAACTTTTTAACCGAATATTTGATTATTAAACGAAGCGGGCTTTGAAACCCGTTTTACGACGAATGTTACAGTATCCCCTACTTTTAGAAATTTCGTCTCGAAATTTAAGTAGTAGTGGTATGTTTGACTCGAAGGGAGGGTGTTTTAATTTGACAATTACATAATTAGAAGAGGTGAGAGTTTAAATTTTATTTGAGGCGGTAACGTTCCTAGTAAGGGTTGAATACCCTGCTACAGGAATCACTTTTTGATGCCTAAAGAATGCGGAACATGGATAAACAGAGTTGATTGACTAGGTATGATCTCATGGATAAGAGTTTCGAGAGAATTGATACGTTTGAAAAGATAAGGTTATATCATAAAACAAAAACTTCAACCATGACGATATTTAAACCTACACGGAACCTCTCATAACCGCCTGACAATGCCTCTGATCCTTTGACAAGAATACTTATATATAGGAAGTACCAGCGGCGTATCCACCATATTCTTGTCAAATTTTCATTGGCTTTGTCAGTAAGTTATGATTAGTTCTATGTGATTCTAAAATCTACAAACCATAAACAAACACAATAGCCAAAGCTTGAATCTCTGAAAGAATACATGACTGAATGACGACAGTACCTATCTCGTTTGTTATGATAAAGGGGTCAGTTTATGTAAAAGTGAGACACAACCCAACTTCTTTAAATGATGAGATCGAGATACGTCGTGATGTATGATGATATGAAAGTTAAATGAGTAAAGACATAAAACAAAACTGTAAGTTGCATTAAAATTCTTGGATACATAAATTCCCAATTTATAACAAGGATACGTAAAGATTGAGAAAACATCAAGAACTAGACGGTTGGAGTTGAGTCTTGACTCTTGGTGAGGGAAGGCTAGTTGGGTGGTTCGTTTGGGCCGTTATTATCTTCAACAGGATTAGCGTTGATGTTGTAAGCTCTTCCTCTTGCTGGTGGTGGAGCTGGGTTTGCTTGATTTGCTTGGTTAACTGGGTTTGCTTGAGCTTGGGCGTTTATGTTGTTAACCAATCGAGGGCACGTGTTTCTAAAATGGGTAGGGTCCCCACAATTAAAGCAAGCTCGAACATGTGGAACCATGGGGTATTGAGGTTGTTGATATGATTGGATCATGTTTTGGGTAGGGGTGAAGCTTGGTTTTGAGGGGTGCGACAAGTTTTGCTCAAATGACCATATCGCCCACAATTAGCACACAGTCGACAAGGTACGGTAGATGGATGGTGATAAAAACAGGTGTTGCATTGAGGGTGAGGTCCGATGTAAGGTTTCTTATTTGGGTAAGTAGAGTTGGGTGCTACTTGAGTGATTGGTATAGCTTGGAGGGGTACGGCTTGTGGAGCTGGTTGATTGCCTTGGGTGACAGCGAAATTTTGCCCATCTCGTTTTCTCTTAGAAGTGGGTTGAGAAGAGGATTCGGTCTGGGTGGAGTTTGAGGCTTCGGTTGATGCTTTATCCTTCTTCTTCTCCTCCTTGAAGTCTTTATTCTGTATGTGGTTTTCGGTGAGCTTTGTAGCTAACTCCATTGCTGCTTCCAAAGTTGCAGGTGTGGTACTTATTACAGGGTCTTGAATTTTTGAAGGAAGACCTCGAATGTAGTGTTCGATCAAACGGTAGAGGGGAGTAAACAAGTTGGGGACCATCTGATTCAACTCAAGGAATCTCTTGTTGTATGTGGTATGGTCGCCCTCCTTTTGTTTCAAAGAGTAGAACTCATCTTCTAATTTCTTGATTTCGCTTCTTGGACAGAAACGTCTTGTCATGATCTCCCTCAACTCTTCCCAAGTCAAGGTCATAGCATCCTCAGCACCTCGCTTGCCCTTCTCTGTATTCCACATGTAAGTGCTACTCCGAACAAACGACCGGTAGCATATCGCACCTTGCGATCATCAGGGCAGTCGCAATTGAGAAAAGTGTTTTCCATCTCTTCAAACCAATGGAGGAGAGCGGTGACACCTTCAGTCCCTTCGTATTTTGGAGGATTGCAGGATTTAAAATGCTTGAAGGTGCATTTAGTGGTATTTAGGGGAGGGTTGACAACGTTTTGATCTTCTTGGTTGATTGGGTTAACGGGATTAGCGGTAAGGGCTTGTTGAACTTGAACTACGATGTTGGGGATTACGGGGGCCATTTGTTGAGCGATTTGGGCGGCCATGCGCTCGCGGAAGTTTCCTGATCTCCTACCTCTACGAGGGTGACTAGAAGACATCTACAAGGAATACGTATCGAGAGTATGAGTTTGACGTTTTAGATGTCATGTGTCGTATTTAGAAATGAACATTCACAAAACAAATGAAGAAAATAAATTTGCTACATCCATAGGATGTCTTGGGCTTTGCTCATGTTTGGGCCCCCATTGGTCCCCTTACTTGGCCTTGGTAGTCATGTGGGCCCCCATGACTACTGGGCTCGGGTAGGGTTCATATTGGTGTTGGCCTGTTAACACTTGCGCCAACCGAATGAAAATCGTAAAACATGACAGCAAAGTATAAGGTCGGAGGGTGTCCTGGTATGGACACAATGACAACTCAAAGTAGGGTTAGTTCGAACGACGTTTGGTGTGGCATGCTTTGGCCTAATAGATCCTTCGTACTCTCATCGTTAGTCCCCGGGTAGGCAAACTAGTCCGTTATATTGGATTTATACGAATGCCAACCTAGACAGGACGTTTCGACTACCGGTACTTGTACCCTTCCAGTTACTACATGCCTATCGTAGAACTCACTTTGACGAGATTGAAAAACGAAAAATGCCACAAAATCTTGAATAAAGGAAATATGAGAATGATTTGAATATGTGAACATTTGAAATATGCGTGATGAATGTATATGTAAGCATGTTATGTTTGACAACAAGTATAACTCATTAAGTATCACACAAAATGATAGTGGAATGTTTGCATGCATTTGTGTGTGTAATAAATACGAAACAAATAAACATCATGAGTTAGCATGTAACCACATAAATAATTAAAATCTAATCAACTATAGTATAGGCTCTAAGGGTCTAATAACCTATCCTATATCCCTATAGTCAAAAGCTCTGATACCAATCTGTCACACCCTGACCCGCAGCGGAAATGGTAGCGGGGCATGATTGGGTTTTCATCAAAGCTCATGACATTTACTATAAAGTTTCATATTTATTATTTCTTTTTAAAGAAGAAATTACAATAAACATACAAGCACAACATGTTCAAATTCATTTTTCATGACTTCTTTATTTTTCTTCTAAGGCAATTTCCTATGTGTTCCTTGCTTCAACCTGTCCACCTGTATCATGTGTAAAAATAGGGTTTTGGGTCAACAAAAGTTGGCGAGTGAATCTTATGAAAACATTTGAACGAATTTGTTATATTGGTTATAAAAAGGTGCATAACCACATATGAGTATACGTATATGTAAATTTAATCACAATACACATAATATCAATTAATGCACACGCACACACCAAATGATGAACAATGAGATCAAGGCTCAATCAAACGGAGCCGATCTAATGAGGCACGCGATGTTCAACTCGTCTCCAACGAGGAACTGATGGGCCTAATGAATGATTTGCACGCAACTTGACAAAATGTAAACACACATCACAACAAACAACATAATCACAATACACATAATATCAATTAATGCACAAGCACACACCAAATGATGAACAATGAGATGAAGGCTCAATCAAACGGAGCCGATCTAATGAGGCACGCGATGTTCAACTCGTCTCCAACGAGGAACTGATGGGCCTAATGAATGATTTGCACGCAACTTGACAAAATGTAAACACACATCACAACAAACAACATTTACATCACACGTTTAGATCATATAATGGTAATAGCACAAGTTTGAATAAACAAAATAAATAAAGCGACACATGATACACCCCAAAACATGAATAAAAAGGGGAATTTGTAAGAATTCACTCACAGTGGGTGCGTTTCCTTGATCGAAGACGAACGCGCACGAATTTGGGATTAAACAGACGAAGGAAAACTAACCTAAAATAATAACGCGATAAATAGATAAATTAATATTTTTAATTTATGCTTTTTATTAGATTTTTAGGTTATTGGGGTAATTGATACAAATTTTTAAAAGCTTAAAAACCTTATTTTGAGGTATTTTTAACTAATTTTCAAAGAAAATAAAAAGGATTTTTAATTTAAAAATTTACCCTTTTTCTAAGGGTTGACTGGTCAACGGCCGGTTCAACCGGTTTAATTATTGGTAGCGTGCGAAGTTCGAACTCGTGACCTCTCGGTTGCGTGCACGCAGCTCTACCAACTGAGCTACGTGTCTAACCCGAAATAAACCGCATTTTAATTACATATATATACTAATTAGAACATATCCGAAATTATTTAATTTAAAAGGGATTAGAAATCCCTTGAACCGGCGTGCATGACATGTTTCGAACCCGTGGCCATCGACTTATCTTGCACCCAGCCCAACCAACTGGGCTGGGTGTCTAACCCGTTATAGACAGAATTCATATTATATTTATATACTCGCTTGATTAACTTATGTTTTTATCTATTAAAAAGATTGGTGATATGAACGGATCGTTGTAAGTAATAAGACTCGAACCCGGGTATCCTTGCTCGTGTTGCACACAGTCCACCACTGGACTGTGTGTCTAACCCGGTGATACTTGGGATTTTAATTATCTTTATACACCTCTTAGACTTCGTCTTCTTCATAACAAAACAACCGTTAACTGATAAAATTTAATACAATTGGTTTTGTTTGTTTCTGTTTATACACGATATTATTGACATGAGGGAATTTAAATAAGAGTGAGAGTTATAACGGCTTGATGTTTCGGTGAGGCTCCGATGGTTGTTCCAGCGAGTTCCGATTTTCCGGCGAAGTGGGTTTTGAATACCGAGAGCGTTCAAAGAGATTTTGTGAGATTACTAGAGAGTGTCAGCGAGTTCTATTGAGTTCAAGGGCCGCTATTTATAGGTAGATGCTGGTTTGAGTTTACATTTCGGTTTCAAAAAATTTTGGTCAAGATGCAATTATCAACATGATTGCTTAACCGATTTCAATCATTGCTGACCCACTGATTTCGTTTAACACACATATAGAAAACGTTTTCTCCAATTTAAATCGGAATTGAAACAGAGATTAAATGATGGGTTGAAGTTTGTAGCCGTTTCAGGCGGTTTTCTTTGAAATTGATTTCAGCGATTAGTTTTGATATAAAGTTTATTTAAGTCAAATTTGTTTCGAATATGTATGTGTAGTATAGTGGTGTTTGGTGTGTGTAATTATCCGGGAGACCCGGGTTCGAGACCCGGCTACTCCTTTTGAATTTATTTATTTTTTTATTTATTATTATTATTATTTATTGATTATGGTTTTTAAATTCTAAAATATCTATTAATTAGGAAATATTTAAAATAACCAGCACAATAAATACGCAACGAACTTTTTAACCGAATATTTGATTATTAAACGAAGCGGGCTTTGAAATCCGTTTTACGACGAATGTTACAATAGACGCATTGTTCGGAAAAAAAAAATTTGTGTGATCGTGATGCGTAAGGTAATCACACACGTTTGTAGTCATTACTGAGTTTTACCTGCTCTTAGATCCGAATTTCTAATCACACATGACACAGAAATATTAAATAGGTGTCAAGCCATTCGAAGCACGAGAAACCAATTATACACAGTTTCTTACGGAGAGTAAGAACAACTACGAGCAGAGTAAAGAAACACAGTTATATACTTTCTTTCGGTTAGTAACCGCTTGAGCTTGTATCCCCCAAAAGAATTGGGCAAATCCGTTTGAAAAAACATCTAATGTCTCAAAGTTTCAAGCGAATCAAACTGACCCTTAATGTTACTGTAACAACATCAGTTGTTCATCATTTGCCTGCAACTCATGAAGCCGTTTCTTTGCATAAATCGTGACTATGATTGTACTAACAATCGTTATAACAAAACCACAAACCGTGAACACAATCTGAAGGGGTGCAAGTAATCTTTGTTTTTTTGAAGCATCTGCCAACGTTCGTATCATTATACCCCTGCAAAAAAATGAGGAAATAATAAGTTTTTTTTAGCACAACGCCTCGCAAATAGGGGTGTGAATTTATGACAGGACCTGAAAACACAACATGAACCTAACACGAAATTCGCGGGTTTGGGTTTAGTCTAAACGGGTTCGGGTCAGTTTGAGGTTAAAGCCGCAAACCCGTTTAGATAAACGGATCAGGTTCGGGTCAACCCAGTCTAATTGGCAGGTTGACCCGTTTAACCCATTTATATTATATTATATTTTTTTTACAATATATACTATGTCGTAAATTAAATTGGGTGTGTATTTAATGACATAATTATAACTTGAAAAGAAAATTTGACATAAAATTTATAATTTAGATGTAATTTTGTTGTATACATTTATGTTTTTATGTAGTGATTTTAACTTTAATATATTGATTTGCAGAAAAAAATTAAAAATGAAAAAAATTGGGTTGAACAGGTCGTATTTAGGTCCCACAAATATTTGGGTTGTGTTCGGATTCGTCTAAAATTTTCGGGTAAAAAAGCAGCGAGCAGGGGTGCTAAACAGGCCGTGTTCAGGTCAACCTGCAAAAATTTGGGTTGTATTCAGGTCAACCCGTGAACACGACCTGTTTAGCACCCCTACTCGCAAACGTGATGCTGCTTTTAACCAAGGTAAAAAGGCACAAAAAACTTACATGTAAATTGCGACAAAAACCTCCGGCACCATCCCCAGAAGTGTGCCAAAGAAGTAAGGAGCATACTTAACACCGGTAGCCACCGCACAATAATTGTAAACAGCATACGGAAACGGGGATATCCTCAATAACGCCACAGCTCGAAATTGATCATACGCGTCTCCTTCACCTGCTAACCGTATAACCGATGCTTTCCTCGGATATCGTTCTAACCAACCCTGCATAACTTACAGAAAGAACACCTTGAACTATCATCCATGCAAAAAAATAACTTACTGTGATGATAAATTGATAATACGATACTCACTTGAATTTTGTTGTAAAATAGGGAACCGATGAAATAAGGAAGTGATACGCCGATAGTGACACCGCACATTATTAGTAAAAATCCCAATGCGTAACCGAAGTTCATGCCTGCGACCCACATGGAGGGTGTAGATGGTATAAATACGGTTGGGAATATTGCGACTGATGAAAATATTATGAATGCTAAGGCGGGCTTGCTGAATGTCTCGGTTTCCCAGTTTAAGATCGGTATAACCTCCTGCAATACATGTGCATAATTAGTTTGGATCGAGTAATTGTTGTCGTAAGCTGGAGCTTAACTCTTGCAGCCAGTTCATCTTTGTCTATGGATAACTGGGAACCAAACCAAATAATTGAGTAACCAATTCGGTTACTGTTACGAACCAAATAACCGAATTAAAATTCGCTTCAGTTTATTCCGGTGTCAGTCCAGTTCGGTTTTTAGTCTTCGTTTCTAAATGAATAACAAACAACCCTACTTGCAACTGGTTCATCTTTGTCTATGGATAATTAATAACCGAACCGAATAACTGAATAACCAATTCAGTTACAGTTTTGAACCGAATTAGGGTTCGGTTCGTTTTGTTCTGTTCAATACCGGTTTTGTTTTAAGTTTATTCGTTTGAATCATTTGTAACTGAAAACCACCTGCAGCTAGTTCATCTTTGGATATGGATGACTGATATAACTGAATAACCAATTCGATTACAGTTACAAACCAAATAACCAAAGTAGAATCCGGGTTCGTTTTTTTTGGTTCCAGTCTGGTTCGGTTTTCCGGGTCATTCCTTTCTAACCAAATAATGAAGACCCCTACTTGCAACTAGTTCATCTTTTTCTATGGATAACTAACAACCGAACCAGATTACTAAATAACCAATCCAGTTGCCTTTTACGAACCGAATAACCGAATCATAATTCAGTTCCGTTTTTTCAGTTCCAGTCAGGTTAAGTTTTCGGTATATTCATTTCTAACTGAAAAAATGAACACCACTACCTGCAGCTAGGTCATCGTTGTCTATGGATAACTAATAACCGATCCGGATAACTAAACAACCAATATGGTTACAGTTACGAACTAAATAACCAAATTAGAATTTGTTCAATTTCCGTTTCAGGCCCATTCGGTTTCAACTTTATTCGTTTCTAACCAAATAATGAACACCCCTACATGCAGCTAGTTCATCATTGTCTATGTATAACAGATAACCTGAGCCAAATAACCAATTCAGTTAGTGTGACAAACCTTATAACCGAATTAGAATTCGGTATGTTTTTTCGGCTCCAATCCGGTTGGGTTTCCAATCATTCCTTTCTAACCAAATAATGTACACCCCTACTTGCAGCTAGCTCATATTCGTCTACGGATAACTGATAACCAAACCGGCGAACCTAATAACTGAATAAACGAACTCGGTTACCATTACAAACCAAATAACCGAATCAAAATCAGGTTATTATTATTATTTTTTTCGGTTTATTCGTTTCTAACCAAATAATGAGCACCCTACTTTTAACAACAGTAATTTTTTTCTGTTCAACAATCATTCTCCAATTTTAGGGTTTTAGAATTATTAATAACTACTTCAGCAATGGAGTATCAAATACAATTAACAATGCACTTTAAACAATGGATTTCAAACAAAATCATACCTTTTCCATTACATAGGGTCCAATCCAGACGAAGAAACAAAAGCCTAAAACCGCCAAAAACAAAACCAGAAACACAAGCTTCCCCACCACCAAAACGACCACCAGATACTAGTACAATCTGCAGACGACGAAAACGACGTCGTAGCAGCACCTTCCGGTGACGTTATAATGACGTAATCAGGCCTGTGGTCTTCACATTCGACGTTTAATCGTGAAACTCCGGCATTGCTTTCGATCGTCATGCTGGATAATAATGAGATTGGATTGAATTGAACCCTAGAATTTGGGGGTTTTTGAAACAGAGGTTATAATGTGTTGATGAATGTGGAAGGATGAGATGGATTGCTTTGTCGTGAAGGGGATAAGGGAGGAAACGTGGATTGGAAGGTATGATTTTAGGGTTTTAATGGCAGATTTGGTTATGGCGTCTTGATGCTTCCATGCTAATTACGTTATGGCTTATTAACTTATTTTTATTATTATTATTATTATTATTAAAGTAAGGTTTTCTTCTTTAAGTTATTATTATTATTATTATTAAAGTAAATTATAGGTTTTCTTCTTTATCAATATATCAAACTGCAGATATTGTTTTTTTTGGCGTAAAACATGATAACTTCTGTATTTAAAATTTCAAAATCTTATATGTTATATGATTTGGTTTAATTCAGTTAATTTTTTTGGTTAAATCTGATCATCTAATGGTATTTTAGTCCTTTTACCAACTTATTTAATATTATTTAAAAATAAAACAAAATATTTTAAAAAGTTATTATTATCTCCCAAGATCCTACCAACCACCCACCCTCCACCATCTCCAGCAACCACCCACTACCATCACCGTTAGCAACCACCATCAATCACCCAGCCACCTGCAATCTAATCCACCACCAATAGCAACCTGCCACAGCCATTACGTTGCTCCCTCCGGCAGCATGAAACAAAATCTGGTCAAACCTTCCTTAACATCTTCACGCGTTTTGCGTCTTGTAACAACTTAGTATAAAGCAGAAAAATTTCAGTTAATCACCTATCTTCAATCTAGACGTTTATTCCCATGATTACCATACGCATTATCTTCAAATCGTATCAATTTCACAATCAATTCGCTAATATAAAATCCCGTGAAACTCGCCTAATTAATCAAGAACTGATGTGGCGAAACCAAGAATCGAACCAGGTCACCACAACTTCTACCGCCTCCAACCTTCGTGCACCACGTAGGGGCGTCGGAGAAGCCTGCCGGTTTCTGTTTTCTGCCAACCAGACCTTGAACGGTTCGAACCAGGTAAACGAAAATCGAAAGCCTACAACCTTTCCCTAAACTGTTCTATGATTTAATCACGTATAAAAAAACAAAATTTGGGTTTTCATTCGAGTTTTTCCAATTTATCACACACTCTTAATTTGATATAACATACGTGAGATCTTTTTTTTCAGATTCATCGGAAAACCAAAGTCCGACGACATTGGATTTCTTCCATCCCACCACCACCCACCCATCCTCCACCATCTCCTGCAACCACCTACTTCCACCGCCGCCAACAACCACCATCACCCACCCACCTTCAATATAATCCACCACCACCAATCCCGTCACCACCGCTAAATCCACCCTCCAGATCTGAGAAGGTTTGAACTGCGAGAGAGAAAAAAGAAAGTGTTGGGGAATTTTTAAAAACCGGATGATCGGAGAGGCGTGTAGTCACTCAAAGATCATATTATTTCGGTGGTTCTACCGAATAATTCAATCGGATACAACTTTGATTTTGGAGAATGAACAACAATATGCGTTTCTGTGTTGAATAATTGTGGTTACAAACAAGTGCTAGAAAGTGACAAGTATATCTCAAGACATGGTTGATTTGTAGGTTTTGGTTATCTTTGTAATGGCATTTCTATGTTGAATGTTGATGTTTCCTTTGTGAATGAATCTGTTTATGTTGCTTCAACTGGTAATGTTAATGACAAAGCTTCAACTACTAATGTGAATTGCATAGCTTCAACTAGTAGGAGTAACAACTTGTCTGATTCGGAATTATGGCATGCTCGATTAGGACATGTACATTATAAAAGAGTTAAAGAGATGTCTAAAATGAGGTTAATTCCACCTATTAACATAAACAATGATAAATGTCATATTCGCAAGGTGAATAAGATAACTAAAAAGCCTTTCATGCAACATGTTCATAGGGAAACTAAAATGTTAGATTTAATACATAGCGATCTATGTGACTTTCATGCTACACCATCTCTAGGTAATAAAAAGTACGTAGTAACGTTTATAGATGATGCTACTAGATTCTGCTATGTTTATTTGTTGCATGCTAAGGATGAACCTCTTGAAAAGTTTAAGATCTATAAACAAGAAGTAGAGCTTCATCAGAGTGGGTGATCAAAACCCTACATACGGACAGAGGTGGTGAGTATTTTGATCCGGTGTATATCCAATCGACTGGAATAATACACCATACCACAGCTTCTTACACACTGGAACAAAATGGTGCGGAAAGGAAGAATAGGACTCTAAAGGAAATGGTCAATACCATGCTGTCCTATTTAGGCCTAAGTGAAGGTTTTTGGGGTGAGACTATGTTGACATCCTGCTATTTGCTAAATAGGGTTCCAACTAAAAGGAACAAGACCACCCCTTATGAGCTTTGGTATAAAAACCACATGAGCTGCATAAACTGAGAGTTTGGGGCTGTAGGGTCGTGGTATGGCTCAATGACCCTGAGATAAGGAACATAAGGGAAATAGGTATAGACTGCATTTTCATTAGGTATGCTGAGCATTCATTTGCTCACAGGTTCTATGTTATAAAACCAAATGACTACGTGTCGATGCATACGATAATTGAGGCAAGAACTGCAGACTATGATGAAAATAGATTCTCTTCAATACCTAGGCCTAGGGACATGGTTTCAAGCTCTAGTAACCCTCAAATGGCTGATTAAGTGATTGATACTCCTCTGGAACCCAAGAGGAGTAGTAGAGCAAGAAAAAGCTAAATCATTTGGTGATGAATTTCAAGTATATTTGGTTGAAGGATCTAGAGATGAAGTTAAAATTCAATAATATTGTTTCAATATTGAGGAAGATCCTAAAACCTATAGTGAAGCCATTGCATCTCGGGATGTAGCCTTCTGGAAAGAAGCAATAAATGATGAGATGGACTCTATTATGCAAAATAACACTTGGAAATGGGCTGACCTACCCCTGGTTGTAAACCACTTGGTTGTAAGTGGATCTTCAAGAAGAAGATAAAAGTAGATGGTTCAATTGATAAGTTTAAATCCCGATTGGTTATTCAAGGCTTTAGACAAAAGGAAGGAATAGATTGCTTTGATACATATGCTCCTGTAGCAAGAATATCCACTATTAGATTGTTGGTTGCCTTAGCTGCAATACACAATCTTGTGATTCACCAAATGGATGTGAAAACCGCTTTCTTATGGTGATTTGGATGAGGAAATATATATGAAACAACCAGAGGGTTTTGTTATGCCTGGCAATGAGCATAAGGTGTGTAAGCTAGTTAAGTCATTGTATGGCTTAAAGCAAACACCAAAACAGTGGCATCAAAAGTTTGATGATGTGGTTTTGTGTAATGGTTTTGTATTAAACTAAGCGGACAAGTGTGTATATAGCAAATTTGATGATTCTAGGAAAGGAGTTATAATTTGTCTATATGTAGATGACATGTTGATCTTTGGTACTGACCAAGATCAAGTTGATAAAACAAAGAAAATTTTGTCATCTTGTTTTGACATAAAGACATGGGAGGCGGAAGTGATCCTTGGTATAAGGATCAAAAGGGAGAACAATGGCATATCGATCGGTCAATCTCACTATATTGAGAAGTTATTGAAAAGGTTTAATTTTCATGATAGTTATCCGGTTAGCACTCTAATGGATTCTGCTTTTAAGCTCTCACCTAATGAAGGTGTAGCGATAAGCCAACTTGAATATTCAAGGGCCATTGGATCTCTCATGTATGCTATGATCAGCACTAGACCAGATATAGCTTATGCTGTTGGAAAGCTTAGTAGGTATACTAGCAATCCAGGTGCAAGTCATTGGCAAGCTATGAATCGAGTATTTAGGTACTTGAAAGGAACCATGAAATATAGTTTGGCTTACACTGGATTTCCTTCAGTTTTAGAAGGTTATTCGAATGCAAGCTGGATTAACAACAAGGAAGATCATTCTTCCATGAGCGGTTGGACCTTTCTACTTGGAGGAGGTTCCATATCTTGGGCATCTAAGAAACAAACTTGCATAACTGATTCAACAATGGAGTCTGAGTTTGTAGCATTAGTCGTAGCTGGCAAAGAAGCTGAGTGGCTAAGAAACTTGATTTATGAGATTCCATTGTGGCCCAAACCTATATCACCAATATCTATTAGATGCGATAGTGCTGCTACCTTGGCTAAGGCCTATAGTCAAGTGTATAATGGGAAGTCTAAACGCTTAGGTGTTAGACACAACATGATTCGTGAGCTCATCATGCATAGGGTAATATCGGTGGAGTTTGTCAGAACTCAACATAATTTAGCCGACCATTTAACTGAAGAGTTATGTAGAGATCTTGTGCACAAGGCAGCTGTAGGGATGGGATTAAAGTCCACATGAGATTTCTCGTGTTAAAATACCCATTTCCCACCTAATATGACGTTAGGTGCCGAATTCAACGTGGAAAGCTTAAAATCTAGAAATTGGAACACATTAGTAGCATCATCTCAAGGTATGTGTTCAGACCTGCAAGTTAAAGGAGGTTGAAGGCTTTCTTCTTAATAGTTCTTTGAAAAATTGCATATGCAGGTGCAAGAATAAAGAGATACGTATATAAGCATGAAGTTTACCCGCTTCAAGAAGCTAGGACTTGGCTTTGATATGTTCATTGAAGGATGGGACACAGGCTAGTAAAAATAGTGTCAAGAAAGAACATAAAAGTATGTAAACTTGTGTGTATAGTATCTTCATATATTCACTGAATAGAAATGGTTCAATCCTTAGAGACACCCCTATATTTGAATATTTGGAATGTGTAATATACTAATATGAAACTCAATCGTCGCGACATTTCGTTTATGCATAAGTTTGATTGTTGTGAATTTGTTTAAGTTAATCAAGGATTACGCCAAAATGAAGGAGGTCTGTTAGATATTTTAGTGTAATCGGGATTAACTTGGTGACCAAAGGGAATTATGATGCACATCGAACAAGTTAGGAGGTGCGGGAGGCATGCTTGTTCGAGTAGTTGTAATTCCAAGTATTCGGGTTGAGCCCCGAAAAGGGGGTTCTAAGGGGGTGACGCCCCTAGGAGCATGGTCCAAGTTAGGAGGTGCAGGACGCCCCCTTGGAGGGGTCCGGGGCAGCGCCCCTAGGAGCAGGGTCCAAGAGGCGGCAGCCCTTGGCTGGGGTCGAGCTATATGGAAAATTCTATGGAAAATGCCTTAGAAAATTATTTTTATAAAATTTGTCATAATTTTGTAGATAAAAATTAAGGCAGCAATTTGATTAAATTTAAAATTTGAAATCCAACTGCTAAGTTGCAGTTATCCCCAAAAATTCGTTGTATGTTTTTTTGTCAAGATCTGGTTCATACGAATCACACACTGAAACGCATATTGTTGTTCAATCTCCAAAATTAGAGTTATGTCTGATTAAATTAAACCACCGAAATAATTTGAGCTGAGAGTGACTACACGTCTTTCTGATCATCCGGTTTTTAAAAATTCCGCAATAGAAAGAGCGTTCGATAGAGAGAGAGGGAGTGAGAGAGAGAGGGGGCGCTTCTGATATAGAGAAGAGAGAGAGGGCATGTTTTTTTCTTCTTTATACATCTTTTAATTATTTACAAACTAGCCCCTATACATAAGCTATTTTATACTATAGTTCCTAGGGAGATGAAATGACAAAAATGCCGTCATGTGCAATGCACATTATCAGATTTAACGAAAAAATTAACTGGCTTAGGGCCAAAGAACATAACGTGCATCATTTTGAAACATTAAGTATAGAACTCATCAAGTTTTACGCCAAATGACACCGTCTGCAATTTGGTATATAAATAAAGGACAAAATTTGTAATTTATTCTTATTATTAAATCCAACAAGTCATTTAGAAAAATCTTGGGATTCTAGAAAAAGAAAATAAAACAGATAATAGGTCATTTCCAAATTCAATCCTAAACACCCTCTAGAATTTTATGGTTATAATTAGGTTTGAGAAATTTTGTATCAAATATTGATATGGTTAAACATATACATTATATTTATGGGTAAATTACACGTTTTGTCCTTTATTTTTTAGTAACATATTTCAAGTGGTGTTTAAAGAATTAATGAAAAATGCAAATGATCATGTATTTAAAGGGTGGCTTGATCATTTAGACCGTATACCTTAAGCATTCATCCTAATCGCTTACAAATGTAAGCAATCAACCTGATCATTAGCTTACAAATACACTATTAAGTATGGATGAGTATTTGGTACTGATTTTTACCTTCAAATATCGGTACCATACCGGTCCCGTGTCAGTACCAGTACTGTACCAAACATTTTTAGTACCGGTACCCAGTTTTCATGATTTTTGGTACAATACCGGTACCGGTACCACACTCATCCCTACTATTCAGCACACAACTACAATATAGCGTATTCAAATAATGATAGACTTCCAAAATTCACTATATAAGTTTTGTACTTAATGTTTCGAAAACTTATAGGTTACGTCATTTGACCCTAATCTAATTATGTTTTCTTGTTAAATCGAGTCACCCAAGGGTGTTTTAGTCTTCTCACCCATTTATTTAATATTATTTAAAAAATAAATCAAAATATTTTTAATTATTATGATTATTATTACAACTCTCTCTCTCTCTCTCACACACATACTCTGCTTCACCCAAACCCAAGATCCCACCACCAACCACCCTCCACCAAAAACACTAGATCTACAACCACTACTAAGGATGTGCAAAAAATCGAATTAACTGACCCATAACCAAATTAAAAAAAAAAAACGAACCAAAAAATCGAATCAAAGAGAAAACCGATGGGACTGTTAATGATTATCTAAAAACCGATATGCATGGGTCGGTTATGGTTTTCCATTGTTCCATAACCACCATAATCAAACCGAACTGATCTAAGATATTTATCCCAAAAGGGCGAGACTCTTGAGCATGGAGGAATACCAAAAGACCACATCTTCTGAAACCCAATAAGGCAATACTCAATCCACGCTCCACGCGGTCCTGTTTTGTATATCGTTTCTCAAAAAAAGGACAGTGGTTTCAATACTAATTACTTGCTTTTGTTTAACTAATATTAGGCCTTTAGGATTTCATCTTTACACTTTTTTATTCCCATCTCATGACTCACGTCCATTAAGTTTCCACATGAACTCACCTCCTGTAAATGAATTCACAGATAAAATATGTATAACTTGGTGTGCATTATGCATGAATTCTCAATTAATTATGTTTCAGCTATTAAATCTATAATATAATATAATATAATTGTATCGGTATGTGACATGTCTGTATGTTATCTATGTTAAATCCAAGATATAAAATATGAATTATGAATTTTTCTACGTCACAGTTAGCCAACCATAACCAATCACTATAACCATCAAAATCGATTAATCATAGCCAATCGGTTATGGTTATAGTTTTCCATTAACTGACATCTCGGTTAGGGTTATGGTTTTAGACCAAATCCAACCCAAGCACACCCCTAACCACCACCACCTCACCAAAAGCCAAGATCCACCCAACCATCACCGACTAAAACCCCAACCCAGAAACAACGCGGCATCGACTAGTGGTTCTACAGCTCAGATCCACCACCACCACCACCATCCACTCCACTGGTTCACCCCTATCTTCACAACCTTAGTGTCGCCGCAAAAACCACCCGCTACCCCCTCCCCTTGGCCACACCTCACTGCAAATGAATTGACTCGTTTGGTTGCTCGGCTCGGCTTAGCTCGGATATTTTCTTTATAATATATTTATTTTTATATACATTATAATATATTACAAAAAACTTGTTATTATTTATATGTATTTAGGCTTGTAATCTAATATCCATGACACATTTGAACTTTAATTACCATGGCAAGTAACTAATATTGTATGTTGTTGAAATTTAAAATTTATATTTCGTTGTTGAACATGATTTTGGCTTGTAATGTATTTGGTTAAAGTTATTTTTTATATTTTATTTTGAAGTATTGAATAACATTTTAGGCTACTGAATTTTGAGAGATATATATTAATTTTTCTTTTTAAAATCGAACCAAACCAAGCCGAGCCAAACCAGCTCGGTTTAAAAACAAGCCGAGCCCGAGCTTATATTTTAGCTCGGTTTCAAATCCGAGCTGAGCCGAGCCAGCTCAGTTTATAATCAAGTCGAGCCCGAGCTTGCTTTGGCTTGACTCATGAACAGCCCTAATCTAAATTATATTTAGTTAAACTATTGTTATATAGGAAAAATAAATTGAAAAATAAGATAAGAAGATTATTAATTCAAAGTTTGATAAAAAAAATAGTTATTATCCTTATCTAAATTATATATAGTTAAAGTATTATTTAATAGAAAAAATAAATTGAAAAATAAGATAAGAAGGCACGAGAGATTGACACATGTCAATATAAAGATTTTTATTTATTAGTATAGAAAGATTTTTTTTTATTTGAGTTGATCAAATTAACCTATTGAATAACTTGACTAGATCTAACTAAACTCCAAATACGATTTTTTTCTCTTTTCTTTTTATTTTACCAAACTCAACTCATAGACATGTCGATTGTCAAGCTCGTAGACGAGGTTTAACAATTCGCTCTACAATTTAATCTTGGAATTATCATGTAAACAACAATTTACTTTATTATTTGTATTTTTCATTTTAGAATATGTAGTGATGGATATGTATGATCTTCATAAATTATTTTTTATCATAAAGAAAAAAATACAAACTAATTTTTTAAGAATTTTATAAAAACTATCAAAACTGAATCATTTTGACTAGTCTGTCTCGTGTGACTAACCCAACAAACCCCACTGGTTTGATTTGCCTTTTTTAGAAAACCATAGTTTAGCAATTCAATCCAAAGTACCATGTCAAAATACCAACTAAAAAGAACCATAGTCACTCGTAAGGCTGAGGGGTGTGGAGTTCCTACCACCACATCACCCCCCCCCCCAATCAACAAACATCAACAAGCAACAACACATTCCCATCGATTGCACCGAAGATGAGATGGGGGGAGGGTGGGGGGAGCTCCCTATCGGGGAGGAGGGCCACCCCAGCACCCTGACCCCTTCCCCGCTACCACACCCTTCAGCCTAAGTAGGGTTGGCAATAGATTACCTGTATAAGACACGATTAGACATGTTTACTAAAAATACATAATGAGATTTCTTACCTTTTTAGCATACATAAAGAGTAAACTGTTATTTCGTCCCCGTGGTTTTGTGAAAATTACGACTTCAGTCTAATTTTTTTATTGCCATTTTCGTCTCTAATTTTTTTTCTTGCCATTTTCGTCCATGACGTTTGTTAAATATACCACTTTCATTCAAAATCTTAACATCTTTAGAAATGATTGTTAGTTGTTGGGTATAAAGGTCATTCCACATTTTTATTTTCCTTTCTCATATTATTTACTTTTTTTAAATAAAACAAAAAGAATTAAAAAATTCATTCCCCTCTCTCTCTTTCTCTCTCTCTATATATACATATACCAAATTCAAACAACCAAAAACCCCACCAAATTAGACACTTATATAAAGTAGTTACATGAGTTGTATTCATGTTTAAAACTTGTTTTGTTTGCCGGCCCTACTCGTTACTTACAAGACACTCAAAGATAAACTCAAGAACAGACTTTTGTTTACGGCTTCAAAACCCCCACTTTTATTAATTGCCAAACATACCTTGTATAAATACATGCACATTGCTACGTGAATAAAGGAAACAACTAACCTACTACTTGACTCAATCAACCCATGACTCACAAACCCACTACTTTAGTAACAAAACACAAACATGTGACTAAATATCTAAAATAAATCTGCACCTGTTTATGACGTTTATGACCCGTATCCATGACCCGAACCTGACCCGTCAAGATTATCTAACATATGTTTAATGCAGAAAGTTTCAATGTAACATACCAAATCCCCTATTCTGTGTGAACACTCAATAATCGAAATATGAATAGACATCAGAGTTGCCTTTGGATCTTTTTCTCATGTTATCGCCTTCATTTACATTGGCCTAAACTCCAAGCCACATATAATAAGTCCTGAGGCAGTTCCCTCAAGTTATCAATTTTAAGTTCATAAAAATAAGATTATTTCCATGATTATCACTCTTTGACTTCAACTTCCAAACCATAATCTCCATCCATCCATCCATCTTTCCTCCCCTTTGGAACCAAAAAACCATCATGTTGATTCATTGGAGTTGGGGATCTAAAATAAACAATTTTAGTATCTTTATTTTTCCGATCAAGTAGATCTAACAGGACAATGCAGCCCCCGGCATTTTTCTGAAAGCTTGAACACCAAGTAACACGCATATTCTGTAAATGGAGATAACATCTGACTTTCAATCTTGTACTTGATTCTAAATACTTGTTGCGGTAGAAGCTCCATCGCATCTCCATATCTGCTGTATGTATGATAGTAACTAAACTTGTTCATCAAGTAAATCTTTTTTAAATAGTGTATTACATAGGTCACCGATAGTAATGAAACTTGCTCAAAAAGCGAACCTCGAGTCAGCTGAGGGTTTCCAACGAAGAGGCGGAGAGTTGTGCAAAACCTCCTTTGCAGAGAGCATAAGATGTTTCTTTCCATTCACTTCTCTTGACCAGAACAACTGTTTTTTCAAGTGAATAAGATAATTTATCACCAAGATCAGAAATAATATCATAAAATTAATTAACTGGAAATAAGAGACCATTTCATCATTTTTCATGTCTCTTAAACGTTTCTTCAGAGTTAGTTGGCATGTTCAAGTTTGAATTTTCAACTTCCCCTTGATTCTTGATATCTTCATGTGCCACCTGTGTAACACAGAACATTAACATGTTGCCTGCAGAAGAATTTAGATAAGAAACAATTAAAGATTAGCAATTTTCCAAAACTTGCATTATTAATGGCTTGAATATATATGGCACTACTTCTGCAATAGTATCTTGAAAAACTCTCTAAAAGAAACTCAAGATCAATATCTTCCTTGTCAAGCAAGAAACAGCACAACTTAATCGACATCCACCCGTCATCTCTCCATGTTGCAAAATATGAATGTAAAGCTTCATTCCAGTTTCTATACTTCAGGTTCACATACATAGGTTCTTGGATCGCAAAATTTGAAGACCAAATGTGCCCGACACCTGGAGTCAAAAATTGGGTGTCCATCTTAATTTTGATCTTTAAATTTGATACATCCAACATCTTTGCCACTGCCCGAAACCTGTGTTTGAAATATTAGTTTTTCAACTAGTAAAAGCTTAATTAACAAATTACTTTTGGAAAACTTACAAAGTAATTATAAATATTAGTAACATCGCTTTAGTTAATCAATGTTCTATCAATTAGCTAATATTGTTGACACAAGAATATATTGCATTTTTTTCCCATAGGTTTGTCAAATGTAACAGTTTGGTCCCTCGTTACTTTCACTGATAATTCGTGCATTCATAGTCTGTTTATGGTTTTGGTCCCTCATGTAGATGCCATTAGTCTAGAGCCGTTAAAGGGCCTCACATCAATCATCATTTAGGAACTTCGTCAAATCTTTTTATGGACTCCGTCCCTATTTTCACAGTTTTCTTGCAATTATAGTCCTTCTACAAGTAAAATGACTAAACTACCCGTAGCCCCTTTTCATGTTTTATATAACTAAGTAGTGCTTAAAAAATTAAAAAAAAAATGAAGATAAAAAGTGTCAAGGGTATTTGGTCATTTTACTTGGATGAGAGACCATAAGTATAAGCAAAAAGGACAAAATTCGTAAAAATTTCTAAAGAGTGATGAAATCAATAACTTGGACCAAACCACATGGACAATATGTTATGATATGTGCTCATGTGCACATATGTTACCCACGTGCACACAAGGGCGTAGGTTAGTGGGGGGCCGGGCGCAAACTTTTCGCTCAGTGGTGTCCGGTATGTAGTTTTCGTATAGAATTTTCTAGGTGTATACGTTCTTGACCCCCCCCCCCCCCGGTTTTATAACTTTTAAGGTATAATTTTAGGTCCGGTGACTTGCGACCCCCTGGGTCGGAAATCTCAAGCTTCGCCACTGCGTGAACACACACAAAACTTACCTGGATTTATGAATAGATCTCCATTTATGTGATCGACAGTTCTCGTACGTAAACATTGTTGCTGATATCATTTTATTTGTTTTTCCATTTTCGCTTAGTAACCACTGATACACAAAACAAAACAAATTAAATCAAATCAAGTAAATGATATCACTTTTCACCTGATTATGTTTGGATATTATTTACAAATAAAGAACTAATCACAAGGAAAAATTGAATGACATGACATAAATGAAGGGCGTGATATAGTAACTGAATTTATAAGTTTTTAATAGCAAAAATACATGAAAAGAAAAATACTGAAAATCATTAAAGAGATAGATATATATACTGGAGAAGGAGCTAATTACCACTTTCTCCTTTTGAATGAAGATTCCATCAGAGAGCTTCTTGTAGAGATCCTTTTTCTTTTCAGAATGCATTTCAGGGGTTTTAGACAATCGGATGATTTCTTTGTAGTCTCTGTAAAATGTTGTATATTCTGATATTGAATAATTACAAAGAGAGGAATACAAGATTAATATAGACAATACCGTGAAAGGAAAGAGGCTAATTATATGGTTCTAGCTAAATGAAAGGATCACCATCATTACAATTATACACATTCTAAATATACATATGGCTGAGAATTAGGAATCGATGATGCAATATTCACTGTGATTTGATTATGATTTGTTGATATTCCTTATACGCCCCCGCAAGATGGAGGATCCGTCGGATACTCCGATCTTGGAACGATTTCGAAGAAACGGTGCTCGAGCCAACGGTTTGGTAAGCATGTCCGCAAGTTGATCTTGTGAGCTGATGTGGAGGACCCTTAATTTGCCAGCAGAGACTTGTTCCCGAACAAAGTGATAGTCAAGAGCAATGTGCTTCATGCTAGAGTGATACACGGGATTGGCACAAAGGTAGGTTGCTCCAGTATTATCGCAAAACAATGTCGGCGGTTGATTTGTTGTGAGACCCAGTTCATGTAGTAAGTTCTTTGTCCATATGAGTTCAGCAGAAGCATTAGCTAGGGCCTTGTATTCCGCTTTCGTAGATGAGCGGGAAACTGATTTTTGGCGAGTGGACTTCCATGAAATGATGTTTGTACCAAGATAAAGAACATATGCAGTGGTTGACCTAACGACATCATTTACACCCCCCCCCCCCCCAAATCAGAGTCAGAAAAGGCCGAGAGAGTGAGACTGGAATGACGATTTAGGAAGAGGCCATGATGGATGGTGCCTTTGAGGTACCGAAGAAGTCTTTTAAGAGCTTGCCAGTGAGTTTGGCGTGGACTATGCATGAATTGAGACAGCTTGTTAATGGCATATGAAATGTCCGGTCGAGTGAATGCCAGAAACTGAAGTGACCCGACCAGTTTGCGAATGGTGTGGCATCCACCGATGGAGATGAGTCAGTGTGCGAGAGGGGTTCAGTGGCACTGAGAGGTGTCATGACATCCTTTGCGCCATCCATGTGAAACTGTTGGAGGAGATCTTGAATAACGATGTTGTGATAAGAAAAGACCCGTAGATGTAGGAATAACCTCAACACCAAGAAACTGATGAAGCATGCCGAGATCTTTGAGAGAGAATTTTTTACTCAAGGCTTGAATGAAGTGATCGAAGAAACTAGAATCATTTCCCGTAAGTACGATATCATCTACGTAGACCATGAAGTAGCAAATGACGGTTCAATGGTGGTAGATAAAAAGAGAAGCATCAGCTAGGGATTTGTGAAATCCAAAGCGAATAAGGAATTGAGTGAGCTCAGTGTACCAAGCACGTGGAGCTTGTTTTAAGCCGTATAGAGACTTTTTGAGCTTGCAGATATGATGTGGATATTGAGAGTCTATGTAACCCGGCGGTTGAGTCATGAAGACATCCTCGTGAAGAGTGCCATGAAGGAAGGCATTGTTGACATCTAGTTGTCACAACGGCCAATTTTTAGATAGAGCAATGGAGAGAATGGTACGAATGGTGATGGGTTTGTGACAGGACTGAACGTATCGAAGTAGTCCTTCCCATGTTGTTGGAGGAAACCCTTCGCCACAAGACGAGCTTTGTATTTGGCAATTGAACCATCAGAATTACGCTTGATCCGGAAAACCCATTTGCAACCAATGGGTTTATGTGAGGTCGAAGGTACAAGCTCCCATGTTTGATTTTGAATAAGGGCGTTAAATTCCGCATCCATTGCATTGCGGCATTGCGGATCTTTAGAGGCTTGAATGTGAGTGGTGGGTTCAAGGGTGGGTGGAAGCGGGTGGAGAGTGGTGGTGTTTACGGTGTTCAAGTTATAGTATTTGGGATTGGGTTTACGGTCTCTTTGAGGACGAGTAGGTGGAGGTGTTTGGACCGTATGAGACGGAGGTGAAATGTCGGTATCGGGTGTAGCCGGTTGGGAGTAGATGGGAGAAGATATGGTATCGGGTTGAGGAGATGTTTGTGTAGTATCAGGTTGAGGGGTGATGTTGGGGTAAGCATCTGAGGATGAGGAAAGGTAGAAGCATAATAAACGTCATTAATGTTCACTCCCCGCATGAGACGCGCCCATGTGCGAAGATCCTTAACAAAAAAATGTAAAGGAAAAAGTTCAACGGAAACATTGTTAGTTTTGCAAAGCTTAGCGACTGAGACGAGATGATTGCGTAAATGAGGAACAAGCAAAACATCATTTAAAGATAGTGTGCGAGTGGAGGTGGGAATGGAAGTGTGGCCGGTGTGAGAAATAGAGAGAGTTTTACCATTCCCGAGCACAATCTCATCGGGCCCGCCATATTCTGAGAGGTGGTGTAAATAAGACCGGTCATGTGTAGCATGATGAGACGCTCCACTATCAAACATTAAGGGTGATGTGGGCAGTGAGGTGCTTGACACCGAATAGTTCAATGTCGGGTTACGATGCGACCCCGATCCGGACGAGTTCACAACAACATTATAATCTTGTAAAAACCGTTGAAGCTTCCGACAATCTTTTGTATCATGACCTGGGAAGCTACAAAAGTGACAAAAAAATTATTGCGATTAGTTCGATAATTATTCATATGTCCATTGTGGTGTTGTGAAGATGGGCCACTGTTATAGTTTTGAGATGAGGTGTTCCTTGGCCCAGACGAGTTGGGCCTATTTGAATTTCTGGTAGTAGATGGAGACCGTGAAAAAGGCCTGGCTCCTTGTCGTTGGGTGCTGTTGACTGGAGCAATTAGGGCTTCTGGTTTAGAGACGTGTAGCGATCTCTTGTGATCTACGAGTTTTTCATAGAAATCTCTGAGAAAGTGATCGGTGTGCCTCGAATCTTCAAGGCGGCAGAGATTTCTTTGTAATCGTCACCTAGGTTGGTGAGTATGTGAACGATGAGATCATCATCATCAATTGGCTTGTGAGCCAAGGCTAATTCATCGGCTATAGCTTTCATCTCGTTGAAGTATTCTGCTACAGGTTTGGTGCCTTTGCTGTTTGTAGCAAGTTTTGATCGGAGGGAGATAATCCGGGACCGCGAGACACCGGCGTAGCTCTCAGTGAGCCGTGTGAAAAGCTGGTTAGAGGTCTCAGCAGATGAGACGATGGGTTGAATCATATCCGAGCAACTTCCAAGAAGTGCCCCAAGAAGAATTTTGTCTTGGCGAAACCAGAGACGATAGGCGGGATTCGGTTTTCCTTCAAGTGTTTTCGGTGGTGGTTCGGTTCGACCGTCAACAAACTATTCAAGTTCAAGACCCATGAGCATGGATAAGACTTGTTTGCGCCATGAGGGAGAGTTGTTTGAAGTTAGTTTGATTGGAAAATGGGTGTGAGTTGAAAGCCCAATAATGTTGGAAGAAGACATGATGTGTCTGTTGTAGGACAGAAAAAGAAGAAGGCAGCAAGAGTGGTTTTGGATCGGACAAAAAAAACTCAGAGGAGTTAGAGAGCTCTGATTACCATGTAAAATGTTGTATATTTTGATATTGAATAATTACAAAGAGAGGAATACAAGATTATATAGGCAATACAGTGAAAGGAAAGAGGCTAATTATATGGTTCTAGCCAAATGAAAGGATCACCATCATTACAATTATACACATTCTAAATATACATATGACTAAGAATTAGGAACCGATGATGCAATATTCACTGTGATTTGATTATGATTGTTGATATTCCTTATAGTCTCTAGGTAGTTTGGGCTCCCATATTTCAGAATCTTCCTGTATAATAATTGGACATTTAAAGAAATAAACTCATTTTCACTTTTGACATATTTGGTGTTTTACTTGGAAGAGTAGAATAAGATCTCCAACAGAAATTGGCTTTCAAATACATAATCGTCGATATAAGAAATGATTTCACTTTTCACCTGATTATAAAACTTACTTGGGATTCCAGTGCTTTCTTAAGGTGCATTACCACCTCACTTGCCTCTGGACGCTCAGCCATCATCAAGTAAACATTGAGATGCAATATCTACAAATGTGGTCAATGATTGTGGCAAGATTTGTTTCTTTATACCCTCAAACACCACCTCATTGAGTTTTCCTTGTGCAATGTAGTGTTTAACCAAAAGGCCTAGAGATTGACTCTTATTCTCTACCAATGCCAATCCTCCGCACAAGATCTCAAATAAAACAACACCAAGTGAATACATGTCTGATTTTTGGGTCAAGAATCCATGTTTATACTCTGGGTCAAGATAAGCATTATCGCTGGCACGTTCGTGATGTAATGAATCAAATAACAACTCCAAGTTTGTTTAGCAAAATGGTTGAGCTTTTGATGTCCTTATGTACTGCTCCTAACTTGTTTAGCCCTCCACCACCTCCATGAAGAAATGTTAATGCACTAGCAACATCTATGCATATCTTAAGCCGTTTCATCCATGTGAGATTAGCATCTTGTAAATGTTTATCAAGACTTCCATTACATACGTGCTCGTATACAATAATTTTTTCGTTCATTTCGTTACAATAGCCTACAAGACCAATGATATTCTCATGCTTACACTTAAAAAGATCATCAACTTTTGTCAGAAATTGATCATCTTCTTGACCAGACTTGCTATCCCACTGCTGTGCAACAATCATGGTATGCGCATTACTATTACGATTGGCCTTAGCATTAGCATCTTCTAGTTCTCCATTATATGCCTTCCAATATCTTCCTGTTCCAATGAAATTCTTTTGACTAAAGCTTTCTGTGGCCAATTCAATTGCTTTAAGTGAAATTTGAAGGCTTTCCATGAGGTTTTCCTGTGAATCACAAGACTTTCAATGAGCTTCGGAATTACACTAATCCTAGTCTAAGATTTCAGTATGCCAAAATCGTCGGTTTTGTATTCAACCCCACAAATTCATGCCAACCTTTTGATACTAAACTAAAACATATACACTCAACGCCAAAGTAGTAAAAAAACTAAAATAGATACACCTGTAATAATAATGTACTTGAACTCTTGAAGATCACAAATTTTTACTACTCCTAACCATACACTCCTCAAGTTGATATTTTCCGCTTTTGATTTGCAATAATTACTCATAACCATAAATATTTACATTGTTTTGAATTTCCATGTATAAAGTTCATGGCATCTGCATTGACCTTGCCTTGTAACAAAAAACTAACAACTTGTTTATCAAAATAAACAAGATTTAGTTATTTCGTTTATTTTTATAAACAAGTTGTTCGATTCAAAAAACGAGGTAATTTATATTTCAACTAATAGTAATTTTCCTTTTATTGCCTTGGTCTCTCCCCAACATGAAGTCACCACCATGGATTCCGCACACACGGTGAGGGTGTGACAATTTTTAAGAATATGAAGAGAAGAAAGAAGGTTATACTTTAAAATGTCGACTTACTTGTAAATTTAACGCAATCTCAAGCTTATTGATGATGATTTCCATTGTTGGACGCTCGGCTTGAGTTTCGGCCAAACACTGATATGCAATTTTTGAAAACGTTTCCAAAGAATCTTGCTTGGGTGCTGTATGTGAATTACAAATATCTTCACCGGCTTCTTCTATTAGCTTATGGTCTATCACATTGTTTATTTTCCCCCCACTGAAGTATTGTCGAGCAATAGGTGCAAGTCCTTTGTCATTTTGGACCATGTAAATTGAATCATATACCTCCCACAAAAGATCTCAAACAGAAGCACTCCAAGTGAATAAGTATCTGATTCGTTTTTCGATATACCCGTCTTCTCATATTCTGGATCCTGATACACTTTCGTGCTTGCCTCTTGATTGGATTGGTGGCATTTAGCTTCTTCTCATATTCTGGATCCTTTTGTTAGAAGGATGCTCGTACAATAGGATCATCTCATCACCTTCATTGCAAAATCCAAGAGGAGAGACAATGTTGGGATGTTTACGATTAACATACATTTCAATTTCTAAAAGAAACCATTCTTTTGTTTGCCATCTTTCTCTACTAGAGATGCGATTTATAGTTGTGGTGTGTGTATTTGGCATTTCACTGTTGTTCTTCTCTTTGAATGCCAATAAACTTCTGTAGTCAAAATTATCAAGTTCGGCTTTGTACACCATACCATATGCATGTAACCCAATGCAATATGTTTCAGAGAAGTTTTCGGTGGCCAACACTATATCACTAAGCCGAAACTTTGAGAGCGCTATGGTTTGCCCCTGCAACATTGTGCGTTAAATTAAAGAAACTGATGTAGCCTATATACATGGTCGTAAGAACAACAATGAAATAAAAACAAACAAATACGCCCTTTATCCTTTGTGCCTGACTTCATGCATTTTCAAAATTGTAAGAAATCTGTAGATAAAAACATGTTCTTTGTGCTGTTTAACAAAAATAGAAGCCATGTATACAAATGAGAAAAAGTATGTTTGCATACATAAAAAGAATCAAATAACAAAGACGTCTGAGAAGGGCATTAAGGGGGGTTGGGGTGCTCCACTTTTCATCACTCACCACACCTAATCATGTTCCGCCACGTCATCGAACTTGGTTCCATCACTAGCTAGTGATTGATTTTAGTGGGGTGCCCATCACTAGTGATGGATTTTTTTTATTTTTTATGCAAGAAAATGGTATAAAATTATGTATTTGTATGAATGGTATATATATATAGTGTTTAATTTTTTTTAAACACCCCCAACGGTAACCTCTACGGTAACATTGAACACGTTTCAACGCTTGGTCACAAGGACCGGCAGCGGTTCTCCACGCGTGGTCAACCAAACATCACGCTTTATCACGGAGCACCCCCACCCCCCTAATGCACAACTTTAGTAAAGCTGGTTCACAAACTTTTGTAAATCTATGAAATATTAAGTGAAGTTGTGCATTAGTTTTACAATCAATGCCGTCTCACGACATTTAGCATACACACACCGACGAACTCACGCACACACACAGACACGTACATACATACCTACGTACATATGTACATACAAACATAGGTAAGCAAAAAAATGTGATAAATATATTTACAAAAAAATGATAATTGGTGATATACTCGAAGATAAGTCGGCGATACATTATTGAGAAAGTTGATGTTAATGTCACACACCCCGACCCGCAGCGGAAAATGTGATCGGGACATGATTGGGTTTTCATCAAAGCTCATGACATTTATTATAATGTTTCATATTTATTATTCCAATTTAAAGGAGATCATACAATCAAATCATACAAATACAACATGTTCTATACATCTATCTAAACTTCATTATTTTCTTCTAAGGCACTTTCCTATGTGTTCCTTGCTTCATCCTTTCCACATGTATCATGTGTAAAAATGGTTTTTGGATCAACAAAAGTTGGCGAGTGAACCTTGTTAGAAAACATTTATTATTTATTTCTTATTGTATTTAATATGGAAAAATTGTGCAATATTCATATATTAACAAACGTAAATAAACATACAATAACAAACAAATATCATACAATAAAAAACCAATAGCATACAATATCAAACAACAACAAACAATAACATACAATAACAAACCAATAGTATACAATGGCATATCAACTTGCATGAATATATAACCTGAATGAAACTGTATATGTTGGCAACGTCACGTTCACGCTCATACTGTAATGGGGAACGGACGGCCTATGATAAATGAATGTACTGAAAATGATAAATGTCTGTGCGATCAAGGCTCAATCAAACGGAGCCGATCGTATGTTGGCAACGCCTGGTTCACGCTCATAATGTAATGGGGAACTGCTAAACGCTCATAATGTAATGGGGAGCGGCGGCCTATGATATTGCATGTACTGAAAATGATAAATGTCTGTGCGATCAAGGCTTAATCAAACGGAGCCGATCGTATGTTGGCAACGCCTGGTTCACGCTCATAATGTACTGGGGAACTGCTCAACGCTCATAATGTAATGGGGAGCGGCGGCCTATGATATTGCATGTACTGAAAATAATAAATTAAATCTAAACAATAACCACACAAACAGTTGATACAAGCTGAATACACATTTGTTCATGATATGATGTATGCACAATGATTTAAATATAATAAATGGTAAGACACATGATACACCCCAAAAACGTGTTTAAAACGGGGAATTTGTAGAGATTCACTCACATTGGGTGCGTTCGGTTGGAGATGATGAGATACGCACGAGTTTGAAGGATTGATCAACGAGGATTAACTAACCTAAATAATAACGGAAGGTATAGTAAATGAGTGGATTTTATTAATAATTTTAAAAGGATTATAGGATATATTTTTGTGAGTTTAAGGCTATTTTCTAACTTTAAAATCGTTATTTTTAAGTATTTTTAATTGATTTTTAATTTAAATAAATAAATCAAAATAATAAAAAAATATGTTGATTTTTGACCATTGACCGTTGACTTGTTGACCATTGACCGTTGACTTGTTGACCGGTTCTATTGTGTGTATGTATGCGCCAGGCAGGACTCGAACCCGAGACCTCCCGTACGCGTGCACGCAGCTCTACCAACTGAGCTACGTGTCTAACCCGAAATATTTCTATTTTTAATTATATTTATACACTAATTAAGTTAATCCGAAAATCATTTATTTTTAAAAAGGATTTAATGGTATCGACTCGGTGCTCGCCACAGTCTCGAACCCGGGACCTGTGGTTTAGTTTGGCACTCAGTCCACCGCTGGACTGTGTGTCTAACTTGGTAAATATTCTGGTTTTTATTATACTTAACATCTTACTGAGTTAACCCGGTTCAGTTTCTAAAAAAAGACATTTTATTACAGCGAATGTGTGTGTGACAAGGATCGAACTCGGGACGTATGCATATTGTTTGCACACAGTCCACCGCTGGACTGTGTGTCTAACCTGTTCATAATATTGATTTTAATTAATCTTATATCTTACACGACTTCGTCTTCTTCGTTCAAAACACAGACAACGGTTAACTAACTGTTATTTGTTAAATTAATTTAACGAACACTATGAGCAATCGTAATGTAATGAACAGAAAAAGGTTTGGGGATTGATTGTACCGAACTGATCATCTTTCTTCAGAAGTCCGGCAAAGATCGTCGGCTCTGTTTTGGTGACCTTCGGCTGTTAGGATTAGTTAACAGTTTGGAGGGATTAGATGTGAAATTGAACTACTGAGTAACGATTATCAGTAGGTTTCAATGATCATACCGGTTAACAGCAGGTTTCTGAAATTTTAGAAGTTTTCCGGCGAAAACAGATAATCCGGCAACGTCGTCTGGAATAGATTCTGGGTGAGGGATTGATATTAGAATTTGTCCAATAATGGAATGAAATAGAAAAATCGAGGTAATTACCGTGTAGATGAAAGTCCCGGTTTTCCGGCGACTTGCAGAGAATTCCGGCGAGTGAAATTTCTTGCGACAGAGATTCTTCAGAGGTTTAAGGTGAGTGGGGGTGATGTCAGTATGAGCTCTAAGATATTATTTTAGAGTAAGAAGAAAGGATGGAATGAATTCGGTTTTCCGGCGAAAATTTCCGGATAATTTACAGAGAATTCCGGCGACTGCGGCGAGGCTTTTCTGAGCGAAATGAAGAGTGTAATTTTGATAAAGTCGCGCTCAACTGATGAATGATGTATAATTCAGATTTATTTACATTTTAGGTTTCAAATCCCAAAATCTTTCGGTTATGGTTTGGTGATTTGAATGAGGGACATTAACGTTTTTCAGTTATAACCGGCGATGATGTAAATGCATCCGTTATGACAAAAGAAAACTTCAATGTTTGATGAATTCGTCGGGATTTCCGGCGAGAATGATTTGGGCGCTGAGTGACCGGATTCGACTTCAGCTTTTATTATATGTATTAATTGAATCAATAAATCAACAAGAAACACAAGTGGCGGAGTGGTTGGGCGAGTGTGAGTTAAGTCTTTGTGAAACCTTCGGCTGACCCTGGTTCGAAAACCGGCATCAGTATTTTATTTTTATTTCATTATTTTTAACAGATTTTCAATTATAAATTTTATATTCTAATATACTTATTAATTATGTATCGTTTAAAATTAATTTGAGCATTATATATGCAACGAAATTTTTAACTGGTTGTTCGGTTAATAAACGAAGCGGGTTTGGTAAATCCGGTTTTTGACGGATGTTACAGTATCCCCTACTTTTAGAAATTTCGTCCCGAAATTTAAGTAGTGGCATATTTGACTCAAAAGGATGGTGTTTTAATTTGACAATTACATACTTAGAAGGGAGTAAGAGTTTAAATTTTTTGTTTGAGGCGGTAACGTTCCTTGTAGGGGTTGAATACCCTGCTACAGGAATCGCTTTTTGTTGCCTAAAGTGTATGAATACGGAACATGGATACACAGAGTTGACTGACTAAGTATGATTTTATGCATAAAAGTTTTGATACGTTTGGAAAGATAAGGTTATACCCTAAAACAGAACTTCTATCACTAAAACCTACATGGAACTTCTCATAACCGCCCCAATGTCTCTGATCCTTTGACAAGAATACTTATATATAGGAAGTACCAGCAGCGTATCCACCATATTCTTGTCAAATTTTCGTTGGTTTTGTCAGTAAATTATGGTTAGTTCTATGTGACTCTAAAACATAAGTAAACACAACAACCAAGCTTGAGTCTCAATTCTGAAAGGATACATGACTGAATGATGACGGTACCTCTCTCGTTTGTTATGATGAAGGGGTTAGTCTATATAAAAGTGAGACACAACCCAACTTCTTTAAATGACGAGATCGAGGTACGTCGAGATGTCTGATGATATGAATGTTAAAAAAATGAGTATAAAACAAACTTGAGATAGTAATTCACATTAAGATTCTTGGATTTAATTTTCACTTTACAAATGAGATACGTGAAGATTGAGATAAACATAAACAAAACATAAACACTAAGCGGTTGGAGTTGAATTCTTGATTTTTGGTGAAGAAACTAGTTGGGTGATTCGTTTGGGCCGTCATTATCTTCATCAGGATTGGTGTTGATGTTGTAAACCCTTCCTCTTGCTGGTGGCCTAGTGGTTAGGTTTTCTTGATTTGTTTGGTTAACTGGGTTTGCTTGAGCTTGGGCGTTTATGATGTTAATCAATCGAGGGCACGTGTTTCTAAAGTGGGTAGGGTCGCCACAATTGAAACAACCTTGAACATATGGGAGCATGGGGTATTGAGGTTGTTGATATGTTTAGATCATGTTTTGAGTAGGGGGTAAGGTTTGGCTTTGAGAGGTGCGGCAAACCTTACTCGAATGACCATAGCGTCCACAATTCGCACATAGTCGACAAGGTAAGGTAAATGGATGGTGATAAGAACAGGTATTGCATTGAGGGTGAGGTCCAAAGTAAGGTTTCTTATTTGGGTAAGTTGAGTTGGGTGCTACTTGAGTGATTGGGATAGCTTGGAGGGGTATGGCTTGTGACGTTGGTTGATTGCGTTGGGTGACAGCGAAAAGTTGTCCATCTCGTTTTCTCTTAGGAATGGGTTGAGAAAGGGATTCGGTTTGGGTGGAGTTCGGGGTTTAAGTTGATGCTTTATCCTTCTTCTTCTCCTCCTTGAAGTCTTTATTCCGTATGCGGTTCTCGGTGAGTTCTGTAGCTAACTCCATAGCTGCTTCCAAAGTTGCAGGTGTGGTACTTATTACAGAGTCTTGAATTTTTTAAGGAAGACCTCGAATGTAGTGCTCGATCAAACGGTAAAGAGGAGTGAACAAGTTGGGGACCATTTGATTTAACTCGAGAAATCTCTTGTTGTACGTGGTGTGGTCGCCTTCCTTTTGTTTCAACGAATAGAACTCATCCTCTAATTTCTTGATTTCGCTCCTTGGGCAAAATCGTCGTGTCATGATTTCCTTCAACTCTTCCCAAGTCAAAGTCATAGCATCTTCAACACCTCGTTTGGCCTTCTCTGTGTTCCACCATGTAAGTGCTATTCCAAGTAAACGACCGGTAGCATATCGCACTTTGCGATCATCGGGGCAATCGCAATTTAGAAAAGTGTTTTCCATTTCCTCAAACCAATGGAGGAGAGCGGTGACACCTTCAGTCCCTTCGTATTTTGGAGGGTCGCAGGATTTGAAATGCTTGAAGGTGCATTTAATGGTATTTGAGGAGGGTTGATGACATTTTGATATTCTTGGTTGACGGGATTAGCGGTAAGGGCTTGTTGAACTTGAACTACAATGTTGGGTATTACGGCAGCCATTTGTTGAGCGATTTGGGCAGTCATACGCTCGCGAGCTTTTCCTGCTCTCATCTTCCTACTAGCGGAATTAGAAGACATCTACAAGGAATACATATCAAGAGTATGAGTTGGATGTTTTTGGGATCATGTGTCGTATTTAGGAATGAACATTCATAAAATAAACATAGCATAATAAATCTACTACATCCATAGGATGTCTTGGGCTTCGCTCGTAATTGGACCTTGCATGCCGCCATACTTCACCTTCATAATCACGTGGGCCCCCATGATTACCGAGTTTTTCATATGGTTCGCATGTGTTAGCCTGGTTACGTACACTAAAACCCGGAGAAAATCGAGAAATAAGTATGTAACGTATGATATTCGGAATGTATCCAGGTGTGGACACGGTGACACCTCAAAGTGGGGTTAGTTCGAACGACGTTTGGTGTGGTATGCTTTGGCCTAATTGGTCCTTCGTACTCTCATCGTTAGTCCCCAGGTAGGCAAACTGGTCCGTTATATTGGATTTATACGAATGCCAACCTAGACAGGAAGTTCCGACTACCGGTACTTGTACCCGTACAGTTACTACATGCCCGTCGCAGAACTCACTTTGATGAGATTTGAAAAATGAAAAATGCGACAAAATCTTGAATAACGGAAGTATGAAGATGAATTGAATATGTGAACATTGAAATATGTATGATGAATATGTATGTAAGTATGTATGTTTGACTGTAAGTATAATTCACTATGTATCACAAAATGTAATATTGGAAATGTTTGCATGCATTTGTGTATGTAATAAATATGAAAGAAATAAACATCATGAGTTTGCATGTAACCACGTAAACAATTAAAATCTAATCAACTATAGTATAGGCTCTAAGGGTCTAATAACCTATCCTATATCCCTATAGTCAAAAGCTCTGATACCAATCTGTCACACCCCGACCCGCAGCGGAAAAGGTGATCGGGACATGATTGGGTTTTCATCAAAGCTCATGACATTTATTATAATGTTTCATATTTATTATTCCAATTTAAAGGAGATCATACAATCAAATCATACAAATACAACATGTTCTATACATCTATCTAAACTTCATTATTTTCTTCTAAGGCACTTTCCTATGTGTTCCTTGCTTCATCCTTCCACATGTATCATGTGTAAAAATGGTTTTTGGATCAACAAAAGTTGGCGAGTGAACCTTGTTAGAAAACATTTATTATTTATTTCTTATTGTATTTAATATGGAAAAATTGTGCAATATTCATATATTAACAAACGTAAATAAACATACAATAACAAAAAAATAGCATACAATAACAAACCAATAGCATACAATATCAAACAAAAACAAACAATAACATACAATAACAAACCAATAGTATACAAGGGCATATCAACTTGCATGAATATATAACCTGAATGAAACTGTATATGTTGGCAACGTCACGTTCACGCTCATACTGTAATGGGGAACGGACGGCCTATGATAAATGAATGTACTGAAAATGATAAATGTCTGTGTGATCAAGGCTCAATCAAACGGAGCCGATCGTATGTTGGCAACGCCTGGTTCACGCTCATAATGTAATGGGGAACTGCTCAACGCTCATAATGTAATGGGGAGCGGCGACCTATGATATTGCATGTACTGAAAATGATAAATGTCTGTGCGATCAAGGCTCAATCAAACGGAGCCGATCGTATGTTGGCAACGCCTGGTTCACGCTCATAATGTAATGGGGAACTGCTCAACGCTCATAATGTAATGGGGAGCGGCGGCCTATGATATTGCATGTACTGAAAATAATAAATTAAATCTAAACAATAACCACACAAACAGTTGATACAAGCTGAATACACATTTGTTCATGATATGATGTATGCACAATGATTTAAATATAATAAATGGTAAGACACATGATACACCCCAAAAACGTGTTTAAAACGGGGAATTTGTAGAGATTCACTCACATTGGGTGCGTTCGGTTGGAGATGATGAGATGCGCACGAGTTTGAAGGATTGATCAACGAGGATTAACTAACCTAAATAATAACGGAAGGTATAGTAAATGAGGGGATTTTATTAATAATTTTAATAGGATTATAGGATATATTTTTGTGAGTTTAAGGCTATTTTCTAACTTTAAAAACGTTATTTTTAAGTATTTTTAATTGATTTTTAATTTAAATAAATAAATCAAAATAATAAAAAAAATATGTGGATTTTTGACCATTGACTGTTGACTTGTTGACCGTTGACTTGTTGACCGGTTCTATTGTGTGTATGTATGCGCCGGGCAGGACTCGAACCCGAGACCTCCCGTACGCGTGCACGCAGCTCTACCAACTGAGCTACGTGTCTAACCCGAAATATTTATGTTTTTAATTATATTTATACACTAATTAAGTTAATCCGAAAATCATTTATTTTTAAAAAGGATTTAATGGTATCGACTCGGTGCTCGCCACAGTCTCGAACCCGGGACCTGTGGTTTAGTTTGGCACACAGTCCACCGCTGGACTGTGTGTCTAACTTGGTAAATATTCTGGTTTTTATTATACTTAACATCTTACTGGGTTAACCCGGTTCAGTTTCTAAAAAAAAGGCATTTTATTACAGCGAATGTGTGTGTGACAAGGATCGGACTCGGGACGTATGCATATTGTTTGCACACAGTCCACCGCTGGACTGTGTGTCTAACCCGTTCATAATATTGATTTTAATTAATCTTATATCTTACACGACTTCGTCTTCTTCGTTCAAAACACAGACAACGGTTAACTAACTGTTATTTGTTAAATTAATTTAACGAACACTATGAGCAATCGTAATGTAATGAACAGAAAAAGGTTTGGGGATTGATTGTACCGAACTGATCGTCTTTCTTCAGAAGTCCGGCAAAGATCGTCGGCTCTGTTTTGGTGACCTTCGGCTGTTAGGATTAGTTAACAGTTTGGAGGGATTAGATGTGAAATTGAACTACTGAGTAACGATTATGAGTAGGTTTCAATGATCATACCGGTTAACAGCAGGTTTCTGAAATTTCAGAAATTTTCCGGCGAAAATAGATAATCCGGCAACGTCGTCTGGAATAGATTCTGGGTGAGGGATTGATATTAGAATTTGTCCAATAATGGAATGAAACAGAAAAATCGAGGTAATTACCGTGTAGATGAAAGTCCCGGTTTTCCGGCGAGTGAAATTTCTTGCGACAGAGATTCTTCAGAGGTTTAAGGTGAGTGGGGGTGATGTCAGTATGAGCTCTAAGATATTATTTTAGAGTAAGAAGAAAGGATGGAATGAATTCGGTTTTCCGGCGAAAATTTCCGGTTAATTTACAGAGAATTCCGGCGACTGCGGCGAGGCTTTTCTGAGCGAAATGAAGAGTGTAATTTTGATAAAGTCGCGCTCAACTGATGAATGATGTATAATTCAGATTGATTTACATTTTCGGTTTCAAATTCCAAAATCTTTCGGTTATGGTTTGGTGATTTGAATGAGGGACATTAACGTTTTTCAGTTATAACCGGCGATGATGTAAATGCATCCGTTATGACAAAAGAAAACTTCAATGTTTGATGAATTCGTCAGGATTTCCGGCGAGAATGATTTGGGCGCTGAGTGACCGGATTCGACTTCAGCTTTTATTATATGTATTAATTGAATCAATAAATCAACAAGAAACACAAGTGGCGGGAGTGGTTGGGCGAGTGTGAGTTAAGTCTTTGTGAAACCTTCGGCTGACCCGGGTTCGAAACCCGGCATCAGTATTTTATTTTTATTTCATTATTTTTAACAGATTTTCAATTACAAATTTTATATTCTAATATACTTATTAATTATGTATCGTTTAAAATTAATTTGAGCATTATATATGCAACGAAATTTTTAACTGGCTGTTCGGTTAATAAACGAAGCGGGTTTGGTAAATCCGGTTTTTGACGGATGTTACAGTTAAAGTTACAGTTACAGATTGGGATCCTCTCATACAGTAATGTTATGAGACGGAACAATAGGATGGGGCCCTTTGGGGATGACCGCTTATGTTGTGTCTAACATGAGACTATGAGAGGATCCTTATTCAAAGTTTATTTTAAAAATGGATAAGCAAAAATAGTGTTTAAGAACTTGCTTAGAAAGAACCCGAGCAATAGCTTTGCTATGGATGCGATTTTACTAGGTATGGTTGTTGTTGTCTGTTGGCTTAGAAGGAACCCACTAAACAAGTCTACAGTTTCAAACAACTACGTATCTTTACATGTTATAGTATCAAATTATATTGTAACTTTTCTGGTTATTATAGATTAATAATAATTCTACATATCCACGAATTCATAGATTAAAGGCATCGGTAATAGTTTCATATATTTAGTGTACTTTTATACAAATGAAATTCAAGTTTATGTTCCGTATATATTCTGAAATAGAGTGATCATAAATCTCACATTTATTTACAATGAGCACAGTATTTACTAAAAGGGGTTAAGAATATGAAGAAGAATACTGGATTTTTCTTAGAACATTGACTTACTTGCAAGTATAATGCATTTTTCAAGTTCGTCGATGATAGCTTCCCTTGTTGGACGCTTGGCTTGAGTTTCTGCCAAACATTGATATGCAATTTTTGAAAATGCTTCAAAAGAATCTTGATTGGGTACTCTATTTAAAGTAACAATGTTTTTATCCTCTTCTTCAATAATTTTAAGATCTATCAATTCCTTTAGTGTCCCTTCATTGAAGCGTCGCCTTGCAATGGGTGCAAGCCCCTTATCATTTTCCACCATGTAAATTGAATCACAGGCCAATCTCTCAGATAAGATCTCAAATAAAACTACTCCAAAAGAGTAGATATCTGACTCTTTTTTATACTTAAACGAGGACAAATATTCTGGATCAATATACACCTCTGTGCCTGCAATGTTTTTTGTACGGATAGTGCTAGCTTGTTGATGCGTAGGGTGGAATTTAGAAAGCCCAAAGTCAGCAATCTTAGCACGCAGATTCTCATCCAACAAAATGTTCTCGCTCTTTATATCTCTATGTATTATTCTTGGTTTACCCTCCATGTTGGTGTGAAGGTAATTAATCCCTTGTGCAATATCAAGGCAAATTTTTAGTCTCTGTGCCCAAGTAAGATTAATCAAATTACCTGTGCTTCCCAAATAATCACTGAGGCTTCCTTCAAAAGCGTACTCATACACAAGAATCATTTCACGAGCTTCTTTAGAATAGCCAAGAAGAGAAACAATGTTTGGATGCTTACAAGTAGTAAGCAACTCAATTTCAGTTAAAAACCCCTTGTAAACCTTGCTCATCTGGCCGAGTGAAGATCCTTTTTATAGCTACAGTTTTTCTCTATCTTGGGTAGTTCCTCTTTACACTTCCCTTCCAATGATAACAAACTTTGTATATCTAAAATATCAAGTTCTGCTTTGTACACTATACCATACCCACCATGCCCAACACAATATGCTTCATCAAAATTATTCGTTGCCAGCCTTATTTCGCTTAGAGGAATCTTCAACCATTCGATCTACAACATTATGTGTTAAGTGAAAAGGAGAGGGTTAGCTTGTACATGCTAAATTAAAGAGAAAATTGTGTCCTTTATAGTTTATACTATGTCCATCCCTATCTAAAATCACATGAATTTTATAGATGGCACCCAAAAGTTTCAAAGAATGTGTTTTTTTAAGTTAAGCTAAGCAGTAATATGATAGAAACACAATATCTTTCTAGACTTCCAAATCAAAAGGTGAAGCAATGAGTTATTCCAAAAGATATATACCGCATGAAGCACCTAAATAGTTTATTTTTCTATATACTATAGAACTTATTTTACATAATTTGAAACAACAAAAGGTTCCATTATAGAACTATATTATTATTAGGGTTTGTTAGGTTTCTAGGGTTCCATGTGATCTATATATATTGTAACCTAACCATTCAATAATAACTCAGTGAGGTTTCCCTTGTGGCACTCTTTCTCTTACAAAATGAAAATTGAAGACTACATGCTTTGTTTTTGCATGAAACACGGGATTAACGGAAAGATATGTTGCACCAAGATTATCACACCAGAGTGTAGGAGAAGAGTGCAACTATGTCTTCAAGGGTTTTGTACTCAGACTCAATGGATGACCACGAGAATGTTCGCTATTTTCGAGTGGTCCAATAAACAAGATTTGATACCAAATAAATGGCAAATCCCCCTCGTGGACCAATGGTCATCTGAGCACCAAGCCTAATGGACATCACAGAAGGGGTCTGAAGAGATGGGTTGGCCCGTGTGGATGTATCTTGATAATGAACTTGAATCAATAAGTCGTGATTAATGGTGTCTTTTAAATACTAGAGAATGCACCCAAACTAACTAAAAGAAAATAATTACCTTCAAGTTGTTGGATGATGTACCTTCGTCGGTCGAATGTTCCTATAAAAAATACGAATTACCACAACGGAAATTAAACTCTTGAACATAAAAAATAACAATGACAAAAAGATGAAAGAAAACTTAACACAAGTAAAAGAACATGCTTATATGATTTTCATGTTTCCATTGGTGTTCAAACGCCTCTTCAAGTTCTTTGACAATATGATCCATACTTGGACGTTGAACAAGTTGTTGATTAATGCAGATGTAAGCTATTTTTGTAAAAACGGACAGTGAGTGTGCGTCCATTTGTTTTCTTAGATTTGGATCAATGATCTCATCCAATTCTTCCATTACACCGTCGTCTCCAATACCCAGATTCCTCCCACAAAGTATTTCAAACAATAACACACCAAAGGAGTAAACATCATGTTTGGTATCAAAGTAATGAGAGAAAAGGAAACGATGCCTCCAACTTTGAGGATAATTTGTGGAAAGTTGAAAACGAAATATCTTGGGTTCCCAATCTTTATCTAAAAATACATTAGAGCTCTTAATGTCGCAATGTATAACATCATAATGGATGTAACTAAATGCGCATGCAACACCTAAACATATTTGAAGTCTTTGAAACCATGTCAGATAAGGATTACTAAGATGTTGGTCAAGAGTCCCATGAACTGCATGCTCGTAAATTATAATTTTCTCATCTTTCTCGTCACAAAATCCGATAATAGAGATAACATTTGTATGCTTGAGACTATATAGCGTTGAAAAAAAGGCATCACATTCTATTGATTTTCTATAGTTATGCATAATAAAAAAAAAACCTAATCATAATAAGTATTAGTTTCTCACTTTTTGCCGATACCGTGCCCATATGAAAAATTCTTGCTTAGAAAATTTAGTCATCTGCAATAACAGATATATAACAAAGTGAAAACCCGATAAACTGATTCAAATTCACTACATTATCAACTTTGCGCGCAAACCTGATTCAAATCCTCCTCATAATCACTGATATTGAAATTAAGGTCAGCTTCAACGCCCAGAAATTTGATAGCAGCTAGATCATAGATTCTGGATATCAGATTCAAACTTTATTTCTAAGCTCGAAAGTATAACAAAGAACATAATTACAAGAAAGATAACAAAATTAAGCATCAGATTTGTATACCTAGCTGCTGCATGAGCGGTGTCATGCGCACCTAATGTCGAATCAAAATCTAAACTAATCAGAAATTTGGGGAAAAAAATGAACAAAGGAATGTGTTTGATATCAATCAGTTTTACCTAAATATACTTGTTTCCCACAATCCCTACATCAAACACAAAAGCACATTAATAATAAGTATACAAATATCAACAGAATTAAAGGGAGCTGATAATGGACACCACTCCATTTTTTAGACACCAGGTTTTGTCACGTATACTAGTCGTATAGCGCCTATACAACTCGTATAGGCCCACATTTGCCAACAAAGTTGCAGCTCTGTCAAAATATCTAATCAGTCGAATCGTGTACCTGTACGACACGTATAGAGACATATGACTCGTATGACATGTTATTTATATACGAGGCTCCTCATTTGTGACTTGTATAGCTGAGCAGTGGGATAGGGATTAATTGTGATTAAATGGATTGGAATTTTATATGTAATATATACACATATATTATGTATATATATATATAACTTAAAAAGTCTATCATTAACATATTTTGACCGAAATTTAACTAATATTGACCAAGTTTTGACCGATTTTGACCATTGACCAGTCAAAAACTAATTATGTCCAAATCGAGGTGGTGGACTTCCATCAGTGCCTAGCGCCGGTTAACAGCCTTCCCGGCCTTTGCAAAAAGAAAAAGAAAAGATCTGTTTAGTTTTGTTACAAAGTGTTACCACTGTTTACTTTTATTCAAAATATATATATATATATATACTAGTTCACAAAGAAAATATCATACAGTTGTTTAGTTTTACGAATAGTACACTAATTTGTTTGTTTAAATAACTTTATTTATATGTATTTATTTATTTAAACTGATTTCTTAAATCCGTGTTTTCTTAAAATAGGAAAAAAAACTCATATTTCTCTCACCCCCCCCCCCCCCCCAACTGTCTAACGCCAGTCAACACCACCCCATCAGCCATCGCCATCACCTCCAGTCGACCAACACCACCATCTCCTCCCCTTCTCCGGTCTGAAAATCCCAATACATCCGGATCTGAAAATCCCCAAGTCAAGCCCCTTTATGATCTGAAAAGAGGTTAGGGTAGTTTGAATCGATTGGTTTCCCACTGGATTTAATAGTGTAGATGTGAAATTGAGTCAAACAAAGCAATTTTGGTGGTGGTGGTGGTGGTAATTATTGGTGGCAGGTGATGGTAAGTGCGGGTGTTTGTGGGAGTGTAAAACAAATAAGATTGACACTTATGTAAAATAAACACTAAAATAAACACGTTTAATGTTTATTTAGGTGAAAGTACTCAAATGCCTATACTGTTACTATTAAATTACTAAAATATCTTTCTAGTTAATTAATGTTTCGGATGGCGTTAGAGATGGGAAACAAAATATTAAAAATCTAAAAAGATTAGGAAGGAAAAATGACACTTTTTAAAATATTGGAGTAAAAGTGTTAAAATGGCCAAACCATAAGAAGCAAAATCAAAGTTAATCCATATTAGATCACTGTTTGTGTATCCCAAGTCTATGTTATTATATGTACATGATATCTTGTTTAGTCGGAATTGATTTAGGTTGTTATGGTGGTATATGTACGTATAGGGATAGATGCTTTGAGAACCGAGGTAAGAGATAAGTTGTAAAACCATAAGAACTCCTATCTCCTAAGTGTTTTTCTTAAAATATATCTCAGATTTTCCTCTAACCACTAAGCAGAAGATGTTAAAAAACTTATTTTCTAGTGTGAAATACATATATGCAAATACATACATACATACATATACATATATATATATATATATATATATATATATATATATATATATGATTGTGTTCAATAGAGAACTCCCCTGAGTTGTGAAAACTTAAGAATTCCGACAGAAATCCTAGTTCTCGTGCAAGTTTTTCAACTAAATTTTGCAAAAAACGTAGATAAACATCTAACTAAAAATTGTCATGGCGACATTTATTCATCATTTACATTTCTATAAAAAACATATGGTTATGTAAGACATTTATTCATCATTTACATTTCTATAAAAAAACATATGATTATTTAATTTTATTTACATATGTAATTTTATTTTACACTGACTGAAATCTACTCATACAATTTTTTAAAAGTTACATAAATTTTAAAAATATGGTAAAAACCTTTCTAAAGAAATTCTTATGATTCTTACAACTTAAGATATTTTTTAACTCATCATATATGTGTGTGTGTATATATATATATATATTATATATATATATATATATTGAACAGTTCAAATAAGAAGAAAATTTTTGTAAGAATAAAAAAAATAACTTTTAAACCAATAGAAATTCTCTAATTACTTCATTTAACGTGTGTATTTAATGTTATGTAAAAGAGCATATAGGTAAATCTATAATTGTCATTAATTAACTAATTAATTAAACTTGTAACTCTTTTTTTTTCATATATTCTTTCAAGATAAAATAATTTATGGTGTAGGACAATTTTAGACATGTGTATTATAAATTTTAGTATGTGTAGGATAAATTTTGAAATGTGTAGGGTAAATTTACATGTGTGTAGGGTAAATTCCGGTAAATGTTGGACATATGTAGGATAAATTTTGAAATGTGTAGGATAAAATTTTTTTGCTTTATTAATGAGAGAAGTTATAAACTATTTAATGTTTTACCATTATACTCTTTCTTCTTTTTCTTCTCACGTTAAATTTATTTCAAATGAACTTTCCCCTATATATATAGGGGAGGGTTTAATATCGCTAGAACCATGAGAATGAAAGAAAAACACTAGAACTTAGTCAAAAATAATAATGACAAATGTAAAAGGAAATTTAAACTATCCCATATATATATATATATATATATATATATATATATATATAATGGGGTTTATGCAGGAACCCCTTCTAATTGCGAGAACTGAAAAATTTCCCTCATCCAACACCATTTTGACACGTCAAACAAAACAAAATTAAATCAAAAGAACATATTGTTCTTTTACTCTCCTCACTGTCACTTTCTTTCTCTCTTTCCTTAATAAATTCGTATCCCCTCTTTCATTATAACACAAACTCAGATATCATTTTTTTTCTACCATTGTGGTTGATGGCCTCATGGGGAACAAAGTTTTAAGAGCACCTTAATTGAAAGGTCATGAATTCAAATCTCACTAAAAAGAAAAAAAAATATCGTTAAAAAAAAGAGATTTCATTTCTCTCTCTAACCTGCAACACCATCTCCACTTTGCAAAGTAACACCATCTCTAATCTCCAAAATGGTCGGTTAAAACGAAACAACATCTCAAGCCATCTAACAACCAGGAACAAACGTCTCTAAGCTATAAGAAAGTCCGATTTGCAAATCATCGCGTCATCGTGTATAGTTCACAAGGCGATTTATGGTGACAACAATGTTCTAAGATTCCACTGTGATAAATGTTTAACGGTGGTTAGGGTTTCGGTTGTTGAAACCGTTAGCTACTATAATCGACATTAGTGATAAGAGAATGAAATGTCCGTTAATACATATAATTTAAAAAAAATATTAACGTATGAAAAAATTATAACTGTTTGAAAATCAATACAAGAAGTTGTTCACTTGAGAAAATACTAAATTACTCTGGTTGCCAATTACACTTATTCTTCTTTAATTCTCGCGTATGCTTACAAGGAAATTTGTCATGTACATCATCTCACCACTAACTAATGATTTAACTTCTTCTCATCTCAACTTATATTTTAATTTGACACGTTTAATCCGATTTTAAGAAAACAATTTAGAGTTTTAAACCGTAGGATTTTTTAAATGGGCTTTCAATAAAATTTAGGCCCATACGTGGAGATGAAGCAGCCCTATAAGGCTATAACCCTATTCAACTTAAAGTACGTAGTACTGGCAGTATATATACTGTAGAGGGTAGGCCCAATACAGTCCGCTGTCAATTGTCATGTTATATAATATAGACTGTCTTTAAATTTCCAGTTTCTGAATAGGGAAACTTTCAATATGATTTATGATAGTGGTTGCAGCTTTAATTTTGCAGGAGGTTTCAATGGTGGTGGTTTTGGTTATGTCTGAAAATGTATTTCATGACTCGGTAAAACGATATAAGTATATAACTCGACATTAAACTAGTTGGTGTTTTGGCAAACGGTTCAGCGTTATAAAAGGGGTCAACACTATTAAGACGTGTCTAAACGGGTTTAACACATTTGAACCCGTTTATGAGACAATGAAACGCATATAACTTGTCATGTTAAATAGGTTAATAGGCCAACACAACATATGTATAACCCGTTTATTAGGTAATTTGTATTTTAATAATCCCGACTATGGTTTTTTAGGCGATAAAAATTCACACTAAGACTGTGTTATGGAGAGGTGAAAGGTGAAAAAAAAAGTGTTGCCACATAAACAAGAGTGGTTTGCCTTTTCACTGGGTGTGTTACGGTAATGTGATAAGTGAGCAATAAAAAATTAGGAAAAAAAATGACGAAATATTGCTAAATGATTAGTTTGATCGTTATTAATTATATAAATAAATTAAACAACTTCGCCCATTACCCTTGCGATGGTCTCCAAGGAAATGATTTCACCACCACAGGGCATAGCCTAACAACGTGACAAATGACATTCCTAACTTCGTTTTCGTTGTCAAGAACAACTCCACTCTAATGCGAAAGTAAACCTATTTCCTCTTAACATTCATTTTGTCATTTCAAAACAATTTATAACATCTGATTGGAATAAAACCTAGCCACTTGTTCATCAGGAGTGGACAAAGTTACTTTTCCGTTTGACTGGAATTACCCTTGCCAACATAAATGAAAGTTGATATCGGAGTGGTTATGTTTAATCATGTCAAATGTGTCGTGTCATTTGTGTTAGTGATCTGGCTACATTTAATCATGTTAAATATGTCATGTCGTGTTATTTGCTTATCAAACTGGCTACATTTAATCTTAGTGAACTGGCTACATTTTTCAGCTACAATGCAGGTGGTCCTAATGAGATGGCAGTTTTTGTTGAAGATGTAGGTGGTAGTGTTGGGGAGGGTGTGTTGACTGTATCTAATTTTGGTGGGCGGAAATTGGAGGTGACTACCATAGTAACCAGGGCCGATCCGTAGGGGTGTGCGGAGTGGGCGGCGGGCCAAGGCTCAAACCCTCCGAGGGCTCAAATCAATTTAAATTTTGTATAGAATTTACGCTGTATAAGATAGAATATATATGCACTGAATCGAGAGATAACATAAATTAACCCTTGTACTAGTTGCTATTACCTTGTTTAAAAAGGAGACGTGGGTTCTAATCCTGTTGTTTCCAAATTTTTTATTTCAGCTTATTTTTTGTTTTTTTATTAGTAACATTTAATGTTAAATTTTGTCAATTGTATATTTCTCTTTAATTAATAAATTACTTCCTAAACTTAACTAAAAATAACTATTTAAATTGAATAGATTTTAGTGATTGATCAGTTTATATTAAATGAAGATTTCGAATAGGGCGTAAGTTTTTTTATTTGTTAAAGGGCTAGTTTTTATGATTTTTGAAGACGGTTCTAAAATCGGTGATTGTGAAGATTAATTCTTTTTTGTTCTTTTCATAATTATTATTATTATTATTATTATCGTGGCATACAAATGTTGAACAATTAAAAACACCGTACCCAAAAGTTCAAATCAAAAGAAAGAAGAAAAAAAGGTATTCCAAATTGGTTTTCTTTTCTAAATAAGGACAAAACTAACAAGAATTTACAAAATAATAACTCAATATCCAAAATATAATTTGAACAAAATAAAAAAAATGTTAAATATAAATAGAGTAAACTTGATTTTATATAATTTTAAATAAGCATGATAATTATATCATTATAAATAACTTTTCTTACTTTTATGTTAATTATGTTATATCATAATTTTTTAACGGCGGAGAATTATATTACATAAGTGATAAGTACTATCATATTCACACGAGTAGCAAGACCGTTTATTCACAAACTTGATATATAAAGCTTTGATATAAACTCATATAATTCAATTCAAATTTTTAACAAACCCGTATCACTATCTCCCAAACTCTTAGATCATTTATATTTTTATCACTTTAACGTATATTAAATAATAAAATAAGATTTTACGAATTATTGTATGACATATTACATATCGATATACGCCTAATATCTCCATGGCGGCGGCATGAATTCATTCAACTAAAAGTGCTTACAAAAGAGTCAAAAGTTTGACTTATCAATAGTCAAATAAGGACACTTACATTTCTCTTTATTTATTTATTTATTTATTCCTCCATTCATCTACACCTTTAGTGACCAAACTAAAAACCGTCACAAGCATGAGTCTCTACACTAATCTTCTTCAGCTTCATCACCATGACCAACTTTCTCCTTCTTTCCCGCCAAAAAGCTCACCAATCTCCACAGGTACACACACACATTCATTATCATTTATTATTTAGCACGATTTATACGTCCGTCTTCATTCACATGGTTTACAAGCAGGTAACCGATTCTTATCAACATTAAAGTTTTTATTTATTTTGTGGATCGGATTATAAATTTATTTCATTTGGGTTAGGAAACAATTTAAGTTTAAATTAGCACGAATCTAAGTTGGAGATCTTTAATAGATGATTTAATAGATGAGTTTGAGTCTAAGTTTAACTTAACGAGAAAGTTTATGAGTAAAATATTTAATATTACTATTATATAATATAAAAATATACAATTACATAAAGATACTTTTATGTATGAACTTATGATCAAAGTAATCAAATATTCTATATTTTTTTATGTATATGTAAAATTATCATTATAAATAATAAATGATCCAAGGTGGCTTTAAAACATTCACATCCTCTTCATCAAATCAATTTTTTATGAAACTAAGAATATTCATATTGAATTCTTTATTCATATTCATATTTATAAAATTATACTATATTATATTTAATATATTATATTATTATATATATTATATATATAAATAAAAATTATATATATAAACAGAAAGTGAGTTATAATAGTACTTTTATTTTTAAAATAATATATATATATATATATATCATATTCATATTTATAAAATTATACTATATTATATTTAATATATTATGTTATTATATATATTATATATATAAATAGAAATTATATATATAAACAGAAAGTGAGTATCAATAGTACTTTTGTTTTTAAAATAATATATATATATATATATATATATACTTTAACGTTAACTTTTAATTTTCTTTTTTTGATATTAGTGATACTGTCTGAACAATATCAATACCTTACCATATAACATCGGTATAGTTTTCTTTTATTATTAACGTCATCATATGCTTATAATACAATTCGATAAATGTTTTACTCGAACGAGCCATAAATAGTTGATTTTTTATCATTACAAAACGAATATATACCGACCAAACAACATTGGTAATTGTGCCATATTCATTTTATAGTTTTCTCGATGTGGCGGTATAAAAATGATTAAACACAAAGTTATATTCACAATAAAGTATTTTTTGGTATCATAAGCTATATCGAGTATTTGTACGATATCGATATGCAGACCGAACAACACTAGTGGTATAGGTATTCGTTTATATTGTTTTGAATCGATGTAAAAACGTGTTGATTGGCAACGATTGTTATTCCGAGTGCCGGTATCATACTGGTACTGTAACGAACCACACGATAATGACCAAAAGCCCGCAGAAGCGCGCCTGAATCCCTCTGCTTCTGCGCATTAGGGGGGTATGGTCTTATGGCGGTCGAGGAGACGACCTTGAACATGTTTTTGAATGGCAAAGGTTATATAATCAATACTCCTAAATTACACCAAGTTTACCCCAAGCCAGGAGTTAAACTCTGGTCTCTCCTCAAGAGACACAAAACCTCTTCAGGTTTAGAGGTGAGATTCTTAGGCTTTACAAAAAAGAAAAGCTAACTGACTAAAAATATAGAATGCTAGAAAATCATGAGAGCAAATATGAGGTTTTTTGTCATGCTTATAAAATAGATATTTTCTTGAACTTGTTGGTGTTTTGATGTATTTTTTTAATATGAACCATAACCATAATGCAGGTACTATGCCCCATCTATAGGTTTCTTGATGTTTGCGGTTGGACTTAACTTGAAGGGAAAAAGATTTTGTGGAAGCATTTAGAAGACCAGCACCTATCTTTGCTGGTTATGTTGGTCAATATGTTCTAAAACCATTTCTTGGTTATCTTTTTGGAACACTCTCCATGACACTACTCGGGCTTCCGGCTGCCTTAAGTACCGATCTTTCTCTCAAACTTTTCTTTAAAAAAAATAAAATGGAAGTTTAATTTCAAGAAAATTTGATACAGGTCATGGGATCATGCTAACGTCTTGCGTTAGCGGGGCAACACTCTCGAACTATGCTACTTTTCTAACTGACCCCGAAATGGCTCCTCTAAGCATTGTTATGACATCGTTGTTAACTGCTTCTGCGGTTTTTGTCACACCGTTGTTGACACTTTTGCTTCTTGGAAAGAGGCTGCCGATTGATGTACATGGAATGGTTTCCAATATTCTCCAGATTGTCGTTTCGCCTGTTGTTGCTAGCTTGCTTCTTAATCGGTAAGATAATGTTGACTTTTTGGGTCAATGACACAATTTTTTAATTTTTTTCTATAAAACTTATCTAACATTATAACCAAGTACTAGTTTGAAATAGTAATTGTTGATCCTGTGATGTAACTTGTGTCATTATTCCATCTGAATGTAGTATTGTTTGACCAAGTCAAAGTGTACCTTTTTAACACACTTCTTTGAGACCAAAATTATTAACAAGTGTGTTATTGCATTCATGTTTCGCAGGTTATTTCCTCGAGTTTCTAGTGCGATTCGGCCGTTTCTGCCTCCAATAGCACTTGTGGTGAACTTTTTCTGCATTGGAGCTCCATTAGCAATAAACACGAAGTCAATTGTATCCCCCTTTGGGATAACCATTGCATTGCTTATGTTTGCGTTTCATTTGTCGGGATTTATCCTAGGACACTCGTTTACGGGGATTGTATTTCGCAACGAACCTGATGTTGAACCTCTTCAAAGAACCTTATCTTACGAAACAGGTATTTGAAAATAGGTCAATCCGGGCTATGTTTTATCTCTAACTACATATATATTAAATTCCTTTCGAATAGTTGCTTGCTAGCGAGGCATTTCTAATAAAAGCTGCCGTTCAAAGAAAAAACATATATATTAAATAAAAAATTATTAAAAAAGAAACAATAATGCAATACCCAAAATGTGGTTTTAAAGTGTAAAACATCTTAAAAATGGTTTTATTCTAGTTTTTTTTTTTAAACGGCAAAACTTACTCCAACTCTATCACACCAACTGTGATTACATGATTTTTAACCTTCACGCGGTGGCGCTGTTTTAAGTGCTTAAGTCCCTCTAGCAGAGGCTTCAGTTTCGAATCAAGTTTGAGCGTCTACTAGTTTTCTACCTTTTAACTCTTCGAAGGCCATCCGACCAACGCAATAAATCAAATATATATATACACACACGCACTATTGGAAAATAACGTATACATTCTTGTTGTATTTTAAATTTGTACAAAAGTGCTTTCGGTCAACGTGACCCAACCCTAGTCCCTACCCGTTTTAACCCTAACTCATTTAGCGCATTACTTAACCCGCTTACCCACCCATTTTGCCACGTGTACTTTCGTATAACATAAAATGAATACATTTTTATGTAGGTATGCAAAGCAGCTTATTGGCACTTGCATTAGCGAATAACTTCTTCAAAGATCCACTAGTTAGCATCCCTCCAGCAATATCAGTAAGTTGACTTTTATACACTTTGTAGTCAAATAAAGATAAACAAATTTGACTATTTAAGTCAAACGGGCTTCCTTTGATATTTTGATTTTTGACCTGTGACGTATTTTCTGCAGGTTATAATCATGTCACTAATGGGCTTTTCAATGGTGAAGATCTGGGCCAAGGAAAAAAACTGACGGAATATATGATCACTATTAATTAACAGAGTTTACTAAACTTTCATGACAAAAATGTAACGGCGTTATTAAAAGAAAACTCGTTAAAAGATGAGTTGATAGATGTAGTTTTATGCTGTATTTTTTTATTAAAAAAAGTAATTTTGTATACAAACTATTGGGATTACTCAACTTATACGGCTGATAGATATGCAAAAGAAGATATTGACATGCGTTTGCTATAAAAAACGAATACATGCACTGATATCGATGTAATTTGAACGCTATCAATTCGTTTTGTTAGATTCACAATATAGATACGTTACTGGCACTCGCTATAGCTTACTATACCAAAATATACATTGTTGCGGATACAACTCGGTTTTCAACAAAATTTATATCGGGACATTGAGAAAACCATTTAAATAGATACTATCGATTATCGACGTTTGGACAATATCGTATTGGGTCATCAAGGTGACGATTCAAAGAATCGAAAATCAATTACAAATGATCTAATCTATTTTGAATAAAACTTTATCGAGTTGTAGATAAAAATAAGCATGTGGCAACGGCATATTCAAATTTTATAAAGTGCTATATTACATTATAATAAAAATGAAATGAGAAACGACGTCATTTATATAAGAATACAAGTAAACCGTGAGATATCTTTGATGACATGTATATTTGCGCTTAGATCACTTGTAAATTACGATTCACAACTCAATCTTAAGTAAAATTTATGTGGACACAGATAAAAATAAACATGTCGCAAAGATATAATTAGAACTTTATGAAACAATGTATTCTAATTGGTGTAAAATAAAAACAAAATATGGTTAGAAGTAATTATAATAACTAAATAATAACAAAAATAAGTTATTGTTCATCGAAGAGTAACCATCTTGTAATTATTTTTATACAAATATTGGTATCTGATGTTGTTTGGACACTATTGCTTCATTATGGTAAACAATAAAAAATCAATTATGTTTGAGTTGTTTGTGTATGAATATTTTTTTAAATCCAAACGTAGATAAAAATAAACACATCGCAACGGTATATTCGGAATATTATATAGCGTTATATTGATACATAGTTTTCAAAATTCAATAGTCTAAGATATCATTCAATAGTTCACAAAGACATATCCAAAAGTAAGTTCAACCTACTATTACAAGTCAAAGTCAAGTTCAATCAAATACGAAATAAGTTTCAAATCTAACAAAATATAATATAAGTTCATTAACATCTTAATGAACCCCAAATATGTTATAGATGTCTACTTGCACTCCTAAATACCTGAAAATAATAACCATTTTTTATATATATTATATGTTTAATAAAATCAACCATATTAAAAGTAAAACAATATGAGCTAAGTCGAGCCAAGCTAACACGCGAGCCTAAGCGAGCCAATTTGACTCGTTACGAGCGGTTCCGAGATAGGCTCACTTTCGAACCGAGTCGAGCTGGCTCCACTCAGTTTCAAACCAAGCCATATCGATCAGGCTTTTTCCAAGCTAAATTCGAGCGAGGATCAAACGAGCTCCGAGCCACGAGCTTTTTGGACAGCCGTAGTTTTCTATGGAGACTCAAAGTGACTCCGTTTGCACTTTACTAAAAATAATAAGAGTGAATTGCAATTTGCCTCCTGAGGTTTGGTCTAGATTGTCCTCTGACTCCGTCTCTATCAGTTTTTGCCCTCTGAAACCCTGACGTGGATATTTCATTACCTCTAAAACCTTTACTATGTTATATGCGACCTAGTGGTTTGTACACTATCACAATATACAACTACCTCCAAAGAAACACCCAGTTTGACTTTTATAAGTCAACGGATTCTAAAGTTTGACTTTTATAAGTCTACCTGCAAGATGAATCTCCACCTGCACTATACTAACCTTCCGATTGGGCCTGTGCCATGACCACCATCATATGCTAGATGATTCCTACCGCCGTGACTTACCACTTAATCATCATCATTAATAGGGGTGCAAACGAGCCGAGCTAATCGTGAGCTACTCGAGCTCGGCTTGAAAAAAAGCTCGAACGAGCTGAGCTTAAACGAGCTCGAGCTCGAGTCCGAGCCTAAAAACAAGCTCGTTTAATAAACAAGCCCGAACCCGAGCTTCGCTTAACGAGCTCGAGCCGGCTCGCGAGCCTTAACGAGCTATTTGTTTTATATTTTTCTATTAATATATTAAATATATATTTAAATAATAATATTTACCATTTATATAAATATAAAAAAATAACTAAATTAAATGTATAATAATAATTATAATTAATATAAATTAATTATTGAATACTAAACGAGCCGAGCTCGAGCTTGAAAAATTACCTTTATAGCCGAAGAGTGTGGAAAAGGAGATGGGCTGGTGGGCCTTGGGCCGGACGCCGCCAACAAGAAATATCCGGTTTGTCTCCTTTAACATGATCGTTAGTGCTCGCAGAGGATTGAGACGTTAGCGCACGGTAATTGGTGCCACGTGGCCTGTCGACTGTCCTTGTTGTCGAGTCTGTCAACAACTGTAAGCGGAGATCATGGAGAAGTGAATGACGCAACTTGATTGGTTACACGTCATTGTCCTTTTGTACATTTTGTGCGCGGATGAGGGTTTGCACGATAGCTCTGTTGATAGCTGAGTGTTGTGCTGCTAAGTTGGGTATGGTCCCTGCGCGTTTGTCTTGTAATGCCTTATGTAGGATTTATGACCATACTCCTTCACCCCTCCCCCTCTAGTGCTACTCCCATGCGCGGATGGCAAGTGGGTGGGGCTCTGGACTAGGAGAGTGTTGTCTTTATCTGTGTTTGGAGCACTGTTTCGAGATAAATTTTACATCAATCGACTCGTATCCTCGTTTTGATCAAAAACCCGAAAATATCGGTTTGTAATTTGGAAAAAAAACCTCAACTCCGTTATGTTTTTTAACGGCGGACTATTTTACAAACAAAATGGAAGAGTTCGGATTATTGTGAGTAACTAACTGAGTTGGAATTATTATCGGCCAAAAAGAGCAAGTTCGGATTATCAAAATTCAATTTTCCTTAACTAAATAAATAAACAGTTTTATTTATATTGATGGAATTTAGTGAGTATGATGATAATGATTTTTGATATTGTTTGTTTATTACATGACAAACTTTGCATGGTTTGGACAAATACTTAAAACTTAGAAGTTAAGAGCCTTAAAAGTGTATGAAGACATACGTTTGGGATTCATTTACTATGTTTTTTTAACTATGAGGCCCAATAGCAGCTTTATAGCTTGTTTAATAAAAAACCTAAGTTGGTCTAAATCTGTTTGGGTTTTGGCTTTCTTGGTTTGGATAATTTTCGATCAAAGCCGAAACGAACTGAGTTCAAAGCTTGGTAAAACCGAGTTGAAAACCGAATTCTAGTTCAGTTCGGTTTAAAAATCAAAGAACCTGAGGTGCTCATCGATTCGGATTTAGGCTTCTTTAGTTTTGTAACGGGCTAAATATTTAATACGTTGTACAAATAGGAAAATGCATAGCCCAATACATGTAATTTGGGTTCCTAGGTTCTAACCGAATCGAGTTTCTAGAGCTGAATACCGATTACATAATTTGATAATTCTGTTTGGTTTCAGTTAGGTTTTCAATGAATCAGAAATTGAAGTTTTATCTAAAAAGAAGTTAGATAACGACTTAAAGTCACCTCATCCATAGTAGATTCATAGTTTACAACCTTTTAATTAAATAATTTGATAAGAAACTTCTTAGAGTTTGCATGGTAGTTTAATTAACTAATTAATTATTATGATCTTCTTGTATAATGAGTTTCAACAAACTTTTATATAAACATACCATGGATGGATGCTTGTTATATTGTGTTGTTCATAATGAATGAAAAATAGAAAGTAATGAAAAACATATGGATGATTTACACAATCCCACTACTTCTTTTGTGTTTAGTTACTTGTCTTCCGTTCGTCTTGTTTTTTAGTGTTTCGTGGTGGCGGTTTCTTGTTTTCTTGACCTTCAACACGGCTTTAAGCGTTGTTATCAATAGAAGTTCAGGATTGACCGACGATGATGACTTTTTTGAGGTATTGATAAGGTCTTTTACGTACGAGGACAAGGAAGTTGAAAAAGATGTAGATGGTTGTGTTAATATTGATGAAGAATATGATTTTTATAATCATTATGATGAAGATCATCATAATGATGGGAGCACGAGAGCACCCAATGATGATGGAACCAAGAACGCACCACATGGTGTTGATGAAAATAAAGATTCGACCCAGTATGTTGACGAAGAAGATCATCATCATGATTATGATGATGGGTGCGCAAGTGCACCCGATGATGATGAAAACAAAAAAACACCACATGGTATTGATGAAAATAAAGGTTCGACCCACAGAGTTAATGATGTTCTTAAAAGAAGAAGCGAAGAATTTATCGAAAGGGGAAAACAACGTTGGAGAGACGAGAAGGAGAGGGATCGAGATGAGATGATGAACAAATGATCCTATTCTCTTTGTTGATCATTTGTTAAACAAGTTAAGGTAATTCGTTATGCGACTCGTAAATAAATAAATACTCAAGCTCGAATTGATGGCCCGCTTGAAGAAATCCGAAGTAGAGTTATTTATATTTCCTTTTCTATTGTTTTTATAAATTTGACATGTAAAGTGTAATCTCCTAGTTTTTGGTTGTGAGATTAGATGTTGAATTTACTACTCAACTTCTACTTTCTTAGAATGTAAAAAAACCGTTAGTTTTTGAGCTGGGATTTGTAGATTATAGTTTTGTACATTGTAAGAGATGTAATAATACCTATTTTAGGTGCTTGTTTGTTCTTAAGTACTTTGAATAATAGACTTCTAATTTCTATACTTGCTACGACGAAACTCGGATAGGGTATTGTTGAGTTGAAACGCATCCAACATTCTCGAGCCATCTCGATATATGAGATGCAATATATATATATATATATAGATCAATTAGAAGATAAACCAAGATTGGAGTATCGGGTAACACCCTCCGATGATCAAGCCATCGAGGTATTAAGACCCACATCCGATATATAAAATGATCATGTAGCTTTGTAAGCGCACATAGAACAAATCTAAAAATATTATCTAATGTTTTAATCAAATGATTCATATTTTTAAAATTTTATATTTCTTACATACATACACACACATGCATATTATGTATATAAAAAATTATCAAACTAATTTGTTCATATGTTTTTTTATTGTTGCGACGGACCTATACATGTGTAGGTAACGTAACCTGCACCTGTGTAGGGCGGTAGGCTATATAGATAAATGAACAATAAGTAAACAATCAAACTAATTTGTTGATATATTTCTATATAAAAAAATGATAAGTGAATGATCTTGATATATTTCTTTAAAAAAATCAGGAGAGTCTGAGAGAGAACGAGAACAATAAATATTACGTTTATCTCATTTTGTTTTACTTTAACTTCTAAAAAATTGAACAAATGAATGGTTAATTTTGTTGTAAAGTTGTACATGAAAGAGAGAATAGAGAGAGATGTCTCACCTCAATAATAAAAAGTTAAAAAATAAATCCAAAAACTATATAGAAAAGTGATAACTCATAAACCCACATAGCTCACAAAAGAGTAACTCAAACCAGAAAGTAATATTACAAGTGATGAACATCTGAGCCACTCAAAAAGTTATATTGAACTCTGTTGCATATGGCTGCAATTTTGGATACTTGGTGATCTACATTTCATCTTCTTCCAATGCATTATAGATCATCCTACAATGAGGACAAAAAAACATTAGATTATGTGTAGTGGTTTAACTAATAAGTGATCCGCACAATGGTCCGTTCATTTTTCTTACTGTTTTTGTAGGGAGTCTCATAGACTGGCCGACATAAAACCAAGCCAGTGGGTGAACCAATTTTGATATTTTCCCCTAAGACGTGTAGTGTTTTAACTAAAAGGTGCAAAAGTTCATGTCAGTCACTGCAAGTCTGCAATGTAGGCAGTAGGGCTTTAACTAAACTACATCATCACAAATGTGTAGTGGTTTAACTAAAAAGGAGTGTGATTTGTCATGGTGTGAATGGCTAAAAATATTTAATTGCACCACCTCCCCTCACGCCCGTTAAAGGCTTAACGCCATGAGCCCTTTAACGCCCTTCACTTACTCACTTGTATGCTAAATTTGGTTTCATGGGCACCATTTGCTAAGGTGTAGTGGGGCGCTAACCCACTACACAAAGCCTAAAGCAACCCGTTTCAATGAGAGATCATTTTGATCATAACCCATTTTGATCCAAACCAAATTGATACGTTTCTAAAACGGCTTGTTTTGACCTAGACCCAGTTGACTAGACCTATCGATTTTGCCAGGCGTAACTATTTGTTAAGACAATTTGCACTAATAATAACAGACTTTGGTGAAAGCTCCTGATGGTTGCCATGTTATATTACCAGAAAAAAAAGGGTAATGAATTTAAGGAACATGAAATGTCAAGGAAGAGTGAAGATCTATTTGTTATGCTTCACAATCTTTTAGGTAATGAGACACAAAAAATGATATTAACAATTCACTAGGCCTAGACCGTAAACGACGAATGCAGAAATCGACTAAACCATTAATGCAAATAAGATACTAATGGTTCATGTCTTATGTATTCATTAATGCAAATAGGACTATAAAAAAGACCAGAAATCGACTAAACCAATTAGGGGTGTGCGTTGATTACTGGTTTGTGGGTTGATTCGGGCTGGCTACTTGGGTTTCTCAGGCCGAGCCCGGATCTTACTTACCCCTAAAACCGAGAAATCATAAAATGCAAGTGCAGATTATAAAACAACAGCTTGTGAACAAGAGTAAAATAAGATACCAATCATAAAATAATTAGTCCTTACCAAAATAAAAGTGATAAATAGGAGGAAAATGAGATGACCAAGTTTAAAAAGCCGCTCTTTTTTAGCCCCGTCGAGTTGGTTAAATATTTCTGTAACATCAACAAGGTGTTGTCTGCGGGTATACCTATAAACAACAAAACAACAAAGTATTTGTTATACGCCTTAAATATCCTTTTAAACGCGACCACATAAAGAATCTTGTGAACCCAAATCAAAATATTTCATAACAATATAATGAAATTAATCTGTGGATAGTACAATGTAACATAGAAAGACTTACAATCTCGTATTATAGTGGAGGTATGGGGCAGCCAGAATAAACATCATCCAATGCCCGGTCGTAAGATACAATAAGCATAAAACGCCTTGTATGATATATTCTGGTAAAATCACTTTGTTTATCCGCGATGCAGAGTCATAAGGATTAAGGTAATCAAACTCTAAATCTGCAAGACATATAAGCTGCAAAAGAAAGACACATACTTTAAAACTAGATGAGGGAATATGTAAAAGAGTAAACAAATGGGTTCATAACTCAAATAAATATCATTACTATAGCTTTTTAAATTTCCTTTTAATTTAAATTGTCGGTTTTTATGTTTTATTTTTTGTAACCATGAAACCCAACATTGGAATATTCAAAGGACCCCACCAATACTCTGCTAACCAACAGGATCTAATAAATCACAGTTTGTGGCGGGCAGGTGGCCTTCAAGAGGCTTTGATAGGAAACCAGTGAAAGCAATATTGATACAGTTCCTAATTTATTTTACGGTCTTAGTTAATTTGCTGGAAACTTTTCAGTTACCAAAATCACCTTTATTAGCGCTTTTGTAATGTTTATGACAACATTTGACGTATGATCATAAACTTTCTAAACGTCTGCTAGAACGTATCTAGTCTTATTTACACTCCCACGTTGCATGATACGTGATGGATTGCAATCAAGTTTATGGCTTAAACCAGCCTATCACTAACTCATCGATAATATCATAGATTCATGAGCAAGTATATGAATCAACACATCAAAATTCACAAAATCACCAATCAAGAATAAAAACCTTCATCACAATCAAACAACTATCAATTATTAAATCCAAATACTATAAAATGTATAATTCACCTGATAAACAACAATAACAAGGATAGCAATGAGCATGAAGAAAAACAGTAGCCATGAAAGCGTTTCCCACATCTCAATCCTCTTATTCTCCCACTCAATATAATTTATACAATTTTAATATGACCGATGTATTATCAGGCAAAATAAATAGATAAATAGACGGTAATCTGATCTCCGGGAAGCCGGAGAATTTATCCGGTGGATATACGAGGATTTAAGAGATCAAATAACGATGAAGGGGGGATGAAAGCAGAGTGATCATGGAATAGTGTTGTTTGATATTTGTATTTTATGGGGGTGGTTTTGGTTTATTTTAGTAAGTATAGGGTTTATTTTGTGGAGTGGTTATACTAGTTTTGAATAGTTTATCTTTTCTTTTTCTATATTGGATTTAAATAACCAAAATTTTCAGACCTATATCACTTTCAATTTTCGATTTGTACCATACCACTTTCAACTTTCAACTTATTTTCCTTTGTCACTCCTAAACTAACTAAACCTAACCAGTTAGCTGATGTCAGATACCACGTCATCAAACTAACTGAACTCTAACACTGTTAGCTGATATCAGATGCCATGTCATAAAAAACGCCACATCAGTCGCCATGTCATCAAAATTGTCACGTCAACAAAAATGTCACGTCACTGCCACGTCATCAAACAACGTGCTCCATCAGCAAAAAAAAACTAACTTTGTTAGAGTTTAGTTAGTTTGGGATTGTCAGAGGAAAATAAGTTGAAAGTTGGGGGTGATATCGGCCAATTGGTGAAAGTTGTGGTTATTTAAATCCAATATCCCTTTTTTAAGTATTAATTTTGTTTTAGTAAGTTAAGAAAAGATGAAATTACATGTGTGGTGTTTGGTGGTTCGGTTTTCTCTGTAACATCCGTCGAAAAACGGGTTTTCAAAACCCGCTTCGTTTATTACTCGAATAGTCAGTTTTAAAATCGATGCTTATTTATGACTTATTATAATTTTAAACGATACATAACTAATAAGCAAATTGGAATTTATAAGCTATAATTGTTAAAAAGTAAAAATAAAATAAATAAAAGAAAAACAGGCTGCCGGGATTCGAACCCGGGTCAGCTGGAGGAAAGCTTAGCAACTTAACTCACACACATCCAACCACTCCACCACTTGTGTTTTTTGATAATATATCGAAACAATTAATTCAAATAACAAAACTCGATATCAAAATCAGTCAACGACGCGCCCATTTCGCAGTCGCCGGAAATCCCGACGACTTCGCCAATTATTGTCGGTTTCTTATGACTTAGCGTGCGTATTAACACCTACATCGGTTATAACCGATGTCCAGTCCCGCGACATCAGTCATAACCGCCGGAGAAAGATTGACCAACGAATCAAGACAGAAATCGGACCCAATTCATCGATATTCTTTCCTATAAATACACACCCTAGCCTCTGGTAATCTTTTCGCTCAAAATCACACCAATTCTCGAAGCAATTTCACTCGCCGGAACTTTTCTGCTATCACCGGACTTTCGCCGGAAAACTGAGACTCACATCAACACGGTAAACACCTCGACTCTTTCTGTTTCAATCCATTGTTAGACCATTACTAACATCAATCCATCACCCAGAATCAATCCCAGACGACGTTGCCGGATATTCTGTACTCGCCGGAAAATCGCTTGAATTTCCGAACTCACGCTGTTAATCGGTATGATCAACTAAACCTCCTGTTAATCATTGTTTAGTAACTCAATTTCACATCTAAGCAATCAAAACTGTTAATTGATCCGAACAGACGGAGTTCACAAAACAGAGCCGACGAATCCTTGCCGGAGTTCTGAGAAAGACACCTGTTCGGTACATTCTTTCCCCAAACCCTCTCTATTCATTACCTTTCAATTGCTTATAATATTCGTTAATCGAATTTAAACAAGAAACAGTTGGTTAACCGTTGTCTGTGTTTTGAACGGAGAAGATGAGTTCGAACTAGTGTATAAGATTAATTAAAATCAGAATAATAAACGGGTTAGACACACAGTCCAGCGGTGGACTGTGTGCACACAATGAATACACGTCTCGAGTTCGATCCCTGACCCAACTTCACTCTCTTAAATAAAAATGCTCTTTTTAAAACCGAACCGAACTCACAGTAAGATGTTAAGTATAATAAAAACCAGAATATTAACCAGGTTAGACACACAGTCCAGCGGTGGACTGTGTGCAAAACTAAACCGCAGGTCCCGGGTTCGAGACCTGTTGAGAGCTCCGGTTCGATACAATTAAATCCTTTTTAAATAAATGATTTTCGGATTAAATTAAATAGTGTATAAATATAATTAAAAACAGAAATATTTCGGGTTAGACACGTAGCTCAGTTGGTAGAGCTGCGTGCACGCGTACGGGAGGTCACGGGTTCGAGTCTCACCCAGCGCATGCTTATACACGACCGAACCGGTCAACAGTCATGGTCAATGGTCAAAGTCAACATTTTTTCTATATTTTTACTTATTTATTAATTTAAAAATCAATTAAAAATACTTAAACATAATGTTTTTAAAGTTAGAAAATAGCCTTAAACTCACAAAAATATATCCAAAAATCCTATTAAAATTGTTAATAAATCCACTTATTTACCGTACATTTTCGTTATTAATTAGGTTAGTTATTCCTCGTCGATCAATCCTCTAAACTTGTGCGCATTCAACATCATCAACCGAACGCACCCAATGTGAGTGAACCTCTACTAATTCCCCGTTTTAATCACATTTTGGGGTGTATCATGTGTCGCTATTTATTTATTTCAATTAAACACTTGTGCACCCATCATATTCATGATCAAATGTGTTGCCAATATATATCAATTGTTTGTGTGGTTAATGTTTAGATTAAAGTTATCATTTTCAGTACATACATTATCATAGGCCGCCGCACCCCATTACCTATGAGCGTGAGCTGTTCCCCATTACCTATGAGCGTGAACGAGGCGTTGCCAACATAAGATCGGCTCCGTTTGATTGAGCCTTGATCTCACATACATCATCATAGGTCGTCCGTTCCCCATTACCTATGAGCGTGAACGAGACGTTGCCAACATATACATTGTCATTCATATCATATACTCATGCAAGGTGGTTTGTGATTGTTTGTTTACATACGTTTGTTCATATATGATTATTGCACAATTTTTCCATATTAAATACAACAAGGAATCCATAACAAATGTTTTTAACAAGGTTCACTCGCCAACTTTTTTTGACCCAAAATTCCCCATTTTTACACATGATACAGGTGATCAAGTTGAAGCAAGAAACATATAGGGCGGCCTAGAAGAATAAACCAGTTTAGATTTTGGATTGTTTTAGTTAATTTTTCCTTTCCTTGTATTGTATGAATTTTACTTGAAACTTTGAGATGTAATTTGAATTTAATAAATATGAAACATATTAGTAACATCATGAGCTTTGGTGATAACCCAATTATGCCCCGACTCTTGTTATGCTGCGGGTCGGGGTGTGACAGATTGGTATCAGAGCCATGACTATAGGGATATAGGATAGGTTATTAGACCCTTAGAGCCTATACTATAGTTGATTAGAATTTTTAAATTGTTTGTGTGTTATATGCAAAATTCATGATGTTTATATGCTTTATGTTTATTGTTACATTCAATGTTATGCAAGCATGTTCATAAGTACATATTATTATACAATGCCTATCATGAATCATATTCTCATAACATATCATATCCATGGAGCACACACCTCAGAATTCATATGATTTTTACAACGATTTTTGTATTTTCAAATCACATCAAAGTGAGTTCTCATGACGGGCATCTAGTAACTGGAAGGGTACGAGTACCGGTAGTCGGAACGTCCTGTCTAGGCTTGGCATTCATATAAATCCAAAATAAAGGACCAGTTTGCCTACCTGGGGACTAACGATGAGAGTACGAAGGACCTATTAGGCGAAAGCATGCTATACCAAACGTCGTGTGAACTAACCCCACTTTGAGCTGTCATTGTGTCTACACCTGGACACCCTCCGACCATACATCTCGCAAACATATTTCATGGTTTTCATTCGGGTGATGCGAGTGTTAAACCGCCAATACAATGTGAATCCTACTAAGCCAATAGTCATGGGGGCCCACATGACTATACGGGCGATGGTATGGGGGACATTGGAGGCCCAAACATGAGCAAACCCAAGACATCCTATGGATGTAGTGCATTATTGATGATTATGTTATTTTATTATTTTAAACGACACATGACACCTAAATACTCCTTAAACTCACCATCTTCCTATGTATATTCCTGTAGATGTCGGCTAGGCAGCTACGTGGAGGTCGAAAGTCAGGAAGGTCAAACTAACGCTTGGCCACTCAAATTGCAAAACAAATAGCCGCGGTGCTTCCTGATATTGTAATTCAAGTCCAACAAGCTCTCACCGCGAATCCTATCAACTCACCAAATCAAGAGATCAAAACATCGACAACCCTTCCTCCAAGAAGTGCTCCTACAAACACTTCAAGTCTTGCGATCCCCCAAAGTATGAAGGGACCGAAGGTGTCACCGCTCTCCTCCACTGGTTTTAGGAAATGGAAAACACCTTCCTCAATTGCGATTGTCCCGAGGATCGCAAGGTACGTTACGCAACCGGGAGACTATTTGGGGTAGCCCTGACCTGGTGGAACACCGAGAAGGGTAAGAGAGGAGTTGAAGATGCTATGGCCTTAACGTGGGAAGAGTTAAGGGAAATAATGACAAGACGCTTCTGCCCAAGAAGCGAACTCAAGAAGTTGGAAGATGAATTCCACTCGCTGAAGCAAAAGGAAGGAGACCATACTTCCTACAACAAAAGATTTATTGAGCTGAACCAGATGGTTCCTAACATGTTCACCCCAGTGTACCGCTTGGTTGAACACTACATTCGAGGCCTCCCCTCGAAAATTCAAGACTCAGTCCTCAGCACTTCGCCTGCAACTCTCGAAGCTGCTATGGAATTAGCTACCGAACTTACCGAGAATCGCATCAGAAACGGTAAATTCAAGGAGGAGAAAAAGAAAGCCCCCGTTGAGGGCCAAACTTCAAACCATTCCACCTCCTCCTCAAAGTTTTCTAACAAGAGGAAACGAAATACCAGAAACTTTGCTGTCACCCAAACAAATTTCCCTATCCCTGCTGCACCCATTACTCAAGTTGCCCCCTCACCTGCACCATACAAAAGGCCATACTCCGGCCCCTACCCAAAATGCACCCGTTGCCAATACCATCACTCTCCCGAACACCCCTGTCAATATTGCACCAGCTGTGGCCGTGCAGGTCACACCATCCAAACCTGCCGCTCACTGCAGCGAATGAACCGCAACTAACCCACAACCCAAACCATCAAATAATGGGTCAAGCCCAACAACCCCTACTACTACCACCTACACAACATACGGCCCAAACCTACTACCAACCCAACTACCCCATGATGCAATCCATGCGGGCTTGTTACAACTGTGGAGACCCAAACCACTTTAGAAACACTTGTCCACGCTTGGTGAACATCATACATGCTCAAGCTCAAGCAAATCCGGTGAATTAAGCTAACCAAGCTCCTCCACCTGCTAGAGGAAGAGCTTTTAACATCAACGCCAACCAAGCTAGGGCCGACAACAACGTGGTTAATGGTACGTTTCTCATCAATGGTAGTTATGTATCCATGTTATTTGATACTGGCGCGGATAAGAGTTTTGTGTCCTTAGAATTTGAACCCCTCCTCAACCAAACCCGTGATAAACTCATGGAATCCATAACGGTAGAAGTTGCTGACGGAAAACCGGTCTCATTAAACTCCATTATCCGAAATTGTACTCTCACTCTAAACGATCACGATTTTCCAGTTGACCTCATTCCTATGAAGTTGGAAAGTTTTGACATTATAATCAGCATGGACTGGCTCAGCCAACATCATGCTGAAGTAGTATGCCGCGAAAAGTTCATTCGCATTCCTCTTGCAGACGGTCAAACCCTACGAATCTTTGGAGAAACCCCTTCGAAAGGACTCAAATTGATGTCCTGTCTTCAAGCCCGAAAATATCTCCGTAAGAATTATGTCGCATTCCTAACTCATGTTGTCAAGAAGGGAAACAAGGAGAAGAAACTCGAAGATATACCTGTAGTGAAAGAATTCCCACAAGTCTTTCCTGAAGACATCTCAGGACTTCCTCCCATGAGAGAAGTCGAATTCCGCATTGATCTTATACCTGGCGCTACACCCGTCGCGAAATCTCCTTATAGGTTAGCCCCATCCGAAATGCAAGAGCTGGCCAGTCAACTGCAAGAGTTGACTGACAAAGGATTCATACGTCCTAGCTCATCGCCTTGGGGTGCACCTGTTCTGTTTGTGAAGAAGAAAGATGGAACGTTTCGCATGTGTATCGATTACAGAAAACTCAACAAATTAACGGTCAAGAACCGCTATCCATTACCGCGCATCGATGATCTTCTAGACCAACTCCAGGGTGCCACATGTTTTTCAAAGATCGACCTTCGTTCTGGCTATCATCAACTCAGAGTATATGAAGAAGACGTCCCAAAGACCGCCTTCCGAACTCGTTATGGTCATTATGAATTCATGGTCATGCCATTTGGTCTAACCAACGCTCCAGCTGTTTTCATGGATCTAATGAACAGAGTCTGCAAACCCTATCTCGATCGTTTTGTTATAGTCTTCATCGACGACATTCTCATTTACTCAAAGTCTAAGTCTGATCATGAACGACACGTTCGACTCATCCTCACACTCTTAAGAACCGACAAGCTCTACGCTAAATTCTCCAAATGCGAATTCTGGTTAAGAGAAGTACAATTCCTTGGACATGTCGCAATGACAAGGGAATACATGTCGACCCCTCAAAGATCAAAGCAGTACAAGAATGGCAAGCGCCACGTACACCAACCGAAGTAAGATCATTCCTTGGTTTGGCTGGTTACTATCGCCGTTTCATTGCAAATTTCTCTCGTATTGCTGTACCACTCACGGCTTTGACACATAAAGGAAAACCCTTCATATGGGGACCTAAACAAGAAGAAGCCTTCCAAACCCTTAAGCAAAAGCTTTGTGACGCACCTATTCTCACACTCCCCAAAGGTTGCGATGACTTCGTAGTATATTGCGACGCATCAGGGCAAGGACTAGGCTGTGTATTAATGCAAAGGGGAAAAGTGATAGCCTATGCTTCTAGGCAACTCAAAGTGCATGAGAAGAACTATACTACCCACGACCTAGAACTTGGAGCCGTTGTGTTCGCTCTTAAGATATGGAGACATTACCTCTACGGTACCAAGTGTGAAATATACACTGACCACAAGAGCCTCCAACATATCTTTAACCAAAAGGAGTTGAATATGAGACAACGAAGATGGGTCGAACTTCTTAATGACTACGACTGTGAAATTCGGTATCATCCTGGCAAGGCAAGTGTGGTGGCCGATGCACTCAGTCGAAAGGGTTATGCGAACTCCATTCGTCTTCTATGTTTGCAATTCATAACCGACATCAAAGATCGAATCCGAGAAGCTCAACATGTTTCCATAACAGAATACGACATACGCAATGAGTTATCTTCTGGAGCAGAACTTAAACTCGAAACAACATCTGACGGCATTCTGTATTATCTAGATTGCATATGGATTCCCGATCACAATAACCTTCGCGATTTCCTTATGAAAGAGGCGCACAAAACACGATACTCTGTACACCCAGGAGCCGACAAGATGTATCAAGACCTTCGATACACCTACTGGTGGCCTGGCATGAAAAAGGATATTGCTGTTTTTGTTTCCAAGTGCCTTACTTGTTCTAAAGTAAAAGCTGAACATCAAAGACCCTCAGGACTTCTAGTCCAACCTGAAATACCTGTATGGAAGTGGGAAAACATAACCATGGACTTCATTACCGGGTTACCTCGCACCTTCGGTGGGTATGATGTAACATCCGTCAAAAACGGATTTACCAAACCCGCTCCGTTTATCAACCGAACCGTCAGTCAAAAATTTCGTTGCGAATTAAATGCCCAAAATAATTTTAAACGATACATAATCAATTATTATACGGGAATATATAATTAGTTTTTGAAAAACTGTCAAAAATAAGAAAATAAAAATATTTTGTTCCTGCCGGGTTTCGAACCCGGGTCAGTACGGGTTCAACCACAAGTCTTAACACACACAACACACAAACCACTGCGCCACTGATGTAATTTGTTAAATAATAGAATCATTTAATTGATATCATGACGTTACGGATTCAAAGCCGGCGCCCAATAGTTCAGTCGTCGGAAATCCCGGAAATCTCGCGAGTCTTAACGACAACTTACGTTATAACGTAAACCATTACTAAGACATCGGTTATAACCGACGTCTGAGTCCGCGACACCTTCTATAACCGCCGGAGTTTTTATAACTGATGAATACAGTCGGAAATCAGACCAGGTTCTTCGACGATTTGCCCTATAAAGACCACCTTGAACTTCTGCAAACCTTTTCGCTCAAAACCACACCTTTTCTCGGCAAAAATCCACTCGCCGGAATCTTTCTGTTTGTCGCCGGAAAACCGGTTTCTCCATTTCCGAGCCTTATTGAACCTTCTAAGCTTATACCGAAGTCACCCACACCCTTTGTAAGCTTTCTGAAGTTTCTCCGCTGCAAGACACTCGTCGCCGGAGCCTATTGCTGTCGCCGGAGTTCTGCCGGAAAACAGAGGAAGACAGTCGGTATACCTCTTCGCTTAAATTCTTTTTCTTTTCACTTATATCTCACCATGATGAACTGAAACACACTAAGAAACCGATTAAAACTTCGAACCATTCTGTTGTCGATTCTGGTTAAAAACTCAGCGAAGAAGATGAAGTTCGGTATCATATAAGTTTAATTAAAATCAACTTATTACTCGGGTTAGACACACAGTCCAGCGGTGGACTGTGTGCACATTAATCATACAAACGTCTCGAGTTCGAATCCTGTTTCACACGTCGCCTTAATAAAAATGATTTTTTTTTATTAACCGAACAGGAGTCATACTGGTATATGTTAAGTATATTAATAACCGGAATAATAACCAAGTTAGACACACAGTCCAGCGGTGGACTGTGTGTATGTTTATATCACAGGTCACGAGTTCGAGTCCGGGCTATTGCACCGACTCGGACAATTATCTATTTTTTTAAAAATAAGACAGAAAAGGAAATATACAGTTTGTGTTTAAGTATAATAAAAATCAGTTAAGTTATCAAGTTGCACACACAGTCCAGCGGTGGACTGCGTGTTAGTTTAAGCCACAGGTCCCGGGTTCGAGACCTGTGGAGCGCACCGTCCGAATTGATTTAAATCGTTTTTAAAAAAAAATAAAGGATTTCTGTTTAATATAATTAATATATATATATAATTAAAATCAGATATATAACGGGTTAGACACGTAGCTCAGTTGGTAGAGCTGCGTGCACGCGTACGGGAGGTCTCGGGTTCGAGCCTCACTCAGCGCACCTATATTCCGACTCGAACCGGTCAACGGTCAGGTCAACGGTCAGTCAACGGTCAACGGTCAGAGAAAAAAATCAAATTTTTTTTATTATTTTATTTATTTATTTTAATTAAAAATCAATTAAAAATACTTAAAAATAACATTTTTAAGGTTAGAAAATAGCCTTAAACTCACAAAAATACACCCAACAATCCTACTAAAATAGATTAATAAAATCCGTTTACTTACCAAACCATAATGCGATTTATCTAGGTTAAACTCACTCGTGGTTAAAACCACTTCGCGTGCATTCAACGTCATCAACCGAACGCACCCACTGTGAGTGAATCTTACAACTTCCCCTTTTAAATTACACGTTTTGGGGTGTGTCATGTGTTATAAAAATAATTAACTTGTTTATTTAAACTTGTGCCATACCATATCATGATCTAAACTTAGATTGATTATATTGTTGTGATTACTTATTTCCTTTTGCCAAATCATATGAAACTCATTCATTAAGCCCATCAGTTCCTCGTGGGAGACGAGTTGAACAACGCGTGCCTCAAATCAAATTCATTATTGTTCATGTGTGTATCATTGAGTTTATATTGGTTGTAGTTGTGTCATTCATATTATCATGTTATGCAATTCATTCATTAGGCCCCTCAGTTCCTCGTGAGAGACGAGTTGAGCATCGCGTGCCTCTAAATGTTCCATTATTGTTCATGTGTGTTTCATTTAATATCTTATGATTGTTGAATAAGTTTACATCTATTTTTACTCATGTTTGGTTGTGCACATATTTCATAATCAATTTAAATAAATTTGTTCAAATGTTTTCCATAGGATTCACTCGCCAACATTATGTTGATCCAAAAACCCTTTTACACATGATACAGGTGAACAGGTTGAAGCAAGGAAAACATAGGATATGCCTTAGAAGAGAACAAAGAAGTTTAGATTGTTAGTTAGAACATGTTGTAACATTTATTGTAAATTTCCATTTAATTTGTATTAAAGAATATGAAACGCATAATAAATGTCATGAGCTTTGATGATAACCCAATCATGCCCCGATCACCTTTTCCGCTGCGGGTCGGGGTGTGACATATGACACTATATGGGTAATCATTGATCGTCTTACAAAATCAGCTCACTTCATTCCGATTCGCGAGGACTTCAAGAACGAGAGGTTAGCTCGTATCTACATCAGCGAAATCGTAAGCCGTCATGGTGTACTGTTAAGCATTATTTCAGATCGTGATGGTCGTTTCACTTCACGAACATGGCAAGCCGTACAAGCCGCTTTGGGTACACGATTAGACCTCAATACCGCTTATCATCCTCAAACTGATGGACAATCTGAACGCACCATCCAAACTCTTGAAGACATGCTTCGAGCATGTGTCATAGACTTCAAAGGGAATTGGGACGCTCATATACCATTAGTTGAATTTTCGTACAACAACAGCTATCATTCAAGTATCGTCATGGCACCTTTCGAAGCGTTATATGGTCATAAGTGCCGATCACCAATATGTTGGCATGAAATTGGAGAAGCTCAAATCACCGGTCCAGAATTAATACAAGAAACAACAGACAAGATTCATCAAATTCGAAACAACCTTCTAGCGGCGCAAAGTCGTCAAAAGAGTTATGCAGACAAACGACGAAAGCCCTTGGAGTTTAACATTGGTGACAGAGTACTTTTAAAAGTATCACCGTGGAAGAGAGTGGTTCGTTTTGGCCAAAAAGGCAAGCTAGCACCACGCTACGTAGGACCTTTCAAGATACTCGAAAGAGTAGGACCTGTAGCATACAAGCTTGACCTACCAGAAGAACTCAACAGAATTCATCCCACATTCCACGTATCGAACTTGAAGAAGTGCCTCGCCGATGAAAATCTCCATATTCCTCTAGAAGACATTCAAGTCGATGAATCTATGCATTTCATTGAAAGACCAGTAGAAATTATGGACTTCGGAGAGAAACGTTTAAGACGAAGCCGAATTCCAATCGTCAGGGTACGCTGGGAGTCAAAACGAGGACCTGAGTTTACTTGGGAACGTGAAGACTCAATGCGCGAGAAATACCCACAACTTTTTCCTATTACCACTACTACTTAAGTTTCGGGACGAAATTTCTAAAAGTAGGGGATACTGTAACATCCGTCGAAAAACGGGTTTTCAAAACCCGCTTCGTTTATTAATCGAATAGTCAGTTTTAAATTTTCGATGCTTATTTATGACTTATTATAATTTTAAACGATACATAATTAATAAACAAATTGGAATTTATAAGCTATAATTGTTAAAAAGTAAAAATAAAATAAATAAAAAGAAAATCAGGCTGCCGGGATTCGAACCCGGGTCAGCCGGAGGAAAGCTTAGCAACTTAACTCACACACATCCAACCACTCCGCCACTTGTGTTTTTTGATAATATATCGACACAATTAATTCAAATAACAAAACTCGATATCAAAATCAGTCAACGACGCACCCATTTCGCAGTCGCCGGAAATCCCGACGACTTCGCCAATTATTGTCGGTTTCTTATGACTTAGCGTGCGTATTAACACCTACATCGGTTATAACCGATGTCCAGTCCCGCGACATCAGTCATAACCGCCGGAGACAGATTGACCAACGAATCAAGACAGAAATCGGACCCAATTCATCGATATTCTTTCCTATAAATACACACCCTAGCCTCTGGTAATCTTTTCGCTCAAAATCACACCAATTCTCGAAGCAATTTCACTCGCCGGAACTTTTCTGCTATCACCGGACTTTCGCCGGAAAACTGAGACTCACATCAACACGGTAAACACCTCGACTCTTTCTGTTTCAATCCATTGTTAGACCATTACTAACATCAATCCATCACCTAGAATCAATCCCAGACGACGTTGCCGGATACTCTTTACTCGCCGGAAAATCGCTGGAATTTCCGAACTCACGCTGTTAATCGGTATGATCAACTAAACCTCCTGTTAATCATTGTTTAGTAACTCAATTTCACATCTAAGCAATCAAAACTGTTAATTGATCCGAACAGACGGAGTTCACAAAACAGAGCCGACGAATCCTCGCCGGAGTTCTGAGAAAGACACCTGTTCGGTACATTCTTTCCCCAAACCCTCTCTGTTCATTACCTTTCAATTGCTTATAATATTCGTTAATCGAATTTAAACAAGAAACAGTTGGTTAACCGTTGTCTGTGTTTTGAACGGAGAAGATGAGTCGAACTAGTGTATAAGATTAATTAAAATCAGAATAATAAACGGGTTAGACACACAGTCCAGCGGTGGACTGTGTGCACACAATGAATACACGTCTCGAGTTCGATCCCTGACCCAACCTCACTCTCTTAAATAAAAATGCTCTTTTTAAAACCGAACCGGGTTAACTCACAGTAAGATGTTAAGTATAATAAAAACCAGAATATTAACCAGGGTAGACACACAGTCCAGCGGTGGACTGTGTGCAAAACTAAACCGCAGGTCCCGGGTTCGAGACCTGTTGAGAGCTCCGGTTCGATACAATTAAATCCTTTTTAAATAAATGATTTTCGGATTAAATTAAATAGTGTATAAATATAATTAAAAACAGAAATATTTCGGGTCAGACACGTAGCTCAGTTGGTAGAGCTGCGTGCACGCGTACGGGAGGTCACGGGTTCGAGTCTCACCCAGCGCATGCTTATACACGACCGAACCGGTCAACGGTCAACAGTCATGGTCAATGGTCAAAGTCAACATTTTTTTCTATATTTTTACTTATTTATTAATTTAAAAATCAATTAAAAATACTTAAACATAATGTTTTTAAAGTTAGAAAATAGCCTTAAACTCACAAAAATATATCCAAAAATCCTATTAAAATTGTTAATAAAATCCACTTATTTACCGTACCTTTTCGTTATTAATTAGGTTAGTTATTCCTCGTCGATCAATCCTCTAAACTCGTGCGCATTCAACATCATCAACCGAACGCACCCAATGTGAGTGAACCTCTACCAATTCCCCGTTTTAATCACATTTTAGGGTGTATCATGTGTCGCTATTTATTTATTTCAATTAAACACTTGTACACCCATCATATTCATGATCAAATGTGTTGCCAATATATATCAATTGTTTGTGTGGTTAATGTTTAGATTAAAGTTATCATTTTCAGTACATACATTATCATAGGCCGCCGCTCCCCATTACCTATGAGCGTGAGCTGTTCCCCATTACCTATGAGTGTGAACGAGGCGTTGCCAACATAAGATCGGCTCCGTTTGATTGAGCCTTGATCTCACATACATCATCATAGGCCGTCCGTTCCCCATTAACTATGAGCGTGAACGAGACGTTACAAACATATACATTGTCATTCATATCATATACTCATGCAAGGTGGTTTGTGATTGTTTGTTTACATACGTTTGTTCATATATGATTATTGCACAATTTTTCCATATTAAATACAACAAGGAATCCATAACAAATGTTTTTAACAAGGTTCACTCGCCAACTTTTGTTGACCCAAAATTCCCCATTTTTACACATGATACAGGTGATCAAGTTGAAGCAAGAAACATATAGGGCGGCCTAGAAGAATAAACCAGTTTAGATTTTGGATTGTTTTAGTTAATTTTTCCTTTCCTTGTATTGTATGAATTTGACTTGAAACTTTGAGATGTAATTTGAATTTAATAAATATGAAACATATTAGTAAACATCATGAGCTTTGGTGATAACCCAATTATGCCCTAACTCTTGTTCCGCTGCGGGTCGGGGTGTGACATTCTCAATTTGAATTTTTTTTGGTTAGAAACGAATCGAATTCGAAGATGGTACAATAAAACTAGAAACTGAATTCTTATTAGGTTTGAGTTCAAATCGATATACCTGAGTTTTAATATGATGGATGGTTATCAGTTTTGGTTTAAAATTACGCCGGTTGGATTTTGAAGTGTTGTTATGGGCTGAATGATTAATGGGATTTACAAATAGGAAAATCGGTAGTGCGGTACATGTGATTTTGGTTCCTCGATTTTAACTAAATTGAGTTTTCTATAGCTGAGCGAAAAACGATAGCTTGATTTGTTTTTTGTTACAAAGAAATATGTAGCTTGGCTCAGTCTAGTCAGTTTTAAATCGAATCTTGAACACCCCTCGTTACAAGGGTGCATAGTATTGTACGATAACGATAAACGGTGACTATGATAGGAAGACGATAAGACACAAGCTTGGGTTTGATTTGTCGCGTCAAGTACTACAATATTGGACTCTTACCTTCTTAAGGCCCGGATAATGGGCTTTTGGACTGCATAATTTGGGTCCGGGATGAATTTGGATTGCAACTTACTAACTTAAATTCTTAAAACTATAGCATTTGTTATTTAATAAAAACATTATTAGCCTATTGTTTAGATTTTTTTATGATGATAGATGTATATGAAGTTATTGTACCTATATACAGAATGTTGTATGAAGTTACAAAATATAATACACGATAAAGAGAAAAAAGCGAAAGCTATGGCTATTTTTATACGACCTACAAATGCTACATTTAGTCACGCATACAAGCGTAACAAGTAAGATGATTGGATTAAACGAGAATCGGGTTGATGACCTTTTCCTCATAACATAAAATGGAAAGGAAACATGTTAAGGGATGAACCTTGTAAGTCATTTTGACGCTCAATTCAACTATAGATAAATATAAAAGCATTAAGTATACTATAGATAAATACCTCAAAGGGACTACATCCCCTTTCTTTGTATGTATCATTGGACTTCAAGAAGACAATACAACTATAAAATTTGTGAGCAAATGGTAAAGCATGTTGTCATAGTCAGGTACTACCATGTCATGTTATATTGTGACATAATATATCCACAAGTAATCTAGATCCCCCAATGAGAAAATCATATGAGTGATAATAGGACTTGAATCTAATATCATATCATAGTGGTCCTCATAATCTAAATATCTTGTACGATTTAACGACTTTGGTTACACCACCTGGTCCGCAATATAGGATTCTTTAATGTTGAGGCGTCTTTCCTTATGCATGGGTGTGGTCCACGACGTTAGAAGAGAAGGTTTTCCCATAGAAAACTTTTTGTTGGTAATGTTCCATTCTAGGGAAAATGTTATCACTTATACGATAGTTTTAATGAAGGTGGAAAAAGAATTACAAATGAAATAACACATACACCATAAGAATTGAGGTTAACAAAGCTTAAATTATAGAGCAATTGTGGTCAAGAAAGCTATAAGTGTTCAATTTATGATACAATAATATAAAGAAGGTTTTCTAAGCAGAGGGATAAGGACCCAACATGATTGGTCATGATTATGTAATATTTGTTAGAAGTAAGCTAATCTTACATTTTTTTGGGGGAAGTTAGGGAAGACGGTGTGGGGGCGGGTAGGTATGTCCGGGTAGGGTATCCGCTCAGTTATATCGCCCCGTGTAGCTCGGGTACCCCTTTTTGGGTAGGTGGAGCGGGTGTTGCAAGCCGAATGAATGTGACCATTGGGAGGGGAGATGACCGTTGTAGCATTTAAATATATATATATATATATATATATATATATATATATATATATATATATATATAAACCAATATATTTACAATCTTTCACACTAAAAAACTCACATTTTACAACCTCACTTCTACAATCTCAAATATCTTTACTCTCTACAATATTTTACCAATGGAACCACAAACATCAAGCAAGAAAACCGGCAAATCGAAAGGTGCCGGTTCATCATCCCGTGATGGCACTTCACAAGGTCGTGGTTTTGGCTCATCGGTGCAATTTGGCCAACAAACACAATTCTCAAGTTCAATCGCATTATTTTTCATACCCACAATTTCCCTATCCATCCCAACCCCAATTTTACCAAAATATCCAACCACCTGGTTCGCCTTACTATGCTCATGGTCGTGAATACCGGGTTGATGATATTATGTGTTATGCAACGAGGGAGCCTACGCGAGACCCTTGCGACGAGCAGGATCCACGCCTTCCCATACATGAAGGTCTAACCATTACAACAAGATGATTGGTGGAAGCGAGCGTACGTCCATCAATTGAATACAAAATGGACTACGCTTAACCCTCAAATAAAAGAATTAAGCAATAGTAAATTTAAATTTAGTCAACTTTATTTATTTATTTATTATCAATATATTTGTATTGATCATTTTTTAAATATATAGGTGCCTTTGCAATTTTTATGTGTTTTATTTTATATTTGTAATTTTTCTTATTTTTGTTTTTTTTATTTAATTAATGTTTTTTATTTAATGTTACTTTTTTTTTAATTTTATGAAGTTTAAAATTTGGTTATTTAAATTAATTTATTGAATAGGTTACGTAACTAGGATACTACCCTAAACCACATCCACTATTTTAATGCTTTCAGAGTAGTAGAAGCTTAATATAAACACAACAAATTCTAATTAGAGAAGGATAGGATACTATCTTAAACCACACCCCCTCCCTTATTCAAATAAATGTTCAATTGCTCGTTTTGACACCCAAAAGCATACTTATTGATTCCAACTGCTTTCATATGCTTTACTCATTAATGGAAAGTCAACGGGAAGGTTCAAATGTTCCAACTTTTAATTTCTTACTTGGTTACTTTCTATAAAATATTCAAAAGTTAATATCCCTAAATAAAAAAATTTAATTTAGAAAATTCCAAAAACATAGATAACCAAGTGTCTTATACATAGGAGACAGGGTTCGGCTGGGCTAATGCTTTAGGATTTGAAAGTCTGTTTGCAAAAAGTTGCTACTAATAGAACAAATGATGGTGTAATTAGTATTTACATCCAAGAAATTATCAAGTGCGTACTATGATGTGTATATTTAGTGTTTTTGTATTTTTTTTACTTTTATTTAGCATATATAATTCTATGGCATTAACTATTAACTAACTATATAATAAAAATAAAAATATTGTTTGATAAATAGTAACTTTTTTTATCACTTAATAAACTTTCATTTATGCTTTCTAAACTTTACTTTGTGTATTTTATTTCTTTCACTAAGTTAAGTTATGTTTTTACACCCTATATTTAAATGAAGTTATCAAACAACCACTAACTTCAGTTAAAGTTTCTTGACTTTATATTTTGGGTTTTCTATTTCAGTTGTTATGCCGAGTGTGGGGATCGTATCAATGCCATAATAAACAAACCGTGGTTGATTGAATTTCCGCTGCAAAGCGCAGGTAACTTTACTAGTTTCAAATATAAAGTGTTAATATAAATTTAAATACAATGTTGTTGTGTATTATTATCTACAACTTGATGTAAACTTTATCACAGGTTGAGTCGTTTATTTAATATAAAGTTATATTAAATATGACTATTTATAATAAAATCTATATCAAATTCGATTTTACTTATATACATCTGAACGTCGTATCTAAAAAGTTAAATAAAACTATACTTTATATAAAAATAAAATAAAATGAAACTCTAACAATCACATCATTAGAGTATTCCCCTCTCATCCATCATCATCATCTCCCTCATCTTTAAATTCTAAAAAATATCTATTCAAAACTCACTTCATCCTATCTCATCCTTCAAGTTTTTTACCCCAACAATAAATTTAAACCAATAATTATTCCTAACTAAATATAAAAGACCTACTAAATATATCCTCAAGAATTATCTATAATCTTTTTTATTTTTATATCCTAATTTAAGATTAAAGTATTAAATTCTCTATCAAGGACATAATGAAAAACACACACTTAGCTTTAAGAGAGTTTGGAAGTGAAGAAGATTTTTTTTTTGCAAGTGATAATAATAAAGTGTAATGGGGTTGTTATAGGTGATTACCAAGTGTCCTTTACAATACTGAATTATTGGTAATTGACACTAAACTTCCTCTCTTTCCAACACGTCAAAACTCACTAAAGTATGATCATGCCTACCCATGAGGCATGGTCATGCCTCTCCAAAAATCCTATTTTTTAAAGTGTTACAAAATTACTTGAGTATTGTAGTCACCATCCATACCATTGGGTTCATAACAATATTATCTTTGTGAGCTTTTGTTATGTGCTCGAAGATGTTGTTGAGTGCACCATGGATATCCCCTTGCAACTCTTTCACGCTTCGCCATATCTAAGTCTAGCTACTCCAAGTAATCATGATTTACTCAATGGCTAGCTCAACATTGACTTTTCTCTTTTCAAATTTGTATATACTTACAATACCATACAATACAATAGGCTTATCCTTTGCTAGATGGTCAACTCTTTTAAGTTTCGTAAATGTATTCTCCTAAAACTTCTTACTTCCTTGTAACATCCAAAAACTGAGTAGTATATTTTCTCACGTTATAGCATGAAATAAATAAATAACTTAGCTACCTAACTTAGTTAGGATATAGGTTAAAGAGGAAGGGATGAAGTTTTAACAAAACAAAGGGTAGAAAGCAAACATGAGAGGTTGAATGATAACTTCTTGATTCGTCTTCAAATTAAGAATAATGGGCAAGAAAGATCTAGATGTTACCTGGATGTGTGTAGGTCGACACACACACATACATGAAAGAACAAGAACCCTTAAACAAGCTTAGCCCTAAAAGCTTGCATGATTAAGGATTTCTAATGATCTAATGATTTGAAACATGAGGTAAGTGATGTGATTTAGATTATACATATTTCTATATAATACTAGTGCTAATTCCCGTGAACTGCACGGGACAGAACAAATAATATTGACGAAAACACGACATTAATAATTTGATTATAGCTTATGCTAAACGTAAAAGAATGAAATCAATGTATTTAATTACCTACAACGACCATCAAGCTTCACTTATAAGGAAAGTATGCAAACAACAATGTGTTCATATTGGGTACAACTGCAACACTTTTAGCGTAGTAATCTAAATTTTTATATTATTTGACCTTTAGATTTCAAATAATACAAAAGCAACACTTTTAGATGTCTATTTTATGCATTAAAAACAGACTTTGTGCGTTTTACAACCTGCTTGATACATTCCATATCAACTAAAATTATTATTTGACCCGTTTGTTTGATTTGAAATAAAAACACAACTCAAATTAACTTATTCATAAATATAGATATAGATGTAGTTCATGTTAGTGATTAACAAAACTCAGACTTCACTTCACACTAGATGTCAACAATGTGCATGGTAGGACTTATAAGCAAAGTATACATATGCAATCTTCAATAGCTTCCATTGATCATCTCTGAAGAGTTTTTGTATCTTATTCATTCTTTATTCTCATAATTTAATGCTTAACTAAATGCCACAAAAGAATTCATACATCAATATAATATATAATTGTAATATGTAATTGACATGACCCTTTTAGTGATAATAAAAAAGAATAGGTTTAGCTAGATGATCATTTTAACGTGGTTCATTATAAACTATTGAACACCTCTTTAACTCTTTTAAAAGTTAGTAATCAAATTATAATTTTCAAAAAAATGTTGGGAAATATGTATTTCTTGGAGGTCTTGTTGTTCCTCTTCGAAATTTACCTTTGTTGACTTACCTTCCGTGTGACTTGGTTCTTTTTTTCATCTTCATGCGTAGGCTTTTCTTTGAGTGGTTCTTCTTCTTTCGGCTTTTTAGGTTTACCTCTTCGTTGATTAACTCCTCGGTACAAATGGTCTCTTCTCTTGCACGAGATTGCTTGATCAATAGTTCTAAGTTCTTGAGACTTTGTATGACGCTTTCGGCTTCGGGACGATGGTGGGTGGTGTCTCGTATGTTTCAAATGCTAGAGTGTCCCAATCAAAGCTTGATTTTGGGAGCTCAAACCTTGGTTCCTCGTATGTTGTGTATGAGGTTGATGTTTGAAAGATGTAACAATTTTGTACCGACTGCGATTCACCGCATATAGTACAATATGGTTCCTCGTAATTATCATAATAGTAATAGTCATAATCTCCCATGTAATAATCCATTGTTTAGATAATACCTAGAAGATTACGGCTATCGGGAAAGAAAGAACTTTTTTTGGAGACAAGGCCCCGTGTTCAGGAATGTGATTTATCTGATACTGACCTTTTTTAATACGGCCCCGTGTCAGATGTGGCACGACCCCGTGTGAGCCTTCTGTGAAGACATTTTTATTGATTTTTAGCAAATGTAAGTAAGGCATGGCTCCGTGTTGATCAGGCACCGCCTTGTGCTGAACCTACAGAAAGTAGAGAAAATGCAGAAAAAGAAGAAAAAACCTAACAATAAAAATAAAGAACATTAAAAATGATTATTTTAAACTTTCTTAAAATCCTTGTGATCCTGACAACGGTGCCAAAAACTTGACGTGATGGAGTATGACTATAATTTTTAGATATATTTGAAGTACTTTTTACTCGTTTATTCAAGCTTTAAATTTTTAAAGACACGATATGTAACTATCATCTCTACAACACGCTAGGTTAAGTGCCCACATCGTTGGTGTAGTATAGTGATGGCAAGATACCAAGGTCGTCCAAGAATACAAGAGCTTTTAATACCGGAATATCGTTGACGTCTAATCTTAATCAAAAGTTTGAGAAAAGGTTTTTAATAAGTAAACATAAAGAACTAAACTAAGTAATACAAGAAATAAATAAACAAGATAAAATCACTTGGTTCTGACTCATTATTTACGTATCATTTTTATTTCCACGCTTTGGGCTTTCTAAGAGGTTATCTTAATTAAAATGGCATGTCCCTCTTTTGGAGGCAACGCTACTCTCAGCCATACTGATCTGCGTCAGCAGGGATATAGTACCGTAGGATCAAAATATTAAAAGATAATTACGTAAGTTATTAATGCAAAATGTGGCGTGTCCCTCTTTTGGAGGCAACACTACCCTCGGCTATATTGGTCTAACTCAGCAGGGATACAGTCCCGCAAAGCCGGGTTAAAGTTTTAATAGTATTTTATTTATAAGGGATTCAAGCCATTCTTACTTCCCCCGATTTGATGCTATCTGCCTCAAAGGAAGTCCTAATAAGCTTGAATCAAGTCCCCGCAGGATATCTACACTATACGAGGCAAGAACTTTACCCATACCATCTTTCTAACCCCCTTCCAGGCAGTTAACGTGCTTTATATAGACCGTAAAGACACGAATGAGTGAATCAACGAAACATGAAAAATGATAGAATAAAGTTCACTTTCAATATAAAAAAACTAGTTATCAAAGTCATTAATACATACCCAATTAAAAAGTTAACCAAAACTATGAAATCAAAAGTAATACATAAATAACTTGTCTTCACCAAGTGATCTAAGAGATTAGCCAAGCATGACCTTTGTTTGACAAAAACTCTTACGATCAATCTTGGATCCCGAGACTACTACACACTCTAAGATGGATGATGAATAAATGTGGTGGATGATGGTGGTATTGTGGTGGTGGAGTTGTGGTATGTGTGAGAGAAGTGATTTGACAAGGGATTGATTGAAATGAAACCAAGCACCCCTATTTATAGCTGGAAACAGACTGTTCACACGGCCCCATGCCTCCTTTTTCTCTGTCTTCATTTAATGATCTTGTCAGTCTGGATGCTCAAACGGCATCGTGCTTCACTAACACGACCCTGTGGCCATTGTACTTGCTATACTATCAAAGATTTTGTGTATCTAGGAGTTGATTAAAGCCCCGTGTCCATGGGACACGGCCTCATGCCTCTTGTCTGCTTCTATTTGTCTTTTTCTTCATGGAATCTAGAGTGGGGCACGACCCTGTGCCTCGGTGGCACAGCCCCTTGCATGTCCTCTAACCTATTGTTTTTGGTCTTGTGGTGAAGCTCGGAGGGTCGGTATGAAATGTCAATTTCTCTTCTTTGTATTTATGTTGGTTTTTGTTAATTTGTTCCTTTTGTACATTTAAGATCTTTTAATCCTTAAAATCAAAAGTATACAAAGAAGTAGACTTTTTCCAACATTAGTACATAAAATGGTTGATTTTATACCGTATTTGATACAATTTATATGTTGCATTTAGTGCATATAATAAGGCAAAGAAAAAAGAAAAAAAAGATTAATCTTATCCAAAATCAACCGCGAGGCATACAAAAACACGTAATCATAGCATAAATGAGCACCCTTAACCACAAAATTAAGCAAATAAAAGGAGAATCACTTGGGGAAGGCCTCTTGAATTGAGAGTTAGCATTAGCAACGTCTTGTAACCATTTCAACCTCGCCAGATATTCATTAAATATGTATGTATATATGTATGTAAGATCAAAGTGCTTTTCAAATACCACATTATATATGTTTTTGCTGCAAATAATATAATTCATGTCGTAAACCCTAACTTTCTTAGTTAATAGCTACATCAAATCAATGACATTTCCGCCATCGGTCTACTCTGCCTTCGACCGCCACCAAATTTAAATCAACAAGCTCCCTCTCAATAGCATGCATGTGATGTGGCAGGCCTCCCCTTGAGGCAGTGGCTATATATTAGTACAATCCTAACAAAATCCATGACTAGTGGCACTAGTATTAGTACAATCCTAACAAAATCCTCTAGTATTACGTAAAATTCCAAATAAACCTAAATCAAACAACACACTTACCAACTATTTGAAACAATCAAAGCATACGAAACTATAAACTACAAAAAAAAGAAGATTAATCCATGACCTATGGTACCAATTCCATCATGATCCAAACTAAATGTTACATAAACACCAAATAAACTAATTCAACCAACACATTTACTGACTAAGTAAAACAATCAACAAATACGAAACTATCAACTAAAAGTAACGGTTAATATATGACATTTAGCAACAAATAAACCGAGTTCAACCAACACACTTCACGGGTTTGTTGAAACAAATCGGAGTGAAAGAATCCATTAGAGGAACATTTTAAAAGTTAAATCATATTTGTGTTGAAGGTACAGTTTTCTTTTTCAAAAGCTCATCAGACATAGTTTTAGAGCTATCCAGCAAGAATGTGTATTGACCACCCATAGGTGATGCATATATGTACTTTAGCTAATGCATATCAATTTGGTAAAACATATATATTCAGTTCATGGCATTAGCTAACGATTGTTCTAATATTTGACATAATCCATATTACCTTAATAAACACAATATTCAAAAAGAAAAGAAATTTAAAAAACATAATTAATAACAAACAAAATTGTCTCGATAAATTTCGGACTAAAAAACCATGAACTGAAAACAATAAAAAATCATCAAGCATTAAAGTGAAGTCATAAAATGTTTTTTAGCCTCAATGGCGATTGTATGATTCAATTCAAAATAGGAAACAATGTCTTCAATTCAAAACTGATAAAAGTCAATAACCGAGATGAAATCTATATAGAGATAATATCTATAATCAAGATTTAAACCCTAATATCAGCCAAATAATATACACATTTCTATTTAAACATAGTAAACATCAACAAATTGATTCAAACCACATAAAGGATCAAACATAGATTTCAAACTATAATAAAAAAAACCATGTACAGTTACTCGAAAAAACAACAGTTGAAAAAAAAACTAACACTCAAAATATAATCCAAATGGATTACTAACATTAAACAAAGTAAACATCAACAAACTGATTCAAATCACATAAAGGATCAAACATAAATGTTCAAAATATAATCCAAAAAAACAACAACCATGTATACTGATTCGAAAAGACAACAGTTGAAAAAAAAACTAATACTCAGATCTATTCAAACGACATCAATGTTGAAAACCCTAAATATGAATCAATTGGTCAATTTTTTGCCAATATAAAGACAAAATCTACTACATGAAGAAAAATCGAAATCTGAATACAGGAATCATACCTTGATGGAGACGATTGCTATGAAACCGTAGAAAAAAACCACTAAATAAGAAAATCAGATCTTGGATATAAACATAGATCTACAGATTAGAATTGTAAAATCATAATGTTTAATTGGAAATATGGAGTATCTAACCTTGAATCAGATGGATTATACAAAGATCTATGAAGAGTTTTAAAGAGCATAGTGAGAAAGGTTTGGGAAACCCTAATTCGAGATGAAAAAGTGAGGAATAAGTCGGGTTATTTCTATTTATACCGAAATCAAGTTTTGATCCATATTAGAAAACGGGTCTGCGAAACTCGAAAAGCAAAGACGAGTTTGGTTTAGGCGGGAAAACCCTAAAATTAGAGGCCTAGATAAGTCTCATGGGTCCCTTGGGTTAGGTAGTATAGATTTCCTTCACTTTTGAGTAGTTTTAGGGTTGTTTTGTTTAAATTCTAGTCGTTCCTTATTTATATGTTAGTTTTGTGGGTTTTACATAAAAAATGAGCTAATTAGTTTAATTATTTATTAAAAGAATAAAAAGTAAAAATAAATGAACATTATAGTTCTACAAACTAAATAATCAATTTTACCAATTAAGTGATTAACGGTTTTGCCAACGAAAAAACAAAGAAAAAAATTATGAATGAAAGTTTTTTTTTGAACGACAAATGAATGAAAGATTGATGCATTTGTTATTACAATTAAGACAATACAGAATATAGAAAGTTTATGAATTAATTGGTTTCTTGTGAATTAATTTTGTAGGTTGGTTGTACGAGGATTATAAAAGAGAAATAAATAAATAGGCTTTAAGTGCATTAAAAGGGTTGCTTTTGGCTTCATATTCGCTAAAGATCAAGAATATACGAAAAATTACATATATGTTATTAGTGAATTCAACAAATTACACAAATAAACCATCGTTGCATGCTTATTACTTAGCTTTGGGTCTATTTACGTATCAGGACCCAATCCCACCCATAGCACCAAAAGTGTAGATGTGAAACAATTGTTATTAAAGACAAAATTCATATACCGTAGGGGATTTGATATACGAACCCTCCTGGAGAAAAAGAGAGGGTAACTGGATGATTTAAAGAGCACCATTAGAAGCAAATTTGTGGAGGTGTTTAAAGTAAAAAGAAGCTTGGAGATTGAGGATTAGCTTGAACGTTAAAAGTTTTTGGTTAGACTTGTTTTATAGTTCTGGTTTTTGTTTAAACTCAATACTTTTGAACATGTTTTCTAAATTTATTTACGTTGAACATATGTTTGGTTTGTGTTTGACATGAGTGGCTAATTTTATGCTACTAGGTTGTATTGATGATTACTTTGTGATTTGTGACTTTCGGCTTTAGACAATAAGTTTGGCTAAATTTTTTGGTAAAGTATCTTGGTGTTGTTGAATGCGTATGAATGCTTTTAGTAATCGGTTTGCATGATTGTTGCTTTGCGTGCTCTCTAGTTTGTTACTTTAGTAGTTCCAGATCTAGGGTTTCGTGTGATCTTCTGTAGACTTTATGTTAGTGGTATAATCTAGTGGTTCTTGTCTTAGATAACCCTATAAGCAGCCTTGTGAGTCCTTGAAGTTAGTGTTTTGCCATTCTTGAGACCGGGTGGAGATAGAGTGTCAGTTTGTCTAGTTCTTAGATTTTTGGTAAAGGTAAGACCGGGAGAAAATCCTTGCTTATTTACTTTAGTTTCCCTAGAAAATATGAGTTATTGTTAACAACCTTATATTACTCCTTCATGCTTTAGGGTGTGTTGTGATTAGCGAGACCGAGAGGTGAACGAATCAATTGAATACCTTAGCATTCCCAAGTGAGGTGAGACTGGGAGGTGATCAAAACTAGTAACCGGTGATTTGTATGTCCCTTAGGATTTTCCGGGAGGTGTTAGTGAGACCGGGAGGTGATCTAGTATTCTTTAGAGTTTTTTTGAGTCAGTGGTATTTTAGGAACCCGGTAGCCATTCCATAAACCACTTCCTAGGGGTGTGAGTTGCGGATAGGATTCTAGACCTAGGTAGTTGAATTCCACAGTATATGAGTTTCTTTCCAGTTTTCTGAGCTTTCTGTTCTGTTTCTGTCCTAGTTGATTTATTTGCTTTATTTATTATTCAGTATAAAAACAATATTCTCAAAACCAATGTATTAGGCTAAGAGTCGATAGAGGTTTAGTACCAAGAGTCGTTAGATCTGTGTCCAAGGTTCAATATTCTAGACTTACTTGCTTAGCTACATTGCGAACGATGCACTTACCATTAGTGTGTGGTTTTGTAGGTTTTAGCTTCCAAAACCTGTTTGAATTTAACTAATAACCCTTTCATACACCATTAAGTGATGGAATTTTATTTGATGATGAATTCTTAGGGTTCATCTATAACTGTTATATGAATCCATGTGAAAACTAGTTTCAAATGGTGATTTGAAATGGAATACATGTTAATTTTGTTGAAGTTGAGCATATTGAATGAGGTTTTATGGAGTTTGGAAATGGGTGTTTATCTTTGGGTGTAGAGCATGATCATTCTTGTACTAATTGATAAATAGATTGAAAGAACGAGAGATTATGCTATGTTTAGCGTTTATTAATGATTGGTATTTGGTTTATAGAAGGAACATGGTGATTGATGCCATGAACTAGGAAGTTAAGCATGTGATACTTGTAGCTTGCGCTTAGTATACACACCAAGTGTTTGATGAAATGTTTAAATAACAATAAAACGTGAAATTGTATGAAGTCATGGAGGTATACGAATGAAACTTGATAATGATGTAATTAATAGTAAACTACCATGAAAATGTGCTTTGGATGGAATTCATATGAAAGAGTTGGTTGAATGTATGTTTAGTAAAGAATATGAATTGGGAGCTTATATCCTATGCTTGAATGATGTGATGCACACCATGTGTTTGATAAATTTCTTAATCGTGATTAAGAAATGAATGTGCACTAAATGTGAAGCATGTGAGCTTACTAGTAAGGTATAATGTGGGAGTTGTGTTACATTAGCTAACATGGATTATGTTGACAATTGTGGAATCATGAAAATGCTAGTATGTGTGGAATTGATAGCATATGTGTATGTAAGCACCTAAGTAATCATAAGGTTATATGTGTTATAAAGAATGTGAATGTAATGTATATGGTGTAATTGGTAGGATCTAGTATATCAAATGAATGTATGTTCCTAAAATTGAAAGCTTGAATGCTTGACAATTAACTTTCTGAAAATCAACGGATATAGGAATAGTATGGATAAGCATCCTAACGCGATTATAAGCTTTGGGATAATCATATGATACATGATTAGATTATTATGTGGTATGTGTGATGATAAGTTGGATTGCATGAATTGCGAACAATGTGATTATTAATTCATGTCTTATGCATGTTAGTGTTTAACTAATGAAAGTGAATGTAGCATATGAGTTGGAAATGAATAATAGTATGAATGAGCATGCGTGCGAATCATGATGTGAATGTACGTGATGACATGAAAAGATAAGGATCATGTCAATATTGGCTAAAGCATGGAAGGCTAATAGCTCAAGAGGAGGAAAGTAAGCTAGCTTGAACATGCGGGCTCGTGGTATATGATTCCCGACTTTAACTCCATGTATGTTAATGAATGCATATATAAATATATGCAAGATGTATGGGAAACACAACAGGATGAGTCCATAATAATGGAATCCAGGTATGGAATGTAGTAACAGATCAAGTGTAGCTTAACTACACTTGAATTGAAATGGTGAAAAAAAGGAAAGTTGAGGGCCACACGACGTCAACCAGCATTGTGGTAGTTCATGGGTCAATGAGTCAGGGTTTTGACTTAAAGACCCAGCTGACTCACTAATGATATTCAAATGAGTCAGGGTTTTGACTTAAAGAGCGAACTGACTCGCTGGGATATTCAAATGAGTCAGGGTTTTGACTTAAAGAGCCAATTGACTCCTAGGGATATTCAAATGAGTTAGGGTTTTGACTTAAAGAGCCAGTTAATTCATTAGTGATATTCAAATGAGTCAGGATTTTGACTTAAAGAGCTAGCTGACCCGTTAGGGATAATCAAACGAGTCATCTATATGTATGTATGTATGTATGTATGAATGTATGTATGTATGTATGTATGTATGTATGTATGTATGTATGTATGTATGTATTAGGAACCAATATTTATGTGTAGATGAATGGAACATGTATATGTGTATGCATTGGATATAATTTTATGAATGCAAGCTATCGATGCTAATCATGTTGTCATTAAGAATGGGAATGGAAGTGCATGTATATTAATATGGGACTCTCCAAGGTTTGATGCTGGGATCCGAATATCGAAGCCAAGAATATAACCGGATGGATCGGTATATGTAGCAAGAATGCGACATGGTCGTTTAAGTTATATAAGTTTAATTTGCGTATGATGTCACTGTAACATCCGTAAAAAACGGATTTACCAAACCCGCTCCGTTTATCAACCGAACAGTCAGTCAAATTTTTCGTTGCGAATTAAATGCCCAAAATAATTTTAAACGATCCGTAATCAATTATTATGCGGGGATATGTATTTAGTTTTTGAAAATCTGTCAAAAATAACAAAATAAAAATGTTTTACCCATGCCGGGTTTCGAACTCGGGTCTGTACCGGTTCAACCAAACGCTTATCCCTCAGCCAAACAACCGCTCCGCTGCTTTGATTTTATGGTAATATCAGGAAACAATTAATTCAAATATTCAAGTTAGCAAGTTGAATTCAATCAATTACCGCCTAATTAGCAGTCGTCGGAAATCCCGACGACTTCGCCGTTTAATTACGTTTTCGCCCAATATAACCGTAGAATTAACTCTCACAACGGTTATAACCGACGTCTGAACCCGCGACATCAGCCATAACCGCCGGAGAACGGCTGACTACGAATATAGACCGAATTCAGACCCCATTCATCTCAATACTACCCTATAAATACACCCTCAACTCGCCAGAAACCTTTCACACTCAAATCGCACCTTTTCTCGGCGAAAACTCACTCGCCGGAAATTTTTATTACTTCGCCGGAAAACCGTATCAGTAATCTCTGAGCTTACTGAACCCCCTAAACTTTCACCGAAGTCACCCACACCCTTTGCAAGCCTTCGGAAGACTCTCTGCTGCAAGAGACTCGTCGCCGGAAGAACATTTCTGCCACCGGAGTTCTGCCGGAAAACAGAGGAGAAACAGCCGGTACCTTTCACGCCTAAATTCCTTTCTTTTTACTTTTATCTCGTTTGTAATTGATCATTAAACACTAAAGAAACTTGAATCAACATTCGAATCCGTCAGTCGTCACTTCCGGTGAAAACCAGTGAAGAAGACGACGTTACGGTAATGGTTTAGTATAATTAAAATCAAGTTATCTAACGGGTTAGACACACAGTCCAGCGGTGGACTGTGTGCACTTTTAAAGCTAAGGTCACGAGTTCGAGTATTGTCCCTCACACGCCGCCTTGATAAAAATCCCTTTTTTCGCAAAACTGAACCGGAGTGTTTTGGGTATATGTTAAGTATATTGATAACTGAGTTTATAATCAAGTGTGACACACAGTCCAGCGGTGGAGTGTGTGTCCGCTAACCCACAGGTCCCGGGTTCGAGACCTGTGGAGCGCACCGGTTCGCCAGATTTAATTCATTTTTAAAATAAAGGATTTCTGTTAAATCCTAATTAATGTATATATTTAATTAAAATCGGATATATAACGGGTTAGACACGTAGCTCAGTTGGTAGAGCTGCGTGCACGCGTACGGGAGGTCTCGGGTTCGAGCCTCACCCGGCGCACAACAATATGCCTATGAACCGGTCAACGATAGTCAAAGTCAACGGTCAAAAGTCAACTGTAGCAAAAATAAAATATTTTTTTTATTTTTATTTAATTATTTTAATTAAAAATCAATTATAAATACTTAAAAATAACATTTTTAAGGTTAGAAAATAGCCTCAAACTCACAAAAATACACCCAACAAACCTACTAAAATAGATTAATAAAACCCGTTTACTTACCAAACCATAATGCGATTTATCTAGGTTAATTTCACTCGTGGTTAACACCATTTCGCGTACATTCAACCTCATCAACCGAACGCACCCAATGTGAGTGAATTCTTACAAACTCCCCTTTTTATTCATGTTTTGGGGTGTATCATGTGTCGCTTAAACTAATTCTCTTATGCAAATTCGTGCTATACCATTATATGAACTAAATTAGAATGTAACTATTGGTTGGTTGTGATGTATTACATATTGTCAAAGTTGTATGCAAATTATTTAGGCCCATCAGTTCCTCGTGGGAGACGAGAACAACGCGTGCCTTAAAACTCATTTATTAGGCCCATCAGTTCCTCGTGTGAGACGAGAACAACGCGTGCCTCAAAACTCATACATTAGGCCCATCAGTTCGTAAGAACAACGCGTGCCTCAAAACTCAATTATTAGGCCCATCAGTTCCTCGTGTGAGACGAGAACAACGCGTGCCTCAAAACTCATACATTAGGCCCATCAGTTCGTAAGAACAACGCGTGCCTCAAAACTCATTCATTAGGCCCATCAGTTCCTCGTGGGAGACGAGTCGAACAACGCGTGCCTCAAAACAATCATTTGGTGTTTGTATGTTCAATATTCAATATTATGTGTTGTGTGAATAAATTTACATCTACATTTACTCATATGAGGTATGCACATTATTTATAATCAATTGGATAAACTCGTTCAAATGTTTTTCCATAGGATTCACTCGCCAACATTATGTTGATCCAAAAACCTTTTTACACATGATACAGGTGGACAGGTCGAAGCAAGGAAAACATAGGATATGCCTTAGAAGAGAACCAAGAAGTTTAGACTGATAGTTAGAACATGTTGTATCATTTATTGTAAATTTTCCATTAAATTGTATTAATGAATATGAAACATATAATAAATGTCATGAGCTTTGATGATAACCCAATTATGCCCCGATCACCTTTTCCGCTGCGGGTCGGGGTGTGACAGATTGGTATCAGAGCCATGACTATAGGGATATAGGATAGGTTATTAGACCCTTAGAACCTATACTATAGTCTGCCTAAATTTTTAATTAATTAGGTGGTTACATACAAACTTATGATATTTATTTGTTTCATATTACAGTCAAACATACATGCTTATATACATATTCATTATACATATATCAATGTTCATACATTCAATTCATTTTCATACTCTCATTATTCAAGGATTTTGTTGCAATTTTTAAAACCCATCAAAGTAAGTTCTGCGACGGGCATGTAGTAACCGGAAGGGTACAAGTACCGGTAGTCGGGACGTCCTGTCTAGGTTGGCATTCGTATAAATCCAAAATAACAGACCAGTTTGCCTACCTGGGGACTAACGATGAGAGTACGACGGACCTATTAGGCCAAAGCATGCCACACCAAACGTCGTTCGAACTAACCTCACTTTGAGATGTCACCGTGTCCATGCCTGGACACATTCCGAACATCACACGTTGTATACATATTTCTCGATTTTCTCCGGGTTTTTGTGTACGCAACCAGGCAGAAACCGTGCGAACCATATGAAAAACCGGTATTCATGGGGGCCCACATGATTACACAGGTAAAGTATGGCGGCATGAAGGGCCTAACAGCAAGCAAAACCCAAGACATCCTATGGATGTAGTAGATTTATTTTTCTATATTTATTTTATGAACGTTCATTCCCCAAACACGACCCACGATCCCAAAGGCACCCAACTCATACTCTTGACATGTATTCCTTGTAAATGTCTTCTAACCTCGCCCGTAGGAAGATGAGAGCAGAAAAAGCCCATGAACGCATGGCTACCCAAATCACTCAGCAAATGGCGACCGTAATACCCAACATCGTAGTTCAAGTTCAACAAGCCCTTACCGCTAATTCCGCTAACCCAACCCAACTTACCCAAACAAGAAACCTTACATTGGACCTCACCCTCAATGCAACACCTGTTTCTATCACCATCCATCTACCTTACCCTGTCGACTATGTGCGAATTGTGGACGCTACGGTCATTTGAGCAACGTTTGCCGCACCCCTCAAAACCAAACCTCAACCCCTACTCAACCCATGATCCAAACATATCAACAACCTCAATACCCCATGTACCCATATGTTCGAGCTTGTTTCAATTGTGGCGACCCTACTCATTTTAGAAACACGTGCCCTCGTTTGGTTAATATCATAAATGCCCAAGCTCAAACAAACCCAGTTAACCAAGCAAAACAAGCAAACCCAGCTCCACCACCAGCAAGAGGAAGAGTTTATAACATCAACACCAATCCTGCTGAAGATGTTAACGGACCAAACCAACCACTTAACTAGCCTTCTCTCACCAAGAATCAAGATTCAAACTCCAATCACTTAGTTTTTATTTTTTTTTCTTTATATCTCGATTTTCATGTATCTCAGTTGAAATTTTATCCAAGAAATTTTAATGCAAATTACTAGTTCAGTTTGTTTTATACTCATTATTCATATCATCATACTTCACGGCATATCTCAGTTTCATCATTTAAAGAAGTTGAGTTGTGTCTCACTTCTACATAGACTAACCTCTCCATCATAACAAACGAGAGAGGTTTTGTCAAACACGGATACTATCAGAATTAAGACTCAAGCGCTGGTTGTTGTGTTTGTTTATGTTGTAGAGTCGCATAGAACTAATCATAACTTGCGGATAAAGTCAATGAGAATTTGACAAGAATATGGTGGATACGCCGCTGGTACTTCCTATATATAAGTATTCTTGCCAAAGGATCAGAGGCATTATCAGGCGGTTATGAGATGTTCCATGTAGGATTTAGTATTGCCTTGATTGAAATTTGTGTTACATATATATATATCATCTCACTATTTAAAGAAATTGGAATGTGATCCATTTCTACATAGACTAACATCTCCATCATAACAAACGAGAGAGGAACTGTCACCATCCAAACATATATACTATCATAATGTGGATTCAATTATTTGTTGTTGTGTTTACTTGTGTAGATTATAGTATTGGAAGTTTTGCCTTAGGATATAACCATACTTTTCCAAACATATCTAAACTCTTATGCATGATATCATTTTAGCGAATCATTCCTGCTTAACAATACTTATACAGTAGGCAACAAAAAGCGATTCCTGTATTAGGATACTTAACCTTTACAAGGAACGTTACCGCCTCAAACAAAAACCCAAACCCTTATTTCTTCTAGGTATGTAACTGTCAAAACTAAGCACCATCATTCTTTTAGTCAAATATATCACTATTTAAATTTCGGGACGAAATTTCTAAAAAGCAGGGGATACTGTAACATCCGTCAAAAACGGATTTACCAAACCCGCTTCGTTTATCAACCGAACAGTCAGTCAAATTTTTCGTTGCGAATTAAATGCCCAAAATAATTTTAAACGATCCGTAATCAATTATTATGCGGGGATATGTATTTAGTTTTTGAAAATCTGTCAAAAATAACAAAATAAAAATGTTTTACCCATGCCGGGTTTCGAACTCGGGTCTGTACCGGTTCAACCAAACGCTTATCCCTCAGCCAAACAACCGCTCCGCTGCTTTGATTTTATGGTAATATCAGGAAACAATTAATTCAAATATTCAAGTTAGCAAGTTGAATTCAATCAATTACCGCCTAATTAGCAGTCGTCGGAAATCCCGACGACTTCGCCGTTTAATTACGTTTTCGCCCAATATAACCGTAGAATTAACTCTCACAACGGTTATAACCGACGTCTGAACCCGCGACATCAGCCATAACCGCCGGAGAACGGCTGACTACGAATATAGACCGAATTCAGACCCCATTCATCTCAATACTACCCTATAAATACACCCTCAACTCGCCAGAAACCTTTCACACTCAAATCGCACCTTTTCTCGGCGAAAACTCACTCGCCGGAAATTTTTATTACTTCGCCGGAAAACCGTATCAGTAATCTCTGAGCTTACTGAACCCCCTAAACTTTCACCGAAGTCACCCACACCCTTTGCAAGCCTTCGGAAGACTCTCTGCTGCAAGAGACTCGTCGCCGGAAGAACATTTCTGCCACCGGAGTTCTGCCGGAAAACAGAGGAGAAACAGCCGGTACCTTTCACGCCTAAATTCCTTTCTTTTTACTTTTATCTCGTTTGTAATTGATCATTAAACACTAAAGAAACTTGAATCAACATTCGAATCCGTCAGTCGTCACTTCCGGTGAAAACCAGTGAAGAAGACGACGTTACGGTAATGGTTTAGTATAATTAAAATCAAGTTATCTAACGGGTTAGACACACAGTCCAGCGGTGGACTGTGTGCACTTTTAAAGCTAAGGTCACGAGTTCGAGTATTGTCCCTCACACGCCGCCTTGATAAAAATCCCTTTTTTCGCAAAACTGAACCGGAGTGTTTTGGGTATATGTTAAGTATATTGATAACTGAGTTTATAATCAAGTGTGACACACAGTCCAGCGGTGGAGTGTGTGTCCGCTAACCCACAGGTCCCGGGTTCGAGACCTGTGGAGCGCACCGGTTCGCCAGATTTAATTCATTTTTAAAATAAAGGATTTCTGTTAAATCCTAATTAATGTATATATTTAATTAAAATCGGATATATAACGGGTTAGACACGTAGCTCAGTTGGTAGAGCTGCGTGCACGCGTACGGGAGGTCTCGGGTTCGAGCCTCACCCGGCGCACAACAATATGCCTATGAACCGGTCAACGATAGTCAAAGTCAACGGTCAAAAGTCAACTGTAGCAAAAATAAAATATTTTTTTTATTTTTATTTAATTATTTTAATTAAAAATCAATTATAAATACTTAAAAATAACATTTTTAAGGTTAGAAAATAGCCTCAAACTCACAAAAATACACCCAACAAACCTACTAAAATAGATTAATAAAACCCGTTTACTTACCAAACCATAATGCGATTTATCTAGGTTAATTTCACTCGTGGTTAACACCATTTCGCGTACATTCAACCTCATCAACCGAACGCACCCAATGTGAGTGAATTCTTACAAACTCCCCTTTTTATTCATGTTTTGGGGTGTATCATGTGTCGCTTAAACTAATTCTCTTATGCAAATTCGTGCTATACCATTATATGAACTAAATTAGAATGTAACTATTGGTTGGTTGTGATGTATTACATATTGTCAAAGTTGTATGCAAATTATTTAGGCCCATCAGTTCCTCGTGGGAGACGAGAACAACGCGTGCCTTAAAACTCATTTATTAGGCCCATCAGTTCCTCGTGTGAGACGAGAACAACGCGTGCCTCAAAACTCATACATTAGGCCCATCAGTTCGTAAGAACAACGCGTGCCTCAAAACTCAATTATTAGGCCCATCAGTTCCTCGTGTGAGACGAGAACAACGCGTGCCTCAAAACTCATACATTAGGCCCATCAGTTCGTAAGAACAACGCGTGCCTCAAAACTCATTCATTAGGCCCATCAGTTCCTCGTGGGAGACGAGTCGAACAACGCGTGCCTCAAAACAATCATTTGGTGTTTGTATGTTCAATATTCAATATTATGTGTTGTGTGAATAAATTTACATCTACATTTACTCATATGAGGTATGCACATTATTTATAATCAATTGGATAAACTCGTTCAAATGTTTTTCCATAGGATTCACTCGCCAACATTATGTTGATCCAAAAACCTTTTTACACATGATACAGGTGGACAGGTCGAAGCAAGGAAAACATAGGATATGCCTTAGAAGAGAACCAAGAAGTTTAGACTGATAGTTAGAACATGTTGTATCATTTATTGTAAATTTTCCATTAAATTGTATTAATGAATATGAAACATATAATAAATGTCATGAGCTTTGATGATAACCCAATTATGCCCCGATCACCTTTTCCGCTGCGGGTCGGGGTGTGACAGTCACTACTTATCTAATGATATGGATGTATGGTGACTACAGGTTACACGGGTCATCTGTATGAAATGCAAAACTGCTGAAGATCGAGTCAGGATGCAGATTGTATGGGAGTATGGTCACGTGGCTTTATAAACACGTGTCATATTATATATAATGATGAACAAGTGAAGAAGTTAATGTTCATAAGTGAGTCGCTTAATTGGGCTCCAAGTATCATTAAACGTTTAGTAAGCGAAAAACTTTAAGGATTGTATTTCCGTTACGTGTTTTTCTGTTAAAACAGTTTAGGGTCTTGCGGTCCTAGTCATAACTCGTGGATATAAGTGTTTTTTTAACCTTGCCACTAATACTAAATGCTTTGTAAACATTATTAGTTAGAAAACTATGTGGCGCTAACACTCACCCTTGCTAGCTCAATCCAAATCTTACTTTAGAAAGATTGATAGAACATAAAAGAGAAATTCTTAACACTCAAGAACTCTCAAAAAATGTCTCTATAACATGTGTGGATTCCTTTACAACCTCATTGCCGCAAATGACCATTATTTGTCTTATTAATATGTAAGCAATGAGTTACCGAAACTTTATCTACTCATCTATAAAAGATAATCTAACATATTCTTAATTAGTTGTTTATAAAGGTGCACAAAATCGAATTTTGGGGCAAACGGGATCGGTAAAAAAATTGGTTCGATTCGGTTTTAATAGGTTTCAACAATATATTCTTTAGCCAATTTTAAACAGGTGGATCATATCAAATTGAGATCGATATCACTAAACTAGTTTAATATCGTCTTTGGATTAGATCGAATACCGATTTCTGATCCCAAAATGGTTCGAATGTTCAACTCTAGTTGGTTACAAATGAGTGTTTCATGTACTTCTGATTCTTCTTGTTATGTTATCACTTTCTTAAAAGGATCGACAACGGGTGATTTTTTGAGTGTGTGACCGTTGTGGAAGAGATGGCGACTTATGTGGATGTGATATGAAGGAGATGGTAGTCAATGTGAAGGAGATGCATACATGGGGTCAAAACACCCTTTGGGCAATCCCGGACGAGTGTAACGTGAACCTGTTTTTACAAGCATTCTTCCTGATTGTATAAAGTCTTCACTTTTGCTACATAAATATAACTAGAATAAAGCCCTACTGCATTCTGGCGGGTTTCAGTAGCAACGACAACAATTTTACAACAAAAGGAAAAAAGAACAACCAAACACAACACATTTAAACACTGATTGCTAATATAAACATTACAAAATTACAATTGTACTAATTCTTTTCTATACTATTAGACTATGCCTAATGCGCATAAAGCATGCTAATGTATCTTGGTGACATGATCAATTATATCGTCTTGGAACATCATCTGGTCTTCCAATTGGTCTAGCCGGTCGATCTCGTTTTGGACCGCATCCTTCCTTATTCTTCTAACCAGCAACGTGGTCTAAGTTTTTTCAGCCTTATGGTTCCTTGAACCAGGTTTTTGTTCAGCCTCTTCGCAACCCCTTTGGCCCCACGAACCTGAAACAAAACTCGTCGCGTGGCCTTTTTTACTTGTATCTTGTACCCATATCCTTAACAAACTTGAGCCCGACGACATAGATCTTTTATAACAGCTAGTGGCACTCATATGACCTTAAAGCTATCATCATTAGGATAAACTATAAACAACAACATGTTGCAAACTATGCACCACAGAAAACAGAAACCACATAAATACCCGAACAAAGCACAACCTAGAAATGTTGATGTACAACAACCACAAACACAAAAATAAAACACAAAATTCACGTAAACAAACACAAATACCAGAAACCATTTACTAATTCATAATGTACAAATACACAAAACAATTTTGTTAGCCATGAAATAACATTCCGCATACACAGATGGCACCAAAAACCAAACATTTTTAGGCTCAGCAACATAACATGGTTGCATGAAAGCATGCCAAGCCAAATGACAAGCACCATCATCGCCATCACACCAAACAACCGCGATAACTTTAAAATGATCAAGAAGCCTACATATAGTAAGCATACACCCTTGATTCACACAAAACAACATATTCATCGATAGACCAAAGTAAGCCTACAACCCGAATGCACACAAAATGCCATCTTCATTGGCATAACCAAAGCAAACCCAACACTTGACCAAATCACATTGTCGGCTCAAAAGCCTAGCCATAACAACAGAACGCAAAGCAACATCACATAAGCCTACCAGAAGACCAAATCGCATCATCGGCTCAAAAGCCTAACAACAAACAATAGAACGCAAAACAACATCATTCGCTCAAAGCCATAAAACACGTTCAAGAATACAACCAACATCATCTTCTCAAAACCAATCACTGTAAAAACACGTTCAAGAGTACATCAAGGATCATCGACAAGGGTGAAAACGGTTCAAAAAACTACATTTACCTGCGTTTGAAAGTTACAGGATCAGAACACAGAAGGCCAATAGAACCGTCGAATTGCCGGAGAAGAAAGGCGTACAGGGGGTGGAGTGGTGGGGTGCAAATGATGCTCCCCACAAAAAGTAAACAACTTATATACACAATCAAATTTCAGGCGAAATAACAATATGTACAACACACCCAAACACAAAATACCCCAATAGCATTAGGTACAACCTAGTAATGCACAACCAGTTACTAATTGATAATATATCAATTGTGTTTATTCTTACAATATATGTGCATTATTGGTGTTTTTTTAATTTATGTTTGGCAATACTAATGTGAAACAGTCACACAAAAGAAGAGAAGATTTGTATAGCAATTTTTCCCATCACAAAATATAGTGAAATAAGCCTCCATGTCGTAACCATTGAAGCATTAACTGATTACAAGCACAATCTAAGAGGCGTCAATGGCCTCACGCCCTTCTTTTCGTTATACTATTAATGTCGTGAGGGTTTGGATGTGTGGCCCAAATCACAATTTAATTAATCAAAAAGTGTTTTCCATTTTTATGAAATAAAAATTAAAAATTAATTGTGTGCTTAGTTAACCCACTACATTCTTATAAAAAAATAAGTTAGATAAAGTCTCAATAGCTATGTAACAATAACACAAGACACTTTTTCATCAACCCATTAGATATAGAGTACGTAGTGATGTGTTGTATCAATTGTTATTTGAATGGCACATCGTGATTTTCAATCATATTGCTAATCTACAGAAAAAAAAAAAAAATCACATTCGATATACATGAGTCGATATTTATGGTTATACATTGTCTTTGCACTCCTTTATCAGAAAAATGCCTAATCATATACTTTACATATTATATTATATATTTACACTTAAATCAAATAATAATTCTCTCACATAAAGGCTCTCTCTTTTCTTTACTTTATATATTATTCCTTTTTTTCAGAAAAAAAAAACTTATATTAAAACTACATATTTACCAACTTTATGGAGTTGTGTAATTATTACTCTAATCTTTATTAAATAATTTTTGATAGTTAATAGATCTTCATAATAGTTTACATCATATATTACTTACACCTCAGTAATTTGTATCTTGTCATGGATTTAGTCATTAATAATGACTAAACAAAATTCATTTTTATTAATTATAATCACAATATTACCCGTATATCATTATAAACGTAAACCATAATAATAAAAAAAAAAAAAGGAAAAACCCTACTCCTCCGACAACCCTTCTTCTCCACCTAAATACAAACTTCCCACTTTGATGCTTTTCTTTGGCTTCTTGAATATCCGACAACAAGTAACACCCTTGGTTCTTCCCCCTTTTAGTTTTTTAACAACGTCCATGCACCATTGCAAACTCTTCCCCCTACTTCTCCACCATCCATGCTTCCAACATTCATTTTTCACTTTTCCTCTTCTCACACGTGACAACATAAAAAACGTAAAAACCCTAGAAAAAAAAACAAGCGCGATAAATGATCGACGTTTTTTTTTAAACATTTCTAAGACTCTTTAGTTACAAACATATAACATTATTATTTCTTAAAATATCACATTGCGTCTAAATTAAGAACCAAATCCGTACAAAACTTTAATTAAACCAATTGGACCATTGTTGTACAATATTCTATAGTATTCCAACAAAATCTATTGATAAAAAATTAAAAACATGTTCTAAAACAACATAAATAAACAAAAACCAAAACACAAACAAAAACACAACCCGTATTTGACTCCCACACTCCCCCTCCCACTCACTTCTCTCTCTCTCTCTCTCTCTCTCTCTTCCAACAATCCACTTTCACCTCACCGGAGCCACCATGGACCACCGCCAGCACCAACTCCGGCCACCGTCCCCCACCACCCACCACCACAACTCCATCTAAAAACAATGTCAAAACTCCATTTTTCCATCACACCCACAATCTTTTTCCCTCATATTTCCCCACCCACCAAAAATCTTCAACAAATGTCATCATCACCGCCACAACCACCATCACCACCACCGGAGTCAACGTAGTCAACGGCAGCAAAAACACTAACCAAACGCTATGAAGGCCTCATGATGGTCCGTACAAAAGCAATAAAAGGCAAAGGAGCATGGTACTGGACCCACTTACAACCAATTCTAATCAACTCCGATACCGACGTCCTTAACGCCGTTAAACTCCGGTGTTGCCTATGCGACGCCGTTTTCTCCGCTTCAAACCCGTCTAGAACCGCTTCGGAGCATCTTAAACCCGGTACATGCCCCAGTTTCAACCATGATTCAAACCCACAACCAATTTCATCAATTTCACCCACCGGAATGATGACGTCATCTCACCGGAAACGAAACTCCGGCCGCCGGAAACTTACGGGAGCTCCGATCACCGACCCGGAAAATTCATGATCCACGGGTCATACCCCCATCCAACCCGGATCCGAATCCGGGTCAGGATCCAGACCCGGATCCGGACACGACCCGGATCACATACCGGCATTACCGGCGCCGGTGCATAACCAGCAGTATGTTAAGTTATCCGGTGGGAAAGATGATTTAACGGCGTTAGCAATGTTGGAGGATAGTGTGAAGAGGTTAAAATCACCAAAGACTTTACCAGGTCAAACGTTGACCAAAGTTCAAGTTGATGCATCACTTGAGTTGTTGACAGATTGGTTGTATGAGAATTGTGGGTCAGTTGCATTTTCAAGTGTAACACATCCCAAGTTCAAGGTTTTCTTGACCAGCTCGGGTTGCCCGCGATCTCCAGTAAGGAGGTCGCGGTCAGCTGGCTGGATTCCAAGTATTTAAATGCAAAGGCTGAATCCGAAGCTCGAATTTGGGATGCATTGTTTTTTCAAGTGTCATGTAATGGATGGAGATCAAGACATCAAGAAAATCAAGAAAGTCAACAAAGTCAACAAAGTCAACTTAATTTATCAGTGAATTTACCAAATGGAATGAGGGTGTTTTGGAAAGGTGTGTTTGCAAATTGGTATTTGTTTTCTAAGTTTGTTGAGGATGTTTTGATGGAAACAATGATTGAAATATGTGGGAATAATTTGGAAAAATGTGTAGGCATTGTGTCAGATAAGTTCAAGTCAACGGCGTTGACCAACATTGAGAATCAGCATCAATGGATGATCAATCTTGGTTGTCAGTTTCAAGGGGTTTATAGTTTGATCAAAGATTTTAGTAAAGAATTGCCTTTATTCAAGAATGTGGTTGATAATTGTTTCAAAGTTGCAAACTTTGTTAACACTAGTTCTCAAATTAGGAATCTTTTTCTCAAGTATCAGTTTCAAGAATCCGGTAGAGGGCGATTGCTGCGAGTACCGTTCGGGTTTGTTGGCAACGAATTTGAATTCGAACGCGTGTTTGGTATGGTGGAAGATGTGTTAAGTTCAGCCAGGACATTGCAATTAGTGTTGCATGATGAGGGGTACCAAAAGGTTTCGATGGAGGTTGACGAAACCATTAGAAATCCGCAGTTTTGGAGGGAAGTCGAAGCGGTTCATTCGTTAGTTAAGTTAGTTAAGGATATGGCCTCAGGAGATCGAGAAAGAAAGACCGCGAATCAGGCAATGTTTGCCGCTTTGGGAAGAAGTTAGAGTGAAAGTTAAGGATTGGTGTATGAAGTTTCAAATGAATGAGAGTGTTATAGACAAGTTGTTTGATAAAAGGTTTAGAAAAAACTATCATCATGCTTGGTCAACTGCATTCATACTTGATCCTTTTTATTTGATCAAGGATAGAAGTGGGAAATATTTGCCCCCTTTTAAATACGTAACTCCTGATCAAGAAAAAGATGTTGACAGCTTATAACTCGGCTCGTGTCGCGCGAAGAAGCGCCTATCGCGCTAATGGAGCTTATGAAATGGCGGACCGACGGGCTTGATCCGGTCTACGCTCAAGCGGTGCAGCTTAAACAGAGAGACCCCGTTACGGGTAAGATGAAAATCGTGAACCCGCAAAGTAGTAGGTTGGTTTGGGAAACTTATTTAATCGAGTTTAGTTCTTTGAGGAAAGTCGCGGTGAGGTTGATCTTTCTTCATGCTACTTCATGCGGATTTGAATCGAATTCGTCGTTTTTGAAATGGGCTCGATTGAAGACAGGTGTCGAAAAGGCTCAGAAGTTGATGTTGATAGCAGCTAATTCAAGGATTGAGAGGAGGAATTTGTGTAATGATGATGAAAAAGATGTGGACTTTTTTGCAATGGCTAATGGTGAGGATGATAATATGATCAATGAGGTTTTGTTTGATGCATCCTCTCCCTAAAGATTCAATCTTTTTCATGTTTTTGATGATATTGTGCATAGTTTATGCAGGAATTTTGTTGGGTATTTGTTTTGATCAATTTTTTAGATGATTTTAGTACCATTTCTTGAGGTTGAAATGGTAGTTTTGCAAGAATTGACCTTGTTTGACAACTCAAGATTGTTTTTATCATAGGTAATGATTTTGAATCTTGATAGTAAAGAGTAAGAGTTCCCATATTATCCCTTTCTGAAGTTTGATTGATTCTTTTTGTGAAGTTGTGTAATTAGCATTTATGCTTTAGAGACTTGTACCTTATGCTTCAGGAGTTGTACACATGGTTTTTGAGGAAATTAATCTAAGTATAGAAAAAAGCAAGATTCTGGAATAGATTTATTTCTTCTTCTAGTAGTGTTGGGACATGGGTTTAGTAAAAGCAACACAAACGTTGGAAGGACCAAAGTGCAAATTTTTTTCTACTTATGAGAGGTTGATTTTGTGATTTCACAAGTTTGTTTGTTTACTGCCCACCAATGAAAAGAAAGCAAATTTTGACCTTTTACAAAAGAGGGGCTAGAAGTGGAATATCTTGAATCATAAGCGGCTAAAAGGTTTGATAGAAATAAAACAATCAATTATTTATATTAAAGTAAACTGCTATTTTTGTCTTGTCTCTGAGTTTTGGTCTCTTTTGAATTTGAGTCGTGATTTTAAGTTTATTATCATTTTGGTCCAAAAACAAAGTCAGCTCAGATTTCTCAAAAAAAAATGTTCTTTTCCTCAGCGGCAAAATGGTCATTAAAAGAAAAAAACATATACTTTCTCTTTTCTCGTTTATTTAAAAAACTAAAAAAAAAATATGTATGCACTGATCATCTTCTTCCTCTCAACTATCCCCCACCCCTTTCTTCTCTCTCTTCAATCAACCTCCACCACCATCGGAACTGGCCACCACAAACTCACCACCACCGAATCCAGCCGAAGTATACCATCACTAGACCCCCAAACCTTACTTGATTCAAGAGCAGAGGGTTGAATCTGACTTTCTTCTTTGATCGTTTGATACCACCAACCCTTTGTTGAGAACCTTACTTTATTTTTGGCAAGAAGTTCTTGAAGCACCAGAATAACAACCTGCTTCACGCATAAGCTTCCCACATGAACCACATATTCGGACATGATGCGAGTAAGTTCTTCATCACCAGAACTGGAATTAGGGCCAAACTTAACACGAGGCTTTGGAATTCTCTTTGGCGACCCATCACAGCCTTTCACTTCTCCTTAATCGTTGGACACCAGGTAATCAGCGGCTTTGTTTGTAGCTAAATCAGAGTGCTTTTTAGTTAAACCCTCCAGATCTGATTTGGTGAGAGGGGTGAAGGGTGGGATTTTGATTTGGTGACGGGTTGAATTGTTTGGTGTCAAATTGTTTATGGAACTCGAATTGTTTGGTATCGAATTGTTTGTCACTCAAATGGTGGTTGAATTTGCAGGGGCAGTTGAGGAAGAAAGGGGTGATGGGGGTGGCAGTGGTGGTGGAGGTTGGTTAGAGAGAGAGAGAGATGAGATTGGGTTTATGTTTTGTTTAAATATTTTTTTTTAATTTTTAAGAGAGAATGAGAGAGAGTAGATGTTTTTTTAATAACCATTTTGCCCATAGGGAAAGGACAAAAAATCAGGGTTTTTTTAGAAATCTAAGCTAACTTTGCTTTTGGATCAAAATGACAACAAAATTGAAACCATAGGAACCCAAATTCAAAAGGTTTGAGTTTTGAACTAAAGTGGCTAAAATGAACAAACCTCAGAGACCAAAATGGTAGTTTACTCTTTATATTATTTTGATTTTATTCAAAATTTGGAAACAAATGTAGTCGAAGAAACCGAAGAGTGGGAAGATTGTTGGACCAAAGCAATGCATAAGGATGCTTTGTTGGTGGTTTTATTTTACTTGTAACATAAAGTTGAATTTCTTGTAGTTTAATAAGAGTTTTAATATTTTGTTTGATGATGTTATATATGTATTCACATGAATCATGAGATGCTCTTTATTCTGATGTTGATCTTTGGATACTTATTTATCGGGAAATCTTTAAAAAAGATCATGAAAATGACTTGAAATAGATTCATTGTAATTTTGCTATACGAGGGTATCTCATCAATAATGATTTTGTATTTAAAAACGAGTATTACGATGAAATGTTTTTGACTTCATGTGTCACGAGTACTGGAGAGTAGATCTTCAATGATTTGTTCATTATAAAAGACTAACATGTCTTCGTATGTTTTTAAAGACATTTTATGCATATTTTCCACGATAGATAATTCACGTAACTTTTTTATATCAAATGTAACTTTAAATCAACCTTTTACAGCAATGCGTTCGCTGCACGAACACTACACGAAGCAATGAATATGCTCATATTAATAGCTCTTAGCCGCTCGCTACATACACAAAGTATGGTTAATGAATGTATGGTTATTTAGTCATAATGGTTGTATTCAAATACAAATGTACAAACTCATAATCGTAAGCCTATATTAAAATACTTAATTTTTATAATTTCTACTTTTAGAAACAATAACTAGATAAGATTTTACTATATGTTAAAAAAGATGTCATGTTATAGCATACATACTGATACATATATGAGTAATTATCACAAATAAAAGTGTAAAGTGAAATGTATTTTGCTTCACAATATTTAAATATGATATTGAAAACGGATTTTCTAATATTAATTACATACATTGAATACTAACACAAATCCTATTATTACTTCTTACAATATTTTAACCCCATATATATAATGATTTTATAAAAAGTAAAAAATGATTGCAAACCATGTACATGCAACTATTCCAAAAGGCCAATTTGATCATCATAGTGAGTCATTGCCAAAGGATGGGTGTTATGTCACATACCCACTTTATAAAAAAGCAATACCTTTCAATAATAATAATAATAATAATAATAATAATATAAAAAACTTCCACATTAATATTTAACTCTTATAAGTATTTTCCACAAAACCTAATTTCAATATTTGATATGATTTGATGTATCAAATAGACTAAAGGGAGCTTGCCACAGTTTTTTAAAGCTACCCATTGTTTAATAATTTACGACTGATTCAATGTGATTACATGATTATTCAAATGGTATAACATTGTTTACTTTAACTATAAAGAGCTCATAATTTTTCTCTTTTCTAATAACTCTTAATGTTTCCCTCTCAATAAAAGCAATATACATATATTGGTGGTATTTGAAACGGACCATTTCTTATGAACTCAACATCTCTAATATTCACAAATCACAACCAACATGATACATTTCTAGGATACACAACAAGTATTACCAAAAGAATTGATTACAAGTAAAGGTGTACAATTCGGGTTTTATTTCTTTTCTTTCCTGTTTCTTTTCCCAACCGGTTTTGGGTATGGTGAAGAGGGTCAAAAACCAGGTATTGCAATAACTGGTTTGGGTATGCAACGTGTTTATATAGAAAATGATTGGGGATTTCGGTTTTAGTACCAGATTTTTTTTTTTGGTTTTGATCAGTCTGGGTTGAGCATAACCAACTTGAAACCTCAAATTACAAGGTATGGAATTAATAAATAACCAACTGATAGGGCCAAAGGAGTCAAGTATGAAATCAGGTATGAAGAAACTAGTTCTTTTAATACCCGATTTTATGTTTTCTTTTTGTGCAAGATTTAATGCTGGTTTTTTTTGTGTGCCTCTAGTTACAAGGCCCTCTTTTATCTCAAAGTAAACGGATTAGTCAATAACACCTTAGATGCAAATAAAACTTTTGAGTAATTTTAAATAAATTAGGTGAGTCGTATGATAGTCTATTCTAGAAAAAGGTGAATAAAGAAATGAGATTAGATGTGTGACATAAAAATCACTTTTTGGGTGAGTGAAATGAGTATAGAAGAAATATGGAGAGCGTAAAAGGCAATAGTACAAAACAACTAGGTACCTTTTTATAAATGAGGGGCCTTTTTTGTATTATTCACCTAATTAATTACCCATTTAGTGGACAAATTCAAATTATTGTCGGCAACACCATTTTTATAATAATTTTATGATATTAATACCGACTTCTCAACTACTATTATTAGCAAGGAAAATATATAAGGTGGAGGTAGTGTCAAAATTTGTGACATCTACTATTTACAGTTTTATGATACTTAAGGATATAAAAGGATTGTCCGATCTTAAATATAACAAACGCATTTTTTGAAACATTAGTTGTGAATTAGAGGAAAAACTATATGGTTAAACGTGTTTAGTAGAAAATAGTTCATGATAAATGATACATTATCCTGAAAAATAAAATGTAATTTCGTAATTTTTTCATGGATAAATCATACAATATTGGTGCATATGGCAACTTAAAGTTACATTTTTGATATAGTATGCGTATATTTGATGAGGTTATTATCGTTCAGACTTTCGTAAACCAAATCTCTAGCAATTACGTTTTTTTTATGAATTACAACCAAATATGATATCGTCAACCATATACACACATTACAAAAAGCTTATTTTAACCTTCAAGTATGGTGCAATTGTAAGCATATTTCAGATTGAATTTGGCTTCCATTGGTTTTGTACCATAACCCCTTAAAGGTTACCTGCCAAGAAGAAGTTACAATTTACCTGATTCGTTGATTAATAGGGTATTGACAGAGTTCTGTAAACTTTTTGATACGGATTCTAATGGTTATAAAAAAAATCTCTCGTTTGAAATCATGAACCACAACCACCCCTTCTCTCTTCCAAACTTGTAACAAATTTCATTCTTGGAACCCTCACATACACAAGCACACAAATCGTACCATAAACACCTAAATAGAACCCCTAACAAAACCACTAACATTCGATGTCGCCATTCGCCAAAAGTTTTCAAAGTAAAATACGATGTAGGGTGAGGATATGCTGAGGAACAAAGGAGATGATTACTATATTTGTTTGCTAATTTAAAGTATTATTATTCTTACTAAATATACTAATAGTTTCCTAACTTAATGAGAAAAAAAACCAAGCTATGACTTTTTGACGAACATGTGTTTCTTCATTTGTTACATTATATTAATTTTTAGTTCTTTTAATAAAGGTAAAGCATGTATAATGATTATTGAAAGGATGACAATTTTCCCTTTTATTACAAGAATCTATCTTTTTCTATGCAATACTTGGTCCCATTAATATTTGGTTCCGTATGACTAATGGAATATTAACCAAATGTATATACTAATGTTCTAACTAAATTCATTTGTAGATAATCTTTTTATATATACTAATAGTTAATTTCTTAAACTATTATATGTAATTCCAGAATTACATATTTTGAGGAAATGAAAAAAGTTTGTGTTGTTTACATATCTAATTACAACTTTATTGGTGGGAGGGTTATAATAAATATTTATTCTAGATTCTATCAACAACTACTATAAAAAATACTAAGATTTTTCTAAAACAATTTCAACAATTTCGGTGACCAAGAGATAAATGGACACCCTGACCCTCTCATATTTTGTTTTATCAAAAGCCTTGATGATACTTTTTTACAAATTAAGATAAGTTGAATTGGTAAAAAAGAAAAATACAAGCTATAGCATTTCATATCTTAATATCATCTTCTATGTATGCAGCATGTTTATATACTTAAAATGGGATGGGTTATATTGGAAACCGCTTAAGATGAAACCCCTATGTAACAAACCAATTTTTATGAAAAAAAGAGGCATGTAATATATATATTTTAAACGTTTTAAGAAAAATAAAACAATAAAGTGTTGAAATAATTTTTTCCAATAAATAAATAAATTCCCAACATAACAGACGGGTAACACCATCTTACTAAACAACGCATATGTTACAAACAAGTTACATATTTTCAGTTTATTTTTTAAATACCCACTTAGTGTTTTTTCTTTCTTTTTTTTTTTCAAAAAACACTCAAAAATACGTATACTACATGCCCTAATTTTTTTTAAACAAAAAATACGTTGTGTTACATAGTGTTACACAGGGGTTTCACGGTTTTCTCAATTCAAGTGGGTTTGATTACGGTTTTATATATTGTATAAAAAAATGGCAACATCATCAACGACTTCAATGTGTTGCTATGGACGGATTTACCGGCAGGTGACTTAAACCAGTAAAAATACCACTTTCATCGGCAAAATTATCCAAGGGGAACTATTGACTGATCACCAACACAGTTTAGATTTAGATTTAGATTCTGGATGAGATTTTGGTCAAACTTTCTTCATCCTTTTCAATTGAAAACATTTCTAGGTTTTTCAGACGTTGTTGGCGGATAAGTTTCCGACGTATCTGGCAGAATTATCCAAGGATAACTATCGACTTATCCGTCTCTAATATGTCGGTAAATGTGAAGATGACATGTTCTCCTAGGATTCTCAGGTGTTGTTGATGGATACATTTTCGACTCATAAATAGATAGATTGGTTGCACTGAATGATATTGCATTTTTCAAATTACAATTGTCTAAAACATGTGATGGAAATGTTCAATTTACAATCGCTATGTTGTCGAAACTATAAATGAGTTAATCCTTTTCTAGTGTGTTAAACCAAAGGATTAGATTAGTTACTTCGCGAGACATATGTTAACACTGAGCCCAACCTAAGTACTATACAAATTTTCCATGACCACTTCTAGCTAGATAGTTTATCATTGTTGTATATTTACTTTGAAAAATCACTGTACATGTTGTATTTTTTTTTATTTCCACACTTTTATATATTCTTGGTTTTAGAAAACTGTGAGTAATCGTAATTATATTTTGCAGTTAAAAATAAAGAATACCAACATAATTCTGATGGCGATTCGTCGTTAAATGACCGAATAATGTTAACATTTGGCAAAATAATGCTATTTCTTGACCACATAATGTGTCTGGGGTTCGTCGGTGATGATGGCACAATAATTCGTGAGTAAAACTCATGTTCGTGAAACAAATCACTTTTTTGTCGCTTGTTGCTAATCGTTGATCCGTAGGTAAACGTGTTGTCGGTAAAACACCTATGTTTTGTGTCAAGGAAATTTACCGGTGATATGTTAGTAATCCCTAGGTTAATTTCACCAATACCAGCGATAACTTCTTTACCAACGTCATGTTTTCTAACAGAGTATCACGGACGAATTACCAATGATTCCCACTTTCACCAAGGGAATTTTAATGGACATGACTGTCACTAAATGCGCTATATACTAGGGATGAGCATTTGGTACCGGTATCAAACACGTATTATACCGGTGCCGAATTTTTCGTGTTGAATTATCTTCTGTACCCACTTTATGGCGTTTTCAGTACCGGTCCTTTCAGTTCCGTACGGTACTTTCGGTAGGGTTGCGGTATTGTAACTTCAAATATTGGTACCGTACTGAGTATTTTTGATACTAATACCCGTATTTGACGATTTTAGATACTAGTATTTTTTATATCGGTACTTTCGATACCGATACTAACACCGAACTCATTAGTGATATATACGTTTTCTATAGTTAAAACGAGGCATATGTTATGGACTAAACATCTTTTTATACCCACCATGATGTGATATTGTGTACTATATATGTTTAGGGTATTTCAATAACTATATGTAAACATCGAAAATGATATTAGTGCACAATTATATGTGCCATCCCATTGTGTAATAAATTTATATCCAATATGGTTTGAAGCATTCATATATATATATATATATATATATATATATATATGGGAAGGTTCATTTAAGAAGAAATTTAATGTGAAAAAGATAAAAAGGGCATAATGGTAAAACATTAAATAGTTTATAACTTCTCTTATTAATTATGTTATCTCTCTTTAATAAAAAAACATTATATCCTACACATTTCAAATGTTATCCTACAAATATCTTATACTTATCGGAATTTACCCTACACACATGTAAAAAACCCTACGCATTTCAAAATTCATCCTGCACATATTAAAATTTATCATACACATGTCAAAAATTGTCTTTCACATAAATTATTTTATCTTGAAAAAGTATATTAAAAAATGAGTTACAAGTTTAATTAATTAGCTAATTAATGACAATTATATATTTACCTATATGCCCTTTTTCATAATATTAAATACACAAATTAAATAAAGTGAATGGAGAATTTCTATTGGTTTAAAAGTTATTCTTTTTATTCTTACAAAATTTTTCTTCTCATTTGAACTCTCCAATATATATAGGTTTATTTATTTTTTATGATATAAATTTTATTTGTATTTTTGATTTATAGATAAACACTTATACTTGTACGTTTTTTAGTAGTGATTTAAAAATCTAAATTTTATAAGTTTTGTCACTGGTAAAATTATTTTTCTAAAGATTGTATTACTTTAAGATTTAATTTGTAAGTCTAAATATTATTGACTTTGATTATTAGTTTACAAATCTTAAATACTTATATAATGTAGTTATTATCCCCAATTAAACTATTAAATATGTATAAGTATTTTAACAATATAAGATTTTTAAATTCCGTTCCTAGATTTATTGAATTTTATAGGAACTTTTACATATTTCTCTCTTCTAAGCTGCTTTATTACGTATTTTTTCAAACCAAAAACAATTATATGTTTCTCTTTTTTTAGAAATTACCCAATTACCCTTCTAATAACCCATAGCTCAAAATAAAGAAGGTATGCAAGTCTAAAAAAAGGAAAACATGATGTCTAGATAACAAACTATCCAAATAGCTTGTAGATATAATCCGGATTATCACATTATACTTAAGTGTGATTACATAAAATGAACACAAAGTGTTACTAAGATCTGACCATCATGAATCTATTGAACTCTGTAAGAAAAAAACGTCGATCTCCAAACAAGAAAAATACATACGGGAGGTTATATATGCTTTCCTCTACTATCTACCAATTATTTAAATTACATTTTCTCATATAATCATATGCTTTTGGCAAACAGAACACAAAAAAGAATCTATAACTGGAAAGAGACCAAAAAAAATAAAATCCAAGTCAGTAAAAAAAAAGTATCCATAATAGTCAGTAAATTTTGCGAAACTTTATGTATTTTGAAATTATGAACAACTAAGAATCGTATTTTAATTAAAGTTTGTGTATTTTAATGGGGAAATATATAAATATTCATTTAATAGTTTATTGAGGGTAAAATAGTTATAAATAAGAGTCATTTTAATGAAAAGGGTAAATATATAATATATATGGGTTAGAGAGGGGAAACATGTAATTGTTTTTCGTTTGAGAAAATACATAATAAGGCAGCTTAGAAAGAGGAAATATGTAAAAATCGCTTTTAACAAAAGTAATCTTTTTAAACAATTGGTTCATTCGGAGAAAATATGTTTCTGAATCAAGAAATTAGTATGACATGTTATAAATGAACACGACAAACAAGTTGCATATTAATATACTAGGTTAGAAATCCATGTATTACATGGGTTGAATAAATATTTCTTTGAAAATATTTTGTACTACAAATATTCTAAAATCATATTATGCATGCTTATAAAGAAGGGATTTTTACATATTTCTTCATCCTAATTACTGACTCATTTATAGTATTTAAGTAAATTAGATTTTAATAATCCAAACTATTTCGCATTAGCATATAGTAATACATATTGGCAATGTGACTAATAATATTCCCAAATTTACCTTATGTTGTTAAGAGCAATCCCAATATACGGACAGATAACTCCACTTGCACCTAATTTTCATTTATATCGTTTCAAAACAATTTACAACATTCTAATTGGTATACAAATTAGTCAATCGTTCATTATTGACAGACTATGTTACTTTTTGATAGTACTAGAACTATTATTTCCAATGACAATAAAAGGTTAGGAGTGTTAATCATATACGCCGCCAATGAATTATCTTTTTAATTATTAAATATGAATTTGATATAAGTTGTAATGGAACTCCTAATTAAATTAATATTTATTTGAATTTTATTCAACACTATAAAACTCAACTGATAAGCTACTAAGTTCATTTTAAACAAAAAAAAATCACAAGTAGTTCCTTTGATTTCAAACTCAATTATATTTTTCGAAGCATTGGTATGTGCATATTAATTCTATTTGATGCTGTCATACTTCACTTGGGCTGTCTTCATAGAATAAAATACTGATCAAGTATAGAATTAAGATGATATATTTTGTTTATTGTTTTCATTGGGCTATTGATTTGGATTTTTAAATTAAGTTGGACTTGGGCTTGGTTATGGTGATGGGTCTGCTTTGTCTAGCTTAGTAGCTTACATCATATTTACCCAAAAATAAAATAAAATAACGAATATTATAGTTTCTTTTGTGTAAAGAGAATCACGAAACAAGATATTTTTAGATGTGATATGTTTATATAGCTGCAATAAGAAATCATCCATATAGCAATGGCATACACAACATGCGTATCCGCTTTTGCTCTCGCCTCAACTGTTTATATCCAACTAAGTTGCTCTTTAAAGCATCTTTTATGAGTACACTTGTCACGTATCAGTGTATCATCTTTCACTCACATATATTTAAATTCTCGTCCTTTTATTAGAAAACATAGGTGATACATGATATCAACTCGCATTTGATAAACACATTCGCGTGTCCGTTCATGTACATCAGGGATTCTATGCACATTCTAGCTATCACTCACACAAAGAAATGGCCAGTGAAAGTCAAAATAGTATAAGGTGTATATTCTAAGTTTCTAACTCCACCATATGATATGGATTATTAATCAAATACTTTTTTTTTTCTTTTTATCAGATACATACAATTTATGTTACTAATACTAACCCACACTTGATGAACCATTTTCAACATATAAGCATTATACAACAACAACAATAGATCAACCAAGAGGTAGAAGTGCCTCAGACCGTTATTAGATATCGACCAATTCAGTTCTACAACTTCCAACATCCCCAAATATCTTTCTTAAGGTTTAGGCAACTAAGCAGCAGCCGCAGCCGCGTTACAAACTGGCAAATCTTTCTCGAAATGTGGTGGGATGTTGAGAATAGGATTGCTGTTGTAGAAGTTAACGGGCTTCAAATCAAAACTCGATGATACGGTCGGCATGATCGGGTAGTCCTCCTGGCACGGAACATGATGAAACCCTAGTGTGTACCACATTACAATGTCCTTGTTTTCTATAGCTCGGTCCCTGAAAAGATTCCAAGGGTAGTACTTGTGTAATTGGCTATTAGAGGTGTAAAATGTAAATACATGGAACCATGAGGGGGTTTTATACATTTATCAAACCGGAACTTCAGTCTATTGTGGTAATAGAATTAGCCAATCTTTTAGGTCAATTACCAGTCATATTATCGGTTCACTAGCATCATCGGTTTCAAGAACCAGATTACATCATAAATAATTAAAAAAATAGTATATGTAACCTTTTAAAAATAACATAAACTATGAAACTATTTTATCTTTTGATGTGAATTTGCAATGTTAACAAAACACAAAACTTGAAATAATAAAGAATATGGAGCTGATGTAGTAAAATTAATTAGTAAATATATTTTCGAAAGATTTTATTTTTAAATCCGGTCCAATCACACAGTCCAGTTCAACGGTCCAACCGATTCAAATGAGCTCAACCGACGGGTCCAATTCAATTATGAAGTTAGTAGAATTTAGTGCTTTATATTACAAAGGAGGAAATGTGGAAAGAACTTACCTTTCGGACCAAACGGCAAGAGTGTCATCGCCATGACTCTGATAAGTAAATAATCCGCCGGCCCACTCCTCACTTTTGTTATACGGGGTGACCCAAATTTGATTATTTGTAAAAGCACCCCGTTTCTGAGGTGGATCATTGAGATCCAGTAAGCTAGCAGCGGTCCCACCAGGAACCAACTTGTACCCTGTTGGGTTACCCACACGTGTTTTTTTAGATGGATTAACAATATGGTACTCAGACGGGTCATAAAGTTTTAGTTTTACTTGTGCATCTTTTTCCGTCTTAGCAACATTTCTAACCGCTTTCAAGTAACTTAGCCTAGGAGACTCCTCAGGCGAGGTTGTTTCCCGCTTGAGGTTAACTTTGACAAAAGAGTTGTCGGGCCCGTCTACATCCATGTCGAGGTAGAAAGTGATGTAGTGGTCGTGGATGACTCCGACGACGTTTTCTGATAAGAGCGTGCCGTAAAGATTTTCCGGTTGGTTTACTTGGTTCATGTTGTCATAAGAAGTGCCTTTCACCATCAAGATTCCACTCAAGCCAACCTTAACATGTCAATTTTGAAACTTCAAATCAAGATTCCGTCATAAAAGATATTTTATGAAAAATAAATAAATAAAAAAATCAGTGACAGAATAGACCAATCACTAGAAAATCAACTTGAACCTCTTTCCACTTTGTTAAAAAAAGTTATAAAAGACGAACTATTAAATTATTTTGTTTTAAAAAAAGATCTGAAATTAAATTGTTTTAATTTAAAAAAGATCTGTAACATTTTAAGAAAAGACAGAATAGGTATCCGATAATAACGTACAAAAAAAAGGTATCCAATAATAACGTACAAAAAGAAATTATAAGAACCTAAATTATTTAAATTGTTTTTTTTCCGAATTTGTTATAGATCAAATTATTTTATAACTCTAAATTAAATCCGACCACATTATAAAATTTTTATTTAACATAAAAAGTTTAATCACGTTATTTACATGTATGCAATTATTATAAAAAAATTTATTTGACATAAAAAGTTTAATCACGTTATCGTAAAATCTAATAGATAGTTGGGTTAATTTCAAAATTCTTTCAAATTAGAGAGTTAGCAAAACCATCCTTCGGATTGTTGCAAGCTAATTATACATGCAAAAATAAAAATCGTTATACCTAGCTATATTAAAATCTTAAGTTCTTTTTAAAATATATTACATATAAATAATAATGTTAATCATGAACGAAAACGATGTTATAATAGAAAATCTTAATTTTTGAACGAACAACATAATCAATCCCGAACACTCTTGAGACACCCATTAGATCAAACAGAGTACTTTAAGAGTAAACCGAAATCGACATTTGATAAAATAAATTTGATGAAGAACAAAATAAAAAAAAACCATAAAAGAATTTAATCCATACACGACTGCACGAACGTAGATAGTGGATCTTCTTAAAAGTAAAGAAAAAAAAAGAAAAAAGGACAAAAGTAGAATATATTTATTTTCTGTCAAGGTAAAAGTTATTATTATATTATAATCAATATAATATTAGATGGTTAATAAAATATGAACTCTTAAGTAATCTCTTACTTAAAAATAAGTCATCACTTGCGTCACATGATATACAGGAGAGCTGAGGTTCATCGAGAAATCATAAAAAAGTAGGAAATCAAGAAATTATTAGTTTTATATGTAAAAACTAACAAAAAATGTATTTTTACATAGAAAAAAGCGAGAAATTATTAGTTTTATATGTAAAAATTAATAAAAAAAGTTATTATTACATAGAAAAAAGTTTATATAAACACATATGGAAACCGTTAAAAAAATAAATGTTTTAATGTGTTTTTACCCTTTTTCAAAAAATAATGTTTTTTAATGTTTTTTTCTTACTGATTTTTAAGCCTTCTTTCTTATATTTTTTATTAAAACAACTTTTACATGTATTCTATGTAAAAACTTTGAAAAAATTAGGCAAAATGAATTCTTTACACTCAAACATGATTTTTACGAGCTTTCTTTTACATATTTTACTTATGATTCTCTGGTCCTACCCTTTTTTTATGTTTCCCCAATAAACTCATCAACGTATTATAACTCTATAAGTCCAAGATTATCTTTCATGTTTTTCTTATTTCTTTCTTTTATATTCCATTTCTTATTTTTATAAATATGTCTTATCCTAAAAGATTTCTCTATAATTATAAATTTTCATTACTAACTATTTTATATAATTCTTTTATTCAATCTATATTTTTTATACGTATCTTTATCTTAGTCTAACTTCAATATAATCCATTCTTATATTATGTGATCTATTTTTTTAAATATAAATTTTTTCCTTCTTGTGAAACTTAAATACAAGAATTCACATAAATGTTTTAAAAGGTTTTGACATGTTACTGGACCACCAAATTTACTGTTACATTATATATACAGGTTGAAAAAACTCAAGAAAACTGTATCTAACATTTTTATAATTTTTTCTAAAAAAAAATGAATGTAACATACATATAGTTGAACGTTTTTATAAAAAATGTAAAAAGCGCCGACTTTTTTTTTAAAATGTTCAAAATTTGTATGTTATATTTTTTGTGGACATATATATTATGTAACATGGAATTTTTAGCATTTAAAAAAAACTACTCTGCACTTTTTATTTTTGTTTTTTACAAATATGTTCAAATATATGTACGTTACATTTTCTATTTTTTTAGAAAAAATAAAAATGTTACATAGGTTTTATAAGGGTTTCTAGAGTTTTTTCAACTCAAGTGAGTTTTCATTTTATCTTCCCCATATATATATATATAGTGGAGAGTTTAAATGAGAAGAAAATTTTTGTAAGAATAAAAAGAATAACTTTTAAACCAATAGAAATTCTCCATTTACTTCATTTAATGTTATGAAAAATGGCATATAGGTAAATCTATAATTGTCATTAATTAGCTGATTAATTAAACTTGTAACTCATTTTTTTCATATACTCTTTCAAGATAAAATAATTTATAGTGTACGACAATTTTCGACATGTGTATGATAAATTTTAGTATGTGTGATAAATTTTGAAATGTGTAGGGTAAGTTTACATGTGTGTAGGGTAAATTCCGGTAAATGTAAGACATATATAGGATAAATTTTAAAATGTGTAGGATAAAATGGTTTTGCTTTATTAATGAGAAATAACATAATTAATGAGAGGAGTTATAAACTATTTAATGTTTTACCAATATGCTCTTTCTTCTTTTTCTTCTCACATTAAATTTCTTCTCAAATGAACCTCTCTCTCTCTCTCTCTATATATATATATATATATATATATCTATATATATATATATATTGAACCGTAAACTTCATATATATGTTACCACACTCTCCAAATCGGAGAGCCCTGTATTGCCCCACTTTGGCCAGACTATGTTGTCTTAATCGGCCCATGTTGATTTCAAAGTTTAGCTTTTTTGGGCATTCCCCCGGGAAATCACACCGCCAGCTGTCACTTGACAGTCGTTGTGTCACCAAAAGAGTAGAATTCTATGGCATAACACACGCTGGGACGAAAACACGGTTGGGCTCTGAAATCGAACTGATAATCTCATACAAAACCTAGTCCATATCATTGTCTATATTCACTCCAATATGACACAAGTAAAATTTGAAGTTGAGTCTCAATTGAAAAACCTAAACCTTTCTACCACTAAGTCACAAGGAAAGAGATTAGTGTTACATTATTTGATCTACTAATAAACTTTATATAAATTGATTCTCTATTAAATGAAAAGGAATAGTATTATAGTCTAACCTTGACTCGGATCAATCCGTCCATTTGAAACTCCCAATCGACAATATAATCATAATTAGCAACGGAAGCTGCCATCCTTACGACTAGCGTCACCTTTGGTCTCACTTCTCGTATCTGCAAATTTCCATCACAATTATTACTTTTTGTCACTATTTAGAATATTCAAAAATCAACCACCCCAAAATCAAGATAGCGACACCTCCAATAACCATCACCAGAATATTTAAAAAGATTACATTATAAAGATTCCACCAACATTCAAGTATCATTATTTATGCTTTTCACATAAGTTAATATCTGATACCACCGGATGTTAACGAGCCAAGTTATTCACGAGCTAATCGAAATTGGTATTCATAAAAGCTTAAACTGAATTTAGTTTAAACCAGCTTGAGTTTTGAGTCTAAAATAAGCCTTTTTAATAAACAAATCAAATCCAAGCTTCACTTATCAACCCTGTCATCTCGATTAGGCTTGATTAATTTTAAATGATTTTTATTTGTTATACTGAACACATATTCATATAATAACTATTATATGTGAAATTATGATATGAGTAATAAATAATATATATTGTATTATATATAAAAAATACAATTATAACTATATATAAAAATAATTATACATATATATATATGAATTTTAATAAAACAATTAATAAATCATAAATAAGTCGAGTCGAGTTTGAAAACTACTCACGAGTTGAGGTGCCGAGCTTTAGCTAATTAAAGCTCAAAACAAACCTATATAAATTAAAAGAGTTGTTCAGGCTCAGCTCGTTTACACCCTTGTTTGAGACATGTATCTTACCTCCATTCCTGTTATCGGACTCTCCGAGTGTCGCCACCCTACATCTCCCGCATAACTCTCATAAACACAAACCATGTTCTCTCGAACGTACGGTTTCCCATCACCTGCGGCAAACACCCCATCCATATAATACGCGTTACGCGGGCAATCATTAAGCGGGTCGAGCGGCATCGCCTGAAGCCCGAACCCATATTCACCCGCGTCCATGTAAGTCTTAAAATACCAAGCGTCTGTTGGATCCATATACGGAACAAATAGCTCCGAAGTGAAACCCTTATACATCACATTCCTTATCTCCCCCGTACCCGGGTCCCTAACCCGAGCCCGAGAAATCACCACACCCGCCCTTGGGTCGGGTTTAAGGTGAAATTCCCAATTTGCCCATTTCACGAGATGCTCATTTTCTATAACAAAACTTGGACCTTTTGGTTGCTCTATGGATATTGGGTTAACTAAATTATTTTTAGTGTTTTGTGCGGAGAAACGATAGTCTGTACCGGCGGCCTTTGGTATCGGTATGTTCCTCCCCTTATCACTAATCTCAACCACTTGTTTTGTATCCATATCAAGAACAACTGTCAGCCCTTCGATCGGTCGCATGTAAAAATTTGCTGTACCGTCCATTGAATAACATTGTACCTTAATCAACCGTCGATTCTCCTCTTTTTTTCCGAACCACCCTAGTGAAATAGGGAGACAAGCTAGATCCTTTAGATCAATGCCACGTGCCATGATCATACGGTTGAACTCCGCGTTCTCAAGCGGGGCCCATGTTGAGGACGTCATGTCCTCAATGGTCATGGTGGGGTAACCAGAGTGTTCCCCGACGTCTACTGGAGTGATAACTCCAGTGGATATGTCAACGGTGAGAACATGAGTCTCACCGTTGACACGTGCGATGACTGACGCCTTTCTAGGCGGCAGTGCATCTCCGTGGCTCCACTCCAGCATGATGGCCTTTTCTGGCTCATCGAGGACGATAGAGTGGAGCGCGTAGGAGTTTGAGTTTAGGAAAAGCGCGTGGGAGAGGAGGATGGAGCGAACTTTGTTGAGTTCGGTTAGGGTGAGGGGGTCGAGCGGGTGGTGGGGGACGTCGGTTGTGTGGAGGCGGGTAGCGGGTTTGGGTGGTTGTTTGATGGTGCACCGCCGTGACTTGGTGGCGCAGTCGAGTAACGCGCCGTTGTCGGAGAGTGGGAGGGGGTAGGGGATGTTGGTGAGAGTGAGGAGGAGTAGAAGGGCGATGATGAAAGTGAAGAAGAGAAATCGAATCAAGTTTTTTGAGTCCATTTCTGCAACGAGTGTGTTGGATGTTGCATTCATTCAACACTACATATATTGGAGGGTAATGAACAGTGTAGAATCCAGATAACAGAAAGTTACAAAAGTATATACCAACAAATGAGTTGACACATAATTTGTTACCATGTATACATGGTCTTATACCCATTATAACATCTAAGGTACTATATTACCCCCAAGTTGCATATACATGGTCTTATACCCCTTATAAAAGTACATCTAACCTACAATATTAGGCCCAAGTTGCATATACATGATGTATGAACAAATTGTCTTGGTGGTTACTATAATTGGTGCATCTAAAATATAACTACTTGATTAGCAAATGCACATACAATCACCCTAAAATACATCAACTTTGCCATCACAATCTACGAGTTACCATTGTTTTGAATTTTGATTTGAATGAGTTATAGTGGAATCTGTAGTGTGAGCAACTCATATTGACTATTTTTGCGGTATTATTATAGTTTTGTATAATATAGTTGATTTTACTTTTTTTTAACATCAAACATAACAGTTGCTAATGCATATAAATTAAAAGTGGATTTGCCTAAAAAGTATTATGATGATAACATGTGACATTCCTTATAAATAGGAAATAAGAGCATTTTGATACTAAAACATTTTAGTTTTTATAAATAAGAATGTGAAGATGACATGTGACATCGCTTTTGTTTTCTCAAAAGTGCAAAAAAAAATCCAGCACAAAAAAACGTAATACAAAAAATACAGCACAAAAAATTCAGAAAAAAATATAAGACAAAAAATCAGCACAAAAAATATAATACAAAATCCAACACAAAATATGCTATACAACACATTTTTTTAGGTTTTTTCAGTTGTCATATTTTATGTAGTAATAAGGTACTAAAATTAATAATAAAAAGACTTTCGATTTTATGGTAAATTTTTATGAAAAAATAATGTCATATAAACAAATTATGAACGTGCCTTGCATGTAAAGAAAAAAAATCAATAAATATGATTTTCTAAATATACCTTTACCCTCCTCTTATTTCTATATTTTCATTTTAATTACTAATTTAAAAAATAAAATGTTAAGATTAAATCTTATTCTATTTAAATAAAATAAACTTTGTATTTAATCCTACCTCTAAATAAGAGTACAACTAAAACAACCGGAGTTTAATTTCCTAAAACAATTTCCCATCCAAATCTTTTGCAATATATCAGTGGGTTTTTTTTTCAATATCTTTTAACAAAAAACAATATGAATTCACACAAGGAGAAACACCATATTATAGTAGACTAATAGCTCATGGGTGTAATAAATGGTTCTACTCATGGGACTTCAAGACTGACTCCAATGCTGCCATTTATTATTATTTTTTTTTTATGATGATCAATTTAAACATCTTCTAAATTTATACCTTTTTTCCACTGCGAGACTTAAACTGTCACTATACGAAGAGGGACACCTTTTCCAATACAGTTGAGCAAAGAGCAGTGTGGTTGTCATTTAATATAATTGTATAGTTTAATTCCCAACAAAGATCTTCAATATCATATTCATGCAAACCATAACGAAATAAATTCATAAGATTAATCTTGATTTAACTTATCTTTAGGGTATCTTCGAGACAATGACGGATCTTGAAAATCTTCGTACAGGTAATGTTTTATAAAAAAAAAAGGTAACGAAATCGAAAAAATATCAAAAAAAGGTCAATTTTTTCCAAAATTTACACTACCGCCGAAGCGTCAAGAGGTAGTGGAGGCTACCCCTTCCCCTAAGGTAGGTCCGCCCCTGCTTCGAGACGTGTTACCGTAGATAGTACATGATTAGGGTACCAATATCTTAATTTTACAGATATTAACCGTTGGCATTTCAGGCTTCCGATACATCTTTAAAAATTCCTGATACAATATTTCTTTATAATTTAATCCAATAATTGGTTAACTATCCCAACTGCATATGCAGTCTCAGTTCAATAGTATGGTATATGTTGATTTTGATGAATTAGACTTATAATTGAATTGTTTAGCATTCACCAGGCCTTACTAACTTTGTGGTTATTATTGCATGTTCTCATATTTGTTAAGTTTTTGAACAACCAACTTATTATATTTGGTTTATGTTTTGAGTAAAGTAGTTATTATTACATGTGCTAATGGTATGAATTATTGCATCAGTGATGGGGTTCGTATTCTCCTTCATGCTCTTATATACGACTAGCATTTATTATTTATTGCAATGCTAACAAGAGATATATTTCGATTTTATCTTCTTTTGTAATTGTTATACGTTATTTGTACTAAGCAACACTTCTGAAACACACCTAAATCGGAGGGTCTTATATGTAGGATTTATTCTTTGGCACATAGTTCGTAGACTAAAACTTCATTCATACGCTGCAGGATCTTTCATAACATAAATATTGTCGGTTCCAAAACTAAGTACATGCCTTTAAAACATAACGTACATCATAAACATAATTTTTCATCACGAGAAAAAAATAACATGGCTTTAAAACATAACATACACCATAAACATAATTGTTCAGCACAAGAAAAAATAACATGATGTCAATCCAGTAGCTAGGGTTGCCATCTCTCTTCATGCCACAACCATCCATGGAAGCTTTCTTCGAACCTATACTTTAACCTGCTATGTTATTTAAAGTTAGCTACGCTGAATGAGTAGTTTCATGAAACATTAATATTCTTTAGCATTGACATAACAATTGATTATAACATGACTTTAAATGAACTTACTTTAAACTATGATCTTTAACTTTAGCATTGAGGTCATGTTAAACTCGCGAGTGATCGTCAATGCTCCTATCAAACCTTAGGTTTGAGGTACATTAACTATGTGAGTGATTAGTTTCATTCCTCTCGTGTTTCTGTATAGGTATTGGCAACCCTGGAGGTCACAACTTTTATAAAGCACTCATAGTTAAGTAAGACTTAACAACCTGAGAGGTATATTGTCTTATCATATGCTCAAAATTAAGTAATTCATGACGACCACGGAGGAACTATCCTATCATATGTTCATAATTAAGTAAGACTTGACAGCCTCGGGGCATTATCCTATCATATGCTCACCACATACCGGGGTCATGACCATAAACAACAAAGTAAAACTTAGCAGCACTGGAAGTCACTGTCCTATGCCTTACCATTCTTTATCTTAATCTTTCTTTAGCTTATTCTTTCTTAGATATATCAGGCTATATTTCAACGGCTATCTTGTAACATCCCAAAAATCAGAAGTTTTATTTCGTCAGTAAGTTTCTCGGGTAATGAAAAGAAATAAAATAACTACGTCCTTTAACTTAATTAGGATATGTAGGTTAGGAAGTAATGGACAAGTTTTGTGACAAAAAGGAAAAAATGGCGAACATGAGGGGCTAAACTTGGCAAAAGAATGAAGGTTTTTATAAGACTACCTAAGTGTGTAGTGTGTGTATGTGTGTGTGTTCGATCAGAGAAGAGAGAGAGGAGGAGAAACTCCCCTTCCACTCAAGAATGGCTGAAATTGATCAAATTAGGATGGAGATTGGAGCTAAATTGGATGTATGAGCTTAGATTCTTAATCATCTAGACAAGATAAACATGTGGTAACTTGTAAATTGTGACTTGGTGATCTTGTATGAAGTGGGTTTGTGATCAAACCTTGAAATTGAGCAAGCATATGTGTTAGAATGATCAATTAGAGCTTATTCTATGCATGAACCAAGTAATTTGATGTTTAAAGGTGAAACCCATTTGGTTAGTGAAAGTGGCGACATGGGTGTATAACCCATGTCCAATCCTTGTTCAAAATTTGATGTAGTATATTGTATGTGATTAATTCTTGTTAAATAGGTTGAGCATGATATGGAAATCTCTTGATGTTTACTTGTGTTGGTGGATGAAAGTGATAAGTAGGAAGAAGTGCATGAAATACACTTAAAAAGTAGTATGCACACCAAGTGTTTGATGAAACGTCTAGGAGAAATTAGAGGATGAAATTGTATGCAATAACTTGGTAATTAGATATAGAATGTGACAATAATGTGAGTGTTAGTAAATTTACATGAGGAATGTGTGTTTGAATTAATCTAAATGAAGGTTTTTATTTAAGTTCAAGATTAGTAGAAGTATGCATTAGTGGCTTGTACTACATGCTTGAATGGTGGTGCACACCATGTGTCGGACTAGTTGCTTAATGGTAATTTAGAAATGGATTTGTAATAAATGTAATAGCTTGTGGATTTACTAGTAAATGATGATGTTGAGATTATGTAAAATTGTTATACCTTGAATGTGGTTGTCAATTGTAGGATCATGAAAATGTTTGTATGTGTTGAATTGACTATATATGTGTATGTATGTAATTAGTTGATCATGTGCTTGTATGTGTGTCCTATACCATGATTATGAAATGTACATGATGACATTAGCATGATCTACTACATTAATATGGACATATGTTCTTAATTTGGAAGTTTCTATGCTTGACCGTTAACTTATGAAAAGTCAACGAATATGCAAATGGCATGGTTTGACTTACAAATGAAACTTTTAAAGATTTAGGAATTGTCGCATGTCATGCGTTAGACCATTAATGTGTTATGTATGATGATGAATTAAATTGCGCGAATGTGGAATAATGTAATTGTTAAGTCTTATGCATGATAATGAATGATTGACTAATGAGAGTCAATGTAACTTAGAGTTGGAAATGAATGTTGATATGGATGAACATACATACTAACAATTTTATGGACATGATGGCATGAAAGGATAGGAATCATAATGGTATGGACTCAAATACGAAAGGCTAACAGGTCAAAAGGATGCGAGGAAGCAAACACGAACAAGGACGATTAAGGTAAGTGATTTCTTGAACCACATCTTCTTTAAATAAATAAAGTTTGTTATGTTGAATATAGGTAACCATGTAAGAAGTTATGGGTAAGGGTAAGAACCAAGGTGAATAATGATGTGGTAAGTCATAGGTGGCCGTCTATTTTTGAAATTACACGGTATAAGTGAACGAGTCAAATATAGAAAGTAGCATGGCCTGATGTGGTGGTTGGTTTGATCTTGGATTAAGAACTAGAAGGATATGGGGCTTGAATATGGTTAACAGATGTCATGGAAACATGTAAAACGTGAAAGAAAGAAGTTTGGGGATAGTGTGTACGTAAGTACGTGTAGGACGAAATGAGTCTAAAGGCATGTATGGGTATGGGTATGGATTTATCTACATGTTAGAAATAGAATCCATAGGTAAGTGTGGGTAAAAATGAGTAAGTACGTAGGTTGTTCGTATGAGCACTTTTTATGTGTATGTTTGTGGCTAGGATTTGTTAGTTTAAATTGTATGGGACTGTAATTAGTAGGTAAGAGCTTAGTTATGGAGGTAAGCATGAATATATGTATGTATAGTATATGAATATATATTTATGCATGTAGGTATGTATGCACGTAGTGGGATGTATTGTACACGAAAGAATAGGGCTTGTATGTATACATACATGGTTTCAATACGTTTAAGTATTAAAGTTACTAATCATTGTCTTGAGAACAAAATGAAAGTGTAGGTATACTATTGTTGATCTTATAAAGATTTGACAATTTGGATGCAAGATTGTACTCGGAAGGATAATCGAAGGAATTAGCATGAGTAGAAAGAATATGGAGTGATGATTTAATTACGTATGTTTAGAATTATGAATGACGTCACCAAATATTAACGATGCGGATGTTCATGGTGTTTGCAGGTTGCACGGAATTATCGTCACTAAGGAGTCTATGAGATTGAAAGTCGAGTCAAAGAGTAAGGATTGAACGGGAAGAGCGGTCACATAGCTTGTAATTACATATTACATTTAACGCGTTAATCAAGAATAAATGTTGTAAATCCTTTTCGAGAAAGTGTTAGGCATTTTATAAATGAATTTTCAAGTTTGTTATATAAATAATAAAGAAAGAATTTTTAAATCGGTATTTTCGTTGTGTCTTTATGGTTTAACAAGTTCGGGGTGTTTCATATCTCTTTCACATGTTACATTTTTCAAATAAAAACATTGATAACATTAGCTATCTCTTTCAAATGTTAATTAAAAACATTGATAACATTATGGCTAGAAGCCAAAACTATTTTATTTTTTTATCCTTCATACTTGGTTTTGTAGCACTATATCTACACACCACACCAAAATTATGTAAACAGAGGTTTAGAAACTTACATGTAAAAATAATTATCTATTGTTATAAGAAGGATACTTGGCCTATACAGAACATTTATCACTTAACAATCTGATTAAAGGTTCACATTTGAAATGGTTAACCCTCACATAACGTAAGTAGCCAACAAGTCAACTTTTGCATGAGATCTTCATGCGAGAGTGAGACTTGTTGACCATCTATTCATTATAAAATATGTTAGCAAAGTATAATGCTATGTAAATATTTACTGTAACTAAAAGTGTCATTTTAAACTATTGTTATATTGAGGTAAAACTATATTAGACAAAATGAGAAAAATACATTATGTTGAATTCTACACAACAAAAATTGTAATATCGAAAATTAGATAGGTCTCTACAATGTATTTTATAATTTTTTTCAAAATTATTTTTACCAGTTTAAGTACCAAAGTTACATGACCAGATCATTGTTTTACAATTAGCATTTATATTAAGCTATTAGTATTATCCTAGTAGTAAAACCCGTGTGTAAATACGGGCGATTTTTAGAAAATTTTCATACCAAATTATATTAAACAACGAATCAATAAAAACGTATAATTGTTATGTGATAAATACATTCACTTACAAAAGGTTGAGTAATTTGTAAAATAGTTCATGGCACCTCAATGGTAATTGCATTCAGAAATAAATATACTTGTATTTTTTTTGAACCGTTGAATTCATTAACAAACAACCACAACTTCAACCCAACAAGCAAGTGGGAGAAGAGGGAACAAAACAACAAACAACAAAAGGCGAAAATACATTACAACATGAAATTTACAGCTCCAACCACTCTAAAACCATTCGCTTATATTTGATCTCCACTTATCACAGGAGCTTCACAATCTGTAGAAACGATAAACAACGTTATCAACTTCAATTCAAGAAAACCTATTATGACTTACTCGAATGCAGATCTAACTATTTGCTTGTTTAGCAGATTAACTGAGAGCGAAATTCCAGCTCATCATCCTCATGAGTGTTCATAGATGATGATGTAGATATCTCCATTGCAGTTTCGCTGTAATTGATCATACACAACAAAATTTATTTCATAAATATATAACTAATTAATAATGCGACAAAACTTTAGGAATGATTACCAGATTGTCATTTGCTGTATAATCGCAATCTCATACTCTACTTTCTTTCTAGCTACCTTTGCCACATAAGGAGCTTTCTCTTTCAGAATAAACACATCAACAGAATTAAACATGTACTCTAACTGATTGATGAAATGCCTAAACAAACATATTTAATAATACTATTCGATTTTATGAGTAGATCTTACGGATTTGGTCATAGACTTCCATATAACTCCGCGTTCCTTTGTTCTACAAGCATATAGTTTACTAAACTCAATATAATAAATCATAATTAAAAACATAATAGGTTCATTTATTAAATGTGTAAACCAAATCATATAAAATATCAAAATAATAAAGTAAGACCAGTCATAAAAAACAATATGCAAACATTTAAATCATTATCCTATCAAGCATTCTAAAGATTTATCGAACTGACTCTCAACATAATTTTAACAAAACTAACCCTTAACTCGGTTACGAATTATAGTTCTATAAACTACAAGATACCTAATGCATTAAAGATCAATAACACATCATAGTTCTACCACCTACAGTCACATTAATCAAAACAACATTAATTTGGAACAATGAATGGTGCACTCGAAAAGAGTCTATTTCTTGTCTCTTTGCCTTAACTGACCGCCTTGCTGCAATCTCATCACCAAAATAAAAATTAATAATATGAATCATAATAAAAACAACATTACCTTGGAACAGTGAATGCAACGTCTCACCTTTTGAATATTATCATCTTCAAATCACAACAATGACCTCATCTATAGCAACATAAAATTGTAAAGGATAAAAGAAGAAAAAACTTAAATCATTATCAAATATTGAAATAGGATTTAGGTGACACGTAACATCTATAGACAAACTGGTACCAAACAACAACCTTTTAAAAAAAATTAGATGCAACATTTTCTAATTTATCTACAATATCTTTAAAATTATAAAAATAAGTTGTGACAAGAAAGATTAATATGATTAAAATTTAAAGTATTAAAAAAGAACAATTGCATATGAAAAAAGAAAACTAATTAGACACTTAAACTCTAATAGCAAGAATCAAGAAACTTTAACTTCAACTCCATCGAGCACTGAACTTCTTGATGTATGTCCTTGATCTTTGTCATGAACTCTAGTTCTCTGCCTCTGCACTCTATATTACTCGCAACACACAGGTCACAAACAAAGTCGTCGGCATCGACCTAAAGTTTCTCGAAACCTGGTCTCTTGTCAACAGGCCAAGTTGTAGTCCGTTAAAACACATCTTCAACTCTTGAAGAGTAGACCTATCAGCATAAACTTGTCAGATTGTGCAGAAGTATATGATGCCATTTTATGTTATTACTGAACTAATGCAAAACAATAACAATTGCTCTTCTATTTCACTGAATGAATCGGTGTATGATGCAAAACATTTGAATTGACAATGATATTATATAGTGAAATATCTAATAGCCCAAAGGACAGATTTAAATGCAAGCATTAAATAATTTTTTTTATTCAAAAACCATGTACATTTAATGATTTAAGAGGAAAAACCTGTACATTTAATATAAACATGTACATTTATATTCAAAAACCCTATGCATTTAATGCAAAACCTTTCAAAAATGAGTTTTCATGAGAAAGCAAGTAAAATTAAATATCTAGAAACACAAAGGACAAAATTTAAACCTTCAAAAACAAGTTATCAATTAGGAAGCATCTCTTTATTTCACATATCAAACATTGTAAACACTATAAAAGGCTCATTATTAGTTTAGTTGAAAACAACAACAATTCACTTTTAAAAAACTGTTCATCCAAAAACAAACCATCCAAAAACACTCACACTCTTTCTTAATGGAAAACAGAACCTTCTAACAGTGGACAGATACTAACGTTGTTAAAATGGAATTTCCAAGATGGTCACTCTACGAACAAAGAACAGATGAAGAACTCAACCAAAAAGTTGCTATCGTGAGTGACAATTATTACAAGCAAACCTGGAGTAGCATTGCACTGCTGGATTAAGTTGTCCATTCCACTCCTTCAGAGTTCAAAGATTAGGTAGAAGAGTTAATCACATAGCTGCTGAAACAGGATCAGAAGACTTGTGATATGCTAGCTGATTTGCAAATTAAAAGAAAAATTGAATTTGCATGGAAGAAGGCAAGAGTCATAGATATCCTAGTAAGTGTTAATTGTAGCGTGTAGTTTTTAATATTTTTCAAAATAAGAATTCTGTAATACTATTTAATATCGAATGAAGAAGATTCAGACTTTGTTTTTTGTAGAGTTACAATCTAGAATGAGTCCACATGTCACCGAGGATGATGTGGAGTAAACTATAAACAATCATAAGGCTTGATTCTAATCAACCATAAACCTTTTAAAATGCCCTGCTCCACTTACAAATTTCATAATCAAAAGTGAAGGTTTAGGTTAAATAGTTTTGTAGTTACACGAAAACAGGAAAATTCTCTTTTATTGATAAAAGGAGAAGAAACAAATCATCGTAACGTGCAGGCAAGTCTGAAATCTTTAAAAAGAAAAGTATGTATAGATGTAAAAAAATAGTAAATGCAAAGAATGCCTTTTTGAAAGTCATATTTGTAGGCGGATCATGATGTTGGTCGACCAATGCAACCTGATCACCAAACACCAAAACTCATCAAATCGTCAATAGATTAAATATATATTCGTCAGTTCATAGAGAAGTTATTAATCAAATATCAAAACCAAAAGGAAAAGAAACAATTAACCTTTTCACAAACCTCATCGGAGCTCCCAAGGTAAGAATCATCCACTTAGTTCATATGCGACCTCGCTGCTTGTTGACGTGCTGCGAGCGTGTTATAATTTTGTTATATTTTAAGCACTTTTACTCGTGGATCAAGCTTTAAATTTATAAAACACAATACAATACTACCACTCTACATACGTTAGGGCAAGTGCACCCATCGTAGACGTAGTATAGTGATGGTAAGATATTGAGGTCGTCCAAGTAAACAAGAGCTTTTAATACTGGTTTATTGTTAACGTCTAATCTATCTAAATTTTGATAAAAGTTTTGAGAGTTTTAAAAGATAAAAACTATAATAATGTAAAGAAATAAGTAAAAACAAATAGACAATAAAGAATCACTTGGTTCCCGACTCCTCTTTTACGTATCCATTGATGATTTCCGTACTTTGGGCTTTTTAAGAGATTATCTTATTTATAGTAGTAGGCCCCTCTTATGAAGGCGACGTTACCCTCAGCCATATTGGTCTGAGTCAGCTGGGATCAGTCCCGCAAGGCCGGAATATTGAAAGATAATAAAATAAGTTATTAATGCGAAAAGTGGTAGGCCCCTCTTGTGAAGGCGACGTTACTCTCGGCCATATTGGTTTAAGTCAGCAGGTATACAGTCCCGCAAGACCGGATAAAGTTTTAATAGTAGTTTATATATAAGAGGTTCAAGCTGTTCTTACTTCCCCCGATTTGATGCTATCTGCCTCAATGAAAGTCCTAATAAGTTTGAACCAGGTCCTCGCAGCATGTATACACTGTACGAGGCAAGAACTTTACCCAAACACCCTTCTAACCCCCTTCCAGGTAGTTAACATGCTTTATATAAACCGTAAAGACACGGATGAGTGAATCAACGAAACATGAAGAAATGTTTAACTAAAGTTTACTTTCAATATAAAACACTAGTTATTAAAGTCATTAATACATACCCAATTAAAAAATTACCAAAGATTGGAAATCAAAAGTAAGACATAAAAGATTTGTCTTCAACAAGTGATGTAAGAGATTTAGCCAAGCATGGCCTTTGTTTGACAAGAACTCTTACAATCAATCTTGGATCCCGAGACTACTACACAATCTAAAAGATGAAATTTGGATGATGGTGGTGGGTGTCGGTGTTGTAGTGGTGGTGGACTGATGGCAAGTGTGAGAGAAGTGGTTCGCCAAGTGATGCCTTTCTCATGACCCAAACACCTCTATTTATAGCTGGAGACAGAGGGCAGCAATGGTCCCGCGCCCACCTGGCACGACCCCTAGTCATCTTTTCTCTCCCTTCATTAATTGTAGATGTCACGTCTTGTACTAACACGCCCCATGGTGTCATAACACGGCCCCATGGTCAGTGTACTTGCTGTACTATCAAAGATTCTATGAATCTTATAGTTGACCACGACCCGTGTTTGGTTAGCAATGACCCCGTGTTGGTTTGTCTGTTGCTGTTGTCTTTATCTGTAGAGAATCATGTCTGGGCACGACCTAATGCCTGGTGGGCACTGTAACGCAAGAAACTCATACTTGGAATACTTAAATACCTGATTTTATGTGCAATTATACTTAAACAACACTCTCGTATGCTTAAAATACTTAAAATTGGCTAAAACACGCGAAAATGGCCCAAAGAAGTTATCTTTGCACGAAGTGCACATGACTCCGCACGAAGTGCACTTGACTTCGCACGAAATGGGGTCACTTAGCACCAAGTGAAGCCACCTCATGCAAAGTGGTGGCCAACTCATACGAATACATGTTTCCTATAAAAACGCACTCCACTCCACTCTTAAACCCTTTGCTCACTCCAGAAATTACTCTCGAACTTATTGTTTTCTCTCCAAATGACTAGATTCATTATAGAAGGTTTCTTAAGCCTTCTAAGTGAGTTCAAACTCACCTCTCTACACTTACTTTTATGATTTCTTCTACTCTTTTTATTTCTAAATGCATGCATCTTCAAGTGTTGAATGCCACCAAGCTCATCCTCCTCAATATGATTAAACTTGTAATTGTAGTAGTGTGAACATTAGAAGCCTAGTCTTCCGATTTAGTTCCACCACCTCACTTGTCCATTGCATGTCATTCAAGTGGGTTGCTAGTATCAAAGTAACCTAACCACGTCTAGCCTCTGACACTTAGTTAACTCTTTCCATGTCGGGAATGGCTCACCTGGGTTAATCTTACTTGGCCACTTGTATAGTTAGATTTACTTTCTGTTATTCATGACCAAACGGGTTGTTACGACCTTGTGCTTTGATAAATCATATAATGAGGTGTTCGTACCCCCTATACTTGACTTCTATGACATAACTAACAGACTGGAAATATAACTCTCTTTCTCTCTCTCTATATATATATACTACATATTTTCCTTGCAAAACTGGTCAGAATCATGATACCATCAAATAATGATTAAGTGTTGTGAACTCAGACTATTCTGCCTCGTTCCTAAACTCCTCGTTCATAGAGATCAATGTCGAAAAATGTGTTAAACGAGCAAAATCATGCCAGAACTGCAATTTGCACGAAGTGCAAATCACTTCGCACGAAGTGGACAACCCACTTCGCACGAAGTGGTGTTTTCTACGTTTTCGTTTTGTATCTTTTGAATCCTCGACTGATGGTTCGTTAAACACAATCTATTCACAGACCTTTGTTTACCCCCTGTAGGGTAAGTTCGGTGTTCATCACTTCAACAACACAACTCAACAACTCGCGGATTTCTAAGAAGCTTGTAAAACCGTGAGTATACTCGACCCGTTTTACTTTTAACACTTTGGGGGTGCAATACATGTAGTTTATCAAAATCACACAAACATGCTTATGCTTAAATCATAAAACAATCCTTTGTACATGCTTATTATGCCAAACTTAGATTCATACATGCTTATACTCGATATGCTTATACTTTGTCATTAACTTCGATCAAGCCTCCCTTAACATGTATAGCGCTACAGGATTAACGCACAGCCCGTATTCGTGAGGTCATGTTAAGTAAACAAACGGTCTAGTCATTGCTATGATTTGATTATGCTAGCGGTAAACTTTGGGCTGACACTTATAATTGCATGATAGTTTTGCCATGTTAGTATCAAGTTAACATTTATACATGCGGATTTGTTAAACGTTTACATTATGCTATTAGTCAAACTTGTATACTCGCCAATGCCTTATGTGTTGAACTATACTTTAACGTGTATTGCAGGTTGATGACGATGATGAACCATGGAATCTAGTAGGATGGACATAGAAAATCATCTTAAATTATATTTATGTAGGATCGTGTGTCTTGATTACAATGTTGTATTTTGTTGTACTTGTACTTGAAAAAGTGTTGTCTTTATTTCGAATTAATGTACTAAAATTTTAGTAATGAAATGAATTATTGTTTCCTTTAATACTTGTTACAATTTAGCGTTATGTTATCTCGAGCAATCTATTTACATCCGCCCCGATGATTCCGCCATCGGTTGGGGTGTGACAGATTGGTATCAGAGCCATAACTATAGGGAATTAGGAAAAATTGCATGATTTGACCTAGTCTGTAGTCTTAGTACCAAATTAGACCCCTTCGTACGAACTGAGATCCTTGATGCGAACTGGACCACTTTGTGCGAACTGAACATCTTCGCGCGAAGTGGCAACCACTTCGCACGAGGTGACAGTCAATTCGCACTAATTGAGCCCACTTCGTATGAATTGAACTGTTTCTTCGATTAAAACATCTAAACTTATCTACTCTGCTTCTAATCTAACCCTGTTTCTTAAACATTACCTGCCTTTCCTAAGGCTGACACAATACACACTCGAAGACCTGAAGACACTCGTATTTTATTAACGAGGCGATTTGCACTAAGATAGGCTCAATGGCCCATAATTTTTTGTGAAGTCCCTCATTCTGCGCATTCCATTTTATAAGAAGTTATGCCATCAAGTTTGGAGTGATATCGGCATCTTGATGGAAAACTTCCATTTCATACTCTAGTGGACCTTACCAACGAGTCTGAAATTGCTCCTCGTATGGTAGTTACAAACAACACTTAGGGTACGATGCTATCAAGTTAGGGGTGAAACCCGCATCTTGATAACTAGTCCCATTCCTCGATTTTCAATCCTGCCAAAGTTTTGAATTTTCGATCAATTAGGGGCATGTTGTAACTGGAAAGGTAAGATGTCGTTAACCGCTCCTCGATGAAAGAATTTTACATATTAGGCCAAAACATGTCTCCCTAATTCGAAAGGACTTTCAATTCACTTTGGAATAGTTGAAGTTTCTAAACCTGAAACACTCTAATGTTTTATCAAGCCACTATTTTATGATTACATCAATTACTATGTGTTTCATATTTGATACGTTTATCCTTTCGAGTCGAGAGCACAAATTGCACATCCTTTTGTAATCTAAAACAACTCTAATAATCGTGAACCAACCAAATTTACTACTCTTAACGCTTTTATGCGTGCTTATGCCATGCAAAAACGTGTTATACTTTGTAAAATTTGTGAAACTATTGTGATACATGGAATACTTCTACGAAACTACATGAAACCTATGTGATACATGAAATGCTATGTTCGATCATGCAAATGAAACACTATTTTACAAAACCATTGTGATCAAGTCTCATCATTTTCCTTACATCAACAAAAAACGACCTTCAGTTGTCCTTCCGCTTCTTTTAGCTCCTCTTTCTTAAATCTCAAATCCTTGTCTTTTGAATCATTAATAACACTTCAGATGGTTGACATTGGGCTTTCATGAGTATTGTTAATCCTCACACTCCAATTTTTACTTTGACTATGCATAATCCAAGCACTTTTGTTAAAAATCTTGCAAGAAATATTCTTTGAAAAAACTTATGAGAAACAGAGATTACAAAGCAACTTGAAGTATACAAAGGAGCCTAAACTACAATGACTATATTCAAAATCATAGCTTTTTAAATGAAGAAAATATTAGCTAAACTCATTGAAACATATTAATAAACACCTGATGGGCGTTACTAAAGCATGTTTTTGTGTAACCATCCAGATTCTTGTCCTTTAATCCAACCAACATACATGCAATAAAACCTTTTGAGTTTCCATCTACATCTAAGACAAAATCAAATGAGTATGAAATGGTTTAATCAGACATTATCCCACTACAATTATTGGAAGCAACTCGAAAGCCTACTATTGCTTCCGTATCACTATATCGATAAGCCTAGATCATACCTGATTATGCCTCCTACTTTGACACACCTATCTCCACTTCCTTCAATCATCACCGTCGCTGTAACATTTGTCAAAAACGGGTTTTCAAAACCCGCTCCGTTTTGTAATCGAATATCAAGTTATAAATGTCACGTTGAGTATTTATGGTTATTTTGATTTTTAATGATACATAATTAATAAACAAACTAAACTATAAAAATTATTTTTGATAAAAAGTGAAAACAAAATAAATAAAAATGAAATGTTGCTGCCGGGGCTCGAACCCGGGTCAGCCGGAATTGAAATCCAAAGACTTAACGCTCACACACATCACCACTCCGCCACTTGTTTGTTTTCTGTCAACTCTAGGAAACAAATAACTCTTATACACAAACCTAGTTAAACCGGTTGCGCCAACTGAGAAACTGAAATCGGCAATTCAACCGTCTAATCGGTTGATTAATCGCACATTCAGGTTTATAACCGATGCACCGACAAATCCTAATCAATTCGGATTTGAATGAACTTCAATTTTGATCATGATCGGTTTTTATAACCGAAAATGATCAATGACTGAATTACTTCAATCAAGACCCCTCTCGCGACTCAGAAACATCATACAAACTTTCCATTTCACTTTCTTCACACATTCGGTCCATCAGAAAGCTTAAATCAACTCGCCGGAAAATTCTGCAAGTTCGCCGGAAAACCGTATTTGTCCTCAAATCGGTAAGTTCTTCAATACCATCGTTGTCTAACAGTTGTTAAGCTATTTCTAACTCAAACCTTCCACTTGAGATCGAATTCAGGCACCGTTATCAGATAATTCCAGTTCGCCGGAAAATTTCTGGAAATCGTTATCTTCGTCTGTGAAACGGTAAGGACCTTCAAACACACTTTTAACGTTTGTTTATCACTTCAACTCCACGATGGGCTAATCAAAACGGTTAATTGTTTTGTTCAGTTGAGGTGCACAAAAACAGAGCTGACGCATTGCCGGAAATTCTATGATAAATCATTCCTACGGTATGTTACTTCCAACACTGTCTCTGCCATTTCATTTTAGCCTTAAGAATGATTGATAATCGTAAAAACAAGAAAACGGATTAGTAACACAGTCGACTGTAATTTGAGTGAAGAAGACGAAGATAGTTAAATTATAAGTATAATTAAAATTGGTATTTTAAACGGGTTAGACACACAGTCCAGCGGTGGACTATGTGCAAATAATACGCACAAGTCACGAGTTCGATCCCTGATACACGCACCCTCTATGTAATAAAAAGCCTTTTTGATTAAAGCTAAACCGGGTTAACTCCGTTAGTTGTTAAGTATAATAAAAACCGAAATATTAACCAGGTTAGACACACAGTCCAGCGGTGGACTGTGTGCAACACTAACTCGCACGTCACGCGTTCGAGTCTGGTTAACAGCACCGGCTCGATGATTTAAAATCTTTTTAAAAACAAATGAATTTTGAATAAATCGAATTAGTATATAAATATAATTAAAAACAAGATTATTTCGGGTTAGACACGTAGCTCAGTTGGTAGAGCTGCGTGCACGCGTACGGGAGGTCTCGGGTTCGAGTCACACCCATCGCATACATGCACATTGACCAAACCGGTCAACAAGTCAACGGTCAACGCAAAAATAAACAATTTTTTTATATTTTTATTTATTTAATTTAATTTAAAAATCAATTAAAAATACTTAAAAATAATATTTTTAAAGATAGAAAATAGCCTTAAACTCACAAGAATATATCTAAAAATTTCATTAAAATCCTTAATAAAATCTACTCATTTACTATATTTTCCGTTATTATTTAGGTTAGTTAATTCTCATTGTCCCGCTCTTCCAATTCGTGCGCATCTCATCATCTCCAATCAAACGCACCCAATGTGAGTGAATCTTTACAAATTCCCCGTTTTAATCACGTTTTGGGGTGTATCATGTGTCTTGCTATACATTATATTTAAACCATTGTGCATACATCATATCATGAACTTGTGTATTCAGCTTGTTACAACTGTTTGTGTGGTTATTGTTAGATTCAATATATTAGTTTCAGTACATGCAATTTCATAGGCCGCCGCTCCCCATTACATTATGAGCGTTGAGCATGTTCCCCATTACATTATGAGCGTGAACCTGGCGTGCCAACATACGATCGGCTCCGTTTGATTGAGCCTTGATCGCACAGACATTTATCATTTTCAGTACATGCAATACGATCGGCTCCGTTTGATTGAGCCTTGATCGCACAGTTTCATTTATGTTATTTATCGTATGATGTTGGTATGTTAATGTATGCTATCATATGTTATTGTATGTTGCAGTTGTGATTGCTATTGCCACTGCTTGATTATTTACATTTGCTCATTTATGATTATGCATAATTTTTCATTGATAAACTAATAAGTAAATCAATAATAAATGTTTATCTAACAAGGTCCACTCGCCAACTTGTTGACCCAAAAATCCCAATTTTTACACATGATACAGGTGAACCAGCTGCAGCAAGAAACACTTAGGATTGGACTAGAAGAATAAAATGATTTAGAGTTTGGGATTGTTTTGTTTGGTTTATTTTCTTTGTATTGTATGGACATGTTTGAATATTTGGAAATGTAACTTTGACTTTAATAAATATGAAACATATTAGTAAATATCATGAGCTTTGGTGATAACCCAATTATGCCCCGGCTCTTATTCCGCTGCGGGTCGGGGTGTGACAGTCGCATCACTGCCTCCGAATCTTATACGCACAATTCCCAAACAACATCATGCGCATGTTGTGGCGTGCTAAACCATGATATGTGAATGGGTCGTAAAACCTACTAACACATGTTCCAATATTATTCAATCATAATTGATCTGAAACTGGTACATTATTGTTGTTTACTTCTATAAATCGAAAATTACAAACATGATTACCTTGGAATATTAACCAAATTAACCCAAATCGGTAAACATCTCATTGCTACCAAATCACCTATTATTAGTGCATCAAATGAACCCAAATGGCATCAATCAGATTTTCCAATTTACGAAACCAAAATAAGACTGAACATTCTTATACATACTATGATCATTACATATGTTTATGCTTATCAGCGAAATCAATAGTCATAGTGGTTATACTTAGAACTTTAAACCATGGATAAAATTAGTCACCTCGATATCCGAGCATAACTATAACTTGGTACTCTAAAAATTTGATGGCCAATGTCTTCTTAATGTTGTCTTCTGCCCGAGGTAACTTATGAGGTTCTTGCAGTTTAAGAACAAAAAATTAACCATTTGCTAGTTTAATATCGGTCTATATTATTAGTCTTGTCGGTCGCAATGTAACAGCAGAGACTATGTCATCACCATCACGATTGTGCAACCAATAAATCTTAAAACCGTGCTTTTCTAAAGTGCTTCATCATAGCCTTTATGACATAAGGCAGTAAAGATTAATCATGGTTGAAATATAGGTTAAATGGGTAAACCATACAACCCACGACACAAAATTATTGAAGATTTAGCAATACTTGTAACAAAATTGTTATTATTTGAACACGATAAGAATATACAGTTCATTGTAATCATCAGATCTGAAGACGACTAAGACTACTGTTCGATAATTATCAAAAAGTAAAAAAATCAAACAACAAAACAAAACTTATATTGAAAAGATTGATAACCTAAATTAGTTATGGAAGAACAACAACAAAGATGTGAGGTAGTTTATAAAGGAAGAAACAAATTAACATTAGAAAGAGAAATCGAAAGAATAAAATTAAAACCTAAATTACATACCGCTCGATTGTAGCACCCGAATTGTAGAAGAATCAATAAGAAGCTTGCCATTATCGGTCCCTAATGATGATGATGATTGCTATGAAGTGCATTATACAGAAATTTATTACAATATATAGATGTATGTTCTACAGAGCGGTGACGGAATGATCGGAGATATGCAGGAGAAATTGAATAATAATTAGTTACCAGAGAATATGTTTAGGGCTTTGAATGCGATGGTTCATACCTTTAAGATGAAATCGATGTTGGTGAAGGAGTTGAGAGATGAGATGATGGAGTGGTGTTTAGGGTGAAGTAAAAAAGCGATAGAGAGAGCAAAGATTTAGATTTGAATTTCAATTTCAAACGTGAGCTATAGAGCCAAATTGTAACCTGCAAAGCAATTAATTAGCCCATTCCAACTCTTTTACTATTTTGAATTTCAAATTTCAAATTAAAATGGTATTATAAGTTTTTAAATTAAATAATGAAATGATATTTATAATGTAATAATAAGATTGACATTGTTGGATAGCATATCTGATTGCCACGTAAGCATTGTGATGTTATCGTCGTCTCTTTTTTTTATTGATAGGGGAGATATACTACTCACCAGCATGGTTGCAAAATTCGCTAAGTGCTCCCTAGTCGGATTTTAGAGTACTCGGGAGTACTTGGGAAGTACTCGGCCTAAGCGGAGATTACTCGTGAAGTAATTGGCCTAGGTGAACAATACTCAGGCCTCAACAACGTTCTACCTTGTAACAAGTACTCGAGGAGTACTCTAAGTCTACACGGAGCTTTTATAACCATACTCGTCAGTTAGTAATAATGAAATATCTGAATGATTTCTTTAATAAATTATACGTCAGATCAATTTTTCGTGTTTATTTGTACATATAAAGTTGACTGGTTTCAGTTAAGTTATTATCTCAAAGATCCCGTGATTTCTATACTAATTATTATGCGAAAGAGAATATATTGGTTTCCCTATCGGTTTTAAATATTCATCACAATTATTTCTTTCACTACTTTAAATCAATAAAAAGAACATATTTCGAGGATTAAATATAGTGGCTAGCTCTAGTATATGCATGTATCCATGTCATTGTTTAAGGTAGTCTCAGTTATTTTTTTTTAAATACTTACGCTTTTAAAAACGTCTCAAAACAAAATTAATAGCATAACAATAAGGTTTGTAAGTTATATCAATTAAAATTCTGCTATAATGTGTGTTTGAAAGATGAAATATGAAGAAAGTGGTGGTTTGAGGTTAAGTAAAAGTGTAAAAGATTCGATGGAAATCAGGCCCTTGAACGAACACGTAAACACGTCATTTGAACGAATTGTTCGACTCTTATTATTATTTAACAGTGAGAGCACAAAAATACAATAACCATAACCCTCTATTTATACTAAACTTGTTCTAGTACTAACCCGACTCAAACTCTATTAATATAAATAAATAAACCAACTAGATAAACTTATCTAATTCGAACTAACAATTATCCTTATAAAGACTCAATAAATAATTTAATGTAATCATCTATAACCCGTCTTTATCTTTATTTTTTTAATTCAAGATTGACGTCTTCAAGACTTGCTACATAAAATTTTGGGTATTAAAACCCGAATTAGCCAGAGCTTGAATGCTAAACACTTATGTTGTGAACCAAGTTTCTCTTGATGAAGAACACAGATCAAGGTATTCTAATTACCTTAGTATAAGGATCCAAATAAATTTTAAATGTAACAAAGTATGAAAGAAGACGGTTGGTATGTTGAGAGATGTCTTAGGTGATAGCTAATTAAATTGAGTAAAAAAGCTAGTTAAATTGAGTAAAAAAAAACCTTACGAAAAGACCGGACATATGGCTATTTCTATATGAAAATGAGACCATATTACCATAGATTTAATTACCATACATTGGATGACTGAACACGACTAACACATTTGATACTATTTGAGTGCTTGTTGTTCGTCTCTCGATCACACTTATTTGACTTGTTAGAAGAAATAACCAAAATAAATTTATTTATGACTTGTTAGAAAAATATAACCAAAATAAGTTAATTTATCAATAAAAGAATTAAAGTTAGAATAGAGTAAATTACAAGTTTTGTCCATTATGTTAACACCACTTTTTAGGCCACGTCCTTTGCCGTAAAGGTTGAAAGTTTTGTCATTAGTGTTTAAAATCGTGCACGTTATGTCATTTAGTCCTAAACCAGTTAAATTTTTAGTTAAATCAGATTACATAAGGGTATTTTAGTCTTTTTACCCCTTTAGTTAATATTATTTAAAAAACTAAAACAAAATATTTTAAAAAGTTATCACCACCACCATTAACCCAACACCACCACCGACACACTCTCTCTCTCTTTCCTTTACCCACCACCGCCACAACTACTTTCTCTCTACCAGACTACCACCATCACCAACCCCACCAGAACCTTAACCCCAACCTGCAACAACCCAAATCAGCAACCAACACCATTAAACCCACCACCCATCCACTATGACAACCCGCCACCATCTCCACCATCACCACCCCCCACTAGAACCCTAACCCCAAGAACCTGCAAACCACCCAAATCAGCAACCACCACCATTAAACCCACCACCCCATCCACCATCACAACCCGCCATCGTCTCCACAATCACCACCCCCACCGAAATCCTAATCCCAACAACTTGCAAACAACCTAAATCACCAACCACCACAACATCCGCCATCACAATCCACCACCGTCACCATCCACAACCGCTCAATCGTCACCATCCACCACCCACCATCTCAGATTTGGATTATGTGTGATAAAAGAGAGAGAACATAATGTGTTATATAGAGAGAGAGAGAACAGATAGGTAGAGAGAGAAGAGAAAGAGAGAGAGCAGGTGTTTATTTTATTTATATATATTTATTTTATATTTTTATGCAAATAGTCCCTTAATATAATTTATTTACTCAATAGTTTCTGGGAAGACGAAATGACAAGAATACCCTCATATGCAAGGCACATAACCAGATTTAAATAACAAATTTAACTGGATTAAGACTAAAGTACATAACATGCATGATTTTGAATGCTAAGGACAAAACTCGTCAACTTTTACGCCAAAGGAAACCGTCTGAAAATTGGTGTTAACATAAAAAACAAAAGTTATAATTTACTCGTTAGAATAGTTACATATATATTATACCATGAGATGTTATACATCATATAAATTACTTACATACTAGATAATTCAATATTAACAATAAATTAAAGGTATAATGACATTTAATAGTATTTATGGTATGTAGATTGAAGTGCATTAATGCATTATATAAGCTGATAACCGTGAGGACTTAATTGACATGACATTACAGTTGATGGATTAGGAATGTAAATATGCAATAGGACATGTGCGTAATGCAGCCTCTAAACAAAAAGCTGGTGAAGTTTGGGGCCCATTCCATTCGCTGAATTTTGAAATTAACGGATCCAAATTATATGCATCCTATTTTCCTCTCATTTGATAGATAAACCGGACCACTCTTTAGTCTAACCGGAAGAGGATCAATCCCCACTCATTAGACAGTTGAAACCGGACCAAGCTTGCTGGTCGAATCGGATGGATAAGAAATCAGACCCCTAACCGGTTAGGTTGGTGTGAGTTGAACGAACAATGGTTAGACATTTGGACCAGATGTTTTTTGACTAGTGGCAGTTGAGGATGAACCAGTTTGACAATTTTTTTATGAAAATATTTCGTTTTGCAAACTATGATATATGGTTTTAGCATGTACTCTCATGGTCAGATATATCTCTCCACCTCTTAGTTGGCCGATATTTTGACCAAAAGGTTGTCATCACAAGTTTTGACACTCTTAGGTACAAGGTACGGTTAGTTTCTTAGTAGATTTTGTCATACCTTAAATAATCTATTCTCTTCATCTATGAAGATGTTGATTTTGTTTTCTTAGATAACTAAATTATGTACACTTTGTTCTAAAATAATCTATTCATTTTTTTCTAAATTTAATACACTTTTGTTCTTTTTAAACATAAACATCATCATTGTAACATTTCTGTAATTCGGGTTTCGAACCCCCCCCCCCTCCAATTTATCAATCAAAGTGTATTTATTTACGTCATTAGGTTTTTAATTTATTTTTTACAATATTACTTATATATAATGATGAAAATCAATGTTTAAAATAAATAAATAAATAAATAAAGTTTAAAGAATTTATATAGTAATATAATCAATTAAATAAATAAAATAAATCAACTAAATAATAAATACTTATAATAATTCAAAAGGCTTAATAAAAACAATTAAAGAAAATCAGTATTAAAAAATGGGTGAACCGGGAATCAAACCCAGGTTCCCACGGATGCACACACACCACAAACACCACTGGACTACACGCGCTCGTTGTATCTGATTCCGCATAACAACATATATATCTACACAAACACTCGGGCGGGAAAACCTGCAACTAACCATAATCCTCGCAATGCGCATTTCCTTTTCTTTTGAATCTTTCCGTCAACTAACCACGCTTATTTTTGGCAAATTGTAATCTGACTAGCTGTCATCTTCACGGCTATTGCCAAACACAGAATTCGGTTTCCTAAATCGAACCCAAATTCACCCTATAAATACCAGTCGTATTCATCAATCAAAACTCGCTCATATCTTCTATTCACTCTCTAAAACTTAGTCGTCGGAAAACCTTGTTCCACCGGAGAACCACCGAACCCGTCGGAATTCACCCACCGGAATCGTGCCACCATCTCCGATAAACGGTAGACTCCTACTCTTTTTCTTTGAAAAATTACCTAATTAATATAGCATACTGATGGTAATCCGAGGTGTATCGGATTTAAACTTCAGGCGGGTGCAGGTTTGGGTTAATTTTTTTAAAATGAAGAAGACGATGGCAAAAAGTGTTTAAGTGTAATAAAATACGGATCTTAATCGGGTTAAGCACCCAGCCCAACTGGTTGGGCCGGGTGCAAATCAAACCCGGGATCACCGGTTCGAGTCCAAGCATCCACCGGCCTGACCGCTTTAAACCCTTTTTAAATCTATCTTTTCCGTATCAATATATTTAGTATATAAATATAATTAAAATTCAAGTATTGTCGGGTTAGACACCCAGGCCAGTTGGTTGGGCTGGGTGCATAACATCACCAAGGTCACCGGTTCGAGTCCCTTGACTCACATCGATCGGACCATTTAATTCTCTTTTTAAATTTGATTAAAAATGAATGAACTTAATATGTGTATAAGTATAATTAAAATCCAGATTCTTTCGGGTTAGACACGTAGCTCAGTTGAAAGAGCTGCGTGCACGCAACCGAGAGGTCACGGGTTCGAATCTCACCACACGCATGTTAGCAACACCATCGAACCGTGTCAGAACTTGTCAGTCTGACAAGAAATTTTTTTATATTACTTTGTTTTTATAAATATTTTATTCTAAGTCTATATATTAAATGAAAAAGCAAATAAAAAGGTTTAAAAATATGCATTTTCAAAGGTTTAAAAATATCAACACAATCCACAAAAATATTCTAAAAACCTAAACAAAGGATTATAACCTAAATATTAATTTATTTAATTATCAAGTTATCGCGTTATTTGTTTTAGGTTAGTACTCCTTCATCAGTAAAATCCACAACTCGTGCGCTCTCATCTTCAATCAAGAATACGCACCCACTGTGAGTGAATCTCTACAAATTCCCCGTTTTAATCATGTTTTGGGGTGTATCATGTGTCGTAACATTTCTTTTATTTTTATTAAAAACACTTGTGCAAATATCATTTCGTGACTAAGGGTGTATAGTTGTTACGTGGTTTATTTGTGGATACGTTTTATTATTTCAGTGCAATCATTTCATTAGGTCCATTAGTTCCTCGTGGGATACGGGTTGAGCATCAGGTGCCTCATTAGATCGGCTCTGTTTGATTGAGCCTTGATCTCAAATACATCATTCATCATGTCATATGTTCATGCAATGTGGTTTGTGAGTGGTTATATATATACATCTGTTCACTTGTGATTCATGCACAATTTTTATTCAAACAACAATATAATAAAATCATTTAAATGTTTTATCAAGGTTCACTCGCCAACTTTTGCTGACCCAAATTTTATGTCTTACGCATGATACAGGTGAACAAGCTGAGGAAAGAAACATGTAGGAATGGCCGTAGAAGAATAAACAAGTTATTTCGTTTGGAACAATCTTTTGATTTATATGTTTGTGTTTGTATGAATTTTGTGTTGAATATTTGAAGTTTAATTTCAATTTAATAAATATGAAACTTATTAGTAAATATCATGAGCTTTGGTGATAACCCAATCATGCCCCGACTTTTATTCCGCTACGGGTCGGGTTGTGACAGATTGGTATCAGAGCTTGTGACTATAGGGATATAAGATATGTTATTAGACCCTTAGAGTCTATACTATAGTTGATTAGATTTTAATTGTTTATTTGTTACATGCAAAATTCATGATGTTTATATGTTTCATGTTTATTTTCACACACAATTTTATGCAAGCATTCCCACAAGTACGTGTTAATATGCAATGCTCATCATAGTTCATATCTCAATAACATATCATACCTATGAAAGCACACACTTCATGATTTCACAATTTCCATGATTTCTTTTCAAAGATTTATGCAATGTTCTCATATTTTTTTTAATCACATCAAAGTGAGTTTTCACAACGGGCATGTAGTATCTGGAAGGGTACGAGTACCGGTAGTCGGAACGTCCTATCTAGGCTTGGCATTCGTATAAATCCAAAATAAAGGACCAGTTTGCCTACCTGGGGACTAACGATGAGAGTACGAATGACCTATTAGGCCGAAGCATGTTATACCAAACGTTGTGTGAATTAACCTCACTTTGCGTTATCATTGTGTCTACACCTGGACACCCTCCGATCTTACATCTCGCAATCATGTTTTACGATTTTCATTTGGGTGTTGCGAGTGTTGACCATCCGACACCAATGTGAACCCTACCAAGCCCAATAGTCATGGGGGCCCACATGACTATACAGGCTATGATATGGGAGACATTTAGAGGCCCAAACATAAGCAAGCCCAAGACATCCTATGGATGTAGTTAAGTTGTTTTCATTTATTTATAAATGTTGTTTTCTTCATTTTACGACACATGACACCTAGAAAATTATCAAATTCACAATCTCCCTACAAATATTCCTGTTGATGTCTGCTAGACACTTACGAGGAGGTAGAAGGTCAGGAAGGTCGAGCGAACGCATGGCCACGCAAATTGCTCAACAATGGCCGCGGTACTTCCTCACATCGTACTACAAGTTCAACAAGCTCTCGCCGCAAATCTCATCAACCCCCGAACCAAGAAAGCCAAAACGTCGCCAACCCTGCTCCAAAACCACTAAATGCACCTACAAACACTTCAAGTCCTGCGATCCCCCAAGATATGAAGGGACTGAAGGTGTCACCGCTCTCCTCCATTGGTTTGAGGAGATGGAAAACACCTTTCTCAATTGCGACTGTCCTGAGGATCGCAAGGTACGTTACGCTACTGGACGTTTGTTTGGGGTAGCCCTTACCTGGTGGAACATGGAAAAAGGTAAGCGAGGTGTGGAAGATGTCATGGCCTTATCATGGGAGGAATTAAGAGAAATAATGACAAGACGCTTCTGCCCTAGAAGCGAGATCAAAAAGCTTGAAGACGAATTCTATTCTTTAAAGCAAAAGGAAGGGGATCACACCTCATACAACAAGAGATTTCTCGAGTTGAACCAGATGGTCCCCAACCTGTTCACTCCGATACCGCTTGATCGAGCACTATATTCGAGGCCTTCCCTCGAAAATTCAAGATCCGTTTTTAAGCACTTCTCCCGCAACACTCGAAGCTGCCATGGAGCTAGCTACGGAACTTACTGAAAATCGCATTCGAAATGGCGATTTCAAAGATGAGAAGAAGAAAACAACTGTTGAAGCCCCAACTCCAACCTAATCAGGCTCATCCTCAAAGTTTGCTGGTAAGAGGAAGCGAAATGGCAAGAACCTCGCCGTCACCCAAACCAACCCTCCCATCACTGCTTCTCCAATCACACAAGTCGCCCCTCCAGCCGCTCCGTTCAAAAAGCCATACACTGACCCACACCCAAAATGTAACCGCTGTCAATACCATCACCCTCCTGTGAACCCTTGCCAATACTGCACAAGTTTGTGGCCGTGCAGGTCACACTATCCAAACTTGCCGTACCCTCCAACGATCAAACCGCAATCAGCCTCCAGCCCAAACCCAAAACCAAATGGTGGGCCAAGCCCAACAACCCTTACTTCTACCACCTACCCAACCCATAGCCCAACCTTACTACCAACCCATAAGAGTCTGTTTTAACTGTGGAGACCCAAACCACTTCTGAAATACTTGCCCATGCATGGTGAACATCATTAATGCCCAAGCCCAATCAAACCCGGTGAACCAAGCTAATCAAGCTCACCCACCTGCTAGAGGAAGGGCTTTCAATATCAATGCCAACCAAGCAAGGGCTGAAAACAATGTGGTCAACGGTACGTTTCTCGTAAATGGTAGTTATGCATCCATATTATTCGATACTAGTGCGGATAAGAGCTTTGTATCTTTAGAATTCGAATCTATTCTCGACCTACCTCGTGTTAGTCTCGCTGAATTGTTCACGGTGGAAGTTGCTGACGGAGAACCCATTTCATTAAATTCTATTATACGTGATTGTACTCTTACTCTAAATGATCACGATTTCCCGATTGACCTTACCCCCATGAAATTGGAAAGTTTCGATGTTATCATCGGTATGGAATGGCTCAGCCAGCATCACGCCGAAGTGGTGTGCTATGAAAAGTTCATTCGTATTCCTCTCGCCGACGGTCAGACACTACGTATCTTTGGAGAAACTCCTTCGAAAGGGCTCAAATTGATGTCATGTCTTCAAGCTCGAAGATACCTTCGCAAGGATTACATCGCGTTTCTAGCTCACGTCGTCAAGAAGGAAGGCAAAGAAAGGAAGCTCGTAGATATTCCAATCGTGAAAGAATTTCCTCAAGTTTTTCCCGACGACGTTTCAGGACTTCCTCCTGTGCGAGAAGTCGAATTTCGAATCGATCTTGTGCCTGGTGCTACACCAGTCGCAAAATCTCCATATAGGTTAGCCCCATCAGAAATACAAGAGTTGGCTAGTCAACTGCAAGAGCTGACTGACAAAGGATTCATACGTCCTAGCTCGTCGCCTTGGGGTGCACCTGTTCTTTTTGTGAAGAAGAAAGATGGAACGTTTCGCATGTGCATTGATTATAGAGAACTCAAAAAGTTTACTGTTAAGAATTGCTATCCATTGCCTCGTATTGATGACCTTCTAGATCAACTTCAAGGAGCCACCTGTTTTTCAAAAATCGACCTTCGTTCTTATTATCACCAACTTAGGGTGCGCGAAGAAGATATTCCAAAAACTGCCTTTCGAACTCGTTATGGTCATTACGAGTTCATGGTTATGCCTTTTGGATTAACCAACGCCCCCGCTGTCTTAATGGATTTGATGAATAGAGTATGCAAACCCTATCTCGACCGTTTCGTCATAGTCTTCATCGACGACATTCTTATCTACTCCAAGTCAAAATCCGATCATGAGCGACATCTTCGACTTATTCTTACACTTTTGAGGACTGAAAAGCTTTACGCTAAGTTCTCAAAATGTGAATTCTGGTTGAAAGAGGTACAATTTCTTGGCCATGTAGTTAATGACAAAGGGATTCATGCCGACCCTTCAAAGATCAAGCAAGCGCCACGCACTCCTACCGAAGTTAGGTCATTTCTTGGCTTGGCTGTATATTATCGACGCTTCATTGCCAATTTTTCTCGTATCGCCGTTCCACTCACGGCCTTGACTCACAAGGGAAAACCCTTATTTGGGGACCCAAGCAAGAGGAGGCCTTCCAAACTTTGAAGCAAAAGCTTTGTGACGCACCTATCCTTACACTCCCTGAGGGTTGCGAAGACTTTGTTGTTTATTGCGACGCGTTAGGGCAAGGTTTAGGCTGTGTTCTGATGCAAAGAGGAAAGGTGATAGCCTATGCCTCTAGGCAACTCAAAGTACATGAGAAGAACTACACCATCCACGACCTAGAACTTGGAGCAGTCGTGTTCACACTAAAGATATGAAGACATTATCTCTATGGTACCAATGTGGAAATATACACTGACCACAAGAGTCTCCAACATATCTTCAATCAAAAAGAGTTGAACATGAGGCAACGACGATGGGTCGAACTCCTCAATGATTATGACTGTGAGGTTCGATATCATCCTGGCAAGGCAAACGTTGTGGCCGATGCACTCGGTCGAAAGGGTTATGCAAATTCCATTCATCTTCTATGTTCTCAAATTGTAACCGACATCAAAGATCGAATACGGGCAGCTCAACATACTTCCGTAACGGAAAATGACGTACGCAATGAGCTGTCGTGTGGAGCTGAACTCAAAATTGAAACCAAATCCGATGGTATTCTGTACTATTTAAGCCGTATTTGGATTCCCGATCGCGACAACCTTCGTGATTTCCTCATGAATGAGGCGCACAAAACACGATACTCTATACATCCAGGAGCCGATAAGATGTATCAGGACTTGCGATACACCTACTGGGGGCCTGGCATGAAGAAGGATATCGTTGGTTTTGTTTCCAAGTGCCTTACATGCTCCAAAGTGAAAGCTGAACATCAAAGACCATCAGGACTTCTTGTCCAACCCGAGATACCTGTATGGAAGTGGGAAAACATAACCATGGACTTCATTACCGGGTTACCTCGCACCTCCAGTGGGTATGACACCATATGGGTAAGCATTGATCGTCTTACAAAATCAGCTCACTTCATTCCGATTCGCGAGGACTTCAAGAACGAGAAGTTAGCTCGTATCTACATCAACGAGATCGTAAGCCGTCATGGTGTACGGTTAAGTATCATTTCAGACCGTGATGGTCGTTTCACTTCACGAACATGGCGGGCCGTACAATCCGCTTTGGGTACACGTTTAGACCTCAGCACCGCCTTTCACCCTCAAACTGATGGTCAATCTGAGCGCACCATTCAAACCCTTGAAGACATGCTGCGAGCATGTGTCATAGACTTCAAAGGTAATTGGGACACTCACCTACCGTTAGTCGAGTTTTCGTACAACAATAGCTATCATTCAAGTATCGGTATAGCCCCTTTTGAAGCTTTATAGGGTCGTAAATGCCGATGTCCTGTATGTTGGCACGAAATTGGTGAAGCGCAAATCACTGGACCTGAGTTGATTCAAGAAACAACCGACAAAATCCTCAAACTCGAAACAATCTTCTAGCGACTCAAAGTCGTCAAAAGAGTTATGCTGATAATTGACGAAAGCCCTTGGAGTTTTGTGTTGGTGATCAAGTACTTTTGAAAGTATCACCGTGGAAGGGAGTGGTTCGTTTTGGCCAAAAAAGCAAGCTAGCACCACGCTATGTAGGACCTTTCAAGATACTCGAAAGAGTAGGTCATGTAGCATACAAGCTTGACCTACCAGAAGAACTCAACAGAATACATCCCACGTTTCACGTATCAAACCTGAAAAAGTTCCTCGCCGACGTGAACCTCCATATCCCTCTAAAAGATACTCAAGTCGATGAATCAATGCACCAGTGGAAATCATGGATTTCGGTGAGAAGCGTTTAAGGCGAAGTCATATTACAATCATCAGGGTGCGTTGGGAGTCAAAACGAGGACCCGTGTTTACTTGGGAACGTGAAGATTCAATGCGCGAAAAGTACCCGCATCTTTTTCCGGTTACAACTACTACTTAAATTTCGGGACGAAATTTCAAAAAGTAGGGGATACTGTAACATTTGTGTAAATCGGGTTTCGAAAACCCGCCCCAATTTATCAATCAAAGTGTATTTATTTATGTCATTCGGTTTTTAATTTATTGTTTACAATATTACTTATATATAATGATGAAAAGCAATGTTTAAAAGTAAAAAAAAATAAATAAAGTTTAAAGAATTTATGTAATAATATAATCAATTAAATAAATAAAATAAATCAACTAAATAATAAATACTTATAATAATTCAAAAGGCGTATAAAAACAATTAAAGAAATCAGTATTAAAAAAATGGGTGAACCGGGAATCGAACCTGGGTTCCCCCGGATGCACACACACCACAAACACCACTGGACTACACGCACTCGTTGTATCTGATTCCGCATAACAACATATATATCTACACATACACTCGGTCGGGAAAACCTGCAACTAACCATAATCCTCACAACGCGCCTTTCCTTTTCTTTTGAATCTTTCCGTCAACTAACCACGCTTATTTTTGGCTAATTGTAATCTGATCGACTGTCATCTTCACGGCAATTGCCAAACACAGAATTCGGTTTCCTAAATCGAACCCAAATTCACCCTATAAATACCAGTCGTATTCATCAATCAAAACTCGCTCATATCTTCTATTCACTCTCTAAAACTTAGTCGTCGGAAAACCTTGTTCCACCGGAGAACCACCGAACCCGTCGGAATTCACCCACCGGAATCGTGCCACCATCTCCGATAAACGGTAGACTCCTACTCTTTTTCTTTGAAAAATTACCTAATTAATATAGCATACTGATGGTAATCCGAGGTGTATCGGATTTAAACTTCAGGCGGGTGCAGGTTTGGGTTAATTTTTTTAAAATGAAGAAGACGATGGCAAAAAGTGTTTAAGTGTAATAAAATACGGATCTTAATCGGGTTAAGCACCCAGCCCAACTGGTTGGGCCGGGTGCAAATCAAACCCGGGATCACCGGTTCGAGTCCAAGCATCCACCGGCCTGACCGCTTTAAACCCTTTTTAAATCTATTTTTTCTGTATCAATATATTTAGTATATAAATATAATTAAAATTCAAGTATTGTCGGGTTAGACACCCAGGCCAGTTGGTTGGGCTGGGTGCATAACATCACCAAGGTCACCGGTTCGAGTCCCTTGACTCACATCGATCGGACCATTTAATTCTCTTTTTAAATTTGATTAAAAATGAATGAACTTAATATGTGTATAAGTATAATTAAAATCCAGATTCTTTCGGGTTAGACACGTAGCTCAGTTGAAAGAGCTGCGTGCACGCAACCGAGAGGTCACGGGTTCGAATCTCACCACACGCATGTTAGCAACACCATCGAACCGTGTCAGAACTTGTCAGTCTGACAAGAAATTTTTTTATATTACTTTGTTTTTATAAATATTTTATTCTAAGTCCATATATTAAATGAAAAAGCAAATAAAAAGGTTTAAAAATATGCATTTTCAAAGGTTTAAAAATATCAACACAATCCACAAAAATATTCTAAAAACCTAAACAAAGGATTATAACCTAAATATTAATTTATTTAATTATCAAGTTATCGCGTTATTTGTTTTAGGTTAGTACTCCTTCATCAGTAAAATCCACAACTCGTGCGCTCTCATCTTCAATCAAGAATACGCACCCACTGTGAGTGAATCTCTACAAATTCCCCGTTTTAATCATGTTTTGGGGTGTATCATGTGTCGTAACATTTCTTTTATTTTTATTAAAAACACTTGTGCAAATATCATTTCGTGACTAAGGGTGTATAGTTGTTACGTGGTTTATTTGTGGATACGTTTTATTATTTCAGTGCAATCATTTCATTAGGTCCATTAGTTCCTCGTGGGATACGGGTTGAGCATCAGGTGCCTCATTAGATCGGCTCTGTTTGATTGAGCCTTGATCTCAAATACATCATTCATCATGTCATATGTTCATGCAATGTGGTTTGTGAGTGGTTATATATATACATCTGTTCACTTGTGATTCATGCACAATTTTTATTCAAACAACAATATAATAAAATCATTTAAATGTTTTATCAAGGTTCACTCGCCAACTTTTGCTGACCCAAATTTTATGTCTTACGCATGATACAGGTGAACAAGCTGAGGAAAGAAACACGTAGGAATGGCCGTAGAAGAATAAACAAGTTATTTCGTTTGGAACAATCTTTTGATTTATATGTTTGTGTTTGTATGAATTTTGTGTTGAATATTTGAAGTTTAATTTCAATTTAATAAATATGAAACTTATTAGTAAATATCATGAGCTTTGGTGATAACCCAATCATGCCCCGACTTTTATTCTGCTACGGGTCGGGTTGTGACAGATTGGTATCAGAGCTTGTGACTATAGGGATATAAGATATGTTATTAGACCCTTAGAGTCTATACTATAGTTGATTAGATTTTAATTGTTTATTTGTTACATGCAAAATTCATGATGTTTATATGTTTCATGTTTATTTTCACACACAATTTTATGCAAGCATTCCCACAAGTACGTGTTAATATGCAATGCTCATCATAGTTCATATCTCAATAACATATCATACCTATGAAAGCACACACTTCATGATTTCACAATTTCCATGATTTCTTTTCAAAGATTTATGCAATGTTCTCATATTTTTTTTAATCACATCAAAGTGAGTTTTCACAACGGGCATGTAGTATCTGGAAGGGTACGAGTACCGGTAGTCGGAACGTCCTATCTAGGCTTGGCATTCGTATAAATCCAAAATAAAGGACCAATTTGCCTACCTGGGGACTAACGATGAGAGTACGAATGACCTATTAGGCCGAAGCATGTTATACCAAACGTTGTGTGAATTAACCTCACTTTGCGTTATCATTGTGTCTACACCTGGACACCCTCCGATCTTACATCTCGCAATCATGTTTTACGATTTTCATTTGGGTGTTGCGAGTGTTGACCATCCGACACCAATGTGAACCCTACCAAGCCCAATAGTCATGGGGGCCCACATGACTATACAGGCTATGATATGGGAGACATTTAGAGGCCCAAACATAAGCAAGCCCAAGACATCCTATGGATGTGGTTAAGTTGTTTTCATTTATTTATAAGTGTTGTTTTCTTCATTTTACGACACATGACACCTAGAAAATTATCAAATTCACAATCTCCCTACAAATATTCCTGTTGATGTCTGCTAGACACTTACGAGGAGGTAGAAGGTCAGGAAGGTCGAGCGAACGCATGGCCACGTAAATTGCTCAACAAATGGCCGCGGTACTTCCTCACATCGTACTACAAGTTCAACAAGCTCTCGCCGCAAATCTCATCAACCCCCGAACCAAGAAAGCCAAAACGTCGCCAACCCTGCTCCAAAACCACTAAATGCACCTACAAACACTTCAAGTCCTGCGATCCCCCAAGATATGAAGGGACTGAAGGTGTCACCGCTCTCCTCCATTGGTTTGAGGAGATGGAAAACACCTTTCTCAATTGCGACTGTCCTGAGGATCGCAAGGTACGTTACGCTACTGGACGTTTGTTTGGGGTAGCCCTTACCTGGTGGAACATGGAAAAAGGTAAGCGAGGTGTGGAAGATGTCATGGCCTTATCATGGGAGGAATTAAGAGAAATAATGACAAGACGCTTCTGCCCTAGAAGCGAGATCAAAAAGCTTGAAGACAAATTCTATTCTTTAAAGCAAAAGGAAGGGGATCACACCTCATACAACAAGAGATTTCTCGAGTTGAACCAGATGGTCCCCAACCTGTTCACTCCGATACCGCTTGATCGAGCACTATATTCGAGGCCTTCCCTCGAAAATTCAAGATCCGTTTTTAAGCACTTCTCCCGCAACACTCGAAGCTGCCATGGAGCTAGCTACGGAACTTACTGAAAATCGCATTCGAAATGGCGATTTCAAAGATGAGAAGAAGAAAACAACTGTTGAAGCCCCAACTCCAACCTAATCAGGCTCATCCTCAAAGTTTGCTGGTAAGAGGAAGCGAAATGGCAAGAACCTCGCCGTCACCCAAACCAACCCTCCCATCACTGCTTCTCCAATCACACAAGTCGCCCCTCCAGCCGCTCCGTTCAAAAAGCCATACACTGACCCACACCCAAAATGTAACCGCTGTCAATACCATCACCCTCCTGTGAACCCTTGCCAATACTGCACAAGTTTGTGGCCGTGCAGGTCACACTATCCAAACTTGCCGTACCCTCCAACGATCAAACCGCAATCAGCCTCCAGCCCAAACCCAAAACCAAATGATGGGCCAAGCCCAACAACCCTTACTTCTACCACCTACCCAACCCATAGCCCAACCTTACTACCAACCCATAAGAGTCTGTTTTAACTGTGGAGACCCAAACCACTTCTGAAATACTTGCCCATGCATGGTGAACATCATTAATGCCCAAGCCCAATCAAACCCGGTGAACCAAGCTAATCAAGCTCACCCACCTGCTAGAGGAAGGGCTTTCAATATCAATGCCAACCAAGCAAGGGCTGAAAACAATGTGGTCAACGGTACGTTTCTCGTAAATGGTAGTTATGCATCCATATTATTCGATACTAGTGCGGATAAGAGCTTTGTATCTTTAGAATTCGAATCTATTCTCGACCTACCTCGTGTTAGTCTCGCTGAATTGTTCACGGTGGAAGTTGCTGACGGAGAACCCATTTCATTAAATTCTATTATACGTGATTGTACTCTTACTCTAAATGATCACGATTTCCCGATTGACCTTACCCCCATGAAATTGGAAAGTTTCGATGTTATCATCGGTATGGAATGGCTCAGCCAGCATCACGCCGAAGTGGTGTGCTATGAAAAGTTCATTCGTATTCCTCTCGCCGACGGTCAGACACTACGTATCTTTGGAGAAACTCCTTCGAAAGGGCTCAAATTGATGTCATGTCTTCAAGCTCGAAGATACCTTCGCAAGGATTACATCGCGTTTCTAGCTCACGTCGTCAAGAAGGAAGGCAAAGAAAGGAAGCTCGTAGATATTCCAATCGTGAAAGAATTTCCTCAAGTTTTTCCCGACGACGTTTCAGGACTTCCTCCTGTGCGAGAAGTCGAATTTCGAATCGATCTTGTGCCTGGTGCTACACCAGTCGCAAAATCTCCATATAGGTTAGCCCCATCAGAAATACAAGAGTTGGCTAGTCAACTGCAAGAGCTGACTGACAAAGGATTCATACGTCCTAGCTCGTCGCCTTGGGGTGCACCTGTTCTTTTTGTGAAGAAGAAAGATGGAACGTTTCGCATGTGCATTGATTATAGAGAACTCAAAAAGTTTACTGTTAAGAATTGCTATCCATTGCCTCGTATTGATGACCTTCTAGATCAACTTCAAGGAGCCACCTGTTTTTCAAAAATCGACCTCCGTTCTTATTATCACCAACTTAGGGTGCGCGAAGAAGATATTCCAAAAACTGCCTTTCGAACTCGTTATGGTCATTACGAGTTCATGGTTATGCCTTTTGGATTAACCAACGCCCCCGCTGTCTTAATGGATTTGATGAATAGAGTATGCAAACCCTATCTCGACCGTTTCGTCATAGTCTTCATCGACGACATTCTTATCTACTCCAAGTCAAAATCCGATCATGAGCGACATCTTCGACTTATTCTTACACTTTTGAGGACTGAAAAGCTTTACGCTAAGTTATCAAAATGTGAATTCTGGTTGAAAGAGGTACAATTTCTTGGCCATGTAGTTAATGACAAAGGGATTCATGCCGACCCTTCAAAGATCAAGCAAGCGCCACGCACTCCTACCGAAGTTAGGTCATTTCTTGGCTTGGCTGTATATTATCGACGCTTCATTGCCAATTTTTCTCGTATCGCCGTTCCACTCACGGCCTTGACTCACAAGGGAAAACCCTTATTTGGGGACCCAAGCAAGAGGAGGCCTTCCAAACTTTGAAGCAAAAGCTTTGTGACGCACCTATCCTTACACTCCCTGAGGGTTGCGAAGACTTTGTTGTTTATTGCGACGCGTTAGGGCAAGGTTTAGGCTGT